>JAQFVV010012425.1:5204648-5915076 GCA_028023455.1 Epiperipatus broadwayi | reverse complement strand
CAGCTCACAGAAATAAAGAAATATAATAATTAATTAAAGTGAGTAAATTTATGAGAGAGGGAGAGAGAGAACAGACCATACAAATAATAATAATTTTATATATTGAAGAAAGATAAGTGGGGTGAGTTTTGTTAATATATATATATATATATATATATATTATATATATATATATATATATATATATATTATATATATATATATATATATATATATATATGGTAGTTAAAACAAATACATAAGTGTTGGTAGGTAATGGTAAAGTTAGAAATCTGCAGGCAAATGATGGGGTGAATGTGGTTGGAAAGTGGGTAAACATTCATATTTATGTATTAATTAAAGAAAATAATAAATTAGTAAAACCATAATGGGTGATGAATAAAATATAATATTAAAAGAAAAAAGCTATCAAAACAATTTTTAAAAAAAATCATAAATGATTACAAGAAAAAGAACTAAAATCAAGGCTCAGAATAATGTGATAAATAACAAAATAAAACCATAAAGAAGGAAGTCATGAACAAACAAGAAAATATTGATATTATAGGGCTGACAACCAGAATGTTTGAAAAACAAGTTGAAGAAAATAAAAAAACAGCCAAAGAACTGAAAAACTAACTTTTTAAAGAGAAACAGCTGAACAAAATAAAAATAAAAAAGCCAATGAATTGAAAAACCAACAAAAAGAAACAGCTGAAAAAAATTTAAAAAATGGCCAAAGAACAGAAAAACCAGCAAAAAGAAGCAGCTGAAGAAAAAAAATGCCAGAAGAGCTGAAAAATCAGAATAATGAAATGAACAGAAAATTAGAAGGGCAAGCTGAAACACTTGGAAAAATTAAAAGATCAAATCAGACTAGGCTATGAAAATTAAAAGAAAAAATCATGAGAGAAATAAATAAAAATAAAATGCAAATCGAAAATTAAATTGAGATGGCATACCAAATAATATAAAAAAATAAAGTAGAACATGAAGGAAATATAGGGATAGTGTGAGAAATGGTATTGGAAACTAAAACAGAAAATAAAAAAATAATTGAAAACATTAAAGTAGAAATTAGTAACTTGAGAGATAAAATAAATATTAGAAAAGATAGGTGAAAGAAAGGTGCTTATTGAAGCAAATAATTCTGACAAAGCAAGTATAAATGTAAACATGCCTATCTTAAATAGCTCTGCAATTGTAAATCAATTCATAAAAATTTGGTTATTTTCTGGCCATATAAGTCTAGCTCCAACAGAACACTTAAATAGACTGGAGAGGTATTTCACTTTAAATCTGCTAGACAAAGAGGTCATGACCATGATTGCATGCATCTAGGGGATCTCAATCTTGGTGGGATTCTTTATATAAAAAAAAACCCTCACTTTTGCCAAATACAAAAAAAAACCCTATCTATCTATTGGAGCAAGGATGGCAAGAAAATATTCATCACCAGATATTGCAAGATAATGAGTGGCCCAGAGAATTCTTCACTCCTTTGTTCAGAAGGCAGATGAAAAAATTATTCTCTTTAATGGTCAACCACCATCCAAACAACAGATTATTTGAATAATGGTCACAATTTCCCTCACAATGTTGAGCAAGTACTCACAGAAACTGAGAGAAAAACAAGTGAGCAAATGGCCGAGTTACTGAGTGCTATCAACAGTACCAGATTGGTCTATGATGTGAGAGAGAGGGGATTTAATCACCAACTCATAGAACTGGCTATAAATGCAATAAAATTTAGCATATAATTAATTTGGGTAGTGGAACATGAAGAAGACGATTCTCCAATAACTCCAAAAAAACAAAAATATTTTGGAGAACCAGAAGTGATTTCAAATTCACTAATGCAAAGGCAAAAGAAAGGTCAAGGGATGATTCACAATCTGCTATCATGAGCAATCAAAACAAAGATTAGTAATAAAGAACTGCTAGATAAAAAATAAATATGTGATCTGACGGATTTGCCAGCTTGATTCAATCAATAACGATCAGAGATTTCAAACAAAGGAAAATGATTATCAATATTTTAAACTTATTAAAAATAATGAAAATGAATATTTAAATAAAAGAATTATGAACAATTTCAAAAAAGTAAAAATCAATGATAACTCTCTCGATTACATCTACACCTTTATTGTTGTGGGAAACCAAACCCATAATTCTGTGCTGTAAACACAACAGAGTGTGACCAAAACAAACACATAAAAATATATTTTTTTTAATTGAAAAAGAAACAGTAAAATAGATTAAAAACTAATAATGCATTCAAAATAAAAATTAAATAAATAAATAATATAGGGTATATGAGCACAGACTTTCACACCACCCACCTCTCTCCACTCTATCTAATAAAACTGATACACCTAAACACATATATGCTGAAAAGATAAATAATCACCAATATACGTATTTCATGCTAAACCAGCAATCATCAGTTGGTCCAGACTATCATCTTTACACACATATATAGTATAAGTGCTCAGATATATATTAAGATAGACTATCCTCATAGTTTTAATGGACAGGCTTCAATCCACTCCACACTCCAACTCTTCAACCGTCTATCCAATTGAAAATCTGATGATGGAATGCTCAAAGGCCACCCTGAGGCCGAAAATATTGTCACACCCATGTTGACCTAAGGTCAATCTGAACCCCACATGTACAGGACATAATCCATTTAATACATATGCAAGGATGAGCATACATTTCTATAATGTAATAACTGAAACACAGGCTTGTTATATACCTGTGGCTATAAAAATATAGGGTATATGAGCACAGACTTTCACACCACCCACCTCTCTCCACTCTATCTAATAAAACTGATACACCTAAACACATATATGCTGAAAAGATAAATAATCACCAATAAACGTATTTCATGCTAAACCAGCAATCATCAGTTGGTCCAGACTATCATCTTTACACACATATATAGTATAAGTGCTCAGATATATATTAAGATAGACTATCCTCATAGTTTTAATGGACAGGCTTTAATCCACTCCACACTCCAACTCTTCAACCGTCCATCCAATTGAAAATCTGATGATGGAATGCTCAAAGGCCACCCTGAGGCCGAGATTATTGTCATACCCATGTTGACCTAAGGTCAATCTGAACCCCACATGTACAGGACATAATCCATTTAATACATATGCAAGGATGAGCAGATAGAGTGGAGAGAGGTGTGGTGTGAAAGTCTGTGCTCATATACCCTATATTACATATATATAGCCACAGGTATATAACAAGCCTGTGTTTCAGTTATTACATTATAAAGATGTCTGCTCATCCTTGCCTATGTATTAAATGGATTATGTCCTGTACATGTGGGGTTCAGATTGACCTTAGGTAACATGGGTATGACAATAATCTCGGCCTCAGGGTGGCCTTTGAGCATTCCATCATCAGATTTTCAATTGGATGGACGGTTGAAGAGTTGGAGTGTGGAGTGGATTGAAGCCTGTCCATTAAAACTATGAGGATAGCCTATCTTAATATATATCTGAGCACTTATACTATACATGTGTGTAAAGATGATAGTCTGGACCAACTGATGATTGCTGGTTTAGTATGAAATACGTATATTGGTGATTATTTATCTTTTCAGCATATATGTGTTTAGGTGTATCAGTTTTATTAGATAGAGTGGAGAGAGGTGGGTCGTGTGAAAGTCTGTGCTCATATACCCTATATTACATATATATATATATATATATATATATATATATATATATATATATATAGCCACAGGTATATAACAAGCCTGTGTTTCAGTTATTAAATAAATAAATGTAAAATTAATAATGATAAAATAATTATGAAAATAAGTCATTATCAAAATATCAGGAAATTTTGAATAAAGATTGAGGTGTGTGGGTATATATGGGCAAATCTAGAAATTTCAGATCATATTTTGGGTTGGATTGAGCCTTTTCTTGAGGAGACTTTCTTCTACATAAGGGTATGTATGTAGATTAAATAATGATGATGGTGCACCAGTAGAAAAAGTTCTGGCCCAGAAATAATAAATCTGGAAAAAAAAAATCCCAGTAATTTAATAAAGAAAAAAGTATTTATGTAAGTGAAATGTGCAATAGAAATAATGTTGCCATTTGCAGATTCAAAGTCCATGTTCATTATTCATGGTGCACAACATTGGCCCATGCTGCCATCTCGACTTCCTCAAAAAATTAAAAGTTAGTTTAATCAACACAAAATTGATCTGAGGTTGAATTGCCTAATACATTAGAGGATGTCTATTTTTATATTCCCAAATAAAGATAATAATATTAAAAGAAAAATCTACATACATTTTAAGCATTTATTAAAGTTTATTTCATTAAGAATTCAAAGTGGTCAATACCTAAGTGAAGGGATTGACACATTTAAATCCTCACTTGGGAGAGGGTGTAATATAACAATGTATATATATTGTAGATATATATATATATAGTATTCAATCATTTAAAAAAAATTTTTTTATTCTTTTATACATACAGAGATTTATATGTATAGATTTATTATTATGAATAAGCAGTTCTTTTTGTGATTTATTATATAATATTTTTTATTATTAAATAATATGTGTTAAATTTATTTAACTTTCATTTTGTTAAAAGAGAGTAAATCAGAAAAGTGTGAAATAAAGCAATTAAGATTGTAAGATAAGGAGATAAAAAAAAAATGTACACGTGTGACACAATGAATACATCTGTACAAACACAAAGATGCTTTTACACTTATTCCTGATGGCTATAGATGGCCAGCTTTGTTGTTATCTGTATCTTAAGATTATTTTTACAAAAGAGGTGCTTTGATGTAGATAACGATAGCGATCAATTATAAGTCGTCATTGATTGTGACCGTCAAACTTGTGAAGCTTTGATTTTTTTTTAAGATAAAGATTTCCAGATGTTTTTTTTTTCTTTGGTTGAAATTCGCGATATAAATGATTGAAACAATTTTTTTAATCAGTCAGTCATAAATTTTTTTAAAGAGATGATCAGTTAGTCATAAATTTTTTTAGAGTGAGAGTCACTCAAATTATGATTATTATTTTGAGACTCAACTCAGTCGGTCCTTCCTTGTTATTATTCTTCAGCAGAAATGTAAGCTCTGATGATTTTTTTTTTAAAAGAGAGTGAACGCTTTAATTTTTTTTTTTCTCACTCTTTGAAAGTTGAAAAAAAAAGAGCAAATGAAATGTGCGTTGATATAAAGCAATTTCCAGCAATAGGAAAGAAGAGGATAGAAATGGAACAAGATTGAATTTATTATAAGCTAGTAATAATTATAAAAATGATATTAACATATTTGGTTATGCATAAGACTATGCCTCTGCATTGCTAAACCATTTTTTTCTGCTTCCTGGTTAATACAGAAAGAGTCAAAATCGCTGATCTGTCTATGAAGTCATGTATCCAGTAATAACCAACAAAATGATAGATTTTGAAGCCAACCACACAAGCTATATGGAATGCTTTATTTCTAGTTCCTGGCTTATTAAAAGCTCATTACCTTCCAATGAATGGAGAAGAGGAAATAGAAGAAAAAGAAAATTTATAACATCCATGTAGAACCAAGTTTGAAGCCATAAATCAAATTTTTGTTGATTTACCTCAATCATCTAAAGTGTCGACAGCAATTATTTTTTTAAAGAAGAGAAACAAGCAAATCCACCGGTACCTACTTATTCAAAGTACTTATAATAACTTTTTTTTAAATGGTAGAAGGAAGCCAATCAACAGTGAATAATAATGGAATTGAAGAAACAAGAAAGTCAATTGATTCAGCATTATCTTAAAAGTATCTGCAATAACTTTCTTTTTTTTTTGTTGTTGTTGTTGTTGGTGAGCAAAGAAAAGCAGTCTAAAATTCAAATTCAGGACATTAATAAGAAGTAAAAAGTAGACGGGTAAATATGAACTTTCTTTAACCGATTTTATTCTTTTACTTATTAAAAGTAAACCTTAATTTACTGGTCAAAGCAATTTTCTTTTTTGATACAGAAACATTAAAGACTTGTTTATCTATAGTTATTTGCAATATCTCACAACATAGCACAAACATAGTTTAAATCTTTAAACTTAAATTTTTCATTATTTTTTTTTATTATATATTGTAATGTTGAAATGTTTTTTTTTTTAATTGTTCTTCAGTTGTTAATGATAATGAGCAACCTATAGATATATGCATTTATAATGTTTTTTATTTTTATTTTATCTTGTTGCATATTAAAAAATTAATATATGTATTTTATTTTCTTTCGCTATAAGGTTGCAAAAAGAAAAAGAAAAAAGATATTTTTATATATGTAATTTTTGGGTATACATTTTAAACATATATGTTAACATTACCGAATGCGTGAATGTGTAACTGTTTATCCAAACACATCAAAGAATAGGTTATATATGATTAGTTTAAAATAGTAAATTAAAAAGTAGGGCATTACATTTGAATGGAAATGAAATGACATATACAAGTTACACCTGAAATTTATTTTATGATATGATAAGTAAGAAAATTCTTAAATAAGCATTTATAGAATATGTATTTTTTTTTTAATATTGATTTAAGTCAGCTTATTTTGAGATATCAAGAAAAGTGACAAACCTATATATTAAGTTTATTTGCTTATACTTATATGAATTTTTATATTAATAAGCCATTTATTTAATTGTCGATTTGACTTTAAAGAAGGAAAGAAAGAGTAGTAGTGTTAATAAAATATAATTATATATCTTAATTGGTTTCCGAGTAATTATTAAGAATATTGTGTTTTGTTTTGTTTTTTTTGTCTTAATTCTATCATTTTAATTCATCATCATTGCTCGCAGTTATTAAGTATTACCATTCGTATATATTGAGCAATCACTTGCAAATATTAAGCGTCCGCAAAATAATAGGTAAACTAGAATGTTGATATTTAAGTATTTAAGGATTATGCTTGAGAATAACCAAATTTTGATAATTATAGTTCAACATAGAAAGCTAAAATTGTGTTGTGTCCATGAATTTAGATCATCCTCATCAAAGATGGATATCATGTTATTAGTTAAAAATGTTTCAAATAATACTATATAAAAGTTATGATCGCCATCAATCATCATTAATAAATTATAATCATTAAATTTAATGTTTAGCGTAATGAATATATTTTAGTAAATAGGGGTTTATAGAAAATTGAATATTATGCAAAGAGATTCATGATGATCAATCATCACCATTAGTATTATTAAATCCCAGTATGAAATAGGATAATTTTAATAGATGCCTATAAGTTTATAAAGATGAATTTATTGTTGTGAGTTTATTGATAAGCCATGGCTGGTATCATCATCACTATTATAATCATTATTATGACATCACTATTATAATCATTATTATGATATCACTATTATTATCATTATTATGATATTATTATCATCATCATCATTATTACCTTTATTGTGATAAATAATTTAGTTAAATGGCCATCAATATCAATAATGGTCTTCACATGCTTGTTTGGAAGCCATTAATAGGATTATACATGTCTGTTCATCAATATACGCTAATGAGCTAGCAATGTCTATAAGAATCTTTGATCTATAGTATAAACTTTGGTAATATTGGGATCTTGTAATTTTATCAATATAGATAAAATGTAAGAATGTCATTTTTGTTCAATAGTCATCCAAGTCATGTGTAATAAATATGTACTGAATGAGTTTGAACTCAAGTACACTATAAATAGATACTTATCTAGATTGAAAACAATCTAGTGGCGCTCATGGGAAAACACATGTACTTAGTTAAACTGAATAAAGAGTGATATCATCCCTTTCCAACTTCATAATATTAGTTTTATAAAATATATTTTTTTATAAGTTGTCATGAATAGCACCCGTGTGTGCATATGACCATGAATGGTCTTATATATTTGGAAAGAAGGATAGGAAGGATTCTTTGTTAGAAGAACCTAGTATTGGAGATAAGCATAAGGCACTCCAGGAATCTCACAGTGGGTACTTTTATTCAGTTGCTATATTTAATATTATTTTTATTAGATGACAATGGCCAGTATGTTTTATTGTTCGGATGACTGCCCCAATATATAAATAAATACCAAGAATCTTTAATGCTGATATTTTCAAGTGGCACAGTGATTCTATAATTTCTTTATCTATACTATGATGAATTAATATAGTTACAAATGGTACATATTGGATAGGCATATATCTAATAATTAATAATTTCCCCTATCTAAATATTTATTATAGTTACAAATACATAATTTATATTAATTTATAAATAATTGTTACAAATGGCGCACCAACTAGGGCTCGAAATAAGCCAAATAATGGCTTGAAATACCCCACATACATGAGAGATGGGTAGTATATAGTGATGACAGATGTATAGTTTAAAAAAAAAAAAAAAAGAATTTTTTTTTTCTGTGCAATTTTTTTTATTATTAGTGTATACAAATATTTTGGCCTGATGTTTAGATGATGATGATTACTGTTATTGCATTTTTGATGATGATAAATGAATACAGTCATTATAGAGCTTAGTTTCAATTTTTAAAATATAATGATATCACAACTTATAATGTGTTAAAGTTAATAACACTGTTTTTTTTTATTATATATTTTGCTTATCAATTAAATAAGCATAGAAATATTAATAGCCTTGAAGTGTGGAATAATAATTTTGTTCATATTTGAAAAGTTTGTGTTATAGAAAATTTATGATTTTGGAGGTTGGATTGGATATTTGATTGTTGGAGTTTGGTTGGTTGTGTTACGGTTGTGATGATGGATGGAGAATTTTTGTCATTGCCTTGAGAATGTGATGTATTCATGCCACTGGTGATTGATTTATCTCATTCACTGCTCCAACCCAGATTATAATATCAGTTGTTTTATCATGAAGCAGTTAACAATAGGCCTGCCATGATTTCGCCTCTAAGACTCCAGAGAGAGCAAGGCATAATTTTTCTGATACATAATATTTCGCCTCTAAGACTCCAGAGAGAGCAAGGCAGTATTTTGTTTTACTGATATATAATTGTTGCCTCTAAGACTTTAAAAATAAGCAAGGCAGTATTTGACGAATTAAAGCCCCTAAGACTTGGAAGTAAGCAGGGCAATGCAACAATGTTTGCAATAAACTATTATGGGTTGTAGTAGCTTAGAGTGATTGAATTGGGGTGATCATCTGAGTGTTCATGGAGCATTGTGTGCTTTAAGTGCAGTGATTGAATTCTTTTGTCTATCTCATGATTGTGAATTGCTAATCATTCTTTTGGCTGTCAATATCTGTCAGATCTCTAGAAGGATAGATGAGTATATAAATGACTTGAGACATGAACTCTGTTATAAATCTAGCACATATGTTATATAAGTAATTTTTCTTTTTTTGCTTAGTGTATTAAAAAAGGGCATAGAGAGAGTTAAGTTTTATAAAAGCATGAAAAACTAGATAAATGATGGCATAAAAAGGACACACCAATACAGAGATAGCTTTTTCTTAAATAAATGTTTTAAATAGTACTATGACCTCATACTTTATCAATCATATATAGGTAAAGGAAAAAGAGTGATGATGGAGGTTAAGTTAATTAAAGGCACTAAAGATATAGATAGATTGATGGGGAGAATTATGGCTGAGAAAGAGTGGTTGAAAATTTTAAGGTATATGAGGATAGATAAAGGTGTTTGACTCTGGATGTATAGGAAATCAGGGAGCAGAACAATAAATCAGAACAGAATAAATCAGAATATACTAAATCAAACAGAAATAAGTAATATAAATATTTTATAAATTTATGATGGAGCCAGAAAAGGAATTAACTATTGAGGGAATGGAAGTAGAGAAGCAAAGCCAACCAGAGTGGTTGCAAATAATGATGTTACAGTTTAAAGAAATGAAACAAGAAATAAATCAGAAATTTGATCATCAATCACAAGAGATGAAGGAAATGAAAGAGGGCATGAAACAAGAGATAAATCAGAAATTTGATGAACAATCTCAAAGGCTAGATAATAAACTAGACCAACAAGCTCAGGAAATGAAGCTAGATATAAGTCAACAAACTCAAAAAATAGAAAACCTAGGAAGAAATATATGTAAGGCATGGACAGCCAGTCAAGAGAAATGGGATGTAAAGATATGTATGATAGAAGTCAAGAGTTGTGTGACTGTAATCAAGCTATATGAAAATGATGAGGTAGCTGCTGTTCAAGAACAGTGTAATCCCAAAGAGGATATATACAGTGAGATACATAACCTAGAAATAAAGGTAGCCACTGTACAGGAACAAATTGACCTCAGGAAAGATGTAGTCAGTAAAGCTAGTTTCTTAGAATTAAAGATAGCTGCTGATGTATATGCCCCAGTAAATGTAGCAGACAAGTTTGAGACATTGGGAGCTACCAAAAGGATAGCTGAAAGTTATCATAGAGAGGAGGAGAGCTATGGCTATAAAGTCTCCAATATGAGAATGGGAACAAACCAGTTAGGCAGACAATTTCCCACAAAACCTGGCAAACCAAACATAGGAATGCCTGGGAATATATATATGATAGTGGATGATGTGCACTCCCCAATGAGAGTGGCAGACCTATTGGATGCCCTGGGAGTTGCAGAAAGGAAAATGAAAGGTTATTCTAGGATGGAGGAGAGATATAGTTATAAGATCTCCACCATTAGGATTATAAACAACCAATTAGGCCGACACTATCCCATGAAACCTAGTAAACCAAACCTAGGTAGGCCTGGGAATGATTCCCATCAACAAATGCAAAATAGAGACCCACAGAAGCATACCTTCAAAAAGTTCTATAATATATATGAAGGGCCATTCATGCTCAAGGAAAGAAAAGGGGAAAATGCATTTGTACTAGAATCGTCAGAAGGAGTAAAAGGCACATATAATGTACGTAGCCTAAAACCAATGGCACTCATGACCTAAGCAATTTTTTTATATTCAAAATTTTTTTTTTGTTTGGGGGTGAGGCAAATGTAGATATATATATATAGTATTCAATCATTTAAAAAAAAAATTTTTTTTTTATTCTTTTATACATACAGAGATTTATATGTATAGATTTATTATTATGAATAAGCAGTTCTTTTTGTGATTTATTATATAATATTTTTTATTATTAAATAATATGTGTTAAATTTATTTAACTTTCATTTTGTTAAAAGAGAGTAAATCAGAAAAGTGTGAAATAAAGCAATTAAGATTGTAAGATAAGGAGATAAAAAAAATGTACACGTGTGACACAATGAATACATCTGTACAAACACAAAGATGCTTTTACACTTATTCCTGATGGCTATAGATGGCCAGCTTTGTTGTTATCTGTATCTTAAGATTATTTTTACAAAAGAGGTGCTTTGATGTAGATAACGATAGCGATCAATTATAAGTCGTCATTGATTGTGACCGTCAAACTTGTGAAGCTTTGATTTTTTTTTTAAGATAAAGATTTCCAGATGTTTTTTTTTTCTTTGGTTGAAATTCGCGATATAAATGATTGAAACAATTTTTTTAATCAGTCAGTCATAAATTTTTTTAGAGAGATGATCAGTTAGTCATAAATTTTTTTAGAGTGAGAGTCACTCAAATTATGATTATTATTTTGAGACTCAACTCAGTCGGTCCTTCCTTGTTATTATTCTTCAGCAGAAATGTAAGCTCTGATGATTTTTTTTTTAAAAGAGAGTGAACGCTTTAATTTTTTTTTCTCACTCTTTGAAAGTTGAAAAAAAAAGAGCAAATGAAATGTGCGTTGATATAAAGCAATTTCCAGCAATAGGAAAGAAGAGGATAGAAATGGAACAAGATTGAATTTATTATAAGCTAGTAATAATTATAAAAATGATATTAACATATTTGGTTATGCATAAGACTATGCCTCTGCATTGCTAAACCATTTTTTCTGCTTCCTGGTTAATACAGAAAGAGTCAAAATCGCTGATCTGTCTATGAAGTCATGTATCCAGTAATAACCAACAAAATGATAGATTTTGAAGCCAACCACACAAGCTATATGGAATGCTTTATTTCTAGTTCCTGGCTTATTAAAAGCTCATTACCTTCCAATGAATGGAGAAGAGGAAATAGAAGAAAAAGAAAATTTATAACATCCATGTAGAACCAAGTTTGAAGCCATAAATCAAATTTTTGTTGATTTACCTCAATCATCTAAAGTGTGGACAGCAATTATTTTTTTTAAAGAAGAGAAACAAGCAAATCCACCGGTACCTACTTATTCAAAGTACTTATAACTTTTTTTTTAAATGGTAGAAGGAAGCCAATCAACAGTGAATAATAATGGAATTGAAGAAACAAGCAAAGTCAATTGATTCAGCATTATCTTAAAAGTATCTGCAATAACTTTCTTTTTTTGTTGTTGTTGTTGTTGGTGAGCAAAGAAAAGCAGTCTAAAATTCAAATTCAGGACATTAATAAGAAGTAAAAAGTAGACGGGTAAATATGAACTTTCTTTAACCGATTTTATTCTTTTACTTATTAAAAGTAAACCTTAATTTACTGGTCAAAGCAATTTTCTTTTTTGATACAGAAACATTAAAGACTTGTTTATCTATAGTTATTTGCAATATCTCACAACATAGCACAAACATAGTTTAAATCTTTAAACTTAAATTTTTCATTATTTTTTTTTATTATATATTGTAATGTTGAAATGTTTTTTTTTTAATTGTTCTTCAGTTGTTAATGATAATGAGCAACCTATAGATATATGCATTTATAATGTTTTTTATTTTTATTTTATCTTGTTGCATATTAAAAAATTAATATATGTATTTTATTTTCTTTCGCTATAAGGTTGCAAAAGAAGAAAGAAAAAGATATTTTTATATATGTAATTTTTGGGTATACATTTTAAACATATATGTTAACATTACCGAATGCATGAATGTGTAACTGCTTATCCAAACACATCAAAGAATAGGTTATATATGATTAGTTTAAAATGGTAAATTAAAAAGTAGGGCATTACATTTGAATGAAAATGAGATAACATATACAAGTTACACCTGAAATTTATTTTATGATATGATAAGTAAGAAAAGTCTTAAATAAGCATTTATAGAATGTGTATTTTTTTTTTTAATATTGATTTAAGTCAGCTTATTTTGAGATATCAAGAAAAGTGACAAACCTATATATTAAGTTTATTTGCTTATACTTATATAAATTTTTATATTAATAAGCCATTTATTTAATTGTCGATTTGACTTTAAAGAAGGAAAGAAAGAGTAGTAGTGTTAATAAAATATAATTATATATCTTAATTGGTTTCCGAGTTATTATTAAGAATATTGTGTTTTTTTTTTTTTTGTCTTAATTCTATCATTTTAATTCATCATCATTGCTCGCAGTTATTAAGTATTACCATTCGTATATATTGAGCAATCACTTGCAAATATTAAGCGTCCGCAAAATAATAGGTAAACTAGAATGTTGATATTTAAGTATTTAAGGATTATGCTTGAGAATAACCAAATTTTGATAATTATAGTTCAACATAGAAAGCTAAAATTGTGTTGTGTCCATGAATTTAGATCATCCTCATCAAAGATGGATATCATGTTATTAGTTTAAAAATGTTTCAAATAATACTATATAAAAGTTATGATCGCCATCAATCATCATTAATAAATTATAATCATTAAATTTAATGTTTAGCGTAATGAATATATTTTAGTAAATAGGGGTTTATAGAAAATTGAATATTATGCAAAGAGATTCATGATGATCAATCATCACCATTAGTATTATTAAATCCCAGTATGAAATAGGATAATTTTAATAGATGCCTATAAGTTTATAAAGATGAATTTATTGTTGTGAGTTTATTGATAAGCCATGGCTGGTATCATCATCAATGATAATCATTATTAGACATCACTATTATAATCATTATTATGATATCACTATTATTATCATTATTATGATATTATTATTATCATCATCATCATTATTACCTTTATTGTGATAAATAATTTAGTTAAATGGCCATCAATATCAATAATGGTCTTCACATGCTTGTTTGGAAGCCATTAATAGGATTATACATGTCTGTTCATCAATATACGCTAATGAGCTAGCAATGTCTATAAGAATCTTTGATCTATAGTATAAACTTTGGTAATATTGGGATCTTGTAATTTTATCAATATAGATAAAATGTAAGAATGTCATTTTTGTTCAATAGTCATCCAAGTCATGTGTAATAAATATGTACTGAATGAGTTTGAACTCAAGTACACTATAA
The DNA here is from genome assembly GCA_028023455.1 of Epiperipatus broadwayi. Classification (NCBI taxonomy): domain Eukaryota; kingdom Metazoa; phylum Onychophora; class Udeonychophora; order Euonychophora; family Peripatidae; genus Epiperipatus; species Epiperipatus broadwayi. The sequence continues at coordinate 5,900,779 of JAQFVV010012425.1, read as the reverse complement.
ATAGATACTTATCTAGATTGAAAACAATCTAGTGGCGCTCATGGGAAAACACATGTACTTAGTTAAACTGAATAAAGAGTGATATCATCCCTTTCCAACTTCATAATATTAGTTTTATAAAATATATTTTTTTTATAAGTTGTCATGAATAGCACCCGTGTGTGCATATGACCATGAATGGTCTTATATATTTGGAAAGAAGGATAGGAAGGATTCTTTGTTAGAAGAACCTAGTATTGGAGATAAGCATAAGGCACTCCAGGAATCTCACAGTGGGTACTTTTATTCAGTTGCTATATTTAATATTATTTTTATTAGATGACAATGGCCAGTATGTTTTATTGTTCGGATGACTGCCCCAATATATAAATAAATACCAAGAATCTTTAATGCTGATATTTTCAAGTGGCACAGTGATTCTATAATTTCTTTATCTATACTATGATGAATTGATATAGTTACAAATGGTACATATTGGATAGGCATATATCTAATAATTAATAATTTCCCCTATCTAAATATTTATTATAGTTACAAATACATAATTTATATTAATTTATAAATAATTGTTACAATATATATATTTGCTTTCAAAAGTTAACCTTGAAAATTGCGGTTGCTATTCCGTCAAAATATCGGTGCTCAATGGAAAATAAGACACGGTATATCCCAAAAACTTATAATTTATCTACATCATATAACCGTGAAAACATTAAGTATAATATATATATATATGAGTTAAATGACATTATTAATAAAATAAGAAAATTATTTCAATATTTTATTATTGAAAAAAAAGGGTAAAAGATAAAAAAAAAAAGTAAAAATCTTAGGATTAAATAAAAATACTAATTATAACTTATCTTTCTTTTCTTTGTGTATTAAACTTTAACATATAATTAAAAATAAATAATCAGTTTCTGGACATAAATTCTAAACTGATTAATTAACAATAGTTAACTAATTTCTGTGTAATTACAAATATAAGATACAAAGCAAAAAATGTAACTAATTAAAAAAATAAAGATCAAATGAACTGATATCATAGGTAAAAATTTGAGCAGTGTTTGGATCCAGAGAGTATAAATGCTGCAATTGCCCATTGTTCAAAAAAGAATAGCAAAAAAAGTAAAGAAGCAAAAGAAGGAGCAAAAGGAGGAAGCCAGTTAGTTTTTTCAGGATAATTAACGAATGTCTATAAGCCAGATAAAAATGTCTGAGTCCAGCAAGATGAAGCAATCTTCATATGGTCGTGCTGAAAGAAAAATGCATTGTTAAATCAAAACTGGGTGTTTATTCTTTTCTACTGCCCATCTTTTGAATACCAATAGCAAGATACAGTAATATATTTCTGACTTGCCTTTGTCAATGTTTTTACCTGCCATGAACTAAATCATAGGAACCATAACTTGCACTAGTACTCTGAGCCAGGAGGAAGCATCCAGCTACTAATAGATCCACTATGAATCTGACAGAATCAGAAGACTGGAGTGATCATCCAAATTCTGTATTAAAAAACCTAGGTAAATATGTCTTGATGTCATTAATATAACCTAATTTTATTTCAAGTGCAAACTTTTAAATTTATTTTCTAGATAGAACTTTTAAATGCCATTTCTAGTGCTAACTTTTTATATGTAAATAAGCACAATTGTTTAAAATATTGTAGTGTGAATAAGTGTTCATATTTTTTATGTTTTAAATATTCCTTATGGGTTTTTTTAAATAAATATGTCATAAATTATTGGTGCAGTTTAAGTTTCTCTCTCACCTGCAATCTACTGCTGGGTAAATAAATAATCTTATTTAGATAGTCTGTATTATCAGTTATCTGAGAGTCAAGAGCTTGAAGCATGTTCATGTCATATCATGGGCACTTTATAAGGCTGGAGGGTACCTGTAAGGTTAAAACCCATTATAAATATCCCCATGAGATGTGTCATGCTTCCTGCAATCATGGAGGGTCTGGAAAGATGATTGTGGTTTGTATAGTTTCTATTAAATCTTGGTCTGACTAGGGGTATGGTTAATATGTAAGTATTGATCATATTTACTCCTTTGCTTGAATAACATGGTCTTAAAATAAAATATTAAAGATCATATGAGATAATAACATTAAATAATAAGTAGAACAGCCATAGAATAAATCATAAACGAGGGTAAGTCCCATATATGTGTGTGTGTGCGGTGTAACGATATTGAACAACATTAACTTTAATTCTCTCTTCTATATAAAAAAAATTGGTAATAACTGATGAAAGAATCAAAAAAACTTTACCGGATTTATTTGTATAGAATCATCGTCAGGATGGTATTTTTACACAGATATATATATATATGTAATCTATATATTAAAATAAAATAAATTTTATTGAATGTTTTAATCCAGTGGTGGTGAACCTTTTTACGAGTGCGTGCCAAAAAATTCCAAAAAATATTTATTGAATGATTGGCTTACATAGAGTTATTAAATCAAAATATATCAACTTAATTAGTGCAGTTTTTAAAAGTTTATAAAAAAAATTTCTACTAATAGCTATAATAATAAAACAAAATTTTTAAATAAGCTAAATACAAGGGAGCGATATTTATTAAAAAAAACACAAGTTGAATAAAATGTAATAGTAAAAAATTAATAGTAATTAAAACAAAATTTTGGCAATAAACATATAAAATCAACATCACTAGATATTGTTTAATGAGATTTTTGCTATTGTTCATTGAATGCTAAATGTTTTATATCTGGATGATATTTTGTCATTTTTAATAATGTACATCCTGAACTAAATTCATCTGTCATTCTATTTCTCGAACTGTCTTTATTTAAATTCGTTTCTCAAAACAATGATTCACATGCATATGTAGAAAAGAAAATTGATAATATAGCGGTCGCTAATTTTTTTAAACAATTAAATGTTTCAAGAATAGCATTTCAGGCCATCGATAGTTCGTCTTCAGCATTCTTTTTATATATCCCCAATAATCAATCATTTTTCATTAATTCTAACTCATTCCTCAAATCAACAAATTTTTGTTCTCATATGGAACTGGATTAAAAATCAATTGATTGCGTTGTCATATCTTCCAAATTAAGCCATTCAAAAATTTCTAACTTGAGACTATCCATTGGTATTATGTTGAGTATAAAAAAAAAATGATATTTCTGAATATAGTCTGAGCTGCGTGAATCTTAAAGAAAATTAAACAATTATCGATTGAATAACAACATAAAAGTCTTGGGTCAATTTTACTTGATCTGACTTCTCATGCGATTTTAAATCATTCAATAACTTTTTTAGATTGGGAAAATATTTAAAAGTGTAAGAAATAACTTTGCCCGCCGTTGAAAATTTGTAATTTAATTTCAAATGCTTTGATCAAATCAAACATGACAACAATTGTCTTATTATAACTGTACAGTTTTACATTTAATTTATTTGAATGTGAACACATATTAGTAAAAACTATTAACTTCGAAAGCCATTCAACATTCATTAATTCATTATATTTTTCAATGATTTTCTCATTAAGTAAAAGCAGTCTAATTTCATCTAAACACTCAATGAATCTTTGAAGAACTTTTCCTTGTCTTAACCATCAGACATTGCTGTACATACGTAAATCATTGTATACTGAGTTCACCTCACTCAATAAATTTTAAAATGTTTATTTATTTAGAGCTTGTGTAGATATAAATTATACTATGTTCATAACATCATCCAGTATCTTAAAGTTGGCTTTCATGTATAAAATCTGCTGATGTATAATGCAATGAATACCCAAAATTGAATGTCCAATAAAGTTGGTAAATAAACAGAGAAACCGTTTTTCTTTTCCAGTCATACTTCTAGCACCATCTGTAGATATTGATACAATTTTTGCAACATCTATTTCTTCTTCAGTAAATACATTTGAAACTTCATAAATATCTATTCTTTTTGTTGTTGTTACTAATGAGATTAAACTGATCAATTCTTCTTTGATATTATTCCCAACACAATAGCGAATGAAAATATCCAAAGAAATTGATGCATTTCTGTCTGTACTTTCATCAAGGCAGAGAGAAATTAAACTAAAAGATTTTATATCTCTTTTTTGTTGGTAAATTATTGTTGTTGGTCATTTGCATGATTTTTTCTTTAACTGTATTTCTAGCGAATGGTAAATCTTTTATTCTCTGAATAATTTTTGCTTTGTTTTCAAAATCTTTCAAAAGAACTGGTGCACAACCTGTGTTCGGCAATTACATTTGGAATAAAAAATACTTAGCAGAAGTTATATTTGAACGATTTTTAGATAAATTTCATTATAGATGTTAATTGAATATTTATATATTTAAATGCTTGGGCAATATATTCTTTTTGTTCCTCTTTACTTTTTTCTTAGAATGATTTATCTATGATTGGTTTCACAATGCCATTTTACCAATGATGTTCTAAATATAACTTTTCTGGAACATAAAACATACTGCTTTGTTGCCTTTGTTAATCATTCCATATTCATCAGTCCATCAATTTTGAAATTCTCTACTGCTTGACAAATTTTGTTTTTTATTTTCACTAGTCATATTAATATACTGGTAAAAAATAGGTACTGTTTAATTAGCCACTGTATATTGGTTGGTGGTACTCTTTCTGTACAAAAACACACAAATATGCCATTTATGTTGCCCGGCTTATGGTGTATAGAACAGTTCTGTTCATATTAGCTATTAGAAGGTCTAGATGGAATTGCACACAAATATTATGGCCCACTGATGTCCTTTGTGACACTATGTAAATAGCACACACTTCACAGATCACTACTGTATGATGTGAGGATGTATGTAATTCAACTGGCCATAACTCTTTTAATGTGCATTCAAAGTAATGATTTTATAGCCTAGATGACATACTGTCACATACTAATAATTGTAAGCTCATCCCTGCACTTCCCTATACAGCTTGGAAGGTGAAAAGAATTATAAAAGGGTAGGGGAAAACACCATTTCCCAAAACTCATGTGAATAAGCATGTTTTCATGAGAAGAGCTACAAGACAAATTGTAAGCTTGGTTTGATCAGAGAATGATCCTTCAGATCAGAAAAACCATCATTTCCACCCCCCTGCACATTCCAACACTAAGGACTAAAATTTAATTTAATGGAATTTAATTTAATTTGGCCTGACTAGTTTGTTAATCAAGTGGGTTTTTTTTTTAATTTTTGTTTAAACATTTAATTTACTATTAGAAGAATAATGTACATTTTTAAATAAAAAGAAAAGCGTTTTGTTTTGTTTTTGACATTTAATGTAGAATACTAAGAATAACATAAATTTGTCTGAGGTTGGGCATTGTTTTGGAAATTATAAGCTTGGCTTGATTAGAGTAATGCATTTTTTGTAACTTCTAATCGGTAAAACCAAAGGTCCCACCCCCTGCATATTCCACCCCCTGCATATTCCAGCTCTATGTGGTGCAATTTAATTGAATGGACTTTCATTTAATTCGGGCTGATTAGTTTGTTAAGCAAGTGTTTATTTGTTTTTTCAATTTTGTTTAAACGTTTCATTTACTATTAGAAAATAACTACATTTTTAAATAAAAAAAAAGTGTTTGGTTTTGTCCTGGCCTGATTAGAAAATAACTACATTTTTAAATAAAAAGAAAAGTGTTTTGTTTTGTCCCGGCCTGGAAACGTTATATTAAAATGTTTTCGCACAAAAACAGTGTCACCAAGTAATGTACAGTGGCTAATTAACAAGTACCAAAAATTATTTAAAGTAAATTTAAATGAGTTCTAATAATTTTATAAATCAAAGATTTATGATATGTTAAAATATATTATTTTCCTAGCATTTCACTTTTACATCAAAACTTCAAACAAAAAAAAAGTTGTTTGATGGCATTTATTACACATTTCACTCCTTTGTCCTTTGTTCATGATTTTAATTACCTTAAAAAAATGAATGGTGTCAATACATTTAGATCAAAAAAGTTTGGACGAAAAACATTACTATTACTTTAGATTTGAAAAAAATTACTTCATATAGTTATAAAATGTAGTTTACTTTCTACTTTTAATGGAATAATTTGCCAGATTTATAGAATGTAATACCACAGTATGCTGGTACCACTTCATTTGAGTAAAAATATCATTCCCACCTACATATGTATATTTTTTTCAAATTTTGTAATTTATTGCTTCTAATCAGAGTTCAATTGTAAATTGAATTCTAATATAGTATTATATTTATTTATTTTATTTTTAGTTTAGAGTAAATTTTTATTAGTACAGATTTTAGCAACAAAAAAAATACTGAGTAATTTAAAGTATAACAAATTATAATATGTTAATAATTTGTATGCCAGTAAAAAATGTGAACATGACATCTCTGGCATGTGGGCCATAGGTTTTAATCAATACCATCCACAGCCTGAAAAGCAGTTGACCTTCTATTAAACATAGCAATGCACTTTGAATATAAAATATATTTATGACATTCAATTTAAAACTAAAGTTTGAACATAATTTAGTTGTAATTTAACTAAACATTAAACGTTTAAAGCAAGGTTATTTTTAAATGAGTTTATCTATTAATATTAAGCCAATATAGAGAAAGTATTATTTCAATGAATCACCAAATTACTTTAAATACTGAAAATATCAATTAAATATTATAAAAAAAATTAAATAGAGATTGTGTTTTAATATTTGATGAAGTATCAATTAGTTTACGTTGATGATGATGTAAGTTGTGACAGAAACAAAAATTCTCCAGGCAGATTACTTTAGAACTTGAAAGATCATAAACATTCTTTATTTTTACATAGCTATGTATGGTTTATGGTTTAATTATATATAGATATATTAATTACATAAATTGTGATTAGGTGCACCATATTTTACTGTTTATTTATAAAATTTAATTTAGTGTTGACTACATTTAACAAGATAATTGTATCGTTATCAAATTTAGATTATATTCCAACAAAGCTTGGTTTTGATAAATAGTGTGAAATTTATATAAATAAGTAGTAATTGTTTAAAAGTATTATAAGTAATTATATATTTAATTACTTATCAATAGTAAATATATACATTTTTTCATTATTACTTACCCACACGTAGCTGTCATTTAGTTGAAAATCCAGTCCTCTTGATACTTTTATAGTAGTGTTTGTAAAGAATGTGTGAATGGTATTCCACATTTTGGAATGATTTGGAACGACATTTACATCATCAATCAACACATCTGGCCAAGTTAAAACCTTTTCAGAATAAGGGACAAGTCTGTTTTTATGCTCTTCAAATAACATATCTAAAAACTTGTGCCATCTATAAAACACTGGATCTCTCATAGCTGTCTCAACAAAACCCATCACACCAATAGATGATTTGTAGCGGTTATCAGGATCATGAATGACACTTAATAGTTCATGACCAGTATTATGCATGTTTCCATAAAAGTCTCTATCTGGTGAAATGTTACTGGCTTCTACCATGGCCCCCAAAATATCAATGCCCAGAGGATCTTCACTTAATGGAATTTTCTGACCATCTTTCTGTAAGAAAATCATATATATATATATATATATTGTAACGATATATAAATATGTCGTTACATTAAATTGAAATAAAAACTTTTAAGTTCGCAAATAAAAATAAATGTGTTAAAAAAGAAAAAAAAAACTAAACGCTAAAATTAAAATGTTTGTTAAACGTATAACGTATATATTATATTCGCACAGATGCAAAACTTTAAAAAAAATTTTTTTATAAATAAAAGTATTTGAACATACTTTTTTGATAAAAAAAATAAAAGATTTAAATATAGAAATATTTTAATAAAGAAATAACGTAAGTTAAAATAAAAACAGATATTAATTAATTCCTGTAATCTGTAAATGGAAATGATTGTTTATTAATTATCCAAAAGCTGTGTAATTAAAAGGTCTGATGAAAAGTTAGATAAGAGAATAAAGAGAAAGTAGCTTGACCAATGGAAGCACCAAACCTCAGCCTGGACCCGAATGAAAAGGATGGATTAGTGACGTTTTGTTGGTTGAATCTGTGTGGATACTATAAAAGGAGAAATACAGTTTTCCTGAGAGTTTCCGGCTTTGTTTTTTGAGGGTCGTGATAGGACGCACATATCACACACAAACTCTCTATTTTAAAAATGAACTGACTGTGATACATAAATGAACCAGCTAATGCTACCTCCAGATCATCTGACTGGGTTTTCAAATAAAGACTCCGTGGAAATTTACATCAAGAGCAGTGATTCTTCTACTGTAAGCTATTGACATGAACTCTAAAATTTAAAAATAATTAAGAACTTTCGTTCAAGCTTATGAAATTTTATCTGACTTTTAAGTTTAAAATCAATTGATAATGTTTAATTTTATATATTTTTCTTTTGATAAAAATCATTTCCATTTTTTTTTTCTTATTGTATAAATTTTAAATGAGGAAATTTAAGTTGGATATAGACATTGAATAGATTTGTTAGTGGTTAATTATGTTAATGTTTCATAGTCGGTTGGAATATATAAGTCATCAATGTCACTGTGGCATCTTATGATGAATGCCATGGGTTTTTGTATTCCCTATGCAATTGACATTATCGATAATTTTGTATTTTGATCGTTTGTGTTTATCTTGAGATGTTTTTGACTGTGGAATCTGTGCAGCCGATCTATACTCAACATTTTAAAACAAATTTTATAAAATTCATCTGTGTGAACATAATAAATGTTAAATTTAAGTCGGGCATGAATGGCTGTATAGATTTGTAAAGTTATATATAGTTTAAGGGAGGGTAATCCTAGGTTATTTGTTTCGTAGTTGAATTAGCTCAATGGATTGGATATATTTGTGTAATTAGTAGATGTAGTATGAGATCCGCTATGGGCAGGATTGCATATATATGCCACACACCTTCTGCTTGCCTATGGATGAGTTTGTAAGTCAGCAAAGGACCGCAGTTCATTCCTATGGAGTTTTTTGTTTATTGTTCTACTCGCCAACAGATGCAGCATTCCTGTTGGTGGAGAGACAATGTCTTCTCTAACTCTACTTACTGTTCAGATGTACATTCCTGACAATATAGTATTTTGTGTTATCGTATTTTCATGCTACATTGAATATATAAATGTATCAGATGGATTGGCGCTGGTTTGACTGCAAACTTTTTGGCCTAAGGTGTAATAAGGGATAGAACATTTTTCTTTTCAAATACAATCTATATAGTCTATTCATACTTGACTCACTAAATAAATATTAAACTCATTATTGCAATCTAGTTAAATGTAAATTTAAAGATTAATAAAAAAATCTAAAATATTAAACTTATTCCTCAAATTAGAATGATTTTATATGTGCGTAAATAAATATTTTTATGTGTTAATTTATGGCAGTGGCTTTTATTTTTTTATATTTAAGATATAAAGTTATATTTTATAATCTCTGCTGTTCCACTGAGCTAGTGACTTGGGCTAACAATCTGAATATTTAAATAAAGTGGAATCTTAACAGTACATATCTGCCTACTTTATAAATTTTTCTAGGCTCAAATGCCTAGATGGCGCCCGTATAGTGCAGATATCATAGATTGTGGTTAGATTCGATCTCCACTTTCTTTCCGATCATTATAATATATATATAGATAGATAAAAATATCAAATTGTAATGCAAAATAATACACGGTTTGTACCCGAAAATATTTGTTATCTACATCATATAACCATGAAAAGATTATATATATATATATATAGATATATATATATAGAGAGAGAGAGAGAGAGAGAGAGAGAGAGGATGGGAGAATTATATTCATTATATTTTTTATCTAAATGGATTTAGTGACTCTTTCATAATTAGTCAAAGTGACACTTTGAAGGAACAATAATATTCACACTATAATGTATTTGATTCTTGCACATACACGCACGCACACACATATGTACACATATATAAATGAATAATTTATTGTTTTGGAGATCATATAACCTAGAATATTTATCTCATCTTTGACATACTATACTAAATAGTACTATGCAAAAGTGTATTTGAATGGCTTTACATTTTTTTTTCTTCTAAGAAATGGGATAACCTTCTGGTATCATCATAATTTCTTAGGTGTCACGGGCAACAGGTTACTTATAACGTTAACCAACATTATTATTTATGAATTATATTTTATGTCAGCTTTTTATTTTATGGAGCTCTAAATGAAGAATAGGATAATTGTTTTACATTTAATTTAAAATATTAAACTGTCTAAAAATGAAACAATATATATACTGTAACCTGGTGGGCCAACCAAACCCTCTTTGGGTTGATTTTATTTTCTGATAAGCATATTGCAGGAAGGAACTATTGATTGGCATTCCCCAATGCTGATGTTACCTCCCCTACAACAATATTTCCTACTCATCAGAGGATGTAATGCCATAGAGACTGGAAACATCTAGAAAATTTATGTGTTTGGTTTCCCAAATGGCACCACTAGAGATCCATTTCACTACAACCTTATTTAACCATGTCGAGTTATTCTGGACATATCTCAGGTATCATGAGACTCTTATAAACCAGTGCATTAATTGATGAGTGATGAGGATTGAAACTGACAAGAGGTATTCGTTTTTTGAAACAATTTTATTTAACAATAATATTTGTGTACTAAGTTCTTAAAAAAAGAAGAAAAAGTTTGTTAAGTCTCTTTTCTGGCTGTCTTCATATCTGTGTGCACATTATGGATATTCTCCTTGATCCTACTTGTGTGGGAATTGTACTTATTGGTTGAAGTTCCCTCATATGCATAGATACATATCCATGTGTATAGAAGCATGTTTTCATCCAGATATATAGAAGCCTTTTCATTTTAATTCATGGTCATAGAAGCATTTGATTTCATCCAGGTAAACAGAAGCATTTGATTTTAATCCATAGTCATAGAAACATTTAATTTCAATCCAGGTGTATGAATGACTTTTCGATTCTCATAAATATAATACACATTTACTGCAGGCATGTGGGCATATATTTTGCAGAAGCATCTTTAATTTTTCTTTCACATATTATCCAAATGTGGGTTTGAACCATTTATTTAGAAGTATTTCATTTTACACATTATATAGATGCGGTTTTGAGTCACTTGTATGGGAATATTTTATTTTTATTTAACATATTATACAGGAGCGGGTTTAAACCATTTATCTAGAAGTATTTACTTTATAACTTCTTAATTCATGTACTCAGGTTTGTGGGTACATATTCATTATTATTCATGTATATAATACATCAATTTTTACTCTATAATTTCTTAATTCACGTATACAAACATTTCTTTAATTTGTGTGTGAGTGGATTCAGATTTAAGTCACTCTATCAAAGCATTTTGTAAAATAATAAATGTCATTTTATAATTAATAAGTTCAATTATGTAGACACATATTAGTATGAAGTTCATTATAGAATTATTTCCAAATCAACAAAATCATTTTGGCGTCTTCAGTTCATTTTTTAATAATGCCTATATTATCTCATTACTCCAGTACCTCCGTTTAGAAAGTAGTCATTTAAAATAAATATATTTTCATTTTGCCCTATTTTATAAGCAATCAATCTAGAAAGTAACATTTTATTATTTCATAAATTATGTTAATAAATGCATTTTACAAAATATATTCAATTCACCTATTTCCCCCTTGTGTTTCATTTAGAATTTAGTCATTTAGAAGAAATATATTTCCATTTTATATTATTTTATAAGCAATCAATTTAGAAAGTAGCATTTCATTATTTTATAAATTATCTTAGTAAATATGTTTTACAAAATATTTCCAAGTATTATAAATGATTATAAATTTCCTTACCTAAACCTCCATAATTTTTTCTCCATAAATTTTGCAATTAATAAGGGTTTTCTAAATGAGTCAACATTAGTTCACAGGCCTTGTTTTCATCTTACTTCCATTGCTAAACCAGATGACAGACAGAGAAAAGCTGTTTTCTATTTAGCCAGACATTTGTAGATATCCCATTTTAATTTGTTTATTCATTCTGTAGTAGTTGTAGGTCCCTTCTTTGGTTAATGTTCACGGTACTCTGTTGGGACGCTATTCATATAAGCTCCATTTCACTATGTGATACTAATGATGGCTAGTCCACTAGTAATAGTCTTGATACTTTTAAACAATATATTTGTTGAATCTCCTTAACCAATATCTACTCCCCTATTTATTATCTTATGCTTTTCTTATCACTGATTCTTCGAATTGATATAGCACTAATTCTATTGGTGATGATGACCTTTCTTTGAGACTTGTGTCTCTATTTCCATTGTTATTGGCAGTCCACTTTTAGCAATAACTGATTCTGATACCTCTTATATGATGTTTTAGAAAAATATCTCTTAACTTTCCTGCCTACAACAATCTTTTTTTAATTAATTGTTAACTACAGTCTTCCTATTTTTAATTTGAAAACATTAAACTTTTACAAAATACTACATTTTAAAGGGTAATTTTTAATATTTTAAAATATTGATTTTTTTCCCTTAAGTTTTAACCATTTTGAGTTTTATAATGTAGGTGAAATTCGATTGCTGTCACATATTCATTTCTTTTTTTAACTTTTATTCATAGAAAAGTTTTTAAATTGGGGGGAAGAACTTCGAACTATACATGTGAAACAATATGTCTGTTTCAATATATACATCATTCTAAACCAACTAGACATTAATTAGTTTTTTTAGTAACATAAATATTTAATTACCAAAAACTTTTTTTTCATTTATAAAAAAAAATGAGCTTTAAGGCAAAATATAATATGGGCTTGTAATTCATGCAAATTATGCATGCTTATGTTTTCGTAAAGGTATAATAATCAAGTCAATTTAAAAGATTTATTATTTATTAATAGGTATACAAAATAAATGAGATAACATAATATAATAAACATTTATATAAAATACCAAAAATACAAATTTAATCCTAAAATTTCAGCATTCACAAACATATGTATATACAATTATCCATATAAATTTAAACAAATATATTTAATAAATAAATAAGCCCAAGTTTAATTTAACTTTTCAAAACATTAAATAATAAATTGTAGAAGAATGCTTTCAATTATTTCAACAGATCCAGGTTATCAAGAGAATAGGCCACATTTTATTATTTCCATACATGTCAATCTTTGCATCAGTCTAGATACTCTCATAATGTTGATGGTCTGCATTTATGCTGATTTGGGACATGGTCTGTCATATTCATTGTCAGCATAATTTCTTTACACTGGATTGGATTACTTTCCATTTCCTTAAATCTACTCCTATCCTTTTTTATTTGAGTATTAATTCCTAGATATGGAATCCTCATGAGATCTTTCAGAAGTACATTGTTGTTGCTTTCAGTTTGGAAAAATCCTAGAAACTGACATAATATTTATGTTCTGTCTATGTTACTTTGATTTTTTTTTCTAATTTGTTTCTGTTTATAAGATCTGAATCATTGATTATCTTTTAATATTATATATTCAATAGCAGTCTTACTCATAATTTTGTTTTGTCTGCCTGATGGTCTGGTGATTTTCTTAATCCACTACTTATATCTTCCTGACTCTGGAGTCTCATGTCAATGGCATTTAAAAAATCAGCCACCTGTTCTATGGTTTTCTAATGTGTATATGTTATTACTTGCATCACTCTCAGAGATAAATTATGCTTAATTATTTGATATTTTGTCATATCACATGTAGACAGTATTTATAATTTTGCTGTGTGTCTGGAAGAGTTGATATCACTTATCCCATCTCTAATGTGAAATCTTTCTGGCATAATTCAATACCTTATTCCTTATTGGCAAATAGTTTAAGCAGGAAATACTGCACTTGTAAATTGAGTCATAATTGTTCTATTATTGATAAATCTCAACAAAGATAATGGTCATCTGTGAGAACATGTAACCTAAGACAAATGAAGAATGCTGGTAGAAATTTAATGTATTTGTCTTTATTCATGTATCAGAAATAATTGCATCAAAACAGAAATTTTAAATGTATATCTAAAATATATGCTACAATGTAAATTGATTATATTTGAATTAGTATTAATTAAATATTAGAAATCATTCTATGTCAGTTTATAACTCACTATATCACAATAGTGTATAATATGTTTGTTTTTTAAAGTTTACTATAAACACTTGTTTTACTTAAAAATTAATTATTGGTCGTAAATGTTATTTTTCCATATAAATTATTATATATTAGTTTGATATTTTCTCAATAGGTATATCAATATTAACTAAAATAATTGTTTCTTTGTAATAAATTCAGATGATAATTATTTACTTACATAAGATACAAAAGAACAGCAATAGTGATAAATAAATTCTATAAGATTAATATTTTTATTCAAAATAATAAAACTAAATAAATAAAGTAATCAAAGGGTTCATTGTTCAGGAGTTCATATGAGGTTTTGAGTGTGAGAACTAACAAAATGAGATTCCGTGGAACTTGATTTCTAGAGTTTGAACTCTACTGCTGTATAAATTACAGAGGATTATAACAGAATAAGATGTTTTAACTCGATTCTTCCTAATTGCTAATGAGTTGATATTTTTAAATATTTAAAATTTATTTATCTTTATTTCAAAATTGTGGTAAAATCTATGGATTATGCTTGTGTGAATTACACCATTCTTTTTATCTTTGTTATCTTTGTGATGGTATATGTTACGTTTTCCTAAGATAAAATTTGCATTTTGTATACATTTTATTTAAAAACACTTATTTTTCTCACTTTATTAGACTTTGTGAAGCAAAAACGATATCAAATTTTTTGATGGAAAAATATATATTCTGACAGATTCGAGCAACAATGATTTTATGTCTAATTTCTAAGCTGTTGGACTTTTTTTTCCTCATGTGTCATAGCATCAGCAGAGAAGTGAACCCACGCTAACCCTATGTGTATGTTTGGTTTGAGATCAGAAAATTATATCTGCAATTTTATTTATATGTTTATTTTGCAGCAGGATTCAGTAACATTTGTAAGTAATCATTTTAAAGTAAGCACTAGATTTTACATTTAAGATGTATTCTATCCAATCAAATGAAATATTTTTTTCCAACATAAAATGTATGATAGATAATAAAAAAAAGCATTAATATTATTATTGTACATTTCATTAAATTTATACCTTTTCTTTCTGTTAGCTACACCATGTATACAATGTGAGCCAATTGTAGTCTGAAGAAAAAAAACTAAGTTACTTATATTTGTGTCTTTCTCTTCATTTAATATAGCAAACTTCTATAAAAAAAAATATTTATTGTGTTTCTTGAAAAAATGTAAGGTATGTATGATTCTATTTTCTGATGTTTTGGAATAAGTCACATTGTATGTCATTTTATTGGAAATTTTATAAAAGAATGTAATGAACCTGTTTTTTTTTTTTTTTTTAAAGCAAAATTTATTTATAAATTGAAAAATTCTGAACATAAAAATAATAATTTTAAAAAAGATTAAAATGTTATTTTTTTTATTTGAATGTGTAATGACTTCATTTTTTCAGGTTTGTTACATTTCTTGGTACTTTATCTTTCTGATAACACAAACAACATGACTTTTATATAATTCTGATTGAAGTTATATTAAAAGTTATATTTTATACCAATTCTCCAAAAATTCCAATATGGCTGCCGTCCGAGTGGGTCAGTTAATGAATAAATGTTTCTTTTCTACTAAATATTCATATATTTTTACCATAATTTGAGATAAAAAATGTTTACAATTATAACATTATCTTTTAAATAGATTAAGAGTTTCGATTCAATGAATGAACAATTCAAAACTCTTCACTTATTACATTATATTTTATGCCTTTAATTTATAAAACATCACTTTATTTTGTATGAAGATACATAATGTAAAACAATTACATTAGAAAGTACATATGTTTACCTTTTTTTAATATTAAGAAAAGAAGTATTATATATACAATGACAAAACAAATACTTTAAAAAAATTATTAATAGCAGGAAGTAGACAAGTAGGGGTTAGTATTAGTAGTAAATTTTGTATTAACTCCAATTTCGTTATATATGTATGTAAATATATATATATAGTGAGAGAGAGAGAACGATGTAACTGTAGACTATTTATATTAGATTTGATCAATTACTTTTTTTTAAATTGCATTATAATAAATCAGTTCTAAACTGTAGGTGTTAAAAGAATTGTATTATTTTTATTGTTTAAACATATTACTCTTTTGTTCATATTCTTAAGAGTTAATTAACCTAAATTTTGAGAGAAGACTCATCACACATTGTTTTTATTGCTACAATTTAAAAAGTAAAGCAGGTTAAAAAAGAAGGTCAATGAAAGTTTTCTATTGTTATCTTTTGTTTTCAAAATCTTCAAAACAATAATATATATTTGTAGATATTTTTCCCCTTAAAAAAAATCTTCAAATCATAAATAAAAATTTAAATCTAAAAAAAAAAATACTAACCATAACTGCATATCCTTGACGAATGGACTGCAAAATTCTTTCTCGGTACAGTTTAATTTCATCCACAGTAGCATTTCCTAAAGTCGGATGTTCCATATCTTTTAAAATCATATTGCATGGCCTACCACTGTATTCCATCATAGCAGTATTAGAATATAAATGAGGATAGTAGCCTTCCTATATATATATATATATATATATATATATATATATCATACACTTTGTTATATATATATATATATATATAAAACAAAGTGTAAATAATATATAAAAATATCTAATATAATATTCCATTTAGTAAAACGAAATTTCTGTCACCTTGTAAATTTTATGCTAATACTAATTATACTAGTAAATAATAAATTATATCCAGCTTGCAGACCTAATATTTTTTATAAAAATGTTACAAATATACGTATATACATACCCACATGTCTATACATATATAAAATTAACATACTTAACCTCAAACAAAGACTTGTACATGAACACCCCAGCCATGTCATATAACAATTTTACAAAATAATACTAATGAATTAATGAAAATAGTTGTTTGTAAGATAACTGATAGACAATTTGATTTTATAGTTTTCTTTTTTTTTACTTTATACTATAAGTGAGAATATTTACTTTTCCAATCCCTGACAAAGTTTAGATATCTAGCTAGATTATATTTCAAGCATAGGTAAGATTGTTTTACCTAAACATATTTAGCAGTGTATCAGGCTATGTCTATTTCCTGAAGTTTAATCAGATCATTCTACAGTTTAAAATATTTCAAATTTAAATTTTATAATATCCAAAGTAATCATTTCAATAAACATCAAAATAAACATCAAAATAAAATAATCATTTCAAAATTAGCTTTTTCACATCTATATATAATAAATATTAAAAAAATAAATATATTTATCCGATAAATTCAAAAATATATAAAATAAGTACTTTCAATTACAAAATCATAATTATTATCACCTTAATACAAATAAAACAAAAATTAAGTGGTTGACACTCCAAGTTTGAAAACTCATTTTTTGATTTAGTTATTCTAAATCGATAATGATTGTGATTATTTAATCAAATACATGTCTTTTATATGTTTTATGAATTTATTAATTAATGTTTTTATTTTATTGTTTAAATTTATTACCAGACATTATTTATATTTTTAATAGGTATGTGTGTGTGACTAAGTTATCTATATAAAAGTCATTTTATATTTTTCATTACTAGCCCTGTTTTGACAATCCTAGTAAAAGTTTCAGTTACATTTGAAACATTTTATTTGTACAACTAAGCCTTTATTCTATATTATAGCTTGATAATATTTATTTTATTTAGTACAAAAATAAGTTTACAAATGAAAAACATTGCTGAAGATAACATTTCAACTTTGAAATTTATAGAGGTAAAAGTCTTATGCTGATCTATTAACTGTTAGTTACTCTTACAATTTCCTATTGACCTAGTCAATTAAAGTTCTAAAGTTTTATTGGTCAATTACAGAATTTTGTTTGCAAAAAGCAAATTAATAATTTGTCAGATTATGAAAGTGAATAAAAGGTTTTTCAAAAATAAATTTATATTTATAATTATAAAAATATTCTATAGTGGTGAACCTAAAAAGTACATTTGTAATCTATTAGAAAATGCTCCATACATCATTGATTCCTTTTTCATTTCTTTTTCAATTTACATTCATATAAAAGTAAAGAATTTTTACTAAAATCTTATGATATATAAAAAATACTCTAAAACATTCATTTTCATTTTCAAAATCAAAACGAAGAACTTGGAATGGAGAAAATTATTGACAGGCACTCCCTTTTGTTCAAAATGAGTACCAACCAATTAGCATCTAGGAAAGTCTACCTTTTCCCATTGTTGTAGCTTCAAATTTAAATATTGTTGATTTTTTACTTGTAAAATAATGCTGGAGGGCGCAGGATCTTATGGTACTTTTTAAGCTTTAAAATGAGTGTAAATTCGCTATGATAATGTAAAAACTGCTGGTTTTAGAGCAAGTTAAAGCTGTGTTCAACTAGAGACTAAGTTGATAGTTAATAAATTAATAAAATAATATTTTTTTCTTAATGAATAATTACTATATTACCAATTAAAAAAATATTGAATAAATTTTTACTTATTTGAATTTCATTTTTTAAATTCAAATGTATTATTGTTAAGACATAACAAAGCAAGGACTTTATATTTTGAGATTTAAAATTGCACTTATAATTAACTTATATATAAAATTTCTATTTTCTCTGTTGTCTTATTGGTGAATGTATTAATGTTTATTTGATGTCATGTGTTAAATTCACAATAAGGAATATTTTAAAATAAAAACAATTATTATTTGTTTACAATGGTGATAACTACTTCAGAATTTAACTGAATTTAATTTTATAGGCATGTTTGGTGACTCCCAGTATGATACCTAGGACCACTGGCATGAATAATCTAGCTCAGTCACTGTTTGTATACTACAGGGATAAGGTTGCTAACCAACTGCAGAAACAGCCACAAATACTGATTTGTAATTCAGCATTAAGGGGCCCCATGTTTTCATGATCTGTCTAAGCCCTAATGTAGGTTAGATGAATAACATACTCAGAGAAGTTTACTAAAAATCATATTTATATTAAATCTTTAAAAAAATTTGTTAAAGTAACCAACTAAAAAAATATTACAAATATTATATTTAGGTAAAAAAAAATATTATAAAAATGATAGGCTGAAAGGCTGGCATTTTTAAATTATTAAATGGTAACTATTAACCAAGCTAAAAAACTATTACATTTCTTCATGAGTTGTCAAAAAATCAGGAAAAGAAATTATTTTTATTTAGAGAATGCTCCAGTAAATATATTGTTGGCACCATTATGCTTTTAAATATAACAAGTATATTTAAAAAATTTTAAAATACTTTCATGGTCTATCAATCCCCTAATATAGTTCAGTTGAATGACATACTCAGCAATGTTTACTAAATAACACATTTATATTAAATCTTAAAAAAAACTTCTGTTATAGTAACCAATTAAAAATCAAAATTGTAAATCTTAGATTTAATAATACATAATTTTATTATGAAGGATTTAATGCAAAAGAAGTAGCAATGTCAAATTAAACATATTAAAACAATGGTCTTTCAAAAGTCCAAACACATCTGGTTAAAATATAAAAGAAACTGTTCTGGTATGTTTTTCATTTGACTCGTTTTTTTAAGAACAAAATGGATCCAATAAAATATGATTGTAAACATGATTATTTTGCAATTAAAAAAATATTTTAGAAATATACTAAAAAAATAATCATAAATATATAAATAAAGTTTGAAAAATATATATTTTTTTCATTTTCCAAGTAATACAAAAGAAAAGTATTTGAAAGTTCTCTCTCAATGAGATTCCCAAAGTCTGAAAGCAAAGAATCTGCCATTCAGTAGCATTGCTTTCTACTTTGTATTATATTCTCATAGGATACTGACATTTTAATATTCTTTTTAAATTAATAAATCAATATAACATTAGTTACAGTTTCTGCTGTTTAATGAACATGAAAACATCAAAATAACACAATAGATAGCTACAATGCAATGAGGATAATCCAATAGTGGGTGCAACACTCTATTTATGTGGGCATCTTAAATTTGTTGCTCAACAGCTAGCAAATAACTTTAGAAAACAATATAACAGCTCCTAAAACAATGATTTTTATTGATTCTTTATCATTTAAGCTAAATATTCCACTGTCTCACCAAATAATGCAATGATATTTCACTTATATTTTCAATTTATCTTTTCTGGATGTGCTATTGAATATTCATCATTGTGAATTTATATATAAAAGTATATGTATGAAAAAGCACATCTTAAAAATATAATTCAGCATTCATACTCTTTAATATAAAATAATTTATGTTTAACATTCATAATTATTGAACTAGTAATCATATGCTAATATTAAGCTGTGAAAATTTTGCAATTAATATAATTCTTATTTCAAGTGTAATCAATGTGCTAGCAGTCTTAAAAACAAAGTAAAAATGATTTGTAGCATGATTTTTGAATATAAAGTTATTCTTTGTCAGTAAGCTGCTTTCTCTGTATTCTTATGATTGATATTATTTTATATATATATATATATATATATATATATAAAATAATATCAATCATAACAATACATATATATATATATATATATATATATATATATTGTATTATGTCATTAAATAATGTTCATTGTAGAACAGTGCTTGTAAGTAATCAATATGTTATTTAAATGCGAAATAAAAACAGAAACATTATATTACTTTAAAACAAATATTAATTAATTTTAATAATAAAATTCAGTAATAATTATGCAAAAATAGCATTTGTAATTATAAATTATCATTAACTATTCTTCAAAATGGATTGCTGGGATTAAAACTACTGAAAATAGAATTTAAACAGTAATTATTTTTTAAGTAATTTATTCCTTAATTAAATCCAGTAAATGTAGGAAATAAATATATTCATGATATTAATGTATATTTTTAATATACTATATAAATAATTATATATAATAATTTTATATACATTTGCCAAAATATATTTGTTAGAATATTTTATCATATATACTGAATTAAAATAGAATAACCAAATGATGAATTGATTTAAATGTGATGACTAGGTAATGTTAAGCTTTCATTTAGGAAACTTATATATATATATATATATATATATAAGTTTCTTAATTTCCACAGGTGTATATATATATATATATATATATATATATATATATATACACCTGTGGAAATTAAGAGATTATATTTTCATGAACCAATAAACAAAAACCTTTATCTTTCAAAATGATAAAAAATTAACAATTATTAATTGACAATCCTAAGGCTAAATAATGTTTCCCTAATAATCTATTATAATACTTTTGTTTTAAGTTTAAATAGAAGAAAAAGGAGATTCTCCTTTTTTTACTTTTATTCCAAGTTGTTCTAAGGGTATAAATCCCAAACAACTGTTTTAGAAGTCAGCACTTTTATCCTAAGTTATTTGAATTTAAACATTAGATAGCTGTTTTTATAGGTATAAGAATTCAAAATGTGACATCTTCTTTTGAGATTTTCTATTATTGATACATCCTCCTCAAAAAAATGTTTATGTTAAATTAAATCTTTTCATGAATTTATTCTAATGCAAATAATCAAATTAAGAAATTTCATCCAGTAAGATTGAAAAAAACTTTTACCTCTGATGTTGCTAAAAAAATATTAATTACTAACTGAAATTTTCAAAACTAAACAGCTCTTATCTAGTAAAGTATTATAGCATTTTCACCAGATTCAAATGAAAAATGAGATTCTCTTTTACTTTTATTCCATGTTGTTATAGGAATTTAAACTCTTGATATATATTTTTGTAGATATAAGTATGAAGAAGCTTACATCTTCTTCTGTTATCCATTAATTAATAATTCATCATCTTCAGAGAGTTTTCCTATGTTAAATGGAATTAATTTTCATTGTTTATACTATACTAAATGATGAAAAGATTTCTGAAAAAGACAAATTATTAGATATAGCATGTCAAATAAAGATATGATTTTCTGAATTTTTATATCTATAAAAATAGTTTTCTTGGATTTAAATTATTGTAACAATTTGGGTTAAAAGTAAATGTGGATTTTATTTTTCTTCTATGTAAACTCAGAACTAATGTTATATAAAATATTGCTAAAGAAAACTTGTTTAGATTTAAAATTGTCAATTAATAATTGACAATTTCTAATAATATCAAAGGTACAACATTCTTCTGGTTTTTTACATAGTTATAAATTCTTAATTTCCATTGTTTACATTACAATAAATACATGAAAAGATTTAATTTAACACGCACACACACACATACACAGATATATATATATTCTCTTAATAAATTGATAAATTATAAATAAATCGAAATAATAGACAACTTGTTGATATAAAACTTAATTTAATTTATAAAAGTGTATATATGTACATATGTATATGTATTGATAATATGGGACATAAATTAATTGTTTGTTTAATATAGATAATTGTTACGAGATAGTAAAGAGATGAATAAGAGCATGTATAATTGATATATATATATGTGTGTGTGCATAAATTTAAAAAAAAATTTTTTTTAATTTTTTCATGAGTTTATTTCTAATAATGACCACTAGATGTCATATAAAGCTGTAGAACATTTCTTGTCATATGATAAAATTAAAAAATGGCATCTTGAGAAGGTTCATATTAAAATGAAAGTCAATTAGGTGATATTAAATTAACTTCTATATCAACAAGTTACCTATCATTTTGATTTATTTATAATTTATTGATTGATTAAGAGTTTATAATTTTTGACAACATTATAGTCCTATAATTTACTGAAGAATGACTATAAGAAATGAAAAGATATATGTATATTTTATTGGATATTTGCAGTGTAATATGGTTTAGATAATAATAAATGTACCAATTTTTATATTTATAACCAACAATGATGTATGAATATTAAAAATAATAGATCATACCATAAATTTCATTGCCTTTTATAAATATATATAAACAAAACACTGAAATATCTATAATTTTCAAAATATCAGTATATAAAAATAAATAATGACTATAACCTGGTTATAACACATTTGCCATCTGACATAGCATTTTAAAATTTAAAAAAAATATCATTACATGATTTAATTTTCTCCCAAATCAATTTGCATGAGTGTTAATTCATCAACTATAGAAATAAATTACTTTCTTTTTTTAAAAAAAAATATTGGCAATTTTATATATATTGTAACCCTCATGTCTGAGCTTACAGTCATTGCTTTTATATGAATATTTTTATGTATTATATATTACAAAATATCAAAAGTCATGTGTAAATAAATTTTAAAACTTTTGAAACTGATAATAATCATTGTTAAAAGTAAAATGTATTATATAATTTATTTTAAAAAAAAATTAGATTATTTTAAACAAAAAAACCATTGCTATAAGAACCAACTGAAGCTTGTAAAATCATCTGTATTTTAAAGAAAAGGATAAGATTTATTGTTACTACTTTCTTATCATGTCATTTATTAAAGAGAACCAAAATCATACTTTTCTTTATGTTTGCCGTAATATCCTATAAATACAATTTATCCAAACTTCAAACACTTTTTATTTTTTTATTTAGAAAATCAAAATCAAATTGCTCTGAAGAAGACTGCAGGTCAGTCGAAACTTAGGTGTATGTACAAATAAAGAGTTTGCTAAAAAGTGTTTGAAGTTTCGGTAAATTGTGTTTATTGGAGAGAGGCCAATAAAAATTCTAAGGATTATTTAAATAAGTAATATGTATTTTATGAGATAAAAACCTCCAGAATGTATTCCCTAGGCTTTCCAGCATTGTAGCTGAATATGGAGCTGTAATCAAAGAAATGCCTTAAAATGAACTTTGATCCTTCCAGTCTATCAATTGCTGTTAAAACTAAAGCTAAAAAAATCTATGGCACTTCCAATATAAGGAATTTGCCTCTAATGCATTTTATAAATGTAGATCCTATAATAAGTTTATAATTCTTTTTTTTTTTGATGATTTAAAGTTCTGGAAAAACTCTCATAGAAAAACTGTCATGGAATGAATAAAAAAAATGTAATGTTAATATTGCTAGACGGCATTTAAAATTAATTATTCTAATGACTATATGTCAATATTCATGATGACAGAAATATATATGAGCTTACAAAGATATCAAGATAATTAACTGAACTTACTGCTTGCTTTTCTCGAATTATTATAAAGCCACAAAGATATTACCTCTCATGCATGCTCTTAATATTATTTTAAGTGCAAATATGTAGCTATATATTTTTTAATACATGTAATTCCATTTGTTAATTAAAGTTATTGTTAATAATTTTGTTATTGTCATTTATCAGAAGTTCAAACTGATTATTTATATTATCATTTAACAACAGTATTAAGGTGGAAAGGGGCAGGGTAATGATCAGGAAAAATAATTGAATCTATATAGAACCTTATCTTTTTATGTATGTTCAATTTGATCATTAGCTGTGACTACTATACTCTGTCAATTAATCATAGAATGTATATAGTCACTCCACCATGTACATGGTCACAAGCTAGTTATCTTTAAATTCATTTAAACTAAAACTAATTTGTGAATATTGTATTTTTCATTTTATTGTTAAATTTATTATTACTAATTGTTAATAAAGTGATTACCATTACATTTGGGAACCTTGTTCCAGGGCATATTGATTAAAACAAACAGGGATTAAACCCATTGTAGTTTAAATTTATTTTTTATTAGTATTTGGAAAATGTCATTAAAATATGGAATACAAATACTTAGTCAGATGAGAAATATAATCATTTATTTTATTATAAACAAAAATAAAAATTAATCAATAAACTCATAAGTGTCTTAAATGCTATATTGATAGAAATAGATTGCTAGAACTATTAATATGCAAATAAATAAAATACACCATTGAAATTAAAGTACATTGCAGTTTTCGAAAGGCTACATGATAGAAAGTGGGGTTAACCTCTAGTTATTAAATAAATAAATAAAATATTAGGTTTTTATACATTTTTTAATTTTATTTTATAGAAAACAGATTGGCTGTGAAGCATTGGTGGTCGAGAGGTCAGCAACAGCTGCTTTACAAGCAGTTGTCCAGAGTTAGTGGGTTCACTTCCTGGCTGATGCTATCACACATGAGAAAAAAAACAGAGCAGCTAAATTTATTATAAATTTGTATACATGATTACTCAAGCTAAAGTAAAAATGGGAGTTCAGGAAAATAAAAACTGAACCTCGTTGTAGTGACTTTATGAATATGATCATGAATTTGTTCACAAAATTTGATAAAAATATTGAAAAACAAAATAAAGAGAAAATGGAAATCATGTTTAAGCTAATGGAAGAACAAAACACAGAATTGAGAGATCTTAAAACACAAAATAAAGAGAACATAAAAAGCATGTTCACATAAATCAAAAGCCAAATTGAGAGTCAGTCAAAAGAAAATGAACAACACATAGAACAATTAAGTCAACAAATAATAGGTAGGGTGGAAAATCGTATTGTGCACTTAGATTGTGAAATTAATGATATAAGTCTTGAGGTCCATCTGAATAGAGATGACTGAAGCTAAATAACATAAGAAATTAAAGAAAATAACAAAGAAAATGTTGTAGTAACTGAGCAAATAAAATTAGTTGTGACATAATTTTAGAAACCCCACAAATAGATTTATCTAAGTTAGATGAAACAAATAAAGCTAATGATAAATGCCCAACCGCATTAATTTAAAATGTTCAGTAATAGTCTAAATAAATTTAGATTTAACACAAAATCCTTGGAGCTTGCATTATAGATGACTGAATATCTGTATGCATATGCAATAAAGGTAAAAGTTAAGAAATATCTGATTGGGAAAATGAATTAGGCTATTTAAATATTAAAACATGGATGATCAATAAGAGCATTTTAATAGGACTAAATGTAATAGTATTTTATTTGGTAGGGCATATAAAAGAAGTACTAGGAAACCACAAAGATATAAAATTAAAGAACTACAAAAAAACCTAGAATTAAGGCAAGTGATTAAGCTAAGTAGATTATCTGGAAAATTAGGCTCAAGAACTCATTATGTGAGAACAAAAACAAAAAGTAGAGGTAGATGACACAAAAAATATTCTGTCTAAACATGAATCAGAACTGCCATAGTCATTCTAAATGAGGGCCTGCAAATTGATGAAAATATTTAGAGAGAGGCAAAATTTAATCTTTATATGACTAAGAATAGTCTCTAAGTTGATGTCTCTAGACTTGTTAATAGGTACATGGTATAGAAGAAATGACAAAGAATTATATAGTACACATTATAAAAGTAAATAATACTGAGTATCAAAAAAAAATGAATTGTACTGTTCAAATGTTAAAACAATAGTTGACAAAGAAGTCATGTTAAATGAACTAGATATAATAATGTTAGTTGCTAAAACATATGACACTACATAGTTTAAATCCAAAATTAGTTTCAAGAGCTTATCAATGTTTGATCATGTTGCTTTCTGTATTCATAATAATTGGAGAATTTTTCATTGCTTTGAGTTTGTTTAATTGATACTTAAGAGTTCTTATCTCATCACTGTTCCCAACAATATTATATTTAGATTTGTCTGCATCCCAGTCTCAAGAGTGATCTAGGCATAGTCTTTTATTTGTCAGTCTCTTAAATCTCAAAAGAGAACCAGGCATATTTTTTATATTTGTCAGCCTCTAAGTCTCAAAAATGAGTTGGGTATAATTCTTCTGCTATAATGTGTATTAGTTTCTGAGTCTCATAGTACAGCAAGGCAATAATTAAATGTATTGATCATTTATATGATGTGGTTGATACTATATTTCTGGTTGAGATAGCTCTCTTGATGTTCAGGTTGCATTATACACTCACTGTGAGTGGGATATTTCTTTGTTCACCTTAAGATTGCAGGTGGATGCTCATCTCTAATAAATGACGTTAATGTAATTAAGCAAAAAAAAAATATGCTTAGCAATGTAATGGATTTGTAGATGTTATCTAGGCTAAAGATGATATCGTTTTCTATGTTCATACTAACTTGTAAGTCCATTTTTAAACAAGTATAGCTAAGCATGACATTATTGTAAAATTAAAAAAAATTATTTAGAGTAGAAATAAAATTGAGTAATGATTATGCAAAATCAACTCAATTTTATCTCTAAATGGAGGAAAGGCAAATGTAATCCTCATGTCTGAGTTTACCAACACTGATTTTATGTGAATAATTTTCTTTACCATATTACAAAATATCAAAGGTCATGTGTAGATAAATTTTAAAGTTTTTTAAAAGTGATAATCATTGTTAAATGTAAAATAAATTATCATTTTATTTTTAAATAAATAATATTTAAAAAAAGAACATAGCTATGGGTACCAACTGAAGCTTCTAAAATTGTCTATTTCCAAGAAAAAGGTGGGATTTATTGTTACTACTTCTTCATTGTGTTATTTACTCGAGAAAAGTCAATAAAAATATAATGATTATTTAAGTGACTAGTATTCATTTTATAAGGTAACAAACCTCCAGAATGCTTTTCCTGAACTTTCCAGCATTGTAGCTCAATATGGAACTGTAAGTAAAGAAACGCCTTAAAATTAACTTTGATTTAGAAGGTCTATCAATTGTTGTTAAAGCTAAAGCTAAAAACCTGTGATACTTCCAATGTAAAAATTTTTGTCTCTAATGCAGTACAGAAGTGTACTTGATTCTATTTAATTTGATGATTTAAAGTTCTGGAAAAAATCTTTCATAGAAAACCTTCCACAGAATGCATCAAAAGAAGTTAAAATGTTAATAATACCTAGCAGACATTTAAAATTAATGACTTTAATGACCATGTATTCACATTCAGGAAGACAGAAATATATGTGAGACCATAAAAATATCAAGGCAATTAACTGAACTTACCATTAACTTTTTTCAATTAATTATTATAAAGCCATAAATATTTTACCTCTCATGTGTTCCTATATTGTTTTAATTGTAAATATGTAGATGTATATTTTTTTATTAAATAATTCTACTTATTAAGTAAAGTTATTATTGTTAATAATTTTGTTTATCATTTTTCATCAGAAGTTCAAGCTGATTATTTATTTTATCATTTAATAACAGTATTAAGGAATAGAAGGAGAGTAGCAATCAGGAAATATAACTGAATATGTATAAAACATGTTTTATGTATGTTCAATTTCATAATTACCTGTGATTATTATTGATTTATCAAGTGAAACTAAAATTCTTAGTCACTCCACCATGTTTCACATTAGTTATATTTATTCATTTATACAAAAAATAATTTTCAAATATTGTGCTTTCCATCTTATTATTAACTTTATTATTACCAACTGTTAAAATAGTGATTCTTATTGCAATATATTATTCATAATAATTTAATTCCAAAAAAATTCTATAGATGCCAGGATATTTCAAAATTGGGTAACTTGAATCATTGTTAAACCTTGCTTTGATTGGATTCTATTGTCTCTTTGAAAGTCTTTAATTTTGTTACAAATAGAATGTTATATTTTTGAACAAGCCAAATTTTAGGAAAAGTGGCTACAAGCAGTTTGCTAATACATAACCAGTGATCATCTGTTTGAATATTATTGCAACACCATTAAAATTATTTAAAATGTTAAACTTTTAAAGCATAAATTTATAGACTTATCAGATATTGATATTTATTCCTTCATATTTTTAAAACATCTGTCAAATAAAAAAGATTTCATTTGTTTCTGAAAAAATGTAAACCTCCTTGACAATTGAATGACAAAAGAGTGCTTTTGTTTTGTTTACAATATAATTTCATCAATGTTTAAAAATATCAATTGTAATTTTTAAAGATTTCCTTGGTTTCTAAACAAAACTATCTATCTTATGAAGTCAAATTTATTATTTTCTGGTAAATAATAATGATTTAATGTTAAATTTAATATTTAAATCTTAATGCAAATGAAAACAATTAAAACTAGCATATTTTTATGACAATAGTGAATGGACAACTTCCCATAACCTATATATATATTAACACAATTATATTATTTATTTAATAAAATGTCTGTCATATTTATAAAATATGTCTTTTTGATCTTTTTTTTCAAATCATTTCTACCTGTAAAATAAAAATACTGTCAAAGGAAAACCTTCTATTACAAATAATTGAAAGTACTGCAAATACAGATTTAAATGTATGAACAGAACTATTTATTATACAAAAGTCTATGTTCTCAAATTCTTTTTTCAATGAACATTTCAACTCAACTAAGTAACTCCACCAACATTGGCATACCACTTTATGTATAATATATTTGTTGATTTTATCACCAGAATCCTTTTTATTAATAATTAATCTACTAATGTTTGATCCAACATTAAATGCAACATTAACCCTTAATCCGCTAATTATATTATTGGTTGTATGAGGTAAAAATCAAATCTTTTAATTGGCCAACTCACAAACTGAAGACAAAGCCTATTGTTAAAACATATCCGCCTATAATATTAAATTCAACTCAGATACGTTTATAAAAAGTATATTACTAATTTTTCAGGTTATGAAGAGAATGAAAGTTCTTTCAAAAATAAATTGCTATTTATTGATTCTAAAATATTCAATTTCGGCAACATAAAAGCTATAATATAAACAAAAAGGTCGACTTTTACGTTATAGAAAAGTAAATATTTCTTTTTACTAAATCTTAAATATTTTTACTAAAATCTTCAATATTTTTCGAAAATAATTTTGTTTTTTTAGTATTCTCTCTGAAAATAATTTGTAATTTCTCAAAATATTCTTTTATAATACTTTAAATCATATTCAAAATGAAAATCTCAGCGTTTTTCTTTATTTTCTTTGATCAGGCAGTTTCTTTGTTCTTTCCAGCCAATCAGAATGTCTTTTTCGGCTGAGAGCATGCTAACAACCAATCACAACTAATGTTCTTTCTTTGTTTAGGTTTAAATGCGTTTTTTTTATTTTTTACTTGTAAAATAATTCGGAAGAGGGCACCATCTTACAGAACTTTTAAAAACCTATTCAATACCTGTCAAACGAATATTTTAGCATAAGAACTGGCAGAGTTAGAGTGACATCAGATGTCGACAAGGAGCCTCATAAGAGGTGGGAAAAGGGTTAAAACGGGAAAAAATAAAGATGTAATCATATTACACTCTCTAGTATTTATACATAGTAATGAAATCTGTGTTTTTATTTATTTATTTTTTCTTTGGTCTATATGTAATTTATATAATATATCTTAATATCTTTCTTATTAGATCTTGCATTCAACAATTCATTAGTATATATTTCATTACTAGATCATTTATCCCTTTGAAATTTACAATTCAAATTATTTTTAAATAAAAATGTTCTAAATTCAGCCAATTTATGGATAAGAGAAACTTTTGATTCAGAATATATAAATCCCCTAACTGATAAAAGTTTTATGAACATTTTATAATTGATTATATTATATTTTCTCAATAAATTTAATCAAGAACTATTTCAGGCTTTCAACTTTATGTAATTTATTTTTAAAACGTTGTAATATAATAGATAATCCACTAATAAGCCTATCATTAATATATTTAAAATAATCTTTAATACCTAATTAAAAAATATTTAAAAAATATTATTTTCTATGGCTCTACATTTATGCATTATATGTAATTGATTTTCAAGTGGGGCAATCAAATCTTGGTCAATTAATTTGAATAAATATTTAACAAACAAATATTCAAATGTGCGTATTCTTTTATTATATAAATATTGATTAATCACATGGATATTTTATTTTCCTTTTTTAGACCCATACAATCCTGTAATTTTCAAAGTAAATAATCTATCTTTTTCAATAAAAATTACCTTATTAATCTTTTTGACCAAACCAAAGAAAGGTAAAAGTATATGTTTACTAAATCCTAATTCACCTTGAAAAAACTTTCCAATGTAAACTTTTGCTTAATAAAACATCCAACCTCAAAAATCCAAAATACGTCTAACAGATAATGTTTTTATGTTCTTTTTAAATTTCCAAAAATCTTTGAAATATTAGTAGTTCATAGATAAATAAAATTTTCTGTTAAATAATTTATTTAACATGTTTATCAGGAAACTCCAGTTTGTATCTTGAATAAGCTTACTGAGAAATGTATACATAATTCTCCATATATGAACATTTTACATATATAATTAATTTTTTTTTCTTTATAATATTTTGATAATCTTAATATTATATATTACGAATGTAAGCTTAAAAGGCATGTTAATTTTTATTATTTAAAAAAAATATTCAAATCAATTTCTAAATAGAATTCTTATCTATGACAATAATGCTTGTCATTATTGCCTAATATATTTGTTCAAAAAGTTAGCAAAAATAAACATTAGATAGTCATTAGGAAACTTATCTATTCAATCAGTTTGTAAAACTAAAGCTTAGAAATTTAAATTTTATATTATTAAAACGAAATAAATTTAGGTTGTTTTATAATAGCATGTTGAAACCATCTGAAGGCATGGTTTGTTTGTAAACAAAGATAAATATAATGTTGCTGGGGGCGAAGTTTTTTTGTTTGTTTATGACATTAAAAGTAAAAAAAATCAAATAAATCTTTACAAAAAAAATACGTAAATCAAAATGAATTTAAAAAGCAATTAGTTTTCATTCTTTTTATTACTTATTTTCGGTTTGGTATTCTACCAAATTATTATTTTTTTGTTAAGTATTACAAATAAATATTTTCATTTTACGGTGAAATCAATATATTTCTAACAACTTTTTTAGGGGGTGGCTTTGAATTGTTAACAAATTAATTAATGAAGGTTGAATTAACTTTTTTTACATTACAAAAAAACAAAATTTTATTTACATTAAACGGTCAGATATATAACAATTAACCAAACTAACTTATTTGGCTATTCAGGAACAACTTGACGCTTTAATAATAGGGCCTGGAAGTGATGTCTTCCCCCTTGTGCACATGCCGCCACATAAACTCAGCCAGGTTGGTATCCAGCAAGTGTCTGGCTGTGGCATGCTATTTCTTGTTGTGCCATTTCAACAGACCCCACAGGCAATTGATGTTCTGTGTGTGCAAGCACCTGTGCTGGGGTCCACAAAGTTGTACCTGTGGTTTACTGTCAGGTGTTTGAAACCTGCAGCTTCAAGCTCTTTGGTTTGATAACCCTTCCAGCAGTCAGAGAAAATAGTTGATCCAGGTTTGATATTTTCCCGAATTGACTGAATAAAGGGTGGCTGCAGATTGACAGGAAACAGCCACAATAAAGCAGTCGCTGGTCTCATGGCACACTATGCCAAAGATCCACTGCTGTGGAAGAACCCTGGCCTGGTGGTTCTTTCGCTGGCTAAACAAGGTCTTGTCAACTTCAACAATTGATCCTGGACTGCCAATCTGACAGCATGGCTAAGACATTAAGCTCTCGCAACAGAGCTCATGGTAGTCTATGAGTCCAGTGCCCAAGGGAGCCTGAAGACGAACCTAAAGTTGGAGATGGCCTCGACACTGTCAGCTCTTCACAGCTACTCCATACTTTTGCTGTAGAAAAGTAATGTTGTCAGTTTGGGAGCAAGGCAAATCCCAAACTTTGATCTTTAGAAACTTTTGTTCAGACATTTTATGAAGCTCGCAGTCGTTCTTGCAAAAAACATGACTTGGAGCATGATCTGATGGAAATCGCACTCGCACCTGCACTTGCTGAATTTTTTGAGCAGGAAATGTGGGCTATGGAAGCATGAGACAATGCTCATAATTGTTAGTAGACTTTCATAAAACATGGGAGATAGAGAGGGAGAAGGTCTTAATGAATATTAAAATAGTTTTGACATTCAGAATTTCAGCCACCATCACACAATACTTTACGAAAAGTGAAATTTGATTGTACATCAAAAATGCGTAACACAAATCTGAACTTTAAGCTGACATGATAGCTTCTGCTGCCAGATTAATAAACATCATGTTTCTGTGCATTAGCATAGAAATAGACTACAGTCACCACATACAAAAGGGTTATTTCTATGCTTATGCATTAGAAATAGAACATTCTATAGTGGAGGGGGCTGCCTAAACAGCATATTTCTGTGCGATAGCATAGAAATAACACCCTCAGGTGGTTTCAACATGCTATTATAAAACAACCTAAATTTAAGTTAAATATCATCAAAGAAAGAAATATTAAAAGTAAAGGTATTATTTATTATCATTAAAATTTATAAAAAATATTTTTTATTTATTTAAAAACCCTATTCTGGTTTGGTAAATAAAAAACTGCATTCACTTTGCTGTAACAAATTTTTTAAATGTTGCCTTTTTAAAAATAAATATTTTCAATGATTAATGTTCCTGAGGTGATGTATTTTTTTTGGTTTAAAATTATTTTCACAAAAATATTGCACAAAAACCTTTAATTTGTAAACAAATTGCTGGAAATTACAATTTTTCTGGTATTTGGCAGCTAATCAGAAGTTCTCAATTCTATTAACATTTCAGTCTTCTATTTCATGGTTTTATGCAAATAGGCATTGCCAGATTTTTTTCAATTAAGAATTTTAAATTGTAACTGTGGTTAAAAATGGTGCACTGTAATATATGGTTGTAGATAGGTTTAAAACAATATAAAAAAGATGTTTAATAAACTTTATTTTTATTGCTCCAACAAAATAAGTATTCAATAATGTAAATTTTAATTTGTCAATTTGTTGTTAAACTTTTTCTTTAGACTTATATAATAAGCACAATTATTCACATTGGGCATCTTAAAATATATAATATTATAATTTTAAAAGTGTTTCTTTATTAACCACTTTAAATTCTGATATATTATTTTGTTCCACGTGATGAGAGTTTTTTGAAAAACTCTAACCTTTTGCTATAGTATAAAATCATTATTTTTTAAAGTAACATAGGTAAAAATGGAAAGAGGTATTAATTAAGTTCTGTAATCTCAAAATAGAAATGATTGTTCTTTTAATTAAATGAAAAGCAAACTAGCCCTTGGGGCACTTAAAATAATTTAAAATGTCAGATAAGAGAATAAAAAGAATTAGCTTAACCAATGGAAGCACCAAGCCACAGCATGGACCAAAAAAGAGACTCTAGGATTAGTGATGTCTTGTTCATTGAATCTGAAAATTTGCTGATAAGAGGCTAATAAAAATATAAAAGGAAAAATAATTGTTGTCTGAGAGACTGACTATTAATCTACATGGGGACTATTAATATATTTATAAATTGTAGCTGTATTGCAGACTCAATGATTTAGGAACCTGAAGTAGATTTAATTTCTGAACAACCAGCTGATACCTCCAGAAGATGGTTCTTGACCAACTGAATGGCAAGTAGCGCCTTCATTTCAAAGCACAAACAGTCAACAAGAGTGATCACGAAAATGGACAAACAGACTCCATGAAATCTACCATTGAAAGTATGAACTTTTGTTATTATAGACTGTTTCAATATATCTTCTATAAGCAAAATAAGTTAAACTTAACTTTAAAGAAAATTTTATGTGTAAATTAGCTAAAGTAAAAATCATTTCCATTTTTCTTTTTTTAATAATTTCATATTAATTAAATCATTTGGATGTATTTAAATTTAGGTTGGGTGTGGATGGCTATATAGATTAATTAGGTTATATTAGTTTAAGAGAGGGTTAACCTTGGGTTAGTTGTTTCACAGTGAAATTGGGTTAATGGATTGGATATATTGGTGTAAGTAGTAAATGTAGTATGAAGATCTGCTATATGCAGGATCACATATACACCACACTTGGGCAAAATAAGTCCCATTTCTTAATGACCATCGGAAGAAGACATATTCCCTGCTTCTTGTATCACCCCTTTAGCATGTAGAATGGGATAGTAAGATGGCAAAAAAACCACAATCCCTTCTAATGGAGTTTTCTTTTTTTTTATTGTTCTTCTTGCCAGACAGATGTAACATTCCTGTACTTGATGAGAGACAATTTCTTCTCTATAACCATGCTGTTTAGATCTGCATTCCTGACAGTAGAGTATTTTGCTGTTGTATTTTAGCTACATTGAATACATCAATATATCAGTTAGATTGGTGTTGGTTTAACTGCAAACCTTTGGCCTAGGTTTAAATAAGGCTATAGGATATTTTCTTTTTCGAACAAATCCATATAGTGTATCTATATTCAACATTATAAAACAAACTCGTATTAAAATCTATCTGTGCAGATGGTTTAAAATGTTAATTTAAATTTAAAAATTAATATTAAAATATAAACAAGATAATTTTTTTTTCATTTTTAAATATTTATATATGCGTCAATAAATCTTTTTGTGTGTGTTAATTTTAGCAGTAACTTATTTATTTATTTTATCGAAATGTCTTTATTAAAATATATTTTAAGAAGTTATATTAAGTTTCTGCATCTCCATGAGCTAGTGGCATGGGATGACAGTCAGAATAAAATATATGTATAAAATTTGAATCTTAACAGTACGTATCTGCCTACTATATAAATTTTCCAGGTTCCAATAGCTTGGTGGCACCCTGCACAGCAGATAGAAAGACTCCAACTATCTGTTACACCCTGACAGTTAATATATATATAATACAATAAATTTCACATAAATTATAGTTTATAAGTATTTTCCACTATACATCTTGTAGTCTTTATCAACTATATAACATTGAATAATCAAAATGCGAAATCTTTTCACAATACCCATAGTTGAATTTAGATTTAGTTCTCCCACAATTCTGTTATTTTAACATTTGATGATTGTCGATTCATTAACATTTGGCAATTTTTTGAAAACAACATAGCCTCTTTTATTTTACATTTATTGATGCAACTGGGGCAATGTTCAATTTGCATAATTTTATATTTTTGTAATCAAACTTAAATCCATATTTACAAGATTTATTATGATCAAATATAACAGATGATGAAGGTTTATTTACATCTTTTGCTGATTGTTTCTCTTTTTGAATTCTATTATATAATAGCATATGCTCTTTTATTCTCATCTCCAATGTATTAGATTCACCAATATATTGTAAGCCACATTTAGATATCAATTTATATATAATACAATTTTGATTAAAATATTTTTAATTTTGATTTTTTAGAGTTATTAAGTAATCTGTTTGTATTAAATTCTCCTAATAAACTTGACCTGCTCATCTGATATAAATGGCATTGAAATCCATTTTATTTTGATATTATATTTATTTTTATTATTGTAACGGTTGCTGCCTCCCTCTATACCGCATTGAGCATGACATGCATTTTCTGAGAGTGAGCAGCAATTAAGAAATATTCAAAGGCATCCAAAATATAAATTACTATAATAATATCTTTGAAAGGTTCGTTTACTGCAACCTTTAGGTGCCACCTTAAGAAAGAGATTGCTCCCCTGCCTAGGGATATGATCATGTAATAAGTAAAGAGCTATAATCTCTTATAAAAAATCAATACAAAGTGAATGCCTAGCGAATTATTCCCGATCCCGGTAAGTTTAATCCCTGACTAGCTCAATCAACTCATGATCTCGGGATGGTGGTTTGTTGCTTCGTTAACAGCAAAGGTCAAACAATAATATCATTATCAAATACACAGCACAACTCCATACTTTAAAATTACATATTAAAATTATTAAGCCCTCTATGATTATATAAATATTTACAAAATAATAAACACACATATAAATGATAGTAATTAAAATTCAAGCGTATAATAAATTTTAAAGTTTCATGAATGGGAAAGGAATGGTCTGAAATTCTCCCCTGCTTACACTTTAAACTCAAAACAAAATTTCTTATAAAACAATGTATATTGGACATGGTATGTACACATTTCATAATAATACCAAAAAAATGGGTTAGCCACGAGTTAATGATATTAGACTCTTAAATGTTCCACAATCTGAGTCCTGCACGTGGCGTACAATAATAATTATTTGGAACACTTTCGTACACACTTTTATTCCTTATGAAAACAATCCTGCACTTAGCGGATGGAATAAATTTATTCGGGGAACAAACTCATGCTAAACTACAATTTTAATCTTAAAAGTTCCATAATATGAGTCCTGCCTGTAGCGGACAATAATAATTATTTGGAACGCTGTCTTACATACTTTTATTCCTTATAAAAACAATCCTGCACTTAGCGGATGGAATAAATTTTCTATTATCTCAAAGTGAAACACATACATCCAATGACCAAACCACCCAATTATTTCTATTTAACTATTTTGAAATATTTCATATTTACTTTATCGATTCTTTTATAATTTATTTAGATACTCCAATGAATTACGTGAAGCTTTACGTTAAAATTACAAACAAAATATTTATGACTGAATTACGCAATTCATTGGCTCATTTAATAATAGCAATTTAAGTCAAATGACGAATTACTTATAATAAGATATATATATATAAAGCATAAATAATACTTCCCGAAGTCTTCGTTCTTCTCCGGGCTATGATTTTGAGGGCGATATATATCTGATGTGCAGGTGATTACTTTACAGGGCCTATATGGAGGTTGGCAAATTGTCCATAGCAGCTACACTTTCAGAAATGGAAAGTCACATCACTGGATGGCTAGGTAGGACTCCAAGCTGTGCAAATGTACCAAACTTGGTTTCTACTCCATATCCATTGCAGAATCATGAATAAATCCTGATTCCATTTCCTTAGCGATATACAACATTAGCTTAAATTTCAATTGTATTTTTCTTTTTCAGTCAATGAATATCATATTTCTTGGTCTGCGCCTTTTAAAATACATTCAGCATTCCGAATAAATAGTTTTTACACTCCTAATTCTTTTTCTTTTCCTTTTGTCTGTACACTCCGGAAACTATACTGCTAACAGGTAAGAGTGCCCATGTGAGTATCAACCAATGTAACCCAGCTAACTAATTAAATTTCACCTAACCAGCCCTTATTTATCCCCCCATTACAGGGTGTATTCTCTCATCCCCTCCACAAGTTATTGCTTTTACATTTCTGTTTTTAATTAAACAATTCCAAACAACGGATTTAATTTTAGCTATCTTTTAATTATTTTCAGAATTTCACAAACCATTTAAATTCCAATCCCTTGATTTCTTTAAACAATAAAGTAAAATTACATTTATCTAATTAAATAATTTTGAATAGGTGTCAAGCCGAATAACCACTGATACACTTTCTACAGTTGTTTTCCAAAAACATTATACGATAAAAAAAAGAGGTCATTGGCTTGCCTGCAGTCATGAACATTAAGTTGTAAAAAAAAAATTATAAAACTGTATACTTGTTGTCACATAAAAATTGTTTTTGAGTTTTCCAAAAAGAATATTCAACAAGCAACACATAAATATTGTTTTTGAGTTTTCCAAAAAGAATATTCAACAAGCAACAGAAGAAAAAAAATACAACATTTGAGAATCTAAAATAAAATAAAATCAAAATCAAGTATGTTTACTGTTGGGTTATTTGCAAATACATTTCAGTTTCCTATAAGAATTTCTTTAACCCTCTGCCATATTTATTCATATCATAAATAAAAAACATATAGCATTTATTATGTGGTGTCTGCATTTGTTTATTTATAGGCATATTATCACCATTCATCCTATTTATTTTAAATATAGTGTATGTGTAAGCAACAGAGAAATATACCTGCACAGACCACTCCTTTTATTTTAATACGTACATTTGTTTGGACTGCAACTAATGCTTGCAGTCAACTTTGTGGCAGTCATTTAAAACTGACTGTCACAATACCCCCCTCCCTTAATGAGACTTCTAAATGGGTTAACCATTTAAAGTCTATATTAAATTACTTTCACTTATATTTAATATTATTGATGAATATACTGGTTCATTACAATTTAAAAAGAAATATTAGTTTGACTATATACGATTGTGTTATTAATAATGAAAATAAAAATCTTAAGGGATATACTAATTTATATCCAATACTAATGAATATGCTAGTTTATTATATATGTAACAAAAAAAAATATTAGTTTATACTTAACTATATATATACAGTTGTGTCATTAGAAAACGAAAATCAAAATCTTAAAGAATATATACATACAAATCTATTAATCGTAATGTCCAATGATTGTCTACCCAACAGGTTTTAGTGCACGGGCATTATATGAGCCCTTGATTCCCTGCTCAGTCTTTACCTAGAATGTGCTGTCACCACAGCATTCTACAATTTCAAATGGACCTTCGTATAAGTTGAAAAATTTTTTAAATTGAGATTTTTCTGGGATGCTGACATGGGGTGTACGAAACATCACTTTATCCCCGACCTTAAACTGATGCTGTGATGGGCATTTTCTTTTTTGTCTTCAGTGGCTCATTTTCCACATCTGGGCCCATGCTCTTCCCTTGTCTTTCTCCATGTCAATGGGTTTTTCTATGTTCCCTGAGAATTCAGTGTCGAATAGTTTTGGAACAGGTCTTCCAAAATGTAGCTGTATTGGTGGGAGTCCTGTAGATTCATTTGCTGACCAATTAATAAAATTGAGTATCAGTGACAATTGTTTGATCCATCCCCTATGATTTGTGGGCAGGTATGTGCGGAACAGTCTTCCCAACTCCCTCATAACCCGTTCGCATGGATTGCTTTGAGGGTTCCTGATGGATGTAAGGGTGTGTTTAATTTCTCGCCTTGCCATCCATTTATTCCATTCCTCTGATACAAATGGGGTTCCATAATCAGATAAAATTGATTTTGGCTTTCTGGCCTGCGGGAAATGCAGAGAATCTAATACCCTAATAGTTTCTTTTGTCATGGTCCTGGACATAGGATATGCTGCAACCCACTTTGAAAATAGGTCATATACCACCAATAAGTATTTCTTTCTATTAAAAGTGGGCAGAGGACCATAAAAGTCAATGGCCATGATTTCATTAGGGTTCTTTGGGATGATTGATTTCACGTGACTAGTGTATGATTTATTCTGTGGCTTTGCCCATTGACATACTTCACATTTGTTTAATGTGGCAATTATATCTCTGTGCATCCCTGGCCAGTAAAACCACCGTTGAAGGCAGTATTTTGTTTTGTAAGTACCGTAATGTCCATACAAATTGTGGATGTCTGTGATGAGAGAGTTCCTCATTTGGGGTGGTACCATCACTCTCCAATCCTCGCTCCCTTCTTGAATTCGATAATATAACATGCCTTTGTCAATTTTATATCTCTGTGTATTTGTTTTTCCTGGTGATTTCTGGCATTGAGTCATAATTTGACATAGCTTTTTGTCTTCATGTTGTTTTTCAGTCAGTTGAGATAGATGTTTCTCGATGCTTTCACCACTGCAGGACACAACATTAGCTATATATATGTTATCTAGATTTCCATGTTGCTGTTGGATTGGGACTGGATGGCGGCTGAGTACGTCAGCTACTATATTCTCAGCCCCCTTACAGTACCTAACTGAGTAGTTAAATTCTTGGAGGAACAGGCTCCAACGTACCAAACAGCTATTATTAAGGTAGCTATGGTTGAGGAATTCCAAACTTTTGTGGTCTGTAATCACCACTACCTCAGAACCCAACAGGATGGGACGAAACTTCTGAAATGCCCATACAATGGCCAGGGCCTATTTTTCTGTAACAGTGTAGTTTATCTCTGGTCTTTCAGCAGCCGGCTTATGAAATACAGTACTCCCAGTTGTCCATCATGCTGGATCTGAGAAAGAGTGACCCCCAATCCATATCCACTACTATCGGTTTGGAGTAAAAATGGTCTATCAAAGTCTGGATATGCCAACACAAAACTTGTTTTACAAAATTTCTCTTTACTCTTTCAAATGCTTCCTCTTGTTCTTGCGTCCAACTCCAACGTATGTCTTTCCTAATGAGTTGCAGCAATGGCTCCATTTGATCTGCAAATTTCTCACAGAATCTATTGTAGAAATTGCATAGACCCAAACAAGAACGTACATTTTTCTTTGTTCAGGGTCTAGGAAACCCAGTGATGGCCTTGATTTTGTCTGGATGTGGTTTGATTCCAGATTCTCCTACCAAATGGTCAAAAAATTCGATTTCATTGGATACCAGTGTGCTTTTTTTAAGTTTATCTTTATGCCCTTATCTTGGCATTCTTTGAAAAATGTCTGCAGTTGCTGAAAATGTTCTTCCATAGATGATGCCACCACAACATCATCAACATAAGTAATTATACTTTTCTTGACTTCAGGTTTTAGCACTTGATCTAAACACCGTAGCAGTCCTGCTCCACTGTTAATTAACCCAAAAAACATTCGGTTAAATTGGTACGAGTATTTCCCATATCTGAATGCAGTGTATTTATGGTCCACTGGATGTAACTTGATCTGCCAATAGCTGGCAGTAAGATCGAACGTTGAGAAGATACTTTTTCTTTTAAACTTCATTTGCAGTTCTTGTATAGGTGGCGGAATGGTGCAGTCAGGTATTGTTGCACAGCTCAACTGGCGAGCATCAAGACATATTCTGATAGATCCATTTTTCTTTTTTACAGCTACTAGAGGGTTGCAGTATGGTGAGGAGCATTTATCGATCACACCCCACTCCATCATCTGCTCCAATTGACGCTTGACTTCTTCCTTAAATTTGTGAGGTATGGGGTATGAACATGCCTGGAATGGTTCTCCCGGCTTTAGTCTTATCCTTTGTGTATACCCCTTAATTATCCCTGGGGTGTCAGAGAATATCGTGTCGTAATCTTGCAGTAGAGATTTGAGTTTTTTCTTCTCATTTGATGAAGCTATTCCAGCCATACTGACCTTTTCTGCCAGAACTTCTATGGTAGACTGGTTCATGCAATATAGTCCTGTCATGCCAGACACTGATGACTGTGAGAATGGTATTTGGTGACTATTGCATATCACCCATTCCTCTTCGTAATTTATATTACATTTGTTCATGTGCAAGAAGTCAGAGCCCAAGACTGCCTCATGAATCAAGTTGCTCATAATCAGAAATGCATGGCATGTCATCATTCTTTGGTATTCTATTTGTATCCATATCTGGTGAGGTTCGAGCTTGGCCTTTCAGTTGTTTGCTAGTGTTATCTGGGCAGCCCATAATGGAAGCGTTTCTACTCTAGGGTTACTAATGACTATTTTCTTATATGATTTTCTGAAATTACTGAAATTTGACTACCTGAGTCCACTAACGCTAATGCTTCTACTCCTTCTAATGTTATTCTTATCGTGGGGCACTTTTGCGGTATGTATTTTGGCACTCTATCCTCCCAGGAACAAACTAGATTTGTTATTTCATTATATAAATCTGTATCTTTTTTTTCCTGTATGACCCTACCATTATCGGTCATATCTGTTTCATCTACTGGTCTGCCTTGCTGGTTGATGTCGATACTATTTAGTAATTCCGCTAGTTGTTCCGTTGAGTTCGTATTTACTGTTAAAAGCATTTGTTCGATACGGAATGGTAAATTGTGCCATATTATTCTGACGATCTGGCTCTCAGATATATGGCAGGCTTTTAAAGTCCAGAGCTTGGCCACTTGTCTTCTGAAGAACTTTGAGTAACTCTCACCTCCACCCATTTTATATTTTTCTTGCATTATTTGGTATAATACCATCTCTTGTCTTTTGTCACTCCAAAAGTTTTGCAGCAAAGCTTTTTTATATTCTTTGTACGTGCTTGGGTGGCGAAACAGCAACTCCCACCATGCAAGAGCATCCCCTTGGAGGTGGTTGTATGCTATGGTTAACTGGCTAGTATCATCCATCCTATTTATTCTAAAATAATTTTCTAAACTATTGAGATGTTCTATCAGAGCCTCCCTTGTCTGCCCTTCAAACACTTTAATTTTTATAAATTGGTTAATGTTTAGTGCACTTGTATCACTCATATCTTCCTTCCCTGACTTTTTACATTCTATGTCTGCATTACTTTTGTCCATTTTATCTGTTATTATATTTATTGTATCACTGCCTCCTTCCTTATCTATCTCACATTGTTTTATCTGAGTATCTGATTCTACATTAGTAGCTTCTTGTTCATGTTTGTCATTGCTGCTGCTAATTAGTATCATGATCTGTTGTTCTATCTGCTTTACTGTGTTTTCTATTTTCGCTACTTTAGTATCATTTCCTACCAGCTTTTTCTCTATTTTGTATATTTTACTATTGCAGCTATTTTCCATCTCACTTCTTTTTTCATCAATTCTTTCATGCATGCCCTCAAACTCTAGTCCTGTTGCATGTTGTCTATTTGCTATAGCTTCTGTATGTTT
This sequence comes from Epiperipatus broadwayi, assembly GCA_028023455.1. NCBI lineage: Eukaryota > Metazoa > Onychophora > Udeonychophora > Euonychophora > Peripatidae > Epiperipatus > Epiperipatus broadwayi. Next base: position 5,857,360 of record JAQFVV010012425.1, on the reverse strand, counting down.
ACTATCATTTAGCTCAAGGTTATCGTATTTTATTTCTATATTAGGGCTTTTTATTCTTGATTCCTGTAATGTTTCATCTTTAACATTGTCTAGTCTTTGGGACAAGTCTTCCATTCATTTTTCCATATCTTTTCTTACATCATCTATTTGGGGTGTTATCTTGGCTATTTCTTCTCTCATTCTCTTCATAAAGTCCACCATTATATTTCTTAAGTTTTTTTCCATTTCAGAATCTATTCTATTTTGCCCATTGCCTTCTGTTTCTACCTTGCTTTCCTGCTCTATGTCTCAACTTTCTTCATCCTTTTTATCTAATTTTTGCTCATCCATTTTTTTTTTTAAATGATCTGGTCCACATGAATAAATACTATTTATTAGTTCTTTTGGTAAACCATTCTTTCTTTACAATATCTAGACGCTAACAAGATATTCTGTGTATTTATAACAAAGTATTCTAGTTATCTATTTCACTCTTTACTATATCTAAACGTTAACAAAGTATTTTATTTATTTCTTACAAAGTATTTCGTTTATTTATTTGTTATTAACACTCAACGCTAGCAAAGTATTCTATTTTTTTTTTTTTTATTAAATCTCGGTACATTCGCACTTAGCTCACCCTAATTTGTTTGCCATCTTTCCCTTTTTTATTCTCAATGTAGCTTGCTATCTGCCCAAACCTCTCCCATTAAGAAAATACTAATAATTTTTCTATTCCATTTATTATTTATATAACATGGCTGTGACCTCCACTATTAACTTATGTGCATACGAATTGCATCATGCCCAATAACACATTGGATGCCATTTTTCTGTAATCTCATTGCCTCCCTCTATACTGCATTGAGCATGACATGCATTTTCTGAGAGCGAGCAGCAATTAAGAGATATTCAAAGGCATCCAAAATATACGTTACTATAATCATTCCTTTGAAAGGTTCATTTACTGCAACCTTTATGCGCCACCTTAAGAAAGAGATTGCTCCCCTGCCTAAGGGATATGATCATGTAATAAGTAAAGTGCTATAATCTCTTATAAAAAATCAATAGAAAGTGAATGCCTAGTGAATGATTCCCGATCCCGGTAAGTTTAATCTCTGACTAGCTCAATCAACTCATGATCTCGGAATGGTGGTTTGTTGCTTCGTTAACGGCAAAGGTCAAACAATAATATCATTATCAAATACACAGCACAACTCCATACTTTAAAATTAGATATTAAATTTATTAAGCCCTCTATGATTATATAAATATTTACAAAATAATAAACACACATATAAACGATAGTAATTAAAATTCAAGCGTATAATAAATATTAAAGTTTCATGAATGGGAAAGGAATGGTCTGAAATTCTCCCCTGCTTACACTTTAAACTCAAAACAAAATTTCTTATAAAACAATGTATATTGGACATGGTATGTACATGTTTCATAATAAAATACAAAAAAAAATGGGTTAGCCATGAGTTAATGATATTAGACTTAAATGTTCCACAATCTCAGTCCTGCACGTGGTGGACAATAATAATTATTTGGAACACTTTCGTACACACTTTTATTCCTTATGAAAACAATCCTGCTCTTAGCGGATGGAATAAATTTACTCATGGAACAAACTCATGCTAAACTACAATTTTAATCTTAAAAGTTCCATAATATGAGTCCTGCCCATAGCGGACAATAATAATTATTCGGAACGCTGTCTTACATACTTTTATTCCTTATAAAAACAATCCTGCACTTAGCAGATGGAATAAATTTTCTATTATCTCAAAGCAAAACACCTACATCCAATGACCAAACCACCCAATTATTTCTATTTAACTATTTTGAAATATTTCATATTTACTTTATCGATTCTTTTATAATTTATTTAGATACTCCAATGAATTACTGAAGCTTTATGTTAAAATTACAAACAAAATATTTATGACTGAATTACGCAATTCATTGGCTCATTTAATAATAGCAATTTAAGTCAAATGACGAATTACTCATAATAAGACATAAAAAAAAATATAAAAAGCATAAATAATACTTCCCGAAGTCTTCGTTCTTCTCCGGGCTATGATTTTGAGGGCGATATATATCTGCTGTGGAGGTGATTACTTCACAGGGCCTATATGGAGGTTGGCAAATTGTCCATAGCAACTACACTTTCAGAAATGGAAAGTCACATGACTGGATGGCTAGGTAGGACTCCGAGCTGTGCAAATGTACCGAACTTGGTTTCTACTCCATATCCATTGCAGAATCACGAATAAATCCTGATTCCATTTCCTTAGCGATATACAACATTAGCTTAAATTTCAATTGTATTTTTCTTTTTCAGTCAATGAATATCATATTTCTTGGTCTGTGCCTTTTAAAATACGTTCAGCATTCCGAATAAATAGTTTTTACACTCCTAATTCTTTTTCTTTTCCTTTTGTCTGTACACTCTGGAAACTATACTGCTAATGGGTAAGAGTGCCCATGTGAGTATCAACCAATGTAACCCAGCTAACTAATTAAATTTCACCTGACCAACCCTTATATATCCCCCCCATTACAGGGTGTATTCTCTCATCCCCTCCACAAGTTATTGCTTTTACATTTCTGTTTTTAATTAAACAATTCCAAACAACGGATTTAATTTTAGCTATCTTTTAACTAATTTCAGTTCACAAACCATTTCAATTCCAATCCCTTGATTTCTTTAAACAATAAAGTAAAATTACATTTATCTAATTAAATAATTTTGAATAGGTGTCAAGCCGAATAACCACTGATACAATTTCTACAGTTGTTTTCCAAAAACATTATACGATAAAAGAAAGAGGTCATTGGCTTGCCTGCGGTCATGAACATTAAGTTGTAAAAAAAAAAAATTATAAAACTGTATACTTGTTGTCACATAAAAATTGTTTTTGAGTTTTCCAAAAAGAATATTCAACAAGCAACAGAAAAAAAATACAACATTTGAGAATCTAAAATCAAATCAAATCAAAATCAAATATGTTTACTGTTGGGTTATTTGCAAATACATTTCAGTTTCCTATAAGAATTTCTTTAACCCTCTGCCATATTTATTCATATCATAAATAAAAAACATATAGCATTTATTAACAGCAAAATACATATTTATATGTGGTGTCCGCATTTGTTTATTTATAGGCGTATTATCACCATTCATCCTATTTATTTTAAATATAGTGTGTGTGTAAGCAACAGAGAAATATACCTGCACAGACCACTCCTTTTATTATAATACATACATTTGTTTGGACTGCAACTAATGCTTGCAGTCAACTTTGTGGCAGTTATTTAAAACTGACTGTCACATTATATTGTTGATTCCTTTTAAATTTTTTAATAATGTTAGTAATAGCATTTATTATAACCAATTTTCAACAAATCATTAACAAATAAATTTACATTTTGCATAATTTTTCATTTTGAAATAAGAATGACTTTAATCCTTCAATCTAGACAACTTATGACTTCTAGGTACATGTGATTCATATAAAATAAAACTTCTAGTTTCAGTTTGTTTAATTGACATAAAAATAATCCAAGAATTGTATGGAAATGTATTTTTTTAGTTATAACCCACATTATATCCTTAATCTGATTTAATTCACTAAATACATTAATTATTATATCATGTTTTCCACAAATAAAAACATCATCTACATATCTATGATATATTTTGATTTTTTGATATTTCAATTGCTTTAAGATTTTACTTTCATAAGTTGATATAACAAAATTACAAATTTGAGTCACAGCAGGAAGTCCCATTGGCCAACCATAACTCATTTTATAATATTCATTATTAAAATTAATATAAATATTTTTATCAATAAACTGCAATAATTTTATAATAAAATTTATAATATCATACTTTATATTTTTTGAAACAAGAGCATTATAAATAATATTAATTGACTGTACTCGATCTATTGATCCATACATTTTGTTTATATCGAAAGTACAAATTGTATTTATGTAACCCTATATTTATATTCTTAATCTAATCTACAAAATCAAACAATAATAAAACAGTATATTCTCCAAAACCTAAAATATCTTGAAATAATGATTCAATATATCTACATGTTTGAAAACAATATGCACCACCGAAATCAACCATCAATCTTAATGGATAATTTTCTTTATGTAGCTTTATATTCAAAAATATCCTTAGACAAATAGTCAGTGATGTATATAAATTATAATATGTATAGATATCAATAGCTTTATTCTTAGCTTTTATTAAAATTTCATTTATAAATTTTATGCAAGTTGTATTTACATTATTTCACTTTTTTTGAAATTTAAGTTTTTTCATTTGATCCATAACTTTTTCATTATATTTTGCTCTCAATCAAAAATATATTTTAAATTTTGGATCGAAATATGTCAGTGGTAGATGGAAAGATTGTAATCTTGAATTAAAATCTGCAGTAGAATATTCATTTAGTTTGAATAAGTGTGACTCTAATATTTTTATGATAATATTGTTAAAGAAGTTAGAAATAAAAACTTTAATTATAAGACGAATAATAAATGGTTATGTTAAATTAATAAATTTTAAAGTTTCCTATTAAATAATGACTTAGTGTGTTTAAAAAAAGATAAAGATCTTCAAATGTGCTTCATTACAAGAGCAAAATTTAATGAAAAAGTTATGGATCAAATGAAAAAGCTTAAATTTCAAAAAAATGAAATAATAAATATAGATACATCTTGCATAAAATTTATAAATGAAATTTTAATAAACACTAAGAATAAAGCTATTGATAGCTATACATATTATAATTTATATCCATCATCAGTTATTTGTCCAATAATATTTTTGAATATAAAGCTACATAAAGAAAATTATCCCTTAAAATTGATGGTTGATTTTGGTGGTGTATATTATTATCAAACATGTAGATATACTGAATCATAACTTCAAGATATTTTAGGTTTTGGAAAATATACTATTTCATCATCATTTGATTTTCTGGATAAAGTTAAGAATATAAAAATAGGATTACATGATACAATTTGTACTTTTGATATAAACGAAATGTATGGATCAATAGATTGAATAGAGTCAAAAAATATAAAGTATGATATAAATTTTATTATAAAATTATTGCAGTTTATTGATAAAAATATTTATGCTAATTTTAATAATGAATATTATAAAATGAGTTATGGTTATCCAGTGTGTTTTTCTGCTGTGGCTCAAATTTGTAATTTTGTTATATCAACTTATGAAAGTAAAATCTTAAAGCAATTGAAATATCAAGAATATATCATAGATATGTAGATGATGTTTTTATTTGTAGATAACATGATATAATAATCAATTTATTTAATGAATTAAATCAGAGTAAGGATATAAAGTGAATTATAACTCAAGAAAAATACAATTCCATAAAATTCTTGGATATCTGAGTTATACAGAATGAATATTATTTGGATTATTTTATGTCAATTAAATCAATTAAAAGTAGAAGTTTTATTTTCTATGAATCACATATACCTGTAAGTCATAAGTTGTCTGGATTAAAGTCACTCTTATTTCAAAATGAAAAATTATGCAAATTTTCTAGTGATAAAATAAAAAATATACATTTATTTGTTGAAAATTGGTTATAATAAAAATGCTATTACCAATATTATTAGAAAATTTAAAAGGAATCAACAGTATAATAAAAATAAAAATAATATCAAAATGAAATGGATTCCAATGCCATTTATATCAGATAATCAGGTCAAGTTTATTAGGAGAATTTATAATAGTTTGTGTCATATTGCTTTTCTCTCAACAAATAATATAAATAAATTATTTAATAACTCTAAAATTTTAAATTCAAATTTTAATTAAAATTGTATTATATATAAATTGATATGTAAATGTGGCTTACAATATATTGATAATTCCAAATGTACATTGGAGATGAGAATAAAAGAGCATATGCTTTTATATAATAGAATTCAAAAAGAGAAGCAATCAGGAAAAGATGTAAATAAACCTTCATCATCTGTTATATTTGATCATAATAAATCTTGTCAAAATGGATTTAAATTTGGTTATAAAAATAAAAGAGGCAATGTTGATTCCAAGAAATTGTCCAATGTTAATGAATCGGCAGTCATCAAATGTTAAAATAAATGAATTATGGGAGAACTAAATCTAAATTGAACTATGGATATTGTGAAAGGATGTCTTGTTTTGATTATTCAATATCATACAGTTGATAAAGACTACAAGATGTATAGTGAAAAGTACTTCTAAAAATAATTATAATTTATGTGAATTTTACTGTATTTGATGTATATGTGGATTTGAATATTACATATATTTTGGAAATAATACAGAAAACTGTTAGATCTCAAGTGCTCATATAATAAGATCTCAAGTAGTCAAGTAGTAATGAGATTGAGTGGGAAGTAAAAAATGAGATTGAACATGAAGTAGTTGAGTATTCAGAATATTTTGATTAACAAAATGTTTATTTTCTTCAGTTTAACCATTAATTGATTACAATTTTATGTTAGAAGAAAGAGATAAAATAAGTGGTATCCACAATCTGGGAATGGGTTAAGCTTTATCAGTTTTATTTAAACTAGTTGTGGAGACCATTTATTTTATCTCTTTCGTCTAATATAAATTTGAAATCCAATTAATGGTGAAACTGAAGAAATAAACATTTTTAATCCACCTATTTTGAATTGTCAAGTATTTTGATAACTCAACTACTTCACACTTAATCTGATTCTTTACCCCATACTCCATCTCATTACTATTTGAGGTCTAATATTTTTTTAAAAAACAGGATCTTGAAAGTAGATGACATTATTGTATCTGCAAATGTTGGGAAATATTACAAAATAATATGTGGCTTAACCCAAAACAATACTTTGTTTACATACTTTATTTAAATACTTTGTTTACACATGTAATCATGAAAACAAGTTTGATATTGGGGATTATTATTGATATTGGGATTGTCTATGTGTTGACTGGTATTTTTAATATATATATATATAATATTATTTTCAGGATATTTCATATAGTAAAATCGCTAAATAGCTGACATTTCAGTACAATAACAAGTACCTTCCTCAAAGCATTCTCTTTCTCAAATCATAGGAATTCATGTGAGATTTAAAATCATTTTTATCTTTTTGTTTCTTCTCATACTTAAATTCTATTGGTTGAGAAGTTTTAAATATCATTTTGTCTTCCAATAGTTTCTTCCAAATGTTGTTAATCTTCTTTAATTCACACCTGTCATTTATACTCTTGGACCTTTTAAAAAATATCTATAACTTCTCTTAGCAATCTCTGGTCATATTGTTCAATTTTTTCTAGAATATTTGTTTTGTCAAAATTGATATCATGATTAGTTAATTTTATATAAGAATAAATAGCTGATGTATTGGATTTTTCTTTGACTACCAAAATGTGTTCTTCCTTTCTAATATTTATTCTACGATTAATCTGTCCAATATATATATATATATATATATATATATATATATATATATTCATATATATATATATATATATATATGAACAGATCCTGCATGGAATTTCATATACACCATGACACTCCAAAGAAATTTTGTCTTTATGAAGTGGAAATATTTCATTAATTTTTTTTAAATAGTGTAAACTGTGTGAATATTATTATTCTTTTAAATGTTATCAATTTTATCAGTTACTCATTTTATATATGGCAAAATTGTGTTAATTTCTGATGTATCAAAATCTTTTTTTCTTTTCATATGTATAAGCCCTATTAATAATGCTGTAATTAAAACCATTATCAATAAGCATTTTTTTAGTAGCAGAAATATCCTAGAAAAAATGGATATCATCAGAAAGTCTCTTAGTCCTATCCAACAATGTCTTTGCCACTGAAAATAGTTGTGCAGGATGGTGATGAGAAGATAAATGTAGATACCTCCCAGGGTGGGTTGGTTTTTTATATATACCATGAGATAAAAAACCATATTTTCCTTCTTTCAATTAAAACATCTAAAAAAGGTAATTGGTTATTATTTTCTACTTCCATGGTAAATCTGATATTGTTGTGTAAAGAGTTTAAAAAATTAAAAAAGTCATCAAGAACTTGCTTACCATGAGGCCAAATAACAAAGGTATCATCAAGATACCTCAGCCATATAGATGGGTTTTTAACTGCTGAAGTCAAAATTTTATTTTCTAAATCTTCCATAAAAATAGAAGCTAATGCTGGAGAAATTGGTGAATCCATAGTGAGACCTGATGTTTGTTTATACATCTGCCCAATCAAAAACAAAAATTTTATTCAATAAGCAGTGTTCAATCAAAACCACAACAAAATTAGGTAAAAAATTACCAACCTAATTTTGCTGTGGTTTTGATTGAACACTGCTTATTGAATACAATTTTTGTTTTTGATGGGCAGATGTATAAAGAAACATCAGGTCTCACTATGGATTCACCAATTTCTCCAGCATTAGCTTCTATTTTTATGGAGGATTTGGAAAATAAAATTTTGACTTCAGCAGTTAAAAAACCATCTATATGACTGAGGTATCTTGATAATACCTGTGTTATTTGGCCTCATGGTAAGCATGCTCTTGATGATGTTTTTAATTTTTTAAACTCTTTACACAACAATATCAGAGTTACTATGGAAATAGAAAATAATAACCAATTTCCTTTTTAGATGTTTTAATTGAAAAAAGGGAAGATGGTATCTCATGGTATATATAAAAAACCAACCCACACAGGGAGATATCTACATTTTTCTTCTCATCACCATCCTGCACAACTATTTTCAGTGGCAAAGCCATTGTTGGATAGAACTAAGAGACTCTCTAATGATAGCCATTTTCTCCAGGATATTTCTGCTACTAAAAAAATGTTACTTGATAATGGATTTAATTACAGCGTTATTAATAGGTTTTATACATATTAAAAGAAAAAAGATTTTGATACCTCAGAAATTTAAGACAATTTTGCCATATATAAAACGAGTAACTGATAAAATTGGTAACAATTTAAAGAGTAATAATATTTACACATTGAAATATTTCCAATTCCTAAAGACAAAATTTCTTTGGAGTATCATGGTGTATATAAAATTTCATGCCAAGGTCTGTTCACATACATATATTGGACAGACTAATCGTACAATAAATATTAGAAAGAAAGAACACATTTTGGCAGTTAGAGAAAAATCCAATTCATCAGCTAATTTATTCTCATATAAAATTAACTAATCATGATATCAATTTTGATAACATAAATATTCTAGCAAAAATTGAACAATATTACCAGACATTGCTAAGAGAAGCTACGGAGATTTTTAAAAGGCCCAAGAGCATAAATGAAAGGTGTGAATTAAAGATTAACAACATTTGGAAGAAGCTATTGGAAGATAAAATTTAAAGCTTGTCAATGAATAGAATTTAAATATGAGGAGAAACAAAAAGATAAAAATGATTTTAAATCTCACATGCATCTCTATGATTTGAGAAAGAGAATGCTTTGAAGAGGTATTTGTTATTGTACTGAAACGTCAGCTATTTAGCTATTTTACCACATGGAATATCCTGAAAATAATAATAATATGAAATCATCATTTATCTGTGAAAACATTAGAATTAGCATATATATATATATATATATATATATATTATAACAGGACAACTCTATCAACCTTACCTGCCATACCCTATTGCGGCATCAGATACAATGGACGGCCATACACAAATGTCCCAGTCTGAAAATACACTTGGATATTTCTATCAACTGTAACATCTTCATACCTAACACATGGTGTGCCAGATACAATGGAATCCACCACCCCAAAGGTACTGGTGCCATATATGCCAGGACCACAATGTGCACCATATGATGACACAAATATGACTAAGTAATTGGATAACTTGGATGAAATGTGTCAACCTACTACAAATAGTCATATCATAACTTTGTGACTCGACAACGCAATTGGGTGTGTCAGATGTTTCAGAATTAGCAATGATAGATAATAAAGGGAGCACATCTTACTACTATCAGACCTGAGCCTTCAAATAGGGTGCTACAGATGTCACCATGAAATGCCCAGTTCCAAGTCACATCTAATTTCAATATACTATCCCCCAATCTACTTAAAAATGTTTCAATGTAACCTAGAGCAGCGCATATTCATACATATCCCTTTTAAGCCCCATTACACCACGGAATTCGAACTCAGGGAGTTCTTACAATCAACTCTCTTCAGGGATGGACCTACTCAATTTTAAACTAATTAAGCTTATGTATAAGCATAGTTATAGGAAAATACTGATGAAGATCAATTATTTATTAAAGCAATATTTAGTGATGATGATGATCATCAAACCTATAATAGTGTAAATTGATAATGTGATGATGATCATCACCAAACCTATAGTAATGTAAAAGCATCATGTGATGATGATGATGAACATCTGATGGTATAAATGCATAGTGATGGTGGTGATGACCAAACAGAGATCAGATTGATTTAAACAATTAATTTATTAACAACATATATAAAAAATATAACTATTTACAAGGGAGAAATAATAAGATAGATTAATATTTAGTTATATAAAAAAAACTAATGGTTTCTTTATCATCTTAGTGATCTCATATAAGAAATAAAAACGCAATAGTCGACTCCTATTAGATACAACACTATTCTCTGATTCATTAAATATATACATAACACAAGATAGAGAAAATCATAATAAAAGTTCATTACTTATTAAACTACCCATTAAAATAATTGTTACAATATTTATATGTTAAATATATTATCGTTATAACTGCCCACTCCCATTTATCTATATGTCAGTTAAGGTTATGGTAGAAATTAATGATAGCTAAAGACCATTTATTCGGAAGGATTAATCGTATATTCAGAATAAATAAAACTACAAGAAAAGGTTAGTAACATTGATTAGTATATTGTCTCAAAGTCTTATTTTCAATATTACATATGTAAAAGTCTTACTTGAGATGAGATTACCTGGGTGGGTTATTGTTGACTTCTAGAGGAATCTAAAAATTTACTTTATTAAAAAAAAAAATGTATCAATATATCTCTTAATTAAAAATAATTCCCTTTTGAATTTATATCAACAAAAGATTTTTCCATCCATTTGTTCATTTTAAGTTGTAGTTGATCGAATTAGAAAAAAAAACATTTTAAGCACACAATAAAAAAAACAATACATACTTTCAATTAGAAAATTACAAAAGCAAACAAATAAATAATAATCAATTATCACGTGAATCCAATATATAGTTTATCTAAAATACAGCAAGCGTTCATTCAAAGAAGATGTCCATGTCCATGGCTAAACATTCCAGTTTATCAGCTCTGTTATTTGTATTTATACATTCCTGATTGTAAGAATCCATGGAAAAATGTTTGTGTACAAGCATTTTTTTTCTTTCAAAATAGACATTCCGAGGACCGATTTTATGACTTCATAATCAAGTAATGACCTGGAGATTGGCCAGAAAAATCCCAACAGCATTAGTTTTCTACTCCAAACACATTGTAATGTTTCTTATCTAATCAACCATTGTTTATAATTTATCTTAATTATGTCTAAAAATAATTTTAAAGACAATAGTTAATCCTTAGTAGATTCAGATTTCCTTTTCATTTATATTATTATAAAGAAATTTACTTATAGAAGATCTTAATTTACAAGTTCAGAAACTATTAATTTTGAATTACAGTTTAACTCCTGGACATTATAAACATTTTTCTTTTTAAAATGCCAAAAAGTTCTTCTCTTTTTTTTAAAGAAAATAAAAACTTAACTTTTTTTTTCCATTGCTATCTGTTCAAAATTGCGGTCTCTTCTCCTCAACATCGTCTGCTTTTCTTTTCAATTGTAAAAAGAACCACTCTTTCATCATGTGATTGCTAAAAACCTACTATAAACTTGATACAAAAAAATCAATTTACAAAATGTTATTATATTTATTTCATTTGTATTAATCTAATTCGATCATCTAACAAGACTTTAAACTTCACATAAATTTTAATCTTTAATTATGTCCGTTTTATCAGTCAATTAGTATTTTATTTATTAATAAAATTAAATGAATAAAAAAAAATAGAAAAACAATTAATTTCTACCAATAAACGAACTCATTAGTTTGTATGCATATGTTTATCTACATATATATATATATATGCACCATGTAAACAAACAATTTATTTGCTTACTCCCAATAGATAAAATAAAATAAAAATTAATATTTCAACACATTAGTCTATCTTTTATGTTTACAAATGGATATATCACATTTGTATTTAAGTATGCAGAATATTTTACTTCAAACACATTGGTTGATCTGCACGTCTCTATGTAGATATACTACCTTTATATAAGCCAGCAGATAAGATCTTTAATTTTCTTGGTCTGAATTCACATATTGAAGAAGACATTGGGTCAGGTGTGTAAACAAGTTGTAAGCAATCTCTTACAACACCCCTTCCTTAAACAGGTAAAATTTTGCACTAGGTTTCAAATTTTAGCTCTAACATGTACGATAAGTATGCATGTTTACTTTGGGTTTGGTGAAGGGTCATTACATTCATTACCTTACCTTCTAACATTTTTTCCTACATTTTTTCCTTGTACCAGCTTGTTTTGTGAAGTTCAAATAGTGTGCTGGATTAGAGCTTTGATGGTTTATACTTGAGGCACAATGAAGAATGTGTCTCTGTTACAGAAGGCACATGAAATCATTTATTTGCTACTCTTCTCCATGCTCCTTTGAGACTAATTGGACTTTGAAGATCCAGTCAAATATAAAAACATGTTTGCTTAAGTTAGCCTCTAGATATTTCCATACTTGCATTTATGTATTACTTGGGAAATACCCTCATCAAACTTAATATCCCTAATCCTGTACTATATATGCACATTTATACATGTATACATTTTTATTATTATACATTGCACTAATATTATAACAAAGTATACCCATTTTTTTTTATAATCTCAGCTATGACAAAAAAAAAAATTTCTGATATTATCTTACGTAATTACTAACGTCTGAAATAAGGCTTTAAGATTCGAGCATTATATGTGCCATGAATCTCTCCTCCTTGATTTAACCAAAATGCATTGGGACCTGACTGCTTGACTATGGTATAGGGTCCCTCATACATAGATTTACAATATCTATCTTCCTGTGGTATAGTGGGATGTAAAATTTCTATTATCCCGATGTTTCTAATTCTGAATTCATATCTAGACCTTGCATTCAAATTTCTATGATTTGACTTCATAGTAAATTGCTTTCAAACTTGCAAAATATCCTATTATTTAACTATTATAATTCTCATGGCTACAGGTTTATATTTATTGTAATCATAACTATTTTAAAACACTCTATAAGGAATGTTAAATAGTTTTATTATTTAATCTAAGTCTTCTATTAGCTTAAAACTTAGGTTCATTTAAATGAGTGAGTGGGTTATCATTCTACACTTAAAGAATAACAATAAAAAAAATCAAAGCTTTTATATAATAAATGTCATGTATGACATATCATTGGGCAGATTTTTTTTTTTCAGTATCTATCATTGTCCAAATTTTTCTATGGACATTACAAAATTATTGTCTATTTACAAAATTATAATGGATTCCATTCTTATTCCATAATCCTTTTCATGTTCCAGTAGTCTGCAACCATTGAAGGTCCTTCCCAAACATGTGCTTTTACTTTTAAGCAATGTTGTTCACATGCCTAATGTATGTGAATGGGCCTTTGTATGTATTGCACAACTTATGAAACCTTGCATCCATTTGCTCAATGGACCACAACATGATGGTTTGCCTTTCCATCTTGGGCTTCTTCATACCTAGATCATCATCAGGATCATAAAGAAGTTTATACTTCCACAAAGCATGACTAAGATGATCAGAGATATAAGTTTTAACCACATAATTGAATTTAATTCTTTTGAAAATGTGATTATCGCTTGAAATGGCTTTTTGAACTAACAATGCTTCATTTTTGGCACCATCATCATGACTATAGTGTTTGAATCGATGGTTTGCTTTAAACTTACAGCAGTGTTTCTTCAAATCACTCTGATTTCCTTTGTTGCATGATTCAGCCATTTCTACACTTCTTGTAGACAAAATCATTGTGTAAGCATTAGTATCACCTCGATTCAACTTGGGTATCAACCTTTCTAATTTAGGCTTAAAGGAATAATCCTCAATGCCATTTTTGCAGAACTGTACTGTCCTATCAGGGTAAAATTCAGCATCAAGTGAGACTTCTGCAATGTAAGAATGTCTGGTACCCTGAGAGGATTCAAAAATGAAACCATGCAAATCCTTCAATAATATAATGGCTTGTCATCATTTATCTAATCTGGAAATTATAATCTCATCATTTTCTTCACAGGTAATAGACCACTTTCCAAAGACTAAACATGTGGAATCAGATGAAAATAAAGTAAGTTGACTAAAAGTGTTAAGCTTATCTTGATCGCATGTACTCTGTAATTCTTTTAAAAACTGTTTGCGAGCTTCATAATCATCTGAGGCATCCATAAAACTACCACCAGGATACATTGTAATAAATTTCCTATTTATAAGAAACCTAAAACAACCAATATCATCATCAGATAATTCTAAAATTGCGGCATCATTCCAAATATAAAAGTGATGTTTATTATGCGCTCTGTAGTAGTTACACTTACAATAAGGTTTATTCGGTAATATTTCTTTTCCATCTTTAATCAAAAATTCTTCTGCTGCTTCTTTATCTAATTCTGAAGTAGTTATTGAGATGTTGTCTTCATGTTTCATTTCCATAGAGTTTGTTTGTGGAGTTAGATTATTCTCATCTATATTTGGGGTTGTTTCTCCTAAACTACAATTTATAAGATGCTCTTCTATTTCATCTTTGGAGACCTGAGATTTCCAACCATCAGAAAATCTGGCATCATGTAAAGTTTTACCAATAAAAGAATGTTTGGTGCCATCATTGGATTCAACTTCTTCATCCCATGCATTCCAAAGATGATCCAATTTGGTATGAATGGCTTGAATTTCCTCTTTGATTTCACTTTCATGCTTTTTTTGACTCTTTTTATATCTTCCCTGAAAGTTTCATGGGTCTTATAAACTTCTTTAAGTTTGGTACCCAGCTAAACCACAATACTATCTGTTAAGACTGTATATCAGTCACTGCACTGTATAATCTTTTCATCCATCTCTTCTTTCATTTTAACCATCCCTTGCTTTAGTTCAATGCTGTCTTTTTGGACATTTCCGAATCCTAAAGATAACTGTCCTATATTCTTGATCAGCCTTTCTTCAACTTCCTCCATTTCTGCTTTTGTTCTTGCTTCTACCTTATTCACATCACTTTTCAATTCTTCTCTCAAAAGACACATCTTTTCTTTCAGCTCTACATCTAATTTGCTCACATCATCTCTGGTTGCCTCTCCAATTTCACATTCATATCTTCTTTCATGGCATCCACTTTATTACACATGCTAGTATTTATTTTTACCTCCATGCTATTTATGCTGGATTCAATATTAGTCTTGATTTTTATTTCCATACTAATCATATCTGTTTTCAAACTATCCATTTCAGTTCTCATATAATCTATTTTGCTATTTAGATCATTACTCATGCTACTGATATCAGTTTTGGTTGCCATTTTTGCCTCCCATTTATTCATATTTTTATCCATTTTTGCCTCCAATTTATTCATATTTTTACCTATTTTTGCCATCATTTCTTCAAACATTGCTTGCAAGATGGATGTATTTCCAGTATCATGCACTACATTACCCTCAAGTGCTTGAGCAATCTCATCAGTGAGGACTTCTTGGGTTTGTAAAGCTCCTTGGCTTTCTTCCAGTCTCTGTGATCCATTCTCATCCATCATAGACCCTCCAGAATTTGGATCGATAAAGACCCCTCCCCATTACTATTATCAATATCACTGTCTCCTTCCACAATACCAGTATCTAATATCTCTTCCATCATATTTATACTCTTACTTTTCAATAATAATCCACTTCTCAATAACATGTATCCAAATACCTATTCAAAATAACTTTATACTTATTAATATTTAAATACAATGCTGCAGGACTCCTAATCACTCCATGTCATCACCTAACTATTCAATGTCTATTTATTTTTAAAACTGGTGTTTAAGCTTGCCTAATTCATCTAACTTTAATTTTACTTATTAACTCTTTATTTACAAGTTGATCTCTATTTGTTCATTTCATCACATGTTACATTCATCATTTACTATTAATGTTATTTATTTTTATTTATTTTTGACAAGAATTTTAAATTTCAAAAAAAAATAATTGATATATCTGTTCATCATCATTCCTATTGAATATATACTGGTCTTATATAACAGAGTATGTCCAATATGGATTTAAGATTTAAAAGATTAAGGGTAAAACAAAAAACATTTTTTTTTTTTTTTTAAATTTCAGTCTAATGGCTGAACCTCCGTTGCATCTAAACCCTGTTCAGGCATAAACATTTGGGCACCAGATATAACAGGACAACACTATCAACCTTACCTACCATACCCTGTTGCACATCAGATACAATAGATGGCCATACACAGATGTCCCAGTCCGAAAATACACTTGTATATTTCTATCAACTGTAACATCTTCATACCTCACACATGGTGTGCCAGATACAATGGAACCTGCCACTTCAAATTTACTGGTGCCATTATATCAGGACCACAATGTACACCATATGATGACACAAATATGACTAAGTAATTGGATAACTTGGATGAAATGTGTCAACCTACTACAACAAGTCATATCATAACTTTGTGATTCAACAATGCATTTGGGTGGGTCAGATGTTTCAGAATTAGCAATGACAAATAATTAAGGGAGCACATCTTACTAATATCAGATCTGAGCCTTCAAATAGAGTGCTACAGATGTCACCATAAAATGCCCAGTTCCAAGTCACATCTAATTTCAATATACTATCCCCCAATCTACTTAAAAATGTTTCAATATAACCTAGAGCAGCGCATATTCATACATCTCCCTTTTAAGCCTCATTACACCATGGAATTCAAACTCAGGGAGTTCTTACAATCAACTCTCTTCAGGGATGGACCTACTCAATTTTAAACTAATTAGGCTTATGTATAAGTATAGTTATAGGAAATACTGATGATGATCAATTATTTATTAAAGCAATATTTAGTGATGATGATGATCATCAAACCTATAGTAGTGTAAATTGATAATGTGATGATGATCATCACCAAACCTATAGTAATGTAAAAGCATCATGTGATGATGATGATGAACATCTGTTGGTATAAATGCATAGTGATGGTGATGATGACCAAACTGAGATCAGATTGATTTAAACAACTAATTTATTAACAACATATATAAAAAATATAACTATTTACAAATGAGAAATAATAAGATAGATTAATATTTAGTTATAAAAAAAAAAACTAATGGTTTCTTTATCATCTTGGTGACCTCATACAAGAAATAAAAACGCAATAGTCAACTCCTATTAGATACAACACTATTCTCTGATTCATTAAATATATACATAACACAAGATAGAGAAAATCATAATAAAAGTTCATTACTTATTAAACTACCCATTAAAATAATTGTTACAATATTTATACGTTAAATTAAATATATTATCATTATAACTGCCCACTCCAATTTATCTATATGTCGATTAAGGTTATGGTAGAAATTAATGATAGCTAAAGACCATTTATTTGGAAGGATTAATCATATATTCAGAATAAATAAAACTACAAGAAAAGGTTAGTAACATTGATTAGTATGTTGTCTCAAAGTCTTACTTTCAATATTATATACGTAAAAGTCTTACTTGAGATGAGATCATCTGGATGGGTTATTGTTGACTTCTAGAGGAATCTAAAAATTTACTTTATTAAAAAAAATGTATATATATATCTCTTAATTAAAAAGAATCCCCTTTCGAATTTATATCAACAAAAGATTTTTCCATCCATTTGTTCATTTTAAGTTGTAGTTGATCGAATTAGAAAAAAAAAAACATTTTAAGCACACAATAAAAAAAAAAAACAATACATACTTTCAATTAGAAAATTACAAAAGCAAACAAATAAATAATAATCAATCATCACGTGAATCCAATATATAGTTTATCTAAAATACAGCAAGCGTTCATTCAAAGAAGATGTCCATGTCCATGGCTAAACATTCCAGTTTATCAGCTCTGTTATTTGTATTTATACATTCCTGATTGTAAGAATCCATAGAAAAATGTTTGTGTACAAGCATTTTTTTCTTTTCAAAATAGACATTCCGAGGACCGATTTTATGACTTTATAATCAAGTAATGACCTGGAGATTGGCCAGAAAAATCCCAACAGCATTAGTTTTCTACTCCAAACACATTGTAATGTTTCTTATCTAATCAACCATTGTTTATAATTTATCTTATTATGTCTAAAAATGATTTTAAAGACAATAGTTAATCCTTAGTAGATTCAGATTTCCTTTTCATTTATATTATTATAAAGAAATTTACTTATAGAAGATCTTAATTTACAAGTTCAGAAACTATTAATTTTGAATTACAGTTTAACTCCTGGACATTATAAACATTTTTCTCTTTCAAGATAATTTTATTTGACCTATAAGTGAGTTACAAAAAAAAAAAAAAAAAAAAAAAAATAACAAGAAATATCTAGTCGAGGTTACAGGGTGGTATATACAGAGAAGAAATGATTCAAAAGTCAGTAGAATATAACCTGTGGATGCAAGGTGAATATTAATCATCTAGTCTATAACGAAATACCTTTGTTAGTAAACCCTGTTTTGGCAAGTTATGGTTGGAGGGTTTTATTAAATCATAATAAGATATTAAGTCATAATAAATATTTTCATATAAATTATTTAGGGGTTGGTTGGAGAGGTGCTGTTTAGACCAGTTGTGAATTCCCATGTTAATATGGCCAGGTATGGATCGGCCTCTCTCTTGTCTGTTTCTTGGATATTTTTAATTATGCTGAGAAAGCAGTTATTGATTTCGTTAAGCGGTAATTTTGAAAAATCACCTTGCATCTGGTCAACCAGATGGCAAAGTTTATGTATGTGGCGAGCCTGATTTCAGCGAAAATGCCTCTATTTAAAACCCCTTCAAGAGATGTTAGATCTGGACCATTATTATCAATGTGTTTCTGGAAGTTTTGTCTTAGTCCCTGCCAGACCGGACAAAGGCGAAGGATATGGTCCATATCTTCTGGGCTGGAAAGACAGAGACAACATATGGGATCTATGCGGAAGCCTCTTCTATTAAGAAATATAGCAGTGGAGAGGCTACCAAGGTTAATTTTGAGAAGAAAGTCTGTGTGTTTAGGTGCTAGTTTCAATCTACGAGCTAGTTTGCGCAGTTTGTTTATGTTGATGGGGAGGTAAGTGTGTGTCTTCTGGGTATTTGAGTTGGATAGGTTGAAGGCTTCCCAATAGGTTATTTTTGAATTGAACATGGTCACGGAAGGTACTATGTGCGTAAAACTGTATGATATCTGCATTTGTAGCCAGATGGGAGTGAACCTCTGAGGGGGCGGTCTATCAGTGGGAAGCACTTGCTCTTTGGGAAGCGGACATTGGAAGGTCCTGCAATCAGAATAAAGTTTATGGATCATATTGTAAGTTCTCTGTATTGCGAATACCTTTATTGAATGCAGTCCCAGTCCATTCATGTCTCTTGGCTTTTGAAGGGTGCGCAGACTGATAAATGATTTGCGCCCACCTCTACAGAGTCGCAGACAATGGGATTCTACTTTTTTAATGAAAGCTTCTGTTGGTTTAAAACCCGCAAGATAATATGTAATCTTGGGGAGTATGAGGGAGTTTAAGAGTGCATGTTATGATGATGTCTATTTTGTTTAGTAGTCTTCGTTGTGTTTCCATCCTCATTGCTGTAGGGGATAGTGACATATTGAATCCCAAGAAAGGCTGAGGCATAGCTTGTAATGAACCTGTTATCCTGTTAGCTGTTTTGATATTCCAAATTGCTGATTTGTTCCTGTTAATGGTAAGCCCATGCGTCTGAGCATAGTGCTGTAATAGGCTTTCAAGAATGTTTATTTCTTCATGTGATTTAAGAAACACCACCACATCATCCATGTAGGAGATGTGGGAGATGTTTTCATTAAGAAGAGGGATGGAGATCCCAGGCAGTGCATCCTCAATGCTCAAAAGCAAGGGATTTATATAGATCATGAAGAGAAGAGCACTTAATGGGGAGCCCTGGGGAATGGAGATGCAGGGTTTGAACCCAGGGGCAATTCTCCCATTTAGAGAAAAAAAAATCTCTCGATTTGCTAGGAGATTCTCTATGATCTGAATGTATGCCAAAGGAACATGAAGAGCCTCTAGTTCACCAAGTAGTACATCTATTCAGACAGAGTCAAAAGCCCCGGCAAAGTCTAGTTGGACTGCTACTGGCCGGGATTGTTTTGTTCTACAGATATGATCAACAAGGAGTCGAAATCGGCTTACAGCATCGCCAGTCGATGAACCCCTCTTAGCATATTGATGCCTGGAAAGTTTTGATATGATTTTCTCTTGAATTTTATCTTTTATAATGCTTTCGATAATTTTGATTAGGAGAGGAACCATGGATATTGGTCTAATGTTATTTAAGTCCACATGTAAATCTTTCTTTTTTATAAAAGGGACCACTGATATAGGATATATCCCTGGAAGATGTAGGCTATCAGTGGCTAAGAGATCAATGATTCCCCTTGTAACATGTATGGTAAATTTTTCCAAGTGTAACAGAAGAAATCTAGGAATTCCATGCATGCCGGGATGAGTGTGTTCAGGCAGGCTTTTAATTTTGGAGATGATATCAGCTTCAGTAATGCTGTGAGAGTTATTTGAGTCTTTCACAAATTTGTGTCGTCTGGCAACAGTTCCAATGGGCTGCAGTTTGGTGGAATAATAATCCCTAATTTTGTTAAGCATACTGATGCCAGAGTAAGTAAAACCGTCAAGGCACAATAAGGAGGGTGTGTGATTTCTTTTTCCTGACCCGAGGGCCCATCTGATATAAGCTGGAGTCCAACAATCTTGTTGTTCCAGATAATTGCGTGCTCGCTTAATACGAATATATTCCACAAGAGTCATTCTGGTTTGTTTATATGTATGTTTTAGGAGTAGAATTTGTGGGATGTTGTGTTCTGTAACTTGGATGCTTTTCAGTTCAGATGTAGTCCGATCAAGTTCTGAGAGTAATCTTAATGGCCCTTTCTGGTATTTATTGTATTGGTTAATAAACTTTTGTGTTGTGGTTATAAATGTATTCCATCCTTGTAATGCTGGTAGATTCCATATCTTCTGTTCTTGAAAGGTGATGTATATATCTGAGATTAATTGGGGGGGCACATTGTGCCTGTTGAGTAATCTCATCGTTCGGGGGAGGTTGGTTGATGTATGAAGTTGTGGTTGCAATTTGATGGTAGCTTGAACAGCGAGATGATCTGAAAAGGCAATAGGCCAGAGCTGTGTATCTATGAACGAGATCATTTCAGGAGAGTAGAATATGAGGTCTATGAGTGAGTGAGTACTTCTGGTATAGAAAGAGAAGGCTCCTTCATGAAAGAGTGCTTTCCCAATGTGTATGTTTCTAGCAACCATCTTTAAATATTTTTTCTCAAAATTGTCAAAAGTGTGGTTGAAATCACCAAGCCAGATAACTGGGCTAGGGTTCGATCTAATTGCTATGTTTATATTATGTATAACTTTGTGTACTATTTGTTCATCTTTAACCAGATACACATTAATAAGAGTGAACAGAAAACCCTGGATTTGTATAGTAGCAATAATGCAATTGGTATCTATGTGCAGGATTTTGAAGAAGTCAATAATTGAATTTCTATTGATGATGAGAGCAACCCCAGCGGTAGCTGAGATGGAGAAAGAGTAAATAAAGTAACCAAAGCTCTCTATTGTTTTTATTATCGTGGGGTCTGTGTGAAGGTGAAGCTTAGTTTCTGATAAGCAAAGTATATCTGGTTTTTGGAGTTTGAACCAATGTGAGATAGCAAACGCCCTGTCTTTGGAGTTAAGCCCCCTGACGTTGAGTGACGTTATTGTGAATGACATTTTGAAGTAGGTTGCTTGGTTTCTTGTTCATTAGCTAGAATACTTGCAGTGAGCTGGTAGTCTTTTTGCATTAGGCAGACTTCAGGATCAGTTGATGGGATCCATAATGTTAAATCTTGGGGGGCTATTTGCCCAGAGGTATTAGCTTCAGGTTGGGTATGATATGAGTTTGATGTATTGTCATTATCTGATTTTAGGGATTCATTTTTCCGTTTTTTATAGTTGGGACTAGCATTGCAGTGTATGTCATCTGAGGTTGAGGTGGTCTCATTTGAATCGATTTTTCCGCTATTGTTATTGTTGTGAACAAAGGTGGTGGATTGTGTGTTTCTGTTGCGGCGCTTTTTCCTTTTGCGTGGTGTGGTGAAGGGTTTAGGGACATGGTCAGTCCCAGACTCTGTGAGGCTTGCAGTTTCTTCTTGCCTAGTTTCAGCATCCGTTTCTTCTTGCTCAAAGTCAGAACAAGTGTCTGTTGAAGAGAAATAAGTTTTGCTTGTCTTTTTTTGACGTGTTTGGTGGTATCCCTGTGGGTTGGTTTCTTGGCATTGGTTTTGATTTTTTATGTTGTTTTGATGAGAATCATTTGTTGACTGATTATATGTTTCATTTGTTGACTGATTATATGTTTTCAGCTTGATAGAAGTCTCATGCTCTAAATTTATATCTTGATTATGTTCTATTTCGGGTTTTGTCTGTTGCATGTTTTGCTGTTCTTGTATATGCTCTTCTTTTGAGCCACACTGATGTGACCGACCCGCAAAGGTACCGCAAGAGGTGCATTGTCTGGATGGGCAGTTGCGCAGCAGGTGTCCCGTCTTCCTGCATTCGAAACATTGCGATTCTACTCCCCAGAATGAGATGAAAAGAGGCACTCTTCCAATACGGATTGTAGGGGGGATATCTAATGGCACTATTCCTTTTTTTAATGTAATTCGAAAGAGTGCTATGTTTTGCAGAACTTCTTCTTGTATTCCAGGGACCCTCAGATATTTAAAAGAAGTGACTTGCCCATAAGGCATTAGAAGGTTTTGTAAGTCAGAAATATTGAATCCCAAACCACAATTTTTTACCCTGCCACTTATTGAAGTGTCACGGACTATGTTTGGATTGATGGTAATTAGGTATCTGTTATCAAGTATCCTATATTTGTTTTTAAAAGCTTGTTTTGCCATGATGTTTGTAAACTGGAGGATTATATAACGAGGATTGGGGTGATATGATACCCTTTGAATCACTTTCCAGAGATCTTGGGCTTTTAGCAGGTCGAAGAGTTTACTGGTTGGAAAAGGGAATAATCTTAGTAAGTGGTCTGTAGTTGACAGGATGAGTGAGGCTTCATCATTGAAGATAGCGAAAGATTTTAGTAATCCTTGTGGCATGGCTTCATTGAATTTGGTAACTGTTTCAGTATAAAGCTGATGATTATTGAGTTGGTCATGAGAACTGTTTGATGGCTCATGTATAAACATTCCTGTGTCTGAAGCCTCATCCAACTCCCCCATCAACTCAATCAGTTGTTGTGTGGCATCATTATTGTCTTGCGGATTATTTGAATTGTGTTTTTTGTTTCCTGTTACTGATTTGTCATTATTGTTTGATTTTACAATGTTTGCATAAGTGTTGGCTGTTATATTATCTTTTTGTGTATAATCTGGTTTAGTTATATAACTTTGTGATTGCTTAAATTGTTCATTTGTTGTTTTATTGGAATCGTGATTATCATCTTGATGTTTGGAATATCCAATGTTTTGCTTTATTTCAGAGGAAGAGCTGATGTCTGTAGACTCTTCACTACTAGTGTGATCTGGGTTTTTTGTTTTGTTTTCAGGCACAAGCGTTGATGTGAAACTGGGTTCATAATTTTTTCTCTTGTTTGCGGAAAGATTGTATTCTATAACATTCGCATGATTGACGTTAACTGATCGCGTTGTTCTAATTTGCGTTGCTTTTTGCGTATTTTCGCCGCTGCAGATTTTATGTTTGGCTAAAAAAATTTTTTGTTTTTCATTTAAAGTTGATTTTACAATGTGGTGAGGAGTTAATTCTCCATCAGCAGGGTTTTGCAAAGGGTTTCGTTCTGTTTTAAATGTTTTATCTTTGGTATGAGGAAACTTATCATTGTCGTTTTCCCTTCGTGTTTCTTTGCAAAGTTTTAACGTTTTATCGTTCAATGCGCTGGTGTTTAATTTAGAAACACAACATTTTGTTTTTGATAAATTATCTGATTTGTTTTGCTTTGTAATTGGGAAATTTAAGTGTTTATATATTTTTTCCCCTGACTATCCACTATGGATTTTTGAAGTAATTCACCCCCCTCTTCCATGTTAGTTGTTGAAGGCTTGGAGCCTTGTAGGCCAGCCATGAACGTTAGGAGATGACGTTATTCAACTCAATCAATGTGGGATTTAAATCAAGTTTAATGTGAACGTAAATTTTTTAAAAAAACAAATGTAAACGTGCGGATTAATAAAATTAGTACTTACAGTCCGTTTAAGATCATTTTAAGGCGAAATTCCAGATTGAAAGTGAATATTTTAATGTTTCAAAGGTGATCTGATTTGAGCAACGACTGGTCCGTTGAGCCGCTAGAGGTCAGGTTGAACATTTTTTCTTTTAAAAACGCCAAAAAGTTCTTTCTTTTAAAAACGCCAAAAAGTTCTTTTACAGTTTAACTCCTGGACATTATAAACATTTTTCTTTTAAAAATGCCAAAAAGTTCTTTTCTTTTTTTTTAAGAAAATAAAAACTTAACTTTTTTTTTACCGTTGCTATCTGTTCAAAATCGCGGTCTCTTCTTCTCAACATCGTCTGCTTTTCTTTTCAATTGTAAAAAGAACAGCTCTTTCATCACGTGATTGCTAAAAACCTACTATAAACTTGATACAAAAAAAATCAATTTACAAAATGTTATTATATTTATTTCATTTGTATTATTCTAATTCGATCATCTAACAAGACTTTAAACTTCACATAAATTTTAATCTTTAATTATGTCCGTTTTATCAGTCAATTAGTATTTTACTTATTAATAAAATTAAATGAATACAAAAAAAATAGAAAAACAATTTCTACCAATAAACGAACACATTAGTTTGTATACATATGTTTATCTACACATATATATATATATGCGCCATGTAAACAAACAATTTATTTGCTTACTCCCAATAGATAAAATGAAAAAAAAAAAATATTCCAACACATTGGTCTATCTTATATGTTTACAAATGGATATATCACATTTGTATTTAAGTACGCAGGATATTTTACTTCAAACACATTGGTTGATCTGCACATCTCTATGTAGATATACTACCTTTATATAAGCCAGCAGATAAGATCTTTAATTTTCTTGGTCTGAATTCACATATTGAAGAAGACATTGGGTCAGGTGTGTAGACCAGTTGTAAGCAATCTCTTACAATATATATATATACAGTAAGATTTGCAAATTTATCCAGAGATTGTAAGCAATCTCTTACAATATATATATATACAGTAAGATTTGCAAATTTATCCATGAAAATATTAGAATTAACATATATATATATTAAACCAGTAAGATTTGCTTTGCAAATTTTAATTTCACCATCTCTCACTTCTTTCCTACCCTCATACCCTAGTTTGAACCCCAAGTTATCATAGTGTGTCTGTACTGCTGCTTATATGCCAAAATCCTGCATAACTTAGATCACGAATGTATTAATGCTCATCATATATATAATTTTAAACCCTAACCATAGTAATTTACAGTTATACACAAGCATAAGAAGTGATGGTCATGTGATGTTTATTGGCTTAATTTATAAATTGCAAGTATGTGCATGTGTACATATTCATTTTTTTAAAAAAAGTAGGTTATATAAGTAAATTTACACACAGACAGTGATAATACATTTAAAACTTAAATAAAATAATACTTTCATTATTTAAAGTTATGTTTGTTTAAATCTATTTATTTTAGAAATATTACTTTCGTACTATTTGTTTTCATTTAGTAAAATAATATTTCCAGGTAAATGGATTTAAACATTTACAATTTAAAGGTAAAATAGTTTTATATTTTTAGATTTATAAAAGTGACCCACAAATTTTATATAAAAATAAATGAGTGTTGGGAAGATAACAATTGAATTAATTAGTCAAAGTTTGGTAATGTTTATTAATTAGTGGCTTAAATAGTTTGTCATCAGATAAACAACAGATGTTTACTTAGGTATTTTTAATTAAAACATTGTTAAAATTAAAAGTTCTAATCTGAATATCTTAAAAGCAAAAACTAATTGTAGAATCTCTGTTTTCATATATTCAGATAAGATAAATTGGCAGCTGTGATTTTGTATCTATTTTTAGCTCTATATTGACTGCTTCAGGGTAGTTCCATTGTATGCTGGTTTGGTATATATAGGTTCAATTTTTGCTATTATAGTTCTATGCTATGATATTGTTGTGTTATTGTTGTGCTATGGTATTATAATCTATTGTGAGTTCCTTTGCATTAAATATTTTGTCTTCAACCTGTCAACTGAGATATTATTATTTAAAATATTGAAGTTATAAAATTTATTACAAAAAGCTAAAGCCAGCCCTATACCATTAGGGAATTTGTAAATTACTAGCCTTTGCCTATTGACAGAAGAATGTCTGAGTAGACTGGTGGGAAGGCTCTCTTCCTGCTCAGGATGGCCAACCTGCAGCATCAGATCATCAGATGCTCCATACCTATTGCGAATTGCGCTGCTGCTAACCATGTGTTGGATTTAATCATGAACCAAGAATCTGCCACATCAATAACATACTGCCTAACTTCCATTAAAGATTCAAATTAAAACTGGAGATAAACAAACTGTGCACAAACTGCCCAAATTGATATGAGGTCACCTTCATTAATCCAAAAGCTTTTGTGTTGTTTATTTTCCATTTTAAAGCTAGCTAAATTTAAATGTATTTTTATTATAAAACTGTCTCTGTCTGTAAAATATTTTGTAACCTAACTTGCGTGCTTTTCTTTCTATCCTTGGGCTGATATTTTCTATTTTATATATTTGCCAATTTATTTTTTTTATTATAGTAGTGTGCTTAAATAGTCATCGAACAAGCAAATTATTTCCTTTCCTCCTATTAGTGTGCCACCATATTATTGCATATTAATTTTATAATTGACCCCTAAATAAATGTTTTCTAAAATCGCTTGTTTGAGGGCTAGTCTATTTTATTAATTTTCTAAATGATTGATTTCAAGAAAGGTAATTTCATATTATATATTGTACCAAGATCGTGTTGGTACATATATCTAATTTTTCTAAAAATTATTAAAATAAAATTATTTCATTAAAAGGAAAATAGTAAGTAAAAGTTTAAGAGTTTTTTGAAATAAAATGTACAATTAATTAAATAGAAGGGGGAGGGGGTTTGCTTTAGAAGCATCAAATTAAAAGTTTTATAAAAGAAGTAAAGAGTTTTAGTATTATTAGCAGTTGAAATACAACTTAAAGTTTAAAAATATAAATCTCTTTTTATTTAAATTAAAGAAAAAAAAGTCATCTTAAAAACTAAATAGTAAATTGATCTTAAATTATATATATGCATAAATGATGAATTAATGTAAGCTTGTTAATAAAAATATATGTGTGATTATAGACATTGTATGAATACATGTGTGTTAAAATGAAATAAATAAAAATTAAAAGGTTAAAAAACACTCAGCAATGGCTATTAATCAAAATGTAAAAACAACACGTTTGCATGGCTTCTAATTAAACGATCTTCAAAAACAGGATTAAAAAGCTTATCTCAAAGGAATGCAATTAAAACAAGGAAAGAACTTTGACAACAGATATAACTGAAGGATATCAAAATGACAACACATCTTATGTATAAATAGTCAATTTTTATTGGACAGTTCAGTTTAAAAAACAGTGTAGAGTGAACAGTTGAGAAAACAGTTGAGTTGAATTCTTTAATCAGTCAATCAATCAGTGTATCCAGAATCAAGAATGCAGTGTTAAAAACATGGGAAACATACAATTGTCTCTAGCCTGAGTCCTGTGAAACAGCAAAACCTGTCAGTGAAAATAATGCTTGTATAACAATGGGAAGTCCTCTGTCAAAATTTAACTGTCTCCAAGAATAATACCAATGAATAACCATTAAACCTCCTCAGTAAACTACAAATCTAACTGGTTAGAAATATTTCATCAGTAGCAGCAAACAGCAAGAAGTATCCACGTTCTAAAATCCTAGGTAATAACATTTTTCTTATACTCATTTCTAAAGTAGCCATCGCATTCATAAAGCCTCCAAGAGTCAAATATATGAACTCTATAGCATACATAGATGAACTATTAATGTGTGTGTTTAAAATGAGGTGTGTGTTCATGTGTTAGTATATATTGATTTCATTGTATTTTAAATGTCAAAAATTATTTAATTCTTTGTTATATTATATTGCTATTATAACCTGAAATGATGATAAGCTCTTGTTCATTTAAATAAGATTTATAAAAGTATTTAAAATTAGTAGATTAAATGTTAATTAAAATAAATTGTTTTTTAAACTTAAAGCTTTATTTTGTTGTCAATTTTTTTTTTTTTTTGCCACTAGTTAAGGAATAAGTTGTTATTGAATTAAAAAGAGACTGAGTTAGTTAAAGGATTTTTCAAGTGCTGGATTATGGGATTACTGTCCAAACATGTTAGTTTTTAGGAACTAGCTGGTGCCTGGGGTTTACTCTGAAACAAATATAGTATTTGGATAGTAGGGGTTTGAATGTAGCAGTCGAGGTGAGCCATGTTCTGGAAATGTGATCGTGTTATGCGTTGCATAGCTCAGTCTGATTGTGGGTATTATTGACAGCTCTGCTATCAATAGTATTCTCCACTCTGCTCGAACATGCCAGTTTGTTCACGTCATATTTATAATATAAGTTAATAATTTTTTTAGAAATAAGGTTTAAACACAGCTAAACCAAGCGAGTAGAGTAAGTAAATCGTTGATGGATCGAACCCGGTACAATATATATATATATATATATATATATATATATATATAACATGAGGATATGCATGAAGTTGGTAAGTAGATTTTATAATTAGAGAAATTCATGATTGCATATCACCTTATTAATCCTCTTTTAGTCACGCATTCCCTTCCATTTATTATTTTCAAATAACATTGTATTTATAATGCCATTTACGAACTGCAAAATTGAGGTTGAGAATGTGCAAACCATTTTTAAATCATATAGGAATTGGTTAACTGCCTTGACTTATTTACTTACTCCTTTTATATATTTGTTCTATTTATATTGTGTGTTACTAGAGTAGGCATATAGGATGTTGAGACCTTGCTTTGCTTATACGAAGATTTATGGCTCAAACCTTTCCCTTTATTCTCACAATTTCCACATATTATATGAGCTTAAAGTCATACCTGGAATCTGATGCTTCAGTCACCCAGTCACAGAGTTTATGGTAATAGGCCATGCTCGGGCTGTTTGTGACCAAACCTCTACAAGGTCCCCTGCGAAACACCATCCCATCTATTTTCATTTTAGAATTTTTTATTTTATTTTATTTCACAAAGCCACTGTTTTAATGTACCACACTCCATTCTTTATATTGATCCTCCACTAGTACCATCATTATCTTGTAATATTTAAATGATATTTTTTTTAATTACCTGCTTCTTAACCACTTCCATGCTTCTAGCTCAATGCGCTTTCATCCGCACTATTCTTGAAGTCAATATAAGTTCTTTTTTTCAGATTTTAGAATATAAATTTATTTAAGCAATACTTATCATATTGGCTATAGGCTTCACATATTGTGAATTAACCTTCCTTGTATAATTGTATATTTGTTTAAGCACATTATTATAATTTCATCATGCATTGACCTGAGGTATAGAGAGACTGTATAAATTAACCAGCCATTAATGTAAATGGCATTTTATTATATATATATTAAAAATATGTTTATCTTTTAATGAATTGATGGCCTGGTCTGGCTTATTCAGACAATGCCATTTTATAGTATTAATTAATAAACCGTATTTAAATTATAATTAGTTTGAATATATTGATTTATTTTCTGCAATCCACACTATTACTCCGGTCAGTTTCTCATTATATAGATATTTTTTATTATCCATAGTCTTTAGTTAGCTAACCTAATTATATATTTTTAATATAGAGTCTCTTGCTTCTTTCTGACCACTGGCACCGGCAAGAAACTATGCTATTAATAGCATCAGATTCGTTATCACATAGGTGGTACTGTGGAGCATAGACTTTAGATTCAAACTTAGGATTTCTGGAAGGCAACCCCTCCTAGAGTGTTGAGTTTCAGGTCTGGGGTTTGAATTCTGCAGTGTGTTAGCGAGATACCCGTTCTGACCATTACTATATATATGTAAAACCTAATGTGGCTCTATAAATATTTTGTAACATTTTTATATTGTAGGATAATTATCATTTATATCAAAATTATTTAACTGTTAATTCTGCATGTTATATTAATATGTGTTTCGATAAATAAATTTAATGTATTCAAAATTATAAATGAAGCTGGTAAAATGATAACCCAAATACAGTATATGTAATTTTTGAAAACATGTAAAAATGTTAGCTATGAAAAAAATCTGAAAATTAGTATAATACATGGGAATACTAAATCCTTTAAATTATTACTTATTAAGCAATTATTAAGCAAATTTGGAGAGGTGTAAGTACCAATCATAATGTTTTAAAGCATTAGTTGATCATCATTCACTATATCATGTAAAATCAGATCACTCGCTTTATAGAATACATACATAAAGTTTGACAATAATCTCCAATAATTGCTTAATGCATGTGTTTTTATATGGATGATTTTGGTGTCTTAGGTAGCTGCTGAGTGTAGTTATTTAGAATGCAACCTCTATAGTAGGGATGGGCAACTCCTGTCCCACAAGCTACATCTGGCCTGTGATGACATTGAATCCAGCACACCCCAAATATCTAAATATAGAAAATCCATACCTGTCTATACTCATTGTAAACTGCAATCGCTAGACCTAACACTCACATGTTCACATAACATTAACTTTATCCTAATATCATAAAAAATATAAAACTCTAATTATAAAAATTAAAAATTTTATTCATAACTTGCAGTAAATTTAATTATAACTTCTGAAATAACAATTTTATATTACAAACTATAAAAATATGAGAGGAATCATGTCTGCGAATAACGTTAATTTCTGTTTTTATAGAATACTATATTCTATGCAGTATCAGAATATTATTTCCTCATCATTATTGTAGCATCAATCGGATGAAGTTTCTTTGGGTTTAACTTCTTATGAAAAATAATATAGGTGCATGATATTTTATAAGTAAGTTTATGCCTTTTCTAATTATTGTGATTTTTAATTTATAATAATTTATAGCCTATAAAATGAACCAATTTAAAAAAAAGAAAAATTGATGCTGAATGCCCCATTTTCAATGCTAATTGGACATTCAGGTATTTATTTGCAAATATAGATGATAAAGCTAGTTGTTTGTTTGATTTGTAAAGAAACTATTTTCGTTTTTAAAGAATATAATCTAAAAAGATATTTTTCAACAAAACATTTCGTAAAATATAAACTATCTATAATCGATTACTATTTAAGTCATTAAATATTGTGTCTACTTTTTAAAAAATACATTGATATTTTTTTTTCAAGTAATATAACAGTTTTAGGTTCTGATTTTTTTTTTTTTTTTGCTAAATCATTCAATCTATTCCGGCCAGTTGATAAAAAAATTTGTCCACCCCTGCTCTAGAGTGATTGTTCTGTATTTTATGCAGTGTAACTTAACAATGAATATTTCAAACACCATGATTGACACTTGTATCTATTCAAATTTGTTTACGTATTTCATTTGTTCAGTTATTTATTTAATTGATCAATAAATGTATATATTTTTTCCGTAGAAATTTAGCACCAGAGGGAACAAATAATAGCTCAGACACCATATTTAATATTAATCAAAACCCTCTTCTTTAAAATAGTCTGTATAAGAGACATGGGTTTGAAAATACTAATTAATATTTAGTAATTAAATTTATTTTTAATTATGTTTTGTTTATAATTAAGTAATAAAAACAACTTACCAGAATTGGTTCATCCCAGTTAAGATACGGAAGCACTGGATAAAGACCATTAGAAAGCCTTTCTGCATTATATCTTCTCAACATTTGAGAATGCATGTAATAAAATAATTCACCTTTTCTATCCTTTACTCCTTTTCCTGGTCCTGGAGTCCATCTTGTAGGATAAATTACATGCCAATGCCAGTGATGGTTATTTAGTGCCACATCTTCTCTGAAGTAAGATAGTTTGTGTTCTGGGTCATTATTCGTTCCTGTTGTTTGCCTAGTTAAGACAATTAAATTATTCCGATTTCTATTTTGCTGTGGTGGATTTAAAACTCTTTGTGAAAAAAAATGATCAGGAAAAATATTGTAAGGATCTGGGATATGTATTCCTCTGCAATCTTGTCGATGCAAAACTACTACAGATAATGCATACACAAACATCATTTGGTTGACAACAGGTCTAAAGTGCATGGCTGCCATCATAAGATCGGTAATGTTTTTGCAAACAAACAGAAGATCAATAAGACGAGTGGCTTCCATAGCCTGATTGGTACAAAATGGAGAAAAAAATTCATCACGAGCAAGTATTCCAATGCCAGCCGGATTTAAAGGCATCATATTATTATTTTCTAAATATGGATGCCGCCAACAGTTTCTAGGAAAGGTCATTATAGCATTTGGACTGAGAAAAAAGTCTGTTAAAGGCGTATTACAGAATGCCATTGCGAATGTTCTTTTTTAAATTTTATGACCTTACTTTTTTAATTAATATTTTTTTAGAAAGTAATAAACAGTCTAAATAAATAAAAATGAAGAACAAATTATTATATATGACACATATAAAATTTAAAATGCAATTTAGTTTTAATAAAATAACGAAAGTAATAAAAGTAATGTACAAAAATATGCTTAAATAATAAAAGGGTGTAAATAAAAAAATGGATATTGCTAAACTTCCTAACTGAAGAACTGAGTTTATAGGATGTACACGCTGAAATACGTACACTTATAATGCATTGTTTTACTGCTATGTATTTATTTAGCAAATACAAATTACAAAAGTACTTTAACATTGAATTAAAAGGAACAAATAAAAAAATAATCCAATAGTTAGAAAGGTTCGAAGGCCATGTGCCATTGGAGAAACAGAAATCTCCATCACTGTATTATTATATTAAATTAAGCATGATAGTACAAATTGAATATAATATTTTTAACAAGAACTGTTAATAGTTAAAAATTACAAAAGTTAATGTTAAAAAAAAAATCTAACAAGTTGTGAAAGCTATTGAGAAACTAGAGCACTGAAAGCAGACTCTGAAAGAATCTTTTAAAAATTTGTTTTGTATTTTTTTATTTTTTTTTCTCCCCTCTTTTTCAAATATTTATTATTTTGGGGGATGAGAAAATTTTATTTTTAAAAATTATTTTTGAGTGTTATTTTTTAATTTTTTTTTTTTTTCTTTTTATATATTTATTATAAATAAAAAAAAATATATATAATAAAATAAATATAAATAAATAATTATTAATATTGATAGAAATTAAAATTAAAAAAAACTAAATAAAAAAAAAAAAAAAAAAAATAAAAGATGAAATTTTTTTTTGTTGTTGATGATAAAATTAATTTTTTTTATTTAAATTAAAAAAAAGAAAAAAAAAAAAAGTATAATAATAAATAAAGAAAAAAAAAAAAAAAATATTTGTATTTTAAAACAAAATTCTGAAATAATATTTTATTTTAAAGTTTTGGATTTTACAATCTAAGCATTCGCCTTTCTTGTAGAAAGAACATCCAGGATCATTGTTCTAAAAGTAAATGCTTCAAAAAATTATATGCTTAAATAAATGTTTCTTCATTAAATTACTGCACAATAGATGATGCATAGAGACAGAATAATAGCATACTATTTACATATTTGGATAATGAATTTAATTATCTGATAAAATAAAACAATGCCTACAAAATACTTGAATCTTATTCAGTGTTAGATCAAGCACTGTACAATATAATTTTAAGGCCTTTTTGATCTACATATTAAGTAATGCTATCAAATCAATTTATTACTTTAAAAAATACTGACTAGACAAACATTTTCTTATAAATAAAATTTTATTTTTAGCCTTTTACTGTCAAAGATATGATGTTGTAACACATTACTATTTATACTAATATTTAAAATAAAATGCAAAATATAATATTTACTACTTATTGATAAGAAAAATCCGAATCTTGCATTATGTTTTATCTACAGCAGTGGTCTTCAACCTTTCCACACCTGCGGACCGGTAAAACTAAGGATAAGGTTCCGCGGACCAGCAAAAATAAGGATAAGATTTCGCAGACCAGCAGAAGTCTATAGATAAATTTTCTTAAAGATAAGCATAATTTTTATAACTGATCAAAACAACAATGTTAAATATATAAGATAAAGTTTTATATATATATATATGGAGTTTATATAATAAAAAACTTTTTTTTTAATTTTTTTAGAAAAGTAATAAAAAATTTAATTCTACCCCCCCCCCCCATAAACATCTATGATAACTAGAAAAACAAATTAATTTATGAATGATTGATTAGATTTTGTTTTCATTCTGTTTTCTTTTTTTTTTTAATTGGGTAAAAATGAGATGAAAAAATAAATAAAAATTAGCTATATTAATTAAAAGTTTAAACTCTTATTATTTATTATTACAAACTTTTTACTGCCCGTCTAGCACGCAGACCTGCAGAAAAGTTCCACGGCCCAGCACCGGGCCATGGACCAAGGGTTGAAGAACACTGATCTACAGCATAAAATTTATGCAAATTTTTTTAAGTTTTTAAACACTGTAGGAAATTAAAACAAATATATACATATATTTAAAATATAAAAAAGTAACTTGAAACGTTCTGCTTTATGTTTAACAAATTTATCTATAATATATTTATCTAATAAGTGAACAATATAATTGTCTATGAACATTGACAAATTACATAAATGTAAAGAACTTAAAACAATTTTTAACATTTTTAAAAACTGGAAATGATTGTTTATCTCTAACGTTATGTTTAGATACCGTCAAAAAAAATGTAGAAATGTTTGTACATTTGAATATATTGACTTCAAACACCCAATTAATAACTTAAGCTTATAAACAGGATTGATGATATTTTTTCTTGCCTTTAAAATATTTTGTGTCAATGTCCTTATGATGTTTTGTAGTATCCAGACATTAAATAAATTCAACATCAGTCATTTTAAAATCAATAAATAATTCAAAAAATAATAATACATCAGTAAAACGGTTAATGCTTAGATCAAGATATACATTATGAGAAATAATTATTTGTCTAACATCATACTGGTGCTTATAGAATTTAGGTATTACAGAAGTATAGTCTATCTAAATGCATCGTTTTCAGAAGCTATTCTGTAATATTTAAATAGTGGTGAAAGATTAAAAGAATCTGCAGTGAAATTATATATAATTCAAAGCCCTCTCTGTTACGTTTTGAGCCTGCTACAAGCCATTATTAAAACTATTTCACTTTAGGAACATTGGAAGAGAAATATTGCTTTAGATTAGAACACCAGTCTCCATCAAAGAAGTTCAACCAGCAAGTATTAAGACTTTAAAAAGGCACACAATCAGGCAAATAAACTAAACTTACTTATATAAACTAAAGGATAGTAAAGAAAATTTAAAATGTAAATTGAAAATATTATTAAACTCTTGAATAGTGATTTCTAATGGATTTCATGCTTATAAATTTCAGTAAAAATGATTTTAGTCAATCATCGATATCTTTAAAGAATATTACAAGGCTGACTGGCTGAATATGTGTTTTAGTTGAGTTGACAATTCTATTATAAGATGGGTTAATGAGACAGTATGCAAAATTGTCATAGAAAACATGGGATGTGGATCTGAAAATTCATATAAGTTCATCCAATATCAAAATATTAATTGTTGGAAATGCAAACATTAACTCAAATATGTTAATTTGCAAAGAATGACAAATAAAGACCAATTATGCAATCAGTTAATGTAAAAATAAAAACTGCATAATACACTTCTTGTTTGAGCAGAAAAGTGGGAAAATAGTCAAACAATAGCATGTGGAGAGGAAAATAATGTTAAAGTAATATCATGTGTAGTAGTGAAGTAGTAGTGAAGTGCATTATAATGCCATTACATGTGAACTTTACATATATAGACTAATAAAGAAAAAAGTACAGCATAGTTCAATGATAGAAGAATATAAATTTTTTTATTTTGTCTGCTAAGTAAACATTTCTTAATATTTCTACTAATATATCATACATTTATATTCAGAGTAAATAAACTGTTGTTCTTACATTTAATTTTTTTATTTGTGTATTTATTTTCTGAAAATAAATTAATGTGTTTAGAGTTGGCTAAACTCATTCTTGCCCCTCTATAAATC
Organism: Epiperipatus broadwayi; assembly: GCA_028023455.1. NCBI lineage: Eukaryota > Metazoa > Onychophora > Udeonychophora > Euonychophora > Peripatidae > Epiperipatus > Epiperipatus broadwayi. The sequence goes on along the minus strand of JAQFVV010012425.1, from coordinate 5,820,580 downwards.
TTATATATATATATATATATACACACATGGGTCTCATTTTATGTGGTAGATAGGTTCCACAGAAAACCGGCATTAAAAAAAAATTGCACAAAAATAGACTTAACTTATCTTGAAAAATGGGGGATATGTTCTGTAATTTTCAGAAATCGCATAAAAGCAAAACAACAAGGAAAAATTACTTTAAAATTCACATTAAAAAATAAGGAAATAAAGTATGACTAATAAAAAATTTCAAATATTTGAAAAAAATTAATACAAGCCAAACTTTTTTATTTTTTTTATTAACTATAGTATTTAATTTTACATTTTTTCATATATTTTAATCATTACCACTATTTGACAATATACATTCATTTGTGAACTGGTAATAAATAAGATTCATCACAAGAGCAAGTACAACTAGCACCACTTTCGGTCTTGTGCTGTGTTAATGGCTTTCTGTCAATAATGTAATAGGTGATTAAACTTTGAGATGGTGATTTTACTAATTGTTTATAAAGCTCACAATATCCAGACATAAAACTATTTAGCTCTTGTTGGAATTTAAGAGGTTGTTCATTTCTCTCAGATTTCAGCATTTTCTGATGTTTGTTGTTGTCTCACACATCAACTTAAAATCTATGATTAACTGATTTTTACTTATCAGAAAACTATAAATTTGTCTTTTTTTTTGTTCACTACTGAAGTAAATTTTAAATGTTCACATTTTGTTGCTATATTAAAAAAATGAGATCGCAATCAAAATAAAAAGACTATACATTATCATTAGAAAGATTATTTTCAGTTTACAAAATCAATAAAATCTTCGTTTTTTATTTTAAAAATCTAAAAGATTATTTATTTTTGTTATATCTAACAAAATACATTTTAAAAGTTTAAAATTTTTGAATATTTATTGCGATATTTTTATACATAAGTATAAATCTATTATTATTACTTACTCATTAGTATAATTAGGTTATTTAAATAGAAGCTAAGATTCTAAATACAGATTCGGGCCATATGCTGCTAGTATAACATTATATTTTTGATAAAAAATATTTCAAGTCAAAATAAGTTATTAATAATTTAAATTTCTTGATATCTAATAAATATAGTGAAATATAAAAGATATTAAGAAGAAATATGAATCACATAACTTCAAAATTGCATTAAAATAATCCACATAAAATGAGACCCAGGTGTGTAAATATATTGAATTAAATGTTTCTATGGATTGTTGTTATAAGAATTAATATAAATGAGATGATAATATCCATTAAATTAAAAGAAACTTTAATCTTTGTTGTTACCAAGAAATTATCAGTTACTACTAACTGAAAATTCCTGAGGCTAAGCAAGTTCTACTCATAATAGCTCTTTTGTTGGAGGTCTTTTGTAGAAGGAAAAGGAGTCCTCTCTTACTTCAAACTCACATTCTTATATATATATGGGTGGGTGTTATTTCAATTTAATTTAAAGTTTCCAAATATTCTGCACTCACAAGTATGGAAACCATCTTCATGAAATAAACATTTTTAATTATTAATATTAATCAATAAGGTATTTATTTGGAATGGATAGTGCTATAATTGTGAGTGTGGAAAAATAATATTAATAAATACTAAGCAGCAATAATAAAGACATGTGAGAAATTGTGATTTGTAATAAGGTACTTGTGAATAATTCAACCGATGACGTTTTTGACTTACCGATTTCCCTTCCGGTAGACATCGATGTTTTTGCATGACAACATTGTCATGGTAACCAAGTGACTGGCGTGATTAATCCATCAGAGAGTCAATTTTTTTTTTCACCCGCGAGATTTAAAATTCGTAGAGAGGTTTGGGAAATTTTTTGATTTTTCTGTCTATTGCGATTTTGCTATCCATGGCATCACAGTTACTTTTTTGAGCTGTTAATTCGGGTAAAGTGTTTTATTTCTCTGTTTATTTTAAATTTACAAAAATTTTTTGTTAATATTTCTACAATTCTCAAACTTCTCCGGTAAAGTGTTTTTTATTTATCTGTTTATTTTAAATTTACAAAAAGTTTTTGTTAATATTTCTACAATTCTGAAACTTACATTGAGTTACATTTAATGTGTAAATAATTTATTCTCCAGTAAAGTGTTTTTTATTTATCTGTTTATTTTAAATTTACAAAAACTTTTTGTTAATATTTCACATTATGTTTTTAATGTGTAAATAATTTGAAATAATTTTTTAAATCAATTTTGCAATATGCAGTATGTTTTAAAAATTATCAAATGCATGTAAAAGTGCGGCGTTTTTTGGACGCCATTAATACCAGATTTGCATTAGATCGCGTCTTTTTTATTTAGGTGTTTATTTAAAATTTACAAAAAGTTTTTGTTAATATTTCTACAATTCTCAAACTTACATTGAATTACGTTTAATGTGTAAATAATTTTCAATAATTTTTTAAAACAAATTTTGAATATACATTACCAAATGCATGTGATAACAAGGACGCCATTAATGCCAGATTCGCATTAATTCGGGTAAAGTACTTTTTGTTAATATTTCTACATTACATTTTTAATGTGTAAATAATTTGAAATAATTATTTTAATCAATTTTGCAATATGCAGTACGTTTTTAAAATTACCAAATGCATGTAAAAGTGCGGGGCCATTAATACCAAATTTGCATTAGATCACGTCTTTTTTATTTAGGTGTTTATTTAAAATTTACAAAAAGTTTTTGTTAATATTTCTACAATTCTCAAACTTATTTACAAAAAATATTTGTTAATATTTCTACAATTCTCAAACTTACATTGAATTACGTTTTAATTTTATTTTTAATTTCTGAATTATATCATACAGCTATGAGAGTAATACAATGTCTGATATACATGTATGCCAGGCCTGCGGCCTGACAAAAACATCTGGAGGCCCCCCCTGCCAATTCCAGCGCTATGCACTAATGTATTTTAAAATTGAGAATAATATTTTGATGCATGCATGTACATTTTTTTTTTTAGTATTTGCCTGACCTGCGTCAGATATTTTTCATTTTTGAATATTTTTTAGCATATGACCTGGATAATTCAACCGATGACGTATTATCAGTCTACAATTGAATTATGTTTTAATTTCATTTTTAATTTCTGAATTGTATCATACAGAAAATTATTTTTCGTAATTTATTCCGGTAAACTGTTTTTTATTTATCTGTTTATTTTAAATTTACAAAATCTTTTTGTTAATATTTCTACAATTCTCAAATTATTTTTCGTAAATTCATCATCAATTATAAAAACTTTTTGTTAATATTTCTACAATTCTCAAATTATTTTTCGTAAATTCATCGGCAATTATAAAAATTACAGGGTGCGATGCCATTAATACCAGATTTGCATTAAATGACGCCATTAATACCAGATTTGCATTAAATCGCGTTTTTTTAATTTAGCTGTTTATTTAAAATTTACAAAAAATTTTTGTTAATATTTCTACAATTGAATTATGTTTTAATTTAATTTTTAATTTCTGAATTGTATCATACAGAAAATTATTTTTTGTAAATTCATGGGCAATTATAAAAATTACAGCTATGAGAGTAATACAAGGTATAGGTTTACGCCAAGCCTAACGGCTTGTCAAAAACACAAAGGGCCCCCCCCGCCAACTCCAGCGCTACGCACTGTTTTTTATAATTGAGCATAATATAGGGTGGTTTTATAAATTAGAATATAGTTTTTTCTAAATTATTTTGACACATGCATGTACATTTTTATTTTATTTTTTTTACTATTTGCCTGACCTGCGTCAGATTTTTGCCCTTTTTTTGTTTTGTTTTTTATCACGTGACCTGCGTCACATTTTTTTTTCTTTTGTTTATGTTTAATTTTTTTTTAAATTTTTATATTTTTGCCATGTTTTTTTGTTTTTTACCATGTGATCAACCAATGACATATTACCCCGAAGGCATATTGGTCTAATGTTGCGTTTTTTAACATACCGTGTTCACGTGATCTGCGGACACATTTTAGCGATTACATGTGTCCGCAAATCACTTGGAGACATTATCTTAAAAATCGCAAGATTAGACTGATATGCCTTCAGGGTAATACATCATCGGTTGAATTATACACAAGTACCGTATACCTGTAATAATTAAAAAATGCTGATTTGACATGAGATGCATCTTGGGTGCATTTACCCTTTTTTAGATGTTTTTATTCATGTGACTATAATATGTGTGATAAAGTGGAAGGTTATAAATATATTCAATACACAAAGAAAAAGTGACATGAAATTGAATTTTTTTCTATCTAGTTGTCTAGACGAGTTTTTAGATCTGGATTTAAATGTTATGATAATTTCTAGAATAATAAATAATTAGTACTAATCATTAAGATATTTATTGATATAGGGAGAGTCATGTCATAATTGTGAGTGCGAAAATTTGATACGCTTAGATTTAATGGTAAGTATTTGATGTTGATAACAATGAAAAAGAATAATGAAGACATATGAAAGTTTATAATCTGGACCAATTGAAGATTAGGCATTTAACATGAAATAGACCTTAGAAATCATTTAGTTTTTTCAGATTTCTTTACTCATGGAAAGTTATAACTACATAATTAAATACATGTTATTTTATAATTAACAACTAAATTATGACTCATAAAAATAGTTGACTAATAATAAGTTATGTATTTTCTTATAAAATACACAAACATGATTTAAAGTATTACGTTAAATACTTTTTAAAAAGGCTTATAATTAAAGCTTTCTATAATTTTAGGAGCATTGGTGTTTAGAGCTGTATTCTTAACGAATACTTTTTTTCTTTATATTTGCTTAACTAGATTATTTTTTTTACCATTAATTAATTAAAACAAAAAGGTGAATTTGTTTTAATTAAAAAAATAAAATAGAAACTGACTTTAAAAGCGAATTTATCATTTGATCTAGTTTTAATGTTTACGCAAGAATTAGTGTTAGCTTATTTAAGCTCTGTTTGTGATTTCACTTTTTCAAGACAGGTTTTTTTTTCTTTTAAATAAAAATAGGTGAACGATAATAATTGTTAAAACGAGTTGAATAATTTCCATTTTATTTATTGTTAATAACATTCCCAAATAATAACTTTAAAGAAGTAATACATTTTAATTTTGGTTTGGAATTCAAAATAAGTGTGACACATATCTATAAGTCTTAGAGTGTAATAAACTATTAATTTGTTATTTCCTATCTTAAAATATTTTTTCGTTTAATGTTATATGAGCTTTTATTTAAAGATTTGTTGTAAATCTTTAATTAAAATAGATAAAGACATTGAACTGCTGGTGATCGGAGCAGTCTTTATTATCAAACATACACACGTATTAACAATATAAATGTATGTGTTTGCATAACTACATTTCCAGGATTTATTTACAGACATGGTAGTTCTGCCTCGAAACTTTTTTCTTTACCTGTGTTATATTTTATCTTCTGAATTTAGAATGATCATATTCATTTATGAATGTTTATTAAAAATACATGTTTGTGTAAATAATGACTAACTTAAACGTGATCGGTATTATACTGACTAATTAAAAATATATAAAAACTTATATTTAAACAATCATAAATAATTATGAAATTTTAATTAATTAAAACAGTTAAACTCGAATTTAAATGATCTAAATTTAAACTACCAAAAAAAATTTATAATTATTTTTAATATCTTTTCAACCCATACCTGAACAATGATCCGGAACATATAAAAATATATAAAAATATTAATATGCATAATGCTATTTGAAGTAAATATACAAATAGCTACTCCATCTACAATAAAACAACAAATAGAATTACGTCATTTATTTGCAGATATAAGTTATTGCTAAGCAATTACAAATAAATATTATAGTTGTACTGGTTTGCTTTAACTATATGAGGGTGGAATAGTAGTTTCTATGCTTATTTCAATTAATGTTATTAAAATCAAGAAACACGCTAATAATTTTTAAATGCCCAACATTTTATTTATTATGATTTTGTCTGCTAAATAAATAGAACTTTTCAAAGAACAAAACTATGGTCATCAGGTAAAGAAAATTTTGTCAGTCCTACATTCAGTAATATTTTTTTTAAATTTTACTTGGATTATATTTACTATATAGCAATAAAAATTTATATATATATTGAATCAAATATTTTCATGGATTGTCATTATAGTAACAAATAGACATGAGAAGATTATATCTATGTAAACAGAGATGTGAAAAAACATTTTAGGGCCTGAATATCTTTTATTTTGTTAAATTTCAATCTTACATGATACATATAAGCATAACTTTGAATATTCCCTTTCTTATGTTCTACTCTTCATATGTATAGTCATGTAATATACTGGATATTAAAGTGTGAATACATTTAGTACATTGTGGTGTATAAAATTATAAGGTAATAAGTGTTCGGATTGAGAAATAAGATCATTATTTTTAAAAAAATGTATGTATTAATATGTATGAAAGCTGCAGATTGGATTTAAGTAGACAAGATAATATTTAATAAGTGGCAATATATATAATAAATAATATAAATAAACGATAAGGCAGAGATATATCAAGTTTTTCAAGACAAGATTGTATAGGAGGGATTGAGCCTGATGTATGTTTAATTAATGATAGAATATGTATAAAATAAATATTTATGTTTGTAAATCTGCAAAGAGGAATCAACAAAAGAGAGTTATATATATATATATATAAATGATAACAGATCCAAAAATAAGATGGAAGCAGAATTAAACATGGATCTATCAATAGCCAATGAAATCAAAACTAATTGTGAGCAAGCTATGTCAATTAAGTCAAAGCCCTCATTTAATAGTGAAATGTATGCATTTATAATAAAAAAAAAATGATGAAATGCATTTAGAACTTAAAGAAAAACAACAAAAAGGAAACAGTGAACTTAAATAAATTCATTCAAAATTTGACCAAATTCCTTCAAAAAATAAATAAAAACAACAAAAATGGGAAGAAATGTATTTAAAACTTTTAAAAAACAACAAAAGAAAGATGTAAATTTAATAAATGCATCAAAAAATACAAGAAAAATTTGAAGTAGTACAAAGCTAAAAATAGGAGGTCAACAAAAACTGGAGAGTGTGGAAGTAAAGAAAAGTGAAAATCAAAGGCACAATTCATTATTTAAAGAAAAAGTTATAGATATACTAGAGACAATGCAGAAAACTGAAGGAAACAGTTAGATCATGAAAGATATAAAAATGGATTACACAAAGATGAAAGAGGATTAACAAAATTAGTGAAACCAAAAAAGACATAAAAATGCACCAGTTACAGGATAGTACTGTAATGGTATACATCATTTTAAAATTAATACTTAAAGAGAAAAAATATCGCAAATAAAAAATGTTTTATTAAAAACTAAAAGAAAATTAAAAGAGTTGTGATTAACATATATAGATCACACAGATGCAAAACTTTAAAACTATTTTAAGAAAAAAAAAAACTATTTAAGATCTAAATATAAAGATTAATATTTTTGAAAATAGAAATCAATCTTAATTTCTATCATGTTTAATCACTTGGGGCACTTAAATAATTAAAAGGTCAGATAAAAGACATAGATAAAAATTAAAGATTGTTTTCCACTCTGAAGCAGCAACAAGTGCACCGACCAAAATAGAAAACATCTGGACATTAGGATCAGTGACATCATGTTAGTTTGATTGGTAGGATTTTTGATAAGAAGTTATAAAAGTATAAAAGGCAAAATAATAGCGGTTGTTAAAAAAATCTGACTATTAATCTACATATGAATTGTAGCTGTATTGCAGATTCCATGATGTATGAGACTGCACATGATGTATGAGTCTGCAATAGATTTAATTACCTGTTATACACCAGCCGAGGCAGCTTCCAAACTAATGAGTACTGAATGGCAGCAAATAACTCACTGGTCTTCCCTGAAATATTAAATGGCCTTCAGTTGGATGAGGGTGATGCATCATAGACAAGACAGACTTCAGATCTCTCATGGAAAGTATGAACTCTTTTATCTAATAGGAACTTTTACAAACTTGCAATTAGTCAAAACCTCATTAATAAGTATGAACTTTTATCTGACTTAAAGATTTTTAAATCAATTATGTTTACTAATCATTTTCATTATTCATTTTTATTTATTTTTGTATTTATTAACTAAATTGTTAAAATGTATTAAATTTATGTTGGGTGTAGATGGCTGCATAGATTCATTATGTTTGGGGTTAGGTCATTGGGATTAATTTCAGACTATTTGTTTCATAGTTTAATCGATGCCTGTTGAGGGATATATTGGTGTTTACATCAATGTAATGTGAATCATGTTAGCATACAGGGTAGCATGTCCAAATGAATGCCTAATCCAAAAGTGTAGTCATCATGTTACAATGGGTATGGATGTATTTTTCCACACCATTGTTTTTTGTTTTCCTTTTCACTCTGGATGTTAATAGTAAGACTGCCAAGACCACAATTCACCATTACAGAGCATCTTCAAATATATATATATATATATATATATATATATATATATATATATATATATATATATATATATATATATATATATATATATATATATATATATATATATATATATATATTCCAAATGATTTCCTTTGCCAGACAGATGCACATTACTGTATTTGGGTGAGGATTATTTCTCTTTAAATAATATCATGCTGCAGACACACATTCCTGTCAGTATTATTTCATGCTAGCATCTTGATATTGCATTGGTTGCATCTGTATATTAGGAAGCAAGCATTGGTTTGGCTGTGACCTGAGATTGAATGATTGTTTTTGAAAAGTTTTTAACTGAGTAATCTATGTAGCCTATCTATACTCAACATTATAAAACAAACTTTTATAAACTGTCCATCTGTGTGGACTTTTAACTAAAGTATAAAATAATAATTTAAATTTAAAATCTAAATAAGATCAATTTATTCCTCAAATTTAAATATACATATATATGTGTGTCCATAAATGTTTTTTGTGTGTTATTACTGGCAGTGGCTTATTTTATTTATTTTTTAAAATATTAAAATGTTTAAGAATTTATTATAAATCTTAGTTATTCCTTGAGCTAGTGGCATGGGATAATAGTCAATAGAATAAAAGTTGGATCTTTCACAATACATATCTGCCAACTATAAAAATATTTTAGGTTTGAATGACCCAGTGGCACCCTGTACAGCAGATACAGTAAGACTCTATCTTCTCTGACCTTTATAGTACCAAAATTGAGACTTTTTAGCTGTGTAAATCAATTTCTAAAAATTCAAGTGTTTAGATGTGAAGCAGGAGAAACACCCATGGAACATGTTGACTTTCTGGGGAATTATTTCCAGATGAACTATACAATAGAAAGAGAGCAATGTCTTCTATAATCATTTACAAAAAAACTGATAAGGAATGTTGGAACTCACTAATAAAAAAAACAACTTATTCTGGATACAGAGAACAAATTTTGAATAATGTTTGGTCTCAAGAGCAGAAAGAGACAATCATATATCTAATTATGGAGAAAAAATTTTTCATGAAAGTAGTAAAAGTTACAAATAGTTTTTAAGAAGGCAGCTGTCTAAATTAATGACATAGTCTGCATGTCACATGACAAAAAGCCAGATCATCAGAGTTTTTGATGTATATTTTTCTTTCATATTGAGAAGTTGATCATCAATACTGACTAAAACAATAGAATAAGTGATTGTGTTGTTAAATAAACATTAAACCACCAGGATCATAATGGAAAAGAAAAGTTCCCCACATCAAACCAGCTTCAAACAGAAGAAGTGATAAATCTCTTGGTTCTATTAGAATAAAAAGAACAGATGATTTCAATCCTATAGACAGTGGCAAAAATGAATAAAATTTGATAACAAAAATAGAATACAAAATAGGATACCCTAATACACTGCTCAAAAAGATTTTCTAGCTCATGAAAACAAGACAGCCTTGAAAAAAATCTTTGTAGAATTTACCATGTCTAGAAACTAGTATTGGAATAAAAACAGATAGAAGTAGATCCTGAAAGAAAATAGAATGGAATCCAAAACAGCATGAACAAATCAATAGTAACCTAGAAGTTGGCAGAACATATCTCAAATCAACTAGAATGAGAATTCCTTCTCTATTGCAAAAATATCTTGGCAGGTATAAAACTTGTTGTTAGAAAAATAAAGGCTGGCTCATTACATGATGACTTTGGATCTGTTAAAAAGAAAATATTTTAAGAAGAAAGAAAATTATATGAATTAAAAGATAAAATATATGACAATCCTCAAAGTGACAAAAATGAAAAATTACCAGCTTGCTAGAAAGCAAAAGAGTAAGTATGATTGATATTGGAAAAAATATAATAATTTAGATACTGGAAGATGATAAAAAATAGGTTTGTTTAAACATATTCTCTTTCCAGTGATGTATTGAGATTTGATCATGTGCATGAGATATTATATTGCCATGTAACAATTGAAGTGTATAATTGCCTCAAGTGCTGCCTAATATTCGTTTTCCTTTTCCAAATACTTCTCTCACTTGTCTATGAGGCTCGGAGAAAGCAAAGTGTAGTTTGAGTGTTTGTGGAATTTATCAATCTCTAAGATTAAAAAAAGCAAGGCATAATTTTTATATGATATTTTATTAGCCTCTATGAATCAAAAGAGAGTAAAGCTTTACTTTCAACAGTTACATCCCTCAGCCTCTAAGACTCATAAAATAGCAAAGCTTATATTTTATTTTTATGTTCTGTGAGTAGCCCATCAGAAATCAAATTGAGGCAATTCTTCTAGTGACCATGCTTCAGCATACATATTAATGTTCTATGATGGAATTTTTACAAGTGCTAGAGTTAAAATCCTATGCATTCTTTGTAGCATTCAGTGTCAAGCAAATCTCTATATATTACAGACATATGTATGATATTCTGTAAAACATTATTTGTGTAATTGAAATATAAAAAAAATAATTAGAAAAATAAATGTTTTATGGCAAGAATACAAATGAATATTAAAAAGTAACACTTTCCCATTGCCTCGTCATAGAGGCAGGGGATTTGTAGCTATAATAAATCCAATGAAGCTCAGATTGATTATATTATAACATTGCAAAGATAAAAATGTGTTTGATAAAAACTCATGTGAATTAACTGATGTGCATATATTATAACAGTGTAAACCACCTAAAGATTAGAAGAAAAATTCATTCATTCACATTATTTTGTAATATGTGAGTAACAAGAGAATGATAATAATACTGCATAGGAAGAATAACAAATGCTTTTTATATGCAAAAAAATTTGTGTAGTTTTAAAAATAAAACAAAATCTAAATTTGAACCTTGTTTAATCTACCTTTCAAATGGAAGTTTTAATTAAACAAGTCATAGGAAATAAAATGGCGAATTGGAAAAAAAGATTACAATTTTGGAATTGACAATATTTTAGAAGTTATAATTAGAAAATAATATTTGTCTAAATCGCATATTGTTAATAAATTGGTAATAATTGAAAGTTTTCTAGTCTTTCACATGCGCGATTGTCTCTCAAACAGCCAATCAGATTATAAACAGCTGATTTGCTATCTGATAGACAATCGCCATGTGAAAGACTAGCAAACTTTCAATTATTACCAATTAGAAAATATAAAAATCAGCAATGAATTTTCCTTCTTTCTATAGTGTAAAATGTAAATAAAGAGAGAGAAGATTAAAATTATTTTTTCATCTTCTTTTATTTATAAAAACATGATATACTGTATATAAAATTTATGTGCACATGTTTTGAAGACAGTAAGCAAGATGTTTTTCAAAAAATATATTGTTATTATGATGCAAAAGTCATATATTTATTTGCTGGTGTTGTATATGTTGTTTGAAAAACATACTGTTTAAACAATAGTTAGTTATAAATAGGTCATAAATAAGCAACCAGGCATTATTATTACAATAATTATAATTCTAGTGCAGCAGTTCTTTCCATATACTTTTGAATTAGAGTGCAGTCTACTAATTAAACCTGTGCTGCCATTAACCATGCTGAATAGAGAAATAACCAATGATTAAAACATTTTTTTCTCACTGTAAGATATATTTTACTGGCTGTTTAAAGATATTTTAATACTCTAGTTACAACAGTCAGTATGATGAATTTATTTAAAAGAAATCCATCTATCATGTGGAACTAAATAATCAAAAATAACATCAGTCAAAGCAAATGCAATTAGATTCAGAAATTAGTGCCGAAATGTGAAAAATCAGCTTGTGCAATACCTCTATAATGCCATGTAGAAAAAAATGGATAGTGTCATATAAATGATTCAAGACATACAGGTAGTAAACGTCATATAGCATGACCTAACATAATTAGTGTTCAAGGAAAAGACAATCTTCAGAAAAACTAAGGAACCGTAAAATATTAAAAGAATGGTATCTGAAAAAACCATAGTTAGTGACTGTTTAAAAATTTAACATGATGAGATCTTATCATTATTAATAATATAAGGCCTTAAACTTAAACCATAGCTAAAACTTAGAATATCTTTTGTTTCTATAATATTTTTGTATATGTTGTGAGTATAGACAGAATAGTTTTATTTATTCATTATTAATAAATTGTTACATTTTTTATTAGTCAATTTAGTTTGTGATTGTAGCTCAATCCAAAAATATTATTTTTACATACATATGCTAGTTAATATCCACAGCTGTGAAAAATTATGCAATCTACTGGAGAACATGATGCAATAGTAGTAACAGTTAATGATGATTATTTCTTTAAAATAAGAGTAAAGTTTGGCATCTTTGAGGTTTTTTTAATGGTAAGCAAATAAAACACTTTTGGGGGTACTTATATTTTTAAATTATAAATCACCATCATCAATCACATTGATTAATATTATATATTTGATTTAAATGTTTTTATTTGACTTTTATTATCCATTCAACTTATAATTTATGTGAACTAATGCTTATGATACTCATCTTAAAGGTCTTAATATGTATATGTGTATATCCTTGATTGCATATATTCCAGAATCAAACTTGTCTACTGTTATATAAAAACCCGAACTGTGAAATCTTATATATATATATATATATATATTGAACTGATGGGGTGTTTTAGATCACTTGCAGTAGTAAACACAATCTATATTATACACTTTGACTTTTTAATACAACAACTGGTGAAACAATATTGTAAAACTTTTATACAAAAATATGATACAATTATTTATTCTTAATATATTTGATTTACACCAAGGGAATTTAAATATTGCCCCACCATGGCCCCTTAGGCAGAGAAGAAAGTACCCAAAGCATCTCTGTATCCAAGCTGAACTATATATATATATATATATATATATATAGTTCAGCTATTTTACACACACCATCTCTTTATATATATAAATATATATATATATATATATCAGATATATAAATATGGCTACATTTTCAAGACACAGATGGCTTCTCATCTGCAGAATTCAGCAACTATCATTCAAAGCACTTTTTTGTTTTGGAGTAAACTCCAGGTGCCAGTTAGCTACAAGAATTAATGTGTTTTGAATGATGGCAAACTAATTCAGTGTCTAAGATATCCCAATTAGCTCAATCAAAAGGATAATATAATATACTGTTACTTTATTTACTGGTAAAAGAATTGACCAACAAATATTAAGTTTAAAGATAATTTATTTTAGCCAAATACTTATTATTATAATTTTTTAAACTACTTTTATAAATACTAATTAGTCTAACAATGATATTCTATATATCACATGATCACATTTCCTATACTAGCATATTAATTGTTGAGAAACAGAGCAAAACTCTCCATACAGTATTGCCACCTGTGCTAAACAGAGTAATCAATGGATGCCAGAAGGCTTGTGCATAAAATCCCTATCTAATGCCTACTCATCCAATATCCCCAGACTAGTTTCTGGCTTGTGGCCTTCATCAGTGAGGAGCTTTGGATCTGAGAGCACTGCATCTAGATCTTAGGATCTAATGCAATTCTCTAGCAACCACCTTTTATCTCTACTTAACTACAAAACTATGAGAATGAAATTGAAAACACAAAAAATATTTTCAATCTAAGCTCAATAGCTTATATAGTCATATGGGTCTGAACTCAGTTCAGCACCCATACATTTTGGTGTCTTTGACTCTTTTACAACCATAGCCACCACTATCCTATTAGGCAGGATTGGTGTTAAACCATTAAGCATCACATGATCACATTTCCTATACTAACACATTAATTGTTGATAAACAGAGCAAAACTCTTCATACAGTATTGCCACCTGTACTAAACAGAGTAATCAATGGATGCCAGAAGGCTTGTGCATAAAATTCCTAAGATCTAGATGCAGTGCTCTCAGATCCAAAGCTCCTCACTGATGAAGGCCACAAGCCAGAAACTAGTCTGGGGATATTGGATGAGTAGGCATTAGATAGGGATTTTATGCATAAGCCTTCTGGCATCCATTGATTACTCTGTTTAGCACAGGTGGCAATACTGTATGGAGAGTTTTGCTCTGATATTCTATATAATTACCACACACATTCTTAATTCATATAATAAAATGTAAGATAACATGAAGCATTAAATAAATACATGAAATTAATATAAGATATCATAAAGCATTAATATATACAATATGCGGTTATAGAGTTCATTTATTAATTGACTCTGGGAGGCTTCAAATTATTGCAATGGCAAAATTATTATTAGAAATGAAATAATAAAAGTTATTCATTACCTAGATGCTTTGGATGTGAAGTTCTTGCTGTTTGTGGCTTCATGTAAATTTTTCCAACCAGTTGGATTTGAGGTTTTTGTGGAGGTTTAATGCTTACTATTTTGTGGCACTATTCTTTAAAACAGTTAGATATCCCTGGTGGTTTTTCAAATTGTTAGGCAGGCATAACTTTTACTGGGCAGGTTCCATCAGACTCAGGCTGGAGCAAGGCCATATGATTCCAATGGTTGTTACCACTGCATTGTCCTGGTAAACACTGATTGATTTACTGAACTGATTGAAGAATTGATAGACTAAACTGAGCTGAACTATTGACCAATGAAAAATCGTTATGTGATGACCTGTTGTCACTTTGTTAATTAGTTTTTATATCTGCCAGCTATATCTGTTGTTGGAATTCATCCACTGTTTTTGATTACATTCTTTTGATAAGATTTTTACCCCTGTTTCCAGTTAGTATCTATTGCTAATTTGTTGTTTTGTGGATTTTTTAATTAGTAGCCATTGTGAGTTCTGTTTCTATATAGCTTATGATTGTATTTAAATCTTTGAGAGATATTCTAATTACACGCTTTCATTTGTTTTTCTTTTTAATATTTTAACATGCACATTTATCACTCATTATAAACAATTTATTTATTTTATAAAAAAAGAGTTTTTAGTTTTTAAGATTTTGTTTTTTCTTTCTTTAACTTAAATGAAAAGAGATATTTTTAATTATTTGAAAATCAACTACTTTTAGCTTGTCTAAGTTATACCCCCTTCTAATTAATAAATGATGTTTGTATGAATAACTTTTTAAAGTCTTTTACATTTTCTTCTTTTTTTTATGAGATGCTTTAATTCAATTATTTACAGACAGCTTAGTGATTTTATTATTTATTAATCAAGTTTAAAACTTTATATTGTTTTATGAGCAATTTTTTATTTTTGATCATTGTAAACACAATTTTAAAGAGCACTCTCAATAGCATTACAATATATGTATATATATATGTGTGTGTATGTGCACATTGAAAAAAAGGATTAGGGAGCATGAATTATTACATAATAAGATGTGTTGTTCTACAGATAGATATAAATCTGTTTTTGCAGAACATACAGTGATTTGTAATGGAGAATTCTGCTTTGGTAATGTTTTTATTTTGCATATGGAAAATGATTTGAAGAAAAGAAAAATTAAGGAGTCCTATTTTATAAATAGTATGGATAGGTATTGAATAAAGAGTGTAATTGTGTTATTATTCACAATTTATGGAAAGTAGATAATTCACATGGGAGTGTTACTGGTGTGAGAGTTTAATAATATTTAAACATTAACATATTGCTACTAAAGATGGCAGAATATGCCGAAGCTGGGTATAGCAAAGAATATTAATTTTTAATTTTGTATAGGCATTTTTTAAAATTTTGTAGTTTTATTCTAGTGAATTGTTTATATATTTTGTAGTTTTATTCTAGTGAATTGTTTATATATATATATATAACAAAGGGAGTAAATCACCTTCCCCCAATCTATGACTTAAAAACACTTTATATCTTGAACTAAAGATAAAGAATAGAATAAATACCTATTCTTGGTGAATGCTATTTTTAATTCTTTGTTCAATATTTAGATTATTAGGGAGAGTGATTTACTTCTTTTATTTACTTATACATTGAGCTATGTTTAATCCAAAGTTTATAATATATATATATATATAACTGCAATTTTATACTTCTTACTTTTTAATTTTTCTAATTTTATTTTCCTTTATTTTTTTTCTCATACTACAATGTGTACATTTGCATATGTGTCATTTCTCTATCATTTTTATTTACTTTTATGGATGTATCATAGTATTTACTTTTAATTTTGATAGCATGTTTATTAAAACACATTATTTTCAAGGTAAATAGTATTATTTATGACTACACGTGCACAACTAAATTTATAAAAAAATGTGGACTATTCTATTAAACCTGCCATTGCACAGACAAATGTAACTTTAGCAAGATAGAAACTCAACTACCACAGTGATTACTGTTGGATTATTAAATGTAATGGTTTGGAGTTTGAACCAAATCACTACTTTGGATATCAATTTTACACAAGGGAAAAAAAAGATTATGTACATGTATAATTGTAAGTTGCAACTAATTTATTTAACAAGCTACGGCATAGAGATAATTAAATATAAAAATTTGGAACTTTAATTAGCCACCTTATTGATGTCAAATGAAATGGAATAATAAAAAGTGAAGTAGTAAAGAATAAAACACCTAATCTGCATATCTCACTTTTGGATGTCAAATGTAATAGTATATGAATGAAAATTATGCAGTAACATAAAAGAAAATAAGATCTTTAGCTTGGTCACATTTTTAACTGTAATGATCAGAAAATAAATAATCAATTCAATATTCCACACTTTTTAACTATACACAACTATATTTTGGTATGGCCTAATCATTCTTCAATATATGTCTCAGAAATTAAGCTGCCATACTAACCCTCTATCTCATATGGTAATGTGAATTTTTAGTTGATTATGATATCATGTCATTACTGCTAATAATCTTACATATTGGATCTGCAACATTACAAGCTTATTTTATAATTGCTACATCAATCTTATACATCTATTGTTTTCCATACTTTCAGCCTCATTGAAAGATAATTATTGTAATCTGATGAAAATATAAAATTGTAATTAAATATTACTTATACACCTAGAACAATGTACAACTCAGTTGGACAATAGAATATTTGTTATATTTTCACTTAGCAAAACAAATATTTTAATGAATTGAACTACTAATAACCATTACAATTAAGCATTTTCAAAATAAAAAAATATAATAATTAATAAAACACCATGGACACATGTCAATATTTAAATATAGGAGCAAACTTAAATATGGAATCAAAAATGTTAGCATTAAAATTTAAAAAAAAATAGTATTAACTTTTTTAATTAACTTATACATAAAAATACATATGTCCTATCTAGAAACAATTTCAAAAAAATGATATATAATATTTAGATATATGTAACGATCACACAGAATTGTGGGGAGATCAAGTCTTAGTGGGAGAAAATATATAAAAATTCTTAAAACTAAGATATCCCCCTCCCCCATTCAAATTATATGTCTTTGTAGTACAAATGTTAAAATATAGGCAAAACAGAATCCATACAATATAAAAAAACAAAAATCCCTAAAAATACCACATTACTTTGAATATATGATGCAGTAAGATTTTAAGTCTAAAAAGTTGATTAATATTTAAAACAAAATTCTATAGTTGTTTTAACATATATATGAATAATTTATATCAATATCATTTTTTTAACTTTCTTGGGTTCCATCTGGTGAGAGTTTTAGGAAATGGGCAATCATTCTATTTTTATAAAACCTTTGTAATATACTAAAACTCAATAAAATGGAAGTTCTTTTTTTTTTTAATTTAATTTTATAAGTGAATAATATTCTGAAAAATCACATTTTAATAACTGACCTATAAATATAACAATCTTCAATAAACGTTATCACAGATATTTATGTAAAAAATCAAATAACAAATTCATTTTTATTTAAAGTTTTTTTAATGTGAATGAAAAAAGGTAGATATATAATATATCTATCAAATTCTTTTATAAAATCTGATATTTTCTCACAAAATTACAATATTTTAAAAGAATTTAACAGCAAATCAATTTTGATAGATAATAATATAATAGACACTTGTTTATCTTCTTTATATTACAATCAAGGTTATTAACTTCTCTTCATATAAATAAAACATAAAATGAATAAACTGAAAGATTATCTGTGTATTTTTTTAGTAAGGTATAAAATGATCAAAATATTTTATAAACACAAAAACAATATTTCAAATTATACTTCAAAATCTTCAAGTGGAAACTAAACCAGAAGAAAATGAATGTCCTCACAGCATTTTCTTCTAGCGAAAAAAAAAAAACAAAAAACAAAAAAAAAACATTTTTGATCTCAGACATAGTCTGTAAAATGCTGATCTCTTAAGATTTTTTTTCAACATTAACATCAATAAAATTATTATATTAAGTCTATTTTTTAAAAAAAATTGTGGATCATCATTACTTAGGATAACATTAATACTATGGTATAAAGTTATGAAACTTTTAATGATTTTCAATGAAAGTGGGGGTTTATAAGTTATTTTTAATTACATATATACACATATATTATTAATTTATTGATTTTAAACATACAGTGTTATATGACATGGGATGAAGATCTTTTCTATTGTAGATTAAGCTCCATATACACATATCATAAAGATAATTTACAATCCACACTTACTACAGTCATTTCAAATCTCTGTTTGTCTGTTATACTTTTTTCAAAATAAATACTGTCATTGTGATTGCTTTAACTTAACTTCAATATTTTGTTATTTTTTATAAGCATTTGTTTACCAGTTTCGCAAACACATGATGATAAAAACTAGAATAAAAGTGTATAGAGATTTTTTTTCTTTCTAAATCTAAATTTGCCAGTGTTATACAGAAAACCTAATACAAATGTACTGAAAACATTGGCAGACTGATCATTTTTGTATTCTCAGGTTCAAAATTGCTTAAGAAAGCTTTTGCACATCCTTATATTTTATTTAAGTTCTAAACATTAAGTCATATAGTTTTCCTAGTTTGTTTATATGTTTATAAATATTTTAACAAAATATTTATAAAATATTTTAATAAGAATATTATGATCTGATCCAAATTTTTATTCAAAAATATTTATTTATAAAAAAAAATACAAGTCAAAAGAAACATAAGGTAAAACAGAAAGTTGTTGTTGGCTAAAAAAGGAATATCTAAGATAAGAGTTCAATGTTCAGTTACAATTAAATGAAGAATAATTATAAATACAATTCAGAATTATTTTTTATATTAATCAAACAATGAATAAAATTTCATAAATGAAATTATAAAAAAATAGTAATATAACTTATTTTTCTTTAAAATAATCATAATTATTGATATGGTGTTCTTAATAGCAGAGAATTATTAGTTTCTTAACAAAGCTATTATACATTTTATAACAATTTATTTCCTCATATTTTTCTACAATTTAATGTCCATAATGGTCTATTTACATGTTTAACTTTAACAATATATCTCTCTCAATAAACAATTTTACAAACATAAATAAAGATGAGCACAGATTTAACATTACCAATTAAATGAAATGAGGTGGCAGAAGATTGGGCAGGTTATTACCAATTGACACAACTATAATTCCTTTGAAAGTAGTCATTATCTCCATTTAAATAGCTAGAATAATTAAAATTTTCCAGACTTAAATTATTGTCTCCAGTAATGTTAATTATATTCTTCTTTGAAGAAAACATACAAGAAGTATTAGAAATTTTGCTGATTTTCATTCATTGACTTTATCATTTTCTTTTTAATGATGTTATTTTTTTAAATAATATGAATTTTTCCAATGTTCTTTATCTAAAAGTTTTATTTTGTAAACCTTTTTAACAATATCATGCCATTCTTATACCAATACTAATATTTTTTTCCTAACTAAATATAATGTTTTTAAAAATTCAATTGTCTTCTGTTTTCAAACTAGGATGAGATTTTTAAAACATGTTAACAGTTGTTTTAAATCCTTAAAGCAAATTTAAACCACTAAATATCACATGACCACAATTTCTTATGCTTGCTCATAAATGTTGTTAAAACAGGCAAAACTCTCCATCAGTAGTGCCACTTGGTGCAAGCCAGAGTAATCAATGGATGCCAGAAGACTTGAGAATAAAATCCCTATCTAGTGTCTACTCATCCAATATCTCCAGGCTAGTTTCTAGCTTGTGGCTCCTCACTGACGAAAACTACTAGTCAGAAACTAGTCTGGGGATATTGGATGAGTAGGTATTAGATAGGAATTTTATGCACAAGCCTTCTGGCATCCATTGATTACTCTGGCTTGCCCTGATTGGCACTACTGTATGGAGAGTTTTGCCTGTTTTAAAACAAATTTGTGATGTGTAGTATTTGAAAATTAAATACATGAATCATTTTATATAAGCACATACATCTGTGTTATTCTACTATTCTTATATATATACTATTTTTTACTTAATAAAAAAATTGCCCAATTTTCTTCTAAAACTATGAAACTTATGTCATACACATAACGTTGTATTTTTTAATTCCAGCATTCTTCAAACATGCCTGTTTATTGCATGTTCCATCGGCAAATTATATGGATAAGCTGTTTTTGTATATATAGAGAGATATACGTTAATTAAATAATTAGTTTATTATTATTAATAAAGTTCAAATAATTATTTTTTTTATAAATTCTAATTATAAATAAATTAAAATATATATTTTGCTTGCTAATTAAATTTCTTTTAATTTTTTTTTAAGTCTAGAATTTTTTTTTTTTAATTATTTAAAAAAAAGATCTATTGTCAAAAACTAATTAATTGAACTATTTATATTTTTCAAAAATCAATTGTATTCTTTTCTGGTTCACGACAAATATGCCCTACTCCAAATCCCTCTTTTTTGATTTAGTTCTGCATTAATTGTTTAAATATATCAACTACTA
This sequence comes from Epiperipatus broadwayi, assembly GCA_028023455.1. NCBI lineage: Eukaryota > Metazoa > Onychophora > Udeonychophora > Euonychophora > Peripatidae > Epiperipatus > Epiperipatus broadwayi. Next base: position 5,799,194 of record JAQFVV010012425.1, on the reverse strand, counting down.
TTAATTATTTAAAATCATGAGAGGACATAAAGAGAAAAACTTGCAAAAATTATGTCAGCATTGTAAATGATTTGTTTTGTCTCCAAGCACATTAAAGATTAAACTTTAAGTTAACACACATTTATATAAAAAAAAAATATTTTAAATTATAAAATTAAACAAACTTGATTGTTTTAATAAGTAAGATTGTATTGTACACTCATAATTTATATTAATATCATATTTTTAAATATGTCTTTGTATATATCACATATATGTTTTGAATTATAAAATCTGATTTATTTTATATATGTATATACGAAGGAAGAAAAGAGAAATAGGGTTGAACACCTTTAATTAACTTCTGTAGTACAACGGCATTTTTAGCATTCTGTTATCGAGGCACAGTAAAAGAGAAGCGTTATTTGCTCATGTTTTCCAAGTAGCCAGATGGTAAAAGTATAAGTAATTTTCTATTCTTGCCTTATAAAAATAATAGGATACAACTCCTGACTAATATGCAAAAATTGACTTGACTATTAGTCAGATAGTGGAAAAACATATTCCAAGTCTGAATGGGATCTGAAAAACACTTCAAATTTACCCAATCTGGATTTGAACTCAGCTCATAGACATAGCAGGCAGATGCGCAGCATTATATAAGGTCATTATTATACCACTTTTTATACGTATACATACATTCACATATCTAGATTCATATAGTCATGAGGTAAATCATACAATTTTAATCTGACGAGTAGCTTGTAATAATCATTAGCTGAGATTATAAACGAGAGTCATTCTAACATTTGAATTAAGGAAGAAAAAAAATAATACCATAACAAAAAATTATAGAATATTACAATAACTATACAAATCAACCTGTCGAAATATAAACATTCCGACTTATATTTCATGCCGATCTTTTTTTCTTTTTTTTTTACTTTGTTAATATGTCACCTTGCGATGCTCTCTTTCAATCGCTATGGATATAATAAAAGATGATGATTGTATAAGCACACAAACCCATTGCCGCGGTCTTTTATGATAGGGTATCAATATCTATGAGTGAAAAATAATTTTTATATTAAAATAGAAATTCATATAATACTACAATACTAGCCTAAACAACAACATTTTGCTAAAATTCTTCCACAACCATAGTTTTATCTATGTATTGTTACATGAATTTTTATTTTATATTTAATTGCTAGTATAGCGTTAGACCGTATTTAATTTTTTTATTTTAAATATATAAATATGCATGTAATAATTACATGCGTATGGATTTATATTTTTCTGCAAACATCTAATACGTAAATAAATACACACAAGTATATCTATAATTATTAAATCTGTTTACATTAAACAGTAACACGCTTATAAAATCTTTATAATTTGTTTAAACTCAAAGTTAAAACCAAGATTTCATTAAAATTATTTTTAAAAAACCTTTTTCTAAAATAATAATTAAATATCACCTGTAAATGCTTTCAATTAAAATTTCTTGTTTACTATCCGAAATGAGCAGATGAACTCGTTATCATTTCTGGAGAATCTGTCTCAAAATCATCTGTCTTTGTTTCCACTTATGACAAACAAATTAAAATAAATATATCAAAAGCAGTTGTGGAGGGCGGATTTAAATATATATCGGTCATACCTCGCAGTTATTCAAGGAAATCATATCTAGTTAATAAAAAAATCATACCTCAAGTATTCATTTCTTGAGCTGGTCAAACATAGAACCGTCACCAGTTTTGATCAATATAAAAGTTTATGAAAACGTGGTATAACTCTTGTCGAATCACTTTATACAAAATTAACCAGTTTATTTTTCTATTTTCAAAGCCGTTATTATTATTTTTTTTTTCGCAATAAAAGAAAAGGGTTAACGATTAATTAAAGAAACTAAAGAGCGGGTTTTATTATAATTGCATTTAAAAATTAAACTTCAGAAATATTGTTGACTTAAATATATATATTTTTATCCCGTTTAAAATCAGCAGCAACAACAACAAAAACTCTAAACAAAACAAAATTTGTTTCTTTTTTTTATCGCATACGTAAAAGCGTCATAGTTCGTTAGCCCTTAATAATTTGAGTGATTGTATACTCAATTTTAACTCTCCCCTCCTCCCTCTCTCTTCTTTTTAATTCAGATAGTATAAAAATTACTTTAGTAAGTTGTCAATGTAAGTTATACATTATAGATAATAAAAATAAAAAGACTGAATAAAATAATTGAAAAATATTTGCGAAATAGATTGATGAAATTGATGTCATTTTTTATCAAAGTTTGTTAGGGCATATGAATTTTGCAGAGATACACCAAACACAGTAATTAAAAATAAATAAGTAGTTTACCATCGTAAAACTCATCTTTAATCTCTTCTCTCTCTCTCTTTGTTATTAAAGTGGCCAGATTTACAAATAATAAGTATATATATACTCGTCAACGCTAAAAACAAAAATAATTTTAAAACTAAGTTATTTCGAAAAAAATAAATGGTTAAAAAAGAACCCTTCTTTTCATGGGAATTGGGATGTATTTTTATTTCAATGGTTGACGAAATTCCCCCCCCCCCCTAATTATCAGCAGCAGTCATTTTAAATAAATATGACCAGATTAACATCAAAAGAAGAGAGCCAAAAAAAGGAGAAAAAGATTAATCATAAATTTTATGATGACTATACAAACTAATTTGTGAATCTTAAATAATCTGCATTTAAAGTTCGCTGATTATTCAAGCGTTGGCGGTTGAGAGGTCAGCACAGCCGCCTTACAAGCAGTTGTCCCGGGTGAGCGGGTTCGCTTGCCGGCCGATGCTATGACACATGGGGAAAAAAAAGTTTGCTGATTACTTGACCTATTTATTTTGTCTGTTCATTTTGGATCCAATAGTTGTCACGAATGTTATTCTATGGTTTTAACTGCAACGAAGTGTTTTTGTATGAAGAACTTCAATAGTTTTTATTATATCTCTATATCTTTCCTACCAAAACAGTCAATACTGCATTCTATCTAAAAGCACCCCCCCCCCCTTTATTTTCAGGAAAATCATGAAGTTTTTCAAAAAAACTATTACTTTTCAAATTTATCTCACATACCCAATCCAACAAAAATGATTTCTTACAGTAGTTTTATAGGAACACACAATACAGCTTTAAATCAGCGTTATTGGTTTTATGACGTTGCTATATATTTGTATAATATTATTAAATATCTTCTTTTTCCAAGAAACTTTTTATTATATGCAAAGACAATTTACGAGTCAGTTTCTTAAAAATAAAATGATTTAGTAATAATTATATACATATTAATTTATATGAAGTACTCTTATCAATATAACAAAATATTTTTATTTTACTGATTAAATGCAGTAACTGTTACCCGGTGGACTCTCTTCTACATTTTAACATCAAAGTTTACTTTTAAATAAGTCAACAGTGAATGAAGGCTTTTCCCCCTATGGTTGGATAATAAAGCTTGTTGTTCTTTTATTAATAATTACTATATACTGATAAAAAAATAAGTAAATGTTTTGTTGTTGTCTTTTTTTCTCAGAGTTTCATAATAATCAAAATGACAGAGCTGTTAAGAGTCTACCATTTATTACCAAAACACAAAGAGCACTACATGTTAAATATGTAGTGTAGAATAAATATTTGGCTAATGGGTCCTACAAATAAATAAAAATAAATTGAGTCATATTTTTATTATATACAAGGAATAACTGAAAACACAGGCTTATTATATACCTGTGTCTATATATGTAATATAGGGTATATGAGCACAGACTTTCACATGACCCACCTCTCTCCACTCTATCTAATAAGACCGATACACTCAAGCACATATATGCTGAAAAGATAAATAATCACCAATATACGTATTTCATGCTAAACCAGCAATCATCAGTTGGTCCAGATTATCATCTCCCACACATATATACTATAAGTGCTCAGATATATATTAAGATAGACAATCTTCATACTCTAATAGACAGGCTCCAATCTACTACACACTCCAACTCTTCAACCATCCATCCATTTGAAAATCTGATGATGGAATGCTCGAAGGCCACCCTGAGGCTGATATTCTTGTCACACCCATGTTGACCTAAAGTCAATCTGAACCCCACATGTATAGGATATAATCCATTAAATATATATGCAAGGATGGGCAGACATCTCTATAATGTAATAACTGAAAACACAGGCTTATTATATACCTGTGTCTATATATATATATATAATATAGGGTTTATGAGCACAGACTTTCACATGACCCACCTCTCTCCACTCTATCTAATAACATCGATACACTCAAGCACATATATGCTGAAAAGATAAATAATCACCAATATACGTATTTCATGCTAAACCAGCAATCATCAGTTGGTCCAGATTATCATCTCCCACACATATATACTATAAGTGCTCAGATATATATTAAGATAGACAATCTTCATACTTTAATGGACAGGCTCCAATCTACTACACCCTCCACCTCTTCAACCATCCATCCAATTGAAAATCTGATGATGGAATGCTCGAAGGCCACCCTGAGATGGTTGAAGAGTTGGAGTGTGTAGTAGTTTGGAGCATGTCCATTAAAGTATGAAGATTGTATATCTTAATATATATCTGAGCACCTATAGTATATATGTGTGGGAGATGATAATCTGGTCCAACTGATGATTGCTGGTTTAGTATGAAATACATATATTGGTGATTATTTATCTTTTCAGCATATATGTGCTTGAGTGTATCAGTGTTATTAGATAGAGTGGAGAGAGGTGGGTCATGTGAAAGTCTGTGCTCATAGCATATATCCTATATTACATATATAAACACAGGTATATAATAAGCCTGTGTTTTCAGTTATTACATTATAGAGATGTCTGCCCATCCTTGCATATGTATTTAATGGATTATATCCTGTACATGTGGGGTTCAGATTGACTTTAGGTCAACATGGGTGTGACAAGAATCTTGGCCTCAGGGTGGCCTTTAAGCATTCCATCATCAGATTTTCAATTGGATGGATGGTTGAAGAGTTGGAGTGTGTAGTCAATTGGAGCCTATCCATTAAAGTATGAAGATTGTCTATCTTAATATATATCTGAGCACTTATAGTATATATATGTGGGAGATGATAATCTGGACCAACTGATGATTGCTGGTTTAGCATGAAATACGTATATTGGTGATTATTTATCTTTTCAGCATATATGTGCTTGAGTGTATCGGTGTTATTAGATAGAGTGGAGAGAGGTGGGTCATGTGAAAGTCTGTGCTCATATATCCTATATTATATACAAGGAATGTAAATATCCTTTTTACACTGAAATTCAATTTCTTTACTTATACAAAATATACAATATTATATTAAATTGTGGGGATGCAAGTCAATGATTTTATGCTCTACTGGTTGTGCATGTTGGCTGTTAAGAATGACATTGAAACTATTCACAATGCTTACTGGCTTCGTTACTTTCATTTAAAATAATGTCAACATCATTACTAAAATAATAATAGACAACTGATTAAACATAAATAACATACCATCTTGCATATACAGAAATAATAGAGTTATTTTTTTTACATTAAATGCTTTAATTAACTTGTACCAAAAAAAAAAATAAAATAATTGCTTCTTCAACCCCAATTGGAGTTTTTACATGTAACTTGAAAAAAGAGCCTGTGATGTCCAGAAATTAATTAAAGCAATCTAAAAAATAGGGATTGATTTAATTAATTTCTAGATCCCCCCCCCCCATGTTTTATTTTAAGTTAAATCTAAAAATTCCAATTGTGGTTGAAAAAACATTCTTATTTTTTTTAGTTTACGGTCAATAAAAGCATTTAATATTTAAAAAAATGTATCTCTATTATAATTAAGTTTGTAGTATTGGCACAGTAAATGAAAGTGTAAAACTATATTATACTTTAAATTGACTGGAGACTTACAGTAGGTATATAATATTTAAATACATGTATAATATTTATGCTTAAATAGATTTAATTAGAAGAGATTTGAACCCAGACTTCAAAATCCCTTCAGTCATTCATTCCATCTTACACAAACAATACACATGACAACATATATGCAAAAAAAAGATAAATAATCTCCATTATACATATTTCTTGCTGAACCAGCAGTCATCAATTGGTCTACATCATCATCTCCCCCGTACATATAATCGGTGCTTGATTTATATTAAGATATATTCAAACTTTAGTGGACAGGCTTTGATGTTCTCCACTCTCCAACTCTTAAGCCATTCATATCACTGAAAATCTCTAATTATATATCATTAAAATCAGTCAACACATAAACAATAACGATCAACAATTTCAAATTGTTGCAAAGGCAATCTTTTTTTAACAATAAAGATGGAATCCTAGCTTTATTAATGGTTCAATATACTTATATTGCTACTAAATATTGCAACTTGAATATAAAAACTGAAATTATTTATACAAAGAAAATTGAAATAAACCTCTTTAAACAGATATGTATAATCTATTCTGAATGCAGACTAATAAATAGTCAATTATAACATTAAAAACTGCAATTATAAATTTCAAATGGCACTGAAAGTATTACTTAAATAATAAGTTCCTCTGTGATAACTAGAATATTTCAGACACTAGATCCAATTTATCAACTCAAAGCCAGCATTTATCTGATAGTTAACTTTTAAGTAGAAAATATGAAATTTTCAGACACCTATATGTCTTCAAATCCAGATGTCTAACTTAAATAGCACTTCACTGAGGAAAGCCAATAGCTAGAAAGGGGTCTGGAGCTGGGAATAATTTTTAGATAGAGATTTTAAATGCTTTCAGTTGCAATATTTATAGTTTGTTAAAGATATTTGCATGCTTTTCATTTTAATTTATAATTACAAACTTAATCAAATTCAGTCATATGATGTATGACTTTATTTTATTTACTATTATACTTTTGCTTTTAAGTCTTACACAACATTATTTTACTAAGACTAATAATATAGGGTATGGCTAAAGATTTCTCAGCCCCATATAACAGTTTAAGTTAAATAGCTGGATGTGAATATATGTGCCTGAAATTTTTAGATATTCTACTTAAAATTTAACTATCAGAGAAGTGCTAAATTTGAGTTTAGGATTTATATTTAGTGTCTGAAATATCCTAACACCTCACTGAGGAAAGCTAATAGCTAGAAACCAATCTGGAGCTGGGAATAATTTCTAGATAAAGATTTTAAATGCTTTTTTTGCAGCATTTATTGATAAAGCTTGTTAGAGTTATTAGTATACTTTTTATTTTAAATGTATTAAGTATTTGGATTTATTTATTGCAAAAGATAATATGTTAAGTTATAAATTAATAATTAAGCCACTGCAAAAAAGAGTTTATATAAATTGTAAATCAAAAGTATCGATTATGTGTAAGATGGCAAGTTTTAGATCATTTTTGTTTCAGTATGAAAAATTTATGTCTTTGTTGTTCAGAATGATAAATTAAAAAATATTGAGATATTTGGCAAAGAAATTCTTGAAGTTGGTTATAAGACTGAAGGATTAACAATACTTCATACCAATTTAAAAAGAGTTATAATGATTTAAAGGAGTTGAAGATTGATAATAAAATATGGATATCTATTCCATATATTTCAAATGCTCAAGTGAAATTTTTTAAGGCTATATATATATATGTATGTATGTATATGTAAATACATGTTTAATGTTTCATTTAGTGTCACAAGTAAGATTAATAAGTTAGTGAATATTTCTAAAAGTGTCATACCTGTGAAGCAAAAAAGTAACATTGTGTATCATTTTTTTCTGAAGATATGTTACCATATATACATGAACTAATGCTGTATTGAGAAAAGAGTAAAAGAACATGAATTGTTATATGAGCATGTGAGAAGTTAAAAATAATGATTTAATGACTGCTTCAGATTTCTTGGATCATGAAAGGACATGTAAATATGAATTTCAGTCTGATCTTGAAAGTGTTAAGATTCTTCATGAAAAGAGAAACTATAATACAAAACAAATTAAGAAGGCAATTTCAATAAATAAAAATAAAATGAATATAATTAATAAACAAATTGCTTATGTTAAAATTCAGGATTTATGGGATTTGTGTTGGTGATGTTTGTTTCCATTTTATTTGTTGAATGCAGTTAAGGAGGGTTAAGGAATTAACCATAAGTACTTCTGTGGATTGAAGATTATATATAATAGTTAATTAGTATTATATGTATTATATATATATATATAACTAGATATTTTTGATATAAGATGAAATGTATACCCATTATGCCATTATGTATATATCACATTTAGGATGTGAACATGTGTATATATTGTAAATGAACTTCACTTAATACATATAATTTTACTTTAAATCAATAGTACATATAGTATATGTAAGTCATTAGACTTTTCTGCAGTAAGTTAATATATTGTAAGGATGGCTGAAAACCCTGTCATACCATCCTATGTTAATCCATACTATCAATTGGAGTCATGAAAAATATTTGCTTAACTAATAAATTGCTAAGCACATACTAATGTTATTTTTGTTAGACATATATATATACAACAAGTATTTTTTTGTTAAAAACTAAAATATTAAATTCCATAGCAACTTAATTTTTCTGCTCTAATTTTAAAAAAGGTTACAAAAATCATTAAACAATTAGATTAAATACTCTAAAAAAAAATCGGTCAAACATATATGAATGTTAACACCAAAGTCAGAAACTTGTGTTGTATGTCATTAATTAGATTAGAACAATAACTAAGATGTTTACATAAGACACACAAAATAATGACCTAATCTAAATTTAATCACAATCATCTGCAGAAACAAAATTAAAACTTCATTAATAATTGTTTTAATACCATTACTGAAAGTAAATATATATACAACAATAGGAAATTATGTCAGTATATAATGAAATGCAAGATTCAATATATCAAAAGGCAGAAATGAGCTAATCTTACTCTCAAACTGCATGCTATAAAAAAACAAATTGAATCTTTATTCTTTTTCTTTCAAAATAATGTTTTTGCTAAATAAAAACCAACTTCATTATGTTTAAAAATTCGAATGCAAAGATTGATGTATGTGTTTGGAATTAAATCTATTTGAAACAGCATTGAACTTAGTAGAAGCCAAACTAGCAGATTAATAAATAGCCAAGTTAATTCAAAGAAGCAAAAAAAATTTTTTTTTCTTAGAAACTTTAATTTTATTTATGCAAAAAGAAGAGAAAAATAAATAGTTATCAACAATCAAAGAGAAAGAAAGTAAATAATTGTACTCATATATTTATATATATTGTACCGGTCAAAAAGAAGCCAACACATCAACAAACTCAAACTCAAAGTCGGATTCAAACTCAGGCGGTTCAAACTGAACTCAAACCCAACTCACGAGCTCAGATCAAATCAATGGATGACATATATCAATGGTACATGACTATGCGCCAAGGAACTAGCTCAACGGATGATGAAGATTAATGAGACCCTTGATTTAACTCTAAGAAAGTATAATAAAATAACTAAGAATCTTTATAAGTCAACTCATATATATATGTTCAGGTTGCCGATACAGAAAGTGAGCATTAATATTAAAATAATTTGAATAAAAAAAAATTAAAAAAAAAAACAAAACAAATGTGATAATAAAATGTTTAATAATAATTATAATTTTGTTCAACTTTTAGATTGTGATTGTATAGATTACCTCTAGTTGTTAAACGGAATTTATATTTACAATAAGAATGGCAGTCTTTATTATATGCCAATACGATTACGCAATATTCTAGGAGAAATATATATATATCTATGCCCTGACGAAAAAGTAAAGATAGATAAAGGTATTTGGCTGTGACAGAAATTATGATTCAAATTCTAAAAGAAAGAATGTGAGATTTATTTTCACATTCGTAAATCAATTCACAAAGAGCAAGATACGTGTTTAGGGCATAACTTTAATATTTAATAGAAAACTTACTTAATTATAAATAAATATGAATTTGTTCAACTTTAATAAAATCAATTCATCACGATTTACGAGCATGAGAGCGGGCTTTACTGGAACTGAGAAATAAATGGTACTGATGACTTATGATCTATAAGAATAAATATGAAAAATAATGGCTTGTCTGTGATTTAAGAAACTAGCAGGGTGGCTTGTATTTGACAAGTCTTTGATTCCCTATATGAAGGATCCACAGAACACGAAAAACCAGGTTTGCTCGTAGCCTCGCACCTTTGGTGTTCCAAATATAAAACGAGCAAGTGAGGAAGTACTTTCTTCCTATGTAATTTAACAAACAGTAATATCACCGAGGACAAGCCTGTGAAGCAGGAGATGGCGCGCATCAGCAACGTTCGGAAAAATGATGACTTGGTAATCATCTTTTAATTAATAAAACCCATTTTATATAAAGAATGCTCTACGCGATGACCTGACCAAGTTGAATTAAAGTCAAATGAGCTTTAACTAAAAAGTACTTAATGCAATTATAGAATCATATCAATCATGCCCCAAACGTCATGCTCTCCCTGAATATTAATACAGAAATACAAATTTAAATTAGAATATGTTCATTTTATTCCCTTTATCAACCTTTAGCAAAACATTTTAATATTATTAATGTGGATAAATGAATATAAACTCAGTAAAGTGGCCGGGAGCATAGGTTAAAAATTGAGCTAATAATTTGTTGTTATTAGCCATTAATAAAAATAGCAAAAATTGTATAAATTCTTCAACTCGATAATTAATAGAACTGTATCCAATGAGTTCTAGTGGGTAAGAATTACTATAAAAATTAATATATTATTTAACAAGGCAAACGCAATGAAGGAAATTATTATCGAGTTGAAGTTTTACTGGCATATAATTAAAAATAAACAACATTAATAAATCACACAATAAATATATATAATATAATAAATGAACCGCCATCGTAAGAAAAGAGAAAGTTAACAAATATTAAATTTAAAGACTAGAGATTAAGATAGAGAATTACTACATAATTTAAACTAGCATTAATACATTAAGGAAAGAGAAGAACTTTTAACAGTACTTAATTTAAAGGTAGTGTAAAATAAAGTTCGAAGACCGGCCAGAAAGTAATGGTTCATATAAGAAAGTTATTACCATTTTTTCATGGTTGGCTCCTTAAATTATACATGGCAGAGTCCAGTTGGATGAAACGTAGATGCACATTTTGGAAAATTATTTGAATGACATTTTGAAGGATTTCTCTAAGGTTCCGGCAGCTTACAATTGGTATATGAATTTTTATATTACAGCCACATTGAAGATTTTCAGGGGACTTCAGGAACTGTAGTCAGACTCCTGAAGTTAAGCCCCTCCCACCATGGTAGAAACACTATTTTACTTCATAATTTAACTGGGTGGCTTCTTCTCTAATGAAATATATATGGCTTCTCTTAATGAGGAATAATAGCTGCTTGGAAACTTTTTCTGGGCTCTTTATACTGTATCTGATGTCTTCAGGCTAGCGCTTCTTTTCTAATCAATCTTACAAAAATTTATTAGTTGTTTTTAGATACATTCCTTCGAAAAGGCTTTCAAACTCATTATCTTGAATTCATTTTCTAATTAGAAAATGAATTTTTTTAAAATCAGAAAATGATTTAATTAGGACCGTCCTTACATTTTAAATACTTATCTTTTTCTAATTAATAAAACTTTACCCATTGTTTTGGAAAGAGGCAATCTGAAAGCTTATCAAAAGAATCTAGCTTTTAATCACTAAAATTTGAACAAATTATTTAAAAGTAAAATAAAACATTCCTGATGCATTGAAACTTTAGAACGAATATGTACATTTAAATATTTATAAATATATACACACAATCCACGCAGTTATAATATATATAAATTCACGAATAATTCTATCATGAATTTATTAACAGAAATTATTAGTTTAAATCTCAAACGAGTTAATTTTAATACACATTTGTAATAGTTTTTTTTTTAAGAAAACTAGCGTGGACTGAACGTATAAAGCCCCATTGCATCAGAAATTCAAGGTTAGTACAAGGGTTCGAAGTTGGCTACATGTGAAAGATCATGAAGCTAGGATCGAACTTAGATCCGACTGCTTCAATATATATATATATCACTATTAAATATTTAATTGGAACTGAATAAACTTTGTATATAATATATATCATTATACAATGTGTTCCAACTAAAAGTAATGATGGTGTAGGGAATAGAATGCCATCATCAGAGCTATGAAAGTATAGTGACTTTATATGTTCATTACTGTAAAGCCTGAATAACATCTGTTGTCTTTTAGAATATGATTCCACATAATTCAAGAGAAAATCACCTGGACAAGATCCCTATATTATCATTCTAAGCAAGAAAATGCCACTCTTCATGGGAACAGTGTTTCATTTTTATCCAAAGAGATTTATTTTGCAAATGCTGAACTAATAATATGAAAGACATTTCCAGAAGGCTCATCAAACTTTTAACTAATATGAATTATTGAAAATTTTGATTTTTTTTTTTTAAATTTTTGTTTCCACACTTGGAAGCAAATGTGTTCACATTTTTTTTTGGAAAAGTTTATTATGAGAGTAAGGAGAGAAAAGTTATTAGATTTAGCTAGATATTTTTTTATTTTAGTAAATAAAATCTAGAGCAACTTGCCTTCCCAACCAAATTGATATTAACAGTATAATTTGAAATAAGAGGTAAGATTTCAATATTATCTCGCATTAAGCACCTACACTATAAGATAGAGCAGAATTGATTTTTGTTTGTTAATTGTTAACTAATCTTTGTTATGTGTTTCTTTTGTGTAATTGATTAACAACCTTGCATTGATGCTTATTTTTTATTAATGTTAAAGATATTTATAAATAGAGGGGGCTCCAAAAAAAATTAGCAGCATCAATATGAACTGGATAACAATGATTTTTATGATGTGACTATAAATAGGATTGATTAGCCAGTTAGATTCACAGTTATGTAAATATCATTTTATATATGTATGTCTTTGTAAACGACTGGTGCCAAGCGCATGAATTTCTACCATGAGCTCAGGGATAAGGATTTTTATTCTTATCATTATTAGATAACAATATGATAAAAACTCATCCTTGACATGGCAGATTATATAATTCATTATTATTAAACATTTGTTTTTTTTTTTTTTTTTGTTATCAATAAATGTTAAAAGAATTGGTTACCTTAATCTGGTCTCTAGCTCATCATTATTTTTGTACCCACTACCAGTATTATTATCATCATTATTATCTTGCTTATCATCATTATTCTTATTATTAAAAGCATAAATAGATATATTCATACCAATTGATGTGATAATCTTCAATATATACATAAATGCACACACACCTTATTCTATATGCAATGTTATTAGAAGATATTTATAAAGTTTAGATAATCAATGATCATCTATATAGAGGTATAATAATTTCTAATTAGAGTGGTTTCATTCCCTGATAAGAGATTCAAAAGCAATTACTCTCTGAATTTGAATATTGTGGTATACCAGAGCCAGAAAGAAATGAGAACTGGACGAACTAACCCAAATTATGGCTGAGTTAATAAAAATAAATAGATCTAATCGATTGGAAGTAGATACAATCATAAGTTATTTATTTTATCATGTAATCATTTGTATCCTATACAAAGACCCAATGTCTGATTATAGCAAGATATACCCCACTCTCCTGAATAAAACCCTCAGCCCATTACAATATATACTTTTAAAGTTTATAATATATTTACTATGTATACATAATTATATATGTATAATAAATCAGTAACTAAGTTTTCTATTTAAAATTGTTTGATAAATTTATTTTTATTTTAAAACAGTTGTTTTAAAAGAAAAAAACACTAAAAAGAAATTTTATCATAAATTTTATCATAAGTTTTATCATATGGAAGATTAGATGTAAGATATTATTTGATAGTGAGTTGACTGGTTTTATTGAAGACATTTTCTTAAAGTTATTATATAAAGCTAAAGAAAGTGATCTAAGAACATGCCTGCGTAGCCTTGCAGAGCAAACATGGAGTCAATTAAATATTTAGCAATAGCCATGTATATTATTTATTCATGACACTCAAACTTTACATGCCATGGGATTTATATGCCAAATTAGATCACTCCTGATAAGTAACGTAACTTAAAATTTTACTTTTAATCTTGTAATCATCATCTAATTTAATAACTAATTAGTCTTTAATGTTTCAGTCATGATTGTAAACATGAACTTTATTTTACAATATATATATATTACTTTTTGTGCAAATAAAGATTATTTTGAAAAAAAAAAAAAAAGAAATTGTGATATTTTTTAACTTATTGTGATGGTTTAAATAATGGAGTTTTCTTGGTTACTCGTTTTTAAAAATCAATTGTTTGAAAATAAAAATTGAAACTATCAAACATTTTTAAATAAAAAAGTCAGTTACTGATTTATTATACATATATAATTATCAAAACTACCCCAAATCCAAAATTAAACCAGACCAGCATAAAAATAATATAAAAAAAACACAACCTAAGGTTTCACTGCTACAAGCAGACTTCTCAAGTGTAAAGAACTACAAAAACTACACAATATATATAATATTAAAAACTACCCACAAATCCATTCACTTCCCATCCACCCTTAATATTAAAAGAACTCTTATATATAAGTTATATAAGTTAATTGCTTCAGAATAATAAATTTTCAATAATAAAGACTCTTTAATTCTTCTTTTGATTTCATTTCTCTCAAAGAAGACAACCTTAGCTTCATCAAAATCAATAGTGTGGCCTATATCTTTTTCATGGACATACAAAGCAGAACTAAGATATCTATTTTTAACTCTACTTTTATGAACATTTATTCTTTCATTTAAACTCAAACTACTCTGACCTATGTAAACCTTCTTACAAATAAACAAGGAATAAAATATACTACACCAAAAATAGTCTTTCTATCAAAAACTTCTTTTGTATTATTTAATAAATTATTCAATGTAACACCCCTTTTCCAAGCAATTTTCTTATTTCCAAACAATATACTATTTCTACACACAATTTTATATTATTTTTATATTATTTTTATGCTGGTCTGGTTTAATTTTGGATTTGGGGTAGTTTTGATTTTATATAGACTAGTTTAGCTTTATGCTTGTAATGTTTATATATAATTATGTATACATACTAAATATGATATAAACATTAAAAATTTAAAATGGTTAAAAAATATTATTAAATTGAAAAAAATATATACTACCTCTTGTGATCATTATTTAAAACAATTGAAAATTCTAAGTATAATTGTTAATTGCAATTCATGAAGTCATTAATTTTTTTTTTCAAATATCCTCTGCCATCTGTTTCGTATCTATTAAACTAGTGAACATACCGAAAAGATAAGTATTTAAAATAGATTAAGATTATATAATTTAGCTATATATCAATTTTCAAATAATTTTATTGAATTTAAATATCCTAAACCTTGATTTTAAAATTTCCTTCTAACTTGAAAAAAATCAAAACTTAAACAAACAAGCTGATTTTTCTACTTCAATAAAAGCATTTAAAAAATAAGAAAATGATCTGTAAAACATTTCTATAGGCCAATGGCACCTCTAAAAACTACCCATAAATTTAACAGGAAAGGAAAAGCCTTATGTTTACTGGACTTTCTATTTGTGAGAGATATGAGTTTTATACTTGATTTACTCTTTAATTAAAATTAACTAGACACACATTTTAAAACCAATATTAGATAGTTAACTTTTAAAGTGACAAAAAAAAAGAGATACAAATCTGAAATATCTGCATTGATAAAAACTTGTCATCTTAATCAAAGCCATAATTTGGATGACATCATCACAACCATCTCATGTTATAGACTAATTAAAAGATTGTTTAATGGAGAAGTATGGTCATTTTTATTCCAAGTGTACATTTACAGGATACTTCTCAGTTATATTTGTTAGGTTTGTTAATGCTATTTATGACAATCTAAGTTTATAATTAGTTAATATATGTGTTATGACTATTACCCAGAGGCAAATAAAATAGCTAGATAGCATGATGTGTCATTTGGATGCAGTATTTAAAATCCATTAATAATTCTTTGTCAATACTTACCTTATTTTTTTAATTTTTTGATATTTAGAATTACATCATAAATTTTAATAATTACCTTTACATCATTAAAATGAATGTCTATTTTTAGTATTGTTAGTGCTGAGAAGTATTTGATGGCAGCCCAACTACATCTCAACATTATCTTTGTTATCATATAAATAATCAAATGCTTTGTTACTGAGAAGTTCTTAAAGTCAATAAACATCACATGACCATCACTTCTTACAATACATATAGTGAGTTTTGCCTGTTTTAAGTTCTTAAAGTGCTTGATCATTGTATTCATGGGCTTTGGGATCTGTAGTCCATCACTTTACCATTGCAACAAGTTACACATGACATTATTATTCTCATTACATTTCACTGCAGCAAACAAAGGACTATTTTACTCAAAAATGACATTATATTTTTAGGTATCTTAAGACAATTTTTCTTAACCTCTTGAAGAAATACTCATTTTTAAATCTAAACAATGGGTGTTTTTGACAATATTCAGATATGATTATTTATGCAGCACTTGTCTAAAATTAAGCTAAAGTAACTACACAATAAGCTGTTACATTAAAAAAATAACTCCCATCATTGATTGTAGTTTGCCACTGATTTTTATTTTTTTAACCAAATTTATTAAATTTTGGAATATACAAAATCATAGGTAAAGTTGCCCTTTTTATAAATAGCTCACTACAAAATGAAATTCTTTTTAATAATTCTTTGTAAAGAGACAATGAAGAAGAAGCTGGTATCAAACCCTTTTTATAAAAGACTCACTACAAAATTGTCTTTTTAACAATTTTTTTATAAAGAGACAATGAAGAAGAAATCAGTATCAAATGATGTTGGCATTTATTGGGTGTAGAAGTTTGAGCAATTTTCTTTTTTTGTTTAAGATTGGCTAATAATAGTTTAATACTCATATACTGATCAATGTTGAAGGATTAGCTGAATTGATAAGCTACCTAAAAATAATGATAAGCTTTTTGAAAATCATTGTACTTGAACTCTATCTCTGTTTCACAAAAGATTTAATATGTAAATGTTTACTGTTATGTATTAATGTAACTTATAGATTACATTAATATATATATATAATTTAAAATAAACCTATAAGATGATCTAAAAGCTATTTTTCATACTTTAATAAATTTTATTTTTACATTATTGTGCATAAAGATTCCTGCAGTCAAGCATTGATGACTTTGAAAAATAGGTAATGGTCCAGTTCACTGTCTTAAAAGCAGATGTTAAATAAATAGGTTAATTGATGAATTTGAGAATTTCTTCAGCTCTGTGAATTGCAAACTATGTAAGATAGACAACAATTCTGATTTGGTTTTTTTTTTTTTTTTTCAAACTGAAGATTAATATGTTTTTTTGTTTTAATATATTTTTTTAATTTTTTATTATTTAAATATCTATAAATGAAGACTTTGTGTGAATATATAAAAGTTTATTTTTAAAAAAAATATTTCTTATCAGAAGACTTTCCAACAATTCCCTTTCTTTAGAAAAATGATAAGAAAGTCGTTGTTTATCATGCTTGCCAGTTATCAGATTTAAAGTTTCCATCATAATTTATTTGTAAGTTAAGACTTTCACATGACCCACCACTCTCCACTCTATCTAATAACACTGATACACTCAAGCACATATATGCTGAAAAGATAAATAATCACCAATATATGTATTTCATGCTAAACCAGCAATCATCAGTTGGTCCAGATTATCATCTCCCACACATATATACTATAAGTGCTCAGATATATATTAACCCTTAAACCGCTAATTTTATCATTGGTTGTATCAGATAAAAATCAAATCTTTTAATTGGCCAACTCACAAACTGAAGACAAAGCCTATTGTTAAAACATATTCGCCTATAATATTAAATTCAACTCAGATACGTTTATAAAAAGTATATAATTAATTTTTCAGGTTGTGAAGACAACGAAAGTTCTTTCAAAAATAAATTGCTATTTATTTATTCTAAGATATTCAATATCGGCAACATAAAAGTTATAATGTAAACAAAAAGATCGACTTTTACGTTATAGAAAAGTAAATATTTCTTTTTATTACAACTTCAATATTTGTACTAAAATCTTCAATATTTTTCGAAAATAATTTTGTTTTTTTATTATTCTCTCTGAAAATTATGTTTAATTTCCATAAATATTATTTAATAATAATTTAAATCGTATTCGAAATGAAAATCTCAGCGTTTTTCTTTATTTTCTTTGATCAGGCAGTTTCTTTGTTCTTTCCAGCCAATCAGAATGTCTTTTTCGGCTGAGAGCATGCTAAGAACCAATCACAAATAATGTTCCTTCTTTGTTTAGGTTTAAATGCGTTTTTTTTCTATTTTTTACTTCTAAAATAAATCGGAAGATATCACCATGGTACAGAACTTTTAAAAACGAATTCAATACGTATTTAACGAATATTTTCGTATGAAAACGGGCTGAGTTAGAGTGATTTCAGATGTCGACGAGGAGCCTCGTCGGACGCGGGAAAAGGGTTAATATAGACAATCTTCCTACTTTAATGGACTGGCTCCAATCTACTACACACTCCAACTCTTCAACCGTCCATCCAATTGAAAATCCGAGGGTGGCCTTCGAGCATTCCATCATTGGATTTTCAATTGGATGGACGGTTGAAGAGTTGGAGTGTGTAGTAGATTGGAGCCAGTCCATTAAAGTAGGAAGATTGTCTATCTTAATATATATCTGAGCACTTATAGTATATATGTGTGGGAGATGATAATCTGGACCAACTGATGATTGCTGGTTTAGCATGAAATACGTATATTGGTGATTATTTATCTTTTCAGCATATATGTGCTTGAGTGTATCAGTGTTATTAGATAGAGTGGAGAGTGGTGGGTCATGTGAAAGTCTGTGCTCATATACCCTATATTACATATATAAACACATGGTATATATTAAGCCTATGTATCAGTTATCGTAAGTTAAGAAAAACTGAATACGCATTTTCTAACCAATGTTGAAAGCTTAGATTAATTATTTATAGCTGCCTATATAAAATAAAATAAAAATAAAAAACAACAAAGCATGACCTAAAAAATTTGAAAAAAAAATCAATATTTATCAAACCCAGATTAGAACCAAAATTATAGATATAGCAGTCATATATATATATGAGAAATTGTACTCAACACAAGCCCAATTTCAAACAAGTAAATAAAGGCATCCAAAAAGGTAAATGCCCCAAGATATAGTTTTGCACAATTAGCATCTTTAGTATCTTCTAAAATGATGTCATAATATCCATTGTTTAACCATGATATTCTGTCATAACTTAAACTATAAGATATAACTCTTGCTCCGTTTTCATAGATAAATATATTACTTATTAGACGAAAGATTGTTATATTATATGTTATATTATATATTCACATATTTGTTTTAGGGGTTTTATTTATTGGTCGTTCACTGATTGAAGGTTTCAAGTTTTTTTTCCCCAGATATCAAAAACTGATTTTTAAGATAAAAAAAAAAAAAAAAATTCAAAAATTATGGAGCTAAGGTGAATCTTTTCCTTGTAAACAATAACATACTTATGAATATATAGGTCTAAAATAAAGTTGTTTTTAAAATTTTTCTTTACACTTTTTCAATACTTGTATAGATTATTGAGAACATTGAAGTAATCAATTATTAGAGTTATTTTCCTCCTACTAGCGTATCTGGAGCATGAAGGGAGTTATCAGAATTCACAGTATCTTTTTTTTTATTCAAAATATTTCCTTTATGAAAGTATATATAATTAAAATGAAAAGGCCGAAGTTTAAAAATGTCAATTGAAATCATATACTTCTCCCCCCGCCGGTATTTTTTTTTATTTTTTTGCCGGTTGATGCTATATATGTATATAGTGAAAAAATTACTTAAATATTTTATATAACTGTATTTGAAACAGAATATAATTAGTTTTATAATTTTTTTTTTTTTATTGTCAACCTTGTTTACCAACATTGTTTTATCTCTAAATGTATATATATGGATGCATTCGCATATTTCCCCCTCATAATGACATGCGCAGTTTGGCGCAGCGATAGAACGTCCTACTTGGGAGCGGGAAATCCCATGATCGATTCTAACGTTCGAACTTCTTATGAACTCTTGATCAATAAAGCCGTTAAGCCTTCCTCAACACTCCAATGACTGCAATTAGCTTTATAAGTAGAGGGGATTAAATATTAAATAAACTAAATAAGTCATATATATATATAACTAGTGAAAAATATTTTTGACCTTCAAAAAATTAAATATATATCTAGAATTATATATATATTTCTGCATTTCTTGAAAAGTTAACGTTGAAATAAAATGATTATTACTTCTATTACGAATTTATATAATCATACATTATATATATATATAAACTGTCCAACATTATATATGAAATAAATTGAAACCATATTCAATTTCCAAAGCGCCATTTAATATATTTTTTATTTTATTCTATGTATGACTATATAAAAAGTTCAGAACAATTTTGTAGGATATGCATTTTGGGAAACTTTATTTTTCAACTATTTGTAAAGATGATTAAGAATCCATCAATACAATCATGTAATTCTTATTTAAATTTTACCAATGCTATAACCATTTGATTTTAAAATTTGAATATGCTAGCCTTGCATAAGATACATTGTACATTCTTATCAAGATGATTGTAGTTATTATATTTAAATAAAATTGTGTTGTTATTTATAATATCATTATTGATCATTTTTACAAGCAGTTGAAATGGATAGTTTCCAAAATATATGCTTTGAAGAAATGTTTTATTTATTTATTTATTTATTTATATTATTATTATTATTATTATTATTATTATTATTATTATTATTATTATTATTATTATTATTATTATTATTATTATTATTATTATTATTGTTGTTGTTGTTGTTGTTGTTGTTATTATTATTATTATTATTATTATATGGCAGCATGTAAAAAATTTAAGGTAAACAATGCTTTGAAAATTTAACAATGCTTCAATTTATGATATATTACATAAATATGAAGATATATAAGATGGCTTTGTTTAACTCCAGAGACTGGTTTACTTTACATGAAATATAAGACATTCACAAAATTTTTCCAATGACTAAAATGATTTGTTCATTGTATGTTTAAAATATAACTCTATAATTGTTTTCTATATACATGTAATCATATTCAAACTAAACGCAATTCTCAACATTGTTTCTAAGTCACATTCCCAATACTATAATAGTATAGTCTAGTTGCTATGGAGACAAAAATAAATACCAGACTTTCCCAAATATAGACAATACGAATTGTAGGAATGTAATTCAGCTTCTAGCAAATGTTAATAATAATTAATTTCAACTCAAATTCACATTTCCAAGACAAAGTCACTAAGTACTCATTTTACTATCCTTGTCTAAAGTTCAATTCTTTATTTATATGTAATATTAGAAATTTTATGTTATGGCACAAATTATTATGCAAACATACTGAGCGTTATATCTATATAACATGCAAGAGCTTGCAGTAGTGACATAATTATTACCACATATGATTATAAAGTATTTAATGATATTTTTTTTTTTTTTTTAAAAAAAAAAAAAACACTAACAAATCTAATAAACGTTTTAAGGGCAGTGATAATGAGTAAAATATATAATAAATCTTTACTAGAAAAAATAAATATACTAATAATATTGCATTATTTTCTCTAACTGAAAGTACTGACTCAAATGCTAATCAAGGGATAAGAAGAGTGTAAAGTAGTTGTCCTCTTGTATATTTTGGAATGTTAATTCAATGATTTTAAGAGTTTATACTAAACCAAAAAAAAAAAAAATAAATAAACAAAAATATTAAGTATTTAAATGATTTATGCAAACTAAAATTAATATTAATATAAAAAAAAATTTTATAAAATAAATTATTTAAAATGAAAACTGTGATTTTCATTCATTGCCACTTAACTTTCTTAAACCAATTTTAATATATAGAGTAATTGATCACAGACTTTCACATGACCCACCACTCTCCACACTATCTCATAACACTGATACACTTGAACACACATAAAATGAAAAGATACATAATCGCCAATTCATGCTAAACCAGCAATCATCAGTTGGTCCAGATTACCATCTCTACACATATATGCTATAAGTGCTCACATATTAAGATAGCCAATTCTCACACTTTAATGGACAGGCATCAATCTGCTCCATACTCCAACTCTTCAACCATCCATCCAATTGAAAATCTGATGATGAAATGCTCAAAGGCCACCCTAAGGCTGAGATTCTTGTCACACCCATG
This sequence comes from Epiperipatus broadwayi, assembly GCA_028023455.1. Lineage (NCBI taxonomy): Eukaryota > Metazoa > Onychophora > Udeonychophora > Euonychophora > Peripatidae > Epiperipatus > Epiperipatus broadwayi. The sequence goes on along the minus strand of JAQFVV010012425.1, from coordinate 5,776,687 downwards.
TTGAACTAAGGTCAATATGACCCCTCATATACAGGACATAATTATTTTAATACATATACAAGGGATGGGAAGACATCTCTACTATGTAATAACTGAAACACACAGGCATATTATATACCTGTGTCTATATATGTAATATATAGGGTATATGAGCACAGACTTTCACATGACCCACCACTCTCCACACTATCTCATAACACTGATACATATGTTGAAAATATCTGGACCAATTAATGATTGCTGATTTAGCTTGAAATACATATATTGGTGATTATTTATCTTTTCAACATATGTGTGTTCAATTGTATCAGTGTTATGAGATACTGTGGAGCGTGGTGGGTCGTGTGAAAATCTGTGCTCATATACACTATATATTACATAAGCAAACACAGATATATAATAAGCCTGTGTGTTTCAGTTATTACATAGTAGAGATGTTTGTCCATCCCTTGTACATGTATTAAATGGCTTATGTCCTGTATATGAGGGGTCTGATTGACCTTAGGTCAACATATTGGTGATTATTTATATTCAACATATGTATGTTCAATTGTATCAGTGTTATGAGTAGTGTGGAGAGTGGTGGGTCGTGTGAAAGTCTGTGCTCATATCCCCTATATATTCCATATATAGACACAGGTATATAATAACCCTGTGTGTTTCAGTTATTAAACCAATTTTGTATATAAAATGTTTTTTTTTTAATAATCTATACAACCAAAGTTTTCATTTTTGCATTGTTTATATTTTCCGTTATCAAAGTGGGTGGTCTAGCAGTTAGCATAGCTGCCTTCCAAGCAGCTGGCCCGGGTTCACTTCCAGGTCAACGCTTTGACATATACATATAAAATATATTGTATTATATTTTAAATGACAACTTATTTAAAGGAAAATAAAAAAGCTTTACGTAGACAGTCCTTTCCCTTAATTACAAAATCTATTTTTAGGTAAAGATATTAATCAAATATCTTTTATAATAGTTAGCAATCCTTGTCTTTCGATTTGGTTTATAAATATAAGGTGAAACTGACAATGTATTTAAGTTACTTAAGAATTTTTAAGCAGTTTAGGACTTTTTTTTTCAATTACGTGACAATGAAGCAAATTAAATAGTGAAAAAGTGAAAAACGTGAAAGTCATAAGAATAGCCATTGACTAATTGATTAGCATTAATTAATGTTTGTCTGTGAAATGAAGCTGAGCAACCTGTAACTAGAAATTATATAATAGTGGAACTTTAGCCTTTAAACACACCCACACATATATAGATAGAATTTTTTTTTTTTGCATACATAAGTCCATATACATAACAAAGTATTTTCTTTCTTCTCTTTATAACTTACAGATCAATGCACTTTTGGTGATTAGTATCACAATCATAACTCTTTTGAAGACAGAAACTGCTTTATTATGCATGTGGACTAATGTATACAAAAGACTTACTTACTCAAGCAAAAGGAAAGTTAATAGATAGATAGATAGATAGATAGATAGATAGATAGATAGATAGATAGATAGATAGATAGATAGATAGATAGATAGATAGATAGATAGATAGATAGATAGATAGATAGATAGATAGATAGATAGATAGATAGATAGATAGATAGATAGATAGATAGATAGATAGATAGATAGATAGATAGATAGATAGATAGATAGATAGATAGATAGATAGATAGACAGATAGATAGAAGATAGTAGTAGTAGTAGTGTAGTAGTAGGGGGGGGGGGGGGGGAGACAGACAGACAGACAGACAGACAGACAGACAGACAGACAGACAGACAGACAGACAGACAGACAGACAGACAGACAGATAGGTAGGTAGATAGGTGGGTATGTAGGTAGGTGGGTAGGTAGGTAGGTAGTAGGTAGGTAGGTAGGTAGGTAGATAGGTAGGTAGGCTGGTAGATTAACTACTGTGCCTAGGATATATTTATAGCCAATGAAAGATTTTCATTAAATCATTAGCTATAATCTCATATAAATTTTTTTGATCAGTTTCTTTTGTTATACATATATTTCCTGCAACAACCTACATATAAATATCCACTCAGAAATAGTAGTCTGATTTTTTATTTATATGAAACAATTAAAAATTATATGTAAATCATATTTAAATTATTCTTACAATATTCATATTTCATAATGGATGAAAATAGTTTTGAAACAATAAAATTAATGGGTTTATCAGGAGAGTGGATCTTAAGAAAACAATACTACAATATTTTGGATTGATGATTATGATTCCTGAAGCAAATATATCTACTTTGCTTTGGGCAAATGAAAAAGGGGAATTTTGGAGAAGTACTCTGGAAACATATAAATAGACCAGTTTGTTTGAGAAAGAGTACGGCGAATCCACGCTGGTTTTATTTTAAAATATATGTACAGCAATATGACAGTGGAGCAAACAACCCTAGCCTGCGCGTTTTCTGTTGTCCCCAGTGTGATTATCAAAATATATTGTGCTAGTATAAGAGATGGTGATCATGTGATGCTTAATGGTTTTCTTTCAACACATTAATAATCAAAAACGTATTTAGCCATGTATAATAAAGAATTAAATTAACATTAAATTTTAAAATGCATACATTAGGTAAATTTCTGTATAATTACTCAATCATTATTATAGAATTCAAATTTCTTTAAACATTAGTTTTCTGATTAAAAATACATTAATGGTAATTGTAAAATATTATTTATCATAAATGTAAATTATTTTGAGAGAAAAAAGTTAAAGTTACTAAAAATATAAGCTTAAAATATCATTTATTTGTTCAAATTTAAAGAAATAACCGTGTAAATTGTTTCTGATATTCAAGATAATGAAAGCTGATAAAAATACATTTTAAGTATCAATAAAAATGAAATTTTAATCACTTATGTTATTAAAACTTTAATATATAATTGTACACTACATTCCTCTCTCAAGTTTTTAATTTATTTCATTTTGTTTATGTAAAATAATAGAATTCATGAAAGCATATTTTTTTAAAAAAATTAATAGCAATGCCATCAATTATATAAAAAAAACCAATTTAGATAATACAACATAAATTTATTAAAATAAATTTTAAAATGCACATTGCATATAAATTGGTTATTTTTTTCTTCATGCATTATTTTAAATAAACAAATTTTAAATTAGGAAATATTCCTACAGTACATAAGAGACAAAATTGGAACATCATAAATGAAAAATTATATATACACCTTTACCCCACTTAACGATTGGCTACTTAGCGATATTTCACAAAAAGCGATCATCATCAATTTGTACCCACTACTTTGATTTACAATCGATTATTCACTATAATGATCAGGAACTTTTTTTTTGGTAGCTATCTTCAATTTTGCATCACTGATGACATCAGGGAATAGGCATTTTAAATTCATTTTACCCAAAAGTAAAAGTACATTACTGTAATACGTATACAGGTAATGACTTTGCTGTAATTGTATAGCACACACAATATTTTATTCATAAAACACAATGTTAGTGCTGTATTCAGTATTTTGATTATAAAAGTATAAAGTTAAAATACATATTATTACTGAATCTATAATACTGTATACATATAAGTGTTGAATGTCTTTAGAAAAATTAAACTTTATTTAAATATAATGTACAGACTTCGATTATTTAAATAAAGTTTAATTTTTCTAGACATCCAACACTTATATTACATGATGAAAACAGTACAACTAAAATACCATTATCACAAACTTTCAGGAAAAGACTAAATACTAATATTAAATTGTGTGTGTTCCTTAATTACATACATCAAGTGGTTTCAAATCAAAAGAAAAACAACATTTTGAAGTGAGAATGCTGAATTAGAAAAAAATTTAAAAACAAAAATGGATTGCATTTAAAATAAGTGTTAATGAATATTTTTTCTACATAAACAAGGGGAAGGGGGGCACTATTACATTAGTAAAAATATACAGTAAGAAAAATAAACTTAGCGTATATTTTAGAAAATTAGAATAGATTTTTTTTCTTTTAAAATAAGTTGATTTTTTTTCTAAAGTTGACTGATTTACAATAGGCATTAAGCTTTTCTTACTCTGGAGTACAGTGATAAGTCTTTATTTTCAATTAAATAATTTATAATTAAACATTGTTTTTTAATTTGAATAATTTCACATAAGTAATAAACATAAATGTACAGTACTATAATACAAATGTTAAAAAAATTCACTTCAGTATGGATTTTTTTTTTTCATTACGATGAAAAGAATATAAAAACTCTTAAATTCAAATTTAGTTTCTCTTTCTTTTTGCTGTACTGTATTTTTTAAACCATAAAAATATGCTTTTTTCCCCTAGTGATATAAAACTTTTCTTTTAGATACCGTATTTAGTTATCATTGCTATGAAGAAATCAAGAAAATCTTTGAGCTTGAAAACTAATGTGGATATTTTACGTCATCGACTGGAACTGACAATTTTTTCCCATAGACCCCCTATTCTGTATATGATATTCTTGCTTAACGATAAGTTTTGGAGGACCAATTGCCATCGCTAAATGGGGTAAAAGTATATATTAAAAATATCTACCAAAATGTTTTTATACAGTATATTTACTCACAGATTTGTAAATTATTTTTTAATAATGTGTTTAGTATAATGTTTATTCATTAATTAATACCTTTTTCCAATTAAGCATTAGTTTTTAATCAAATTTTTGTATATTTAACATTTAAAATAACAAATTCATTATTTTTTCATAAGAAATTATAATTCTTAATTTTTTATGTAAGTTCTTTAATTGATGATATTCTTTCGAACATAAATTGTCCACTAACAGCAGTAAAGGTATATCTCATTTGCATTAGTTAATTTCTTACAGTGTGATGATTAAATTTTATTGAGTGTTGTAAAATGCATATCAACTATTTTCATCCATTATGAAATATGAATATTGTAAGAATAATTTAAATATGATTTACATATAATTTTTAATTGTTTCATATAAATAGAAAATCAGACTACTATTTCTGAGTGGATATTTATATGTAGGTTGTTGCAGGAAATATATGTATAACAAAAGAAACTGATCAAAAAAATTTATATGAGATTATAGCTAATGATTTAATGAAAATCTTTCATTGGCTATAAATATATCCTAGGCACAGTAGTTAATCTACCAGCCTACCTACCTATCTACCTACCTACCTACCTACCTACTACCTACTTACCTACCCACCTACCTACATACCCACCTATCTACCTACCTATCTATCTATCTATTTATCTGTCTATCTGTCTGTCTGTCTGTCTGTAATTATCCGATATTTGCGTCGTCGGAAGAACACATCAACGTTGTCATGGCAACGAAGACACTGACATGACTAATTCTAGAAATTTTATTTTTTGTTACATTACTATTACGTCATAAGCCTGAAGGCATACCGCTGTAATTATCCGAATTTACGAGATTTTTTTTTTGTCTTGACCCGCGAGATTTAAAAGTGTATTTTTTCCTATTTGTTGCATCGTTTTATTGAGTGCAGCAGCGTTTTTTTGCATACCATTTTCAGAGCTTTAATTTTCAGTGATTTCAGAAAACTTTTTTAATAAATCATTACTTCCTCAACAATTGTAAGTAATTTACATGTTATTTCTTCTATGATATTAAGTGGATGTATTTTATATTTTATTAATTTCCCGGATTTTCTGAAAAAAACTCCCATAAGAAAAGGCACGTGGTTTGAAGGCTCCAGAATATCCTTCGTTCATTTTCAGTGTTTTAATAGTTCAGCAATTTTTTTACCATTTTAAAAAAGAAATCATTACTTTCTCAACAATTGTAAGTAATTTACATGTTATTTCTTCTATGATATTAAGTGGATGTATTTTATATTTTATTAATTTTCCGGATTTTCTGAAAAAAAAACTCCCATAAGAAAAGGCACATGGTTTGAAGGCTCCAGAATATCCTTCGTAATGGCTCTCCGTTTTATATATTGTTGGTCCAGAGAATTAACGTCTATCCTATTTTGTGCTGACCAGTTAGAAATGGCGGACAAGACTGTGATTGACTGGAACAACTATCTCCGCGAAGTATGTGCATGGAAGCTGTTACATAATGAAAGGCGGAAAATCGGAGGCCCTAACACAATTGTGGAAATAGACGAAACTCTATGTGGAGGCGTACCTACAAAGATGGTCATTTTGGTGCAATTCTACAACATAAGCCAGCTCAGTCCACCGCAGTAATCGTTATTTGGGTAAGTATATTCATCTTTTATTTTATTTTCCTTATAAATTACAGTAGTAGACTCGCAGTTTTCACTTTATGATAGGTTTTTTTAAGACGACAAAATTATTATTTGAATTCTTGCAGAATTATTACTTCTGGACTCGCACTTTATACGTTTTTTAAAAAAGACAAAATTAATATTTGTAGACTCGCAGTTTTCACTTTATGATAGGTTTTTTTAAGACGACAAAATTATTTGAATACTTGCAGAATTATTACTTTTGGACTTGCACTTTATACGTTTTTTAAAAAAGACAAAATTAATATTTGTAGACTCGCAGTTTTCACTTTATGATAGGCTTTTTTAAGACGACAAAATTATTATTTGAATACTTGCAGAATTATTAATTCAGGACTCGCACTTTAAGATACGTTTTTTAAAAAAGAAAATTAATATTTGTAGACTTGCAGTTTTCACTTTATGATAGGCTTTTTTAAGACGACAAAATTATTATTTGAATACTTGCAGAATTATTAATTCAGGACTCGCACTTTAAGATACGTTTTTTAAAAAAGAAAATTAATATTTGTAGACTTGCAGTTTTCACTTTATGATAGGCTTTTTTAAGACGACAAAATTATTATTTGAATACTTGCAGAATTATTAATTCAGGACTCGCACTTTAAGATACGTTTTTTTAAAAAAGAAAATTAATATTTGTAGACTCGCAGTTATTTGTAGATTCGCAGTTTTGACTTTATGATAACTTTTTTAAAATTTATATAGTACTTTTAAGATGACTTAAAGTATTCATGATGTATATATTATTTTTAATCTTTTTTTGCCGCATATCACTATTTTGTGTCCTATTAATTTTTTTTTCATGATTTGTGGACTCGCAGTTTTTACTTATTAATTTTGTAGTGATATTTATCTTACATTTGCGCGTCCAATTTTAGTTAATTATTTATGACGTATATATTATTTTGGTTTTGCCGCATATCACTATTTTGTGTCCTATTTATTAATTTTTTTTTTCATGATTTGTGGACTCGCACTTTTTACTTATTAATTTTGTAGTGATATTTAATCTTTTTTTGCCGCATATCACTATTTTGTGTCCTATTTATTAATTTTTTTTTTCAGGATTTGTGGACTCGCAGTTTTTACTTATTAATTTTGTAGTGATATTTATCTTACATTTTCATATTTTGCGTCCAATTTTAGTTAATTATGCATGATGTATATATTATTTTTAATCTTTTTTTGCCGCATATCACTATTTTGTGTCCTATTTATTAATTTTTTTTTTCAGGATTTGTGGACTCGCAGTTTTTACTTATTAATTTTGTAGTGATATTTATCTTACATTTTCATATTTTGCGTCCAATTTTAGTTAATTATTCATGATGTATATATTATTTTTAATCTTTTTTTGCCGCATATCACTATTTTGTGTCCTATTTATTAATTTTTTTTTTCAGGATTTGTGGACTCGCAGTTTTTACTTATTAATTTTGTAGTGATATTTATCTTACATTTTCATATTTTGCGTCCAATTTTAGTTAATTATTCATGATGTATATATTATTTTTAATCTTTTTTTTGCCGCATATCACTATTTTGTGTCCTATTTATTAATTTTTTTTTTCAGGATTTGTGGACTCGCAGTTTTTACTTATTAATTTTGTAGTGATATTTATCTTACATTTTCATATTTTGCGTCCAATTTTAGTTAATTATTCATGATGTATATATTATTTTTAATCTTTTTTTGCTGCATATCACTCTATTTTGTGTCCTATTTATTAATTTTACCATTTTTTTTTTCAGGATGGACGCCGCCGGCATTACTCTGTACCACGTGTTTGTTTCTCCGTTTTGACCTCATGAACCTGTACCACGTGCCTTCACCCAGCTCTTCATTTCTATGACGACATTGCCCTGAGGTTTTACTATTCTAATCTACCGATCTTTGACGTAACATCACCACGTGATATGCCACAAAATTTTTGCGATTACATGTGTCGGCAAATCACTAGGTGACGTTATCTTAAAAATCGGGTGGTTAGAGTAGTATGCCTTCAGGCAAATGACGTCATAGCAAGGTAAATACGTGACTACCAATTTTTCTTTAAAATATCTTTCTTATGATTTAATTTTAATTTAATTAGAAAATCCATTACTACTTTATTAATGGATTTTCTTTTGTTTTACACGAAAGAATGTGATCAGGATTTATCGCAAAAGTAAATCTCCAGAATAAAATACTGACTTAAAAAAAATATTATTTTACAAATTTATTTCTTGATTTTTATAAAAGTTTCCGTCTATAATTATATATATCTGCATATATATCTAAGCCAATCCAATATTTATAATCAAAGTTTTAAATAAAAACTTTTGAGATTTTATTTACTTATTAACTGATCTAGAAATTCAACATATACAAGATGGCAGACGGAAAGTTTTATAATCATCTTTACAAGCGTGGATCAGGTTCGATCCCAGGTTAAAAATATATAAAGACGTGAAGCATGGATCTGATGTACAGATCTATTGCTTCAGTATATATGGAACTTTTTATTTTTATTTTTTGCATTTTTATGAAAGTATCACTCAAATTAAAGAACATATAAAACCAATTATTTCCACTTTAAGATTTTTAACTCCATAAAACAAAAACCACGCATTGTTAACTTTCATCAAACATCTATAGATCAAAGATAATACTAAATAGGAAAACATTTAAATTCAATGTTTAGATTTTTTTAGCAAATAGAATAGAAGTAATAATTTTATACTAAGCATTAATTGATAAAGCAAATAATTATTAATAAAGTATGAATCCACTAAAATATCAGTTTATTTTATTTTGGTAGTTTACTAAACTAATAAAAAAAATATACTTCCGGTTAGCAATTAGTGGGTATACCCAAATACACTTATAGTCAATTAATAACTTGCGAGTCATAAGTTGATTTAATAAATATATATATACTGCACCATTTATTTTTATATGGTACAACTTGACCTTGGTAATATTTAAAAGCTAAATGTAAAATGTAAAAAAATCGTCAATGGATGAAATTTACTTTTTTTTTTTAGTTAATATAATTTATTTGGGATAGTACAATGAGAGATATTTATGTTTAAAATTAACTATTTAATTATAAAATTGGAAAGAATGTAAGTGCATACTGATTGTTTCTCCAAATAAATAAAAGAAAGACATTACACTAATTAAAAATGTCTAAAATAATCTGTAAAAAAAGACTTTGTACCTAAAAAATATCAATAAATGTACAAGATTATCAACTTGTATTTGATAACAAAAACAAAAGAGAAATGTATACACGCCGAAATCTAAAACTGACCAGAGTATAAAAGAAGCAAATAACTTGGAGCATGGTCTTGTCTTATGCTGGTAGTTTTTTTTCATCCTGGATGGACGGACAAGAAACTAATTGCATTTGTCTTGTTATTACAATGGTGATTAAATGTCTCTATTTGGGAATATTTATATGCTCAACTAAGTTTTCATGCAGGAGTCAAAAACTAGAGCATTTATGGACACCTTTTGTCATGAAGAGATCACTAACTTGCGTTTACTTAAAGAGGAGAATGGAAATAAGGACTGTTTTAATTATTTGTTGTATGTGATTATCTGGATTGGCATGTGTTCTTTTCAGTTTATTAATAATTTATCATTTAAATATTTTAATCTGTATTAATAAAATATTTACTTTTAATATTAACTTTTCATTGTACATTCTTAATTTTAATTATTAGAATTTATTATGTATAAATTAGCTTCACCAACATGCTTGTTTAATAGTTAAGCCCCGGAAATTTTTTTTAAAAAAATATTGAATTTAGTTATTTACTGTAAATTTGCTTGATGAACATTAGCAAGTCTACAAATTCTGATAATTTCATAAATAAATTAAAACTAACTCCATCAGGAAATTCAAGCAGCAAGAAATTATTATGTCAGTTAATCAGGAAATATAGCTATGTTCTTGGGATATACAAACTCATACATGAATAGAAGATTCTTCTTTACCATGGTTTGATTAACTTGTATTTTATAATGCATAAATCGGAACCTAAACTCATAATGAATGTTACAATGGCTTCCCAACTTAAGGTTTTGATACAACAACTACAACCTGATATAAGTTGTAATTGTATAAAAAATTACAATGACAGCATAAAACATGGAACTTATAGCCGGAGAATAAATAAGAATTGTACATAAAAAAGGCAACTTTAAACCAGATTACACAACTTTAAAAACAATTACATTTCTAGAAAAAACAGCCACGATCATGACTGTTGTAGGCTTCAAGTCATAGTGGTCAATTGGATAGACACATACTGAAAGGGAAAATCATATCCCTGGTACCTTATGCACCAGTAAATAAGATAAGATTCTTCTTAAATTCCCATCAGTCTAATAATAGTAGGTCCCAAAAAAAGAAGATAGACCAAGTCATCATGAGCCTATAAGTCTCAAAACAATGAGCAATGCTCTAATGTATTTAGACTTATTAGACTTATTTGTCTCCTGTATGTGAATGTGGAATTATTCCTCATTTTTGTCTTGTTAGATTTTAAAAATGCAAGCTTTAAAGTTGCACACCATTTGTGAATAGTCATATATATATATATATATCAGTATTGTGAATACATAAAAAAAAACAATATGATGTTGAGAATTATGGATTATAAAATAAGTTCAAATCCATATTTTATTCACATTTCTATATCCTGGATGTATTGTACCATTTATTTTTATATGGTACAAGTTGGCATTCGTAATAGTTAAAAGCTAAAAGTAAAATGTAAAAAAATCATCAATGGATGAAATTTAGTTGTTTTTTTTTTTAGATAATATAATTTATTTTAGATATATACAATGAAAGGTATTTATGTTTAAAATTAACTATTTGATTAAAGTTAAAATTAAAAAACATGTAAGTGCATACAGATTGTTTATCCTGATAAGTAAAAGAAAGACATTATGCTAATTAAAGATGGCTGAAATAATTTATAAAAAAATGACTTTGTAACTAAAAAATAATAATAAATGTACAAGATTATCAATTTGTATTCTGATAAGAAAATCAAAAGAAAAATGTATGTGTGTATAAATCTAAAACTGCCCAAAGTATAAAAGAAGCAAATAATTTTGAGCATGGTCCTGTCTTATGCTGTAAGTTTTCTGTACATCCTGGATGGAGGGACAAGGGGCTACTTGTGGCTGTCTTATTATCACAATGGCAGTAAGATGTCTCCATTCAGGAAAACTCATATTCTGAACTAAATTTTTGTGCAGGAGTGGAAACCACAGCATTTGCAGACACCTTCTTTCATCATGAAGAGGTTACTTCAAAAAAGCCTTCAATCCCAGCCTTAGAACAGACCAAGAACCATAATTAAAATCAAAGGCCACAAGTTTTTCAACCAAAGAAGTACCGGTATGCTATAATGTACATAAATTCACAAAACTTATTGGTAATTTAATACTACTTGTATAATAAATTATGTCAGATTAAATGTTTGCAAACTAAATTTAACTATAAGCTTTAACTAGAAGCTTCAGATATCAAGAGAGACATTTTCTGCTTTATTATTCAAAGAACTTGCATTTATTTAAAGAGGAGAATGGAAATATGGACTTTTTAATTACTTGTTGTATGTATGTTATTATCTGAATTGGCATATGTTCTTAACAGTTTATTAATAATTTATCATTTAAATATTTTAATTTGTATTAAAAATATTTACCTTTAATATTAATATTGTGCATTCTTAATTTTAGTTATTAGAATTTATTATGTATAAATTACATTTGCCAACTTGCTTGTTTAATAGTTAAGCATGGGAAAATTTCTTAAAAAACTGATTATTTACTGTGAATCTGCTCGATGAATGTTAGTGCCCTCATAAATAAATTAAAACTAACTCTAACATGCATATCAAGCTTTGGGTCAGATAATTAGGAATTATAGCTATGTTCTTAGGATATCTAAACTCATACATGAAAATAAGATTCTTCTTTTTCATAATTTGACTAACTTCCAGTTTATAATGCATAAAACAAAACCTAAACCTACCAGGAACATTACAGTATATATATATGATCACTAGATGGAGCTTTACCAATAACTCCTAATAAGCTTGTTTACATAAATGCCAAAAGAAATAGAATTCAGTATCTCTTTTGTTGTCTTTTGTTAGGAGCTATTGGTAAAGCTCCATCTAGTGATCATAAAATGCAAGCTAAAAGCAAGTTAAAAAATGTATAACTTGTTTTGTTTATCATATATATATATATATATATATGTAACAATATTATTATTCGATGTCTGGATTTTTAAAGCAATATACATAATTATATAATTGAATATTTGTAAATGCAGTAACTAAATAATTAAAAATTTTTATCCACTTAGGAGCACTTTTGATTATCCCAGTAATCTTTGTCAACTAAAGCTTTGAAAGACTAACTTTCCCACAATTCTGTGATCTTAACGTTTGCTGCTTGCCTGTTAATTAAATAATGTTTGGTAATAATTGAAACTTTGCAAGTCTTTCACATGTGCAATTATCTCTCAGACAGCCAATCATATTTTAAACAGCTGTCTTAAGAGCGATCAGGCTTCGACACACAACAGAGATTTTGACAAGAAAAGGATGATACCAACCTTTTCTCAACTTAACTATTTATATATATATATATATATAAGCCAGTCTTAAGCATCTTGGCCTGAAAGATTGAATATATAAACATATACACCTATCATTCATTGTGTATTAATTTAATATATTATGGCACGAAATCTCAGATTTACTACATCACAATTTTCTAGATGTTAATATAATTTATCAGCAAAGTATGTAAATAATATTTGTCTAAATTGCATGTTGTTAATAAACTGGTAATAATTGAAAGTTTGCAAGTCTTTCACATGTGCAATTATCTCTCACACAGCCAATCAGAGTTTAAACATTTAGAAAATTGCAGTGTAGTAAATCTGAGATTTCGCATCTTAATATCTTAAATTAATAACACAATGAATGATATGTGTATATGTTTATATATTCAAGCTTTTGGGGCAAGATGCTTAAGACTGGATTATATATATAAATAGTTAAGTTGAAAAAAGGTTGGTATCATCCTTTTCTTGTCAAAATCTCTGTCATGTGTCGAAGCCTGATCACCCTTAAGACAGCTGTTTAAATCTGATTGGCTGTCTGAGAGATAATTCTGCATGTGAAAGACTTGCAAACTTTCAATTATTACCAATTTATTAACAACATGCAATTTAGACAAATATTATTTAAATAATGTTTATATTTGTATATTAGCATACTTCCTTTATTTTTCTTTTACTGTTATTTCTTTCAATTTGCAATATTTTTACATCATTAAAATTGAAGTCAAAACCATAAATACATGATTTATTATGGTCATAAAAAACAGATGCTGAAATATCTACTATGCAATTTTGTGTTGATTTCTGAACTCGTTTAAATAATAGCAAGTGCTCTTTAGTTCTTTTTTCTAATGTATATCTAGATTCACTTATATATCCACTGCCACACCTACATATCCATTTATAAATGATACAATTTTTATTTATAAATGAGGTTTTATCTTTGGACTTATTTATTAATTTGTTTCATGTAGGAGGTGTGTAATTAGCAAGAGAATCAATATTATCATTAAAATTTATATTCTTATATGTTGTATTAAAATCTCTAATAACATTATATATATATATATATATATATATATATATATATATATAATGTTATATATATATAATTATATATATATATATATATATGATTATAATTGTAGCCAACATTTAACAATTCATTCGAATATATTTCAATATTTTTGCCTTTATCCGATGAATATTTGCAAAGACTATTATTTCTAAATAAGAAGAACTTTAAACCTGCCATTTTGTGTGACATTGGCACTTTTGATTTATATGGAATATAACTTCTGTTTACTATTGGTTTAATGGTCATACAGTAATCCAGCATGCATTGATTTCTAGTTATTTTAAGATCAAAAAGCTGAACATACATTAAATCCACATCTATTTTTATTCATTTAGGCCTTTTAAACCATTTAATTCTTTAAACAACTCATTGATTGTATTTGGTTTACCACATACAAAACATCATCAACATATTGATAATATACAGCAATATTTTTTTGATAATATTTTTTTTCAAAATATTTTCTTCATATGTAGAAATTATAAAATTACATATTTGAGCAACAGAAGGTAAGCCCATAGGCCATCTATTGCACATTTTATAAAATTCCTTCTTAAAAACTGCATAAATATTTGTATCAATAAAGTTTAATGTTTCAGTTATAAATTTTATTATTTTCACATTAACCTTTTTTAAACTTAATCTGTTGGAAATAATTTCAATAGATGCCAATCGATCAATTGATCCACCCATTTCACTAACATCTAGAGTACATATAACATCATTAACATTGATCTTAACATTACAGATGTTATTAACAAAATCAAATGAAGAACGTATTGTATATTTACCAAAACCAAAAATTTCCTGTAGCATTTTTTCAATTAAACAACACGTTTCATAATAAAATGCCCCACCCCCCCAAATCAAACATTAAATGTAATGGTTCAAGTATAAAACTGTATAAAGAAAATGAATCATTACATTTAACGGTTGATTTGGAGAAGGCATTTTATTATGAAATGTGTTGTTTAATTGGGAAAATGCTACAAAAAATTCTTCATTTTGGTAAATACACAATACGTTCTTCATTTGATTTTGTTAATAAAATCTGTAATGTTAAGATCAATGTTAATGATGTTATATGTACTCTAGATGTTAGTGAAATGTGTGGATCAATTGATCAATTGGCATCTACTGAAATTATTTCCAATGCATTAAGTTTAAAAAATGTTAACATGAAAATAATACAATTTGTAACTGAAACATTAAACTTTATTGATAAAAATATTTATGCAGTTTTTAAAAAGGATTTTTATAAAATGGGCAATGGATGGCCCATGGGTTTATTTTCTGTTGCTCAAATATATAATTTTATAATTTCTACATACGAAGAAAATATTTTGAAAAAGGAATATTATCAAAAAATATTACTGTATATTATCGATATGTTGATGATGTTTTTGTATGTGGTAAACCAAATACAATTAATGAGTTGTTTTAAGAATTAAATGTTTTAAAAGGCCTAAGTTGGATAAAAACAGTTGAGGATTTAATGTGTCTTCACTTCCTTGATCTTAAAATAACTAGAAATCAATGCATGTGGATTACTGTATGACCATTAAACCAATAGTAAAAAGTAGTGATATTCCATTTAAATCAAAAGTTCCAATGTCATACAAATTTGAAGTCCTTCTTATGTAGAAATAATAGTCTTTGCAAATATTTATTGGATAAAGGCAAAAATATTGAAATCTATTCGAATGAATTGTTATATGTTGGCTACATTTATAATTATATATATAATGTTATTAGAGATTTTAATACAAAATATAAGAATACAAATTTTAATAAAAATATTGATTCTCCTGCTAATAAAAAATATGGATATCAATCCCATATATTTCAAATGATCAAGTGAATTTTGTAAGGAAAATTTATAAAGGTATATGTGATATTGCATTTTACACACCTCCCACATTAAACTAATTAATAAATAACTTCAAATATAAAACCTCATTTATAATTTTAAAAATGTGTCATTTATAAATGGATATGTAGGTGTGATAGTGGACATATAGGTGAATCTAGATGTATATTACAAAAAAGAACTAAAGAACACTTGCTATTATTAAAACAATTTCAGAAATCGGAGCAAAATCGCATAGTAGATAATAATACTTCAGTGTCTGTTTTTTATGACCATAATAAATCATGTATTTATGGTTTTGACTTCAATTTTAATGATGTAAAAATATTGCAAATTGAAAGAAATAACAATAAAAAAAATAAAGAAAGCTATGCTAATATACAAATATAAACATGACTTTATTAACAGGTAAGCAGCAAATGTTAAGATCACAGAATTGTGGGAAAGTTAGTCTTTCAAAGCTTTAGTTTACAAAGATTACTGGGGTAATAAAAAGTGCTCCTAAGTGGATAAAATTTTTTAATTATTTAGTTACTGTATTTACAAATAATCAATTATAAAATTATATATATTGTACCCAACACACATTTATTTTGTTCATTCTACTAACATGTTGTCCCGAAATCTTTTACAATCTTCTGGAATTTAGTTTAAGGTTTCAACTGTCCATCTATTATCATTTCATCTAACAATATGTATCATTTAAATTATTATCTGAATAATATACATTGCAGTATTTAAATTATTCCATGATTCTGCATGCTTTATAACATTGGAAATACATTATACAATGCAATGATTTCATTATTCACTGTGCAAATAATTTAAGTGTTGCAATATTTACTATGGAATACAAAGAAGCTAACCAATACTGATATTATTTTAAATAATAGTGAATTACTTTGAATATAAAATGGCCAATTTTCCAAATTTTGTGCCCATAAAAGAGGGGTACATCTTAAATTGTAAACCCAAATTTTTAACATTTTATTTCTGTGGTTATTTTTTATGCTATTCATGTGCATATTATGATTGTTGACCTCAAAAAAAATTAACATTAAATGTCAATATGTATTGGCGTAGTTTCATAAATGGCTTTAATTCTGTCTCTCAAACTGTTACTTTTATTGTTATGTTGCTGATTTTATTGTTATTTTATCAAAAAAACACACTGAATACCCTTTAGAATTTTTCTACAACTAATAAGTCAATATAACACTGAGATGTGATTTTTTTCCTTCCAGGTTAATGATTAATTGTTTCTTGTTCTCAACATAAGAGAGCACCTGTCAATGATATTGACAGTTCTGATATCCTTGTCTTGATTTTCAAAGTCAAAATATATATCTTGAAATTTTTTTACACATATATTTTTTTTTCAGAAAATATTTGTGAAAAAATAAATTTTTTTAGAAGAATGATTCAGATTTTAATAGAAAAATTTATTTTTACATGAAAGCAAATTGAGAAAGAAATCAATGATGTATTGTTGCAATTTTTAATTGAATGCCAAAAATACATTTTATATTGATGGCAATTGATTATTTTTGCCAATCATAAAAAGAAATGTATTTTTAAAGAACTTTCATTTACTTTAATAAGCTGACATATTATTAATTTGCATTTTAAAAGTGTTTTTTAATCAAAAGCAAAAAGATATATTAGTAATATTAAATGTCAATATTGTATTTTAAAATCTGTTTTTTTTTCTTTGAAAAAAAAATGTTACAGTATTTACACTAAAAAAGACTTTGTCATGCAAACAATATACATATAATTTTGAGTGGGTTTTACAGTCTTGGGAAAATATACATAAAGAAATTATCAAAAAAATCTTCTTTAAAATGTTGCATTGTTAATGATTTAAATGGATCTGAAGATGGTGTATCCTGGTGAATTAGTGAAGATAAAAATTCAACTTCTGAAAGTGAAGATATAGTAAGTGAAAGGATGTCTGATTTAGATTCCCAATAAATGTGGTGAATTTATTGTATTTGTATTAGGTCCTATTTAAGTAAATAAAAATGTTTCTTCTTTTTCAATAAAACCATTTAAACTTTTTTTTCCAATTTTTCAAGCTTAAAATTCATTTGGGTTTTAAATTGGGGTGTTTTATATTCAAATTATATGGTATTAGTGTCACAATATTTTATTAGAGAATTATGTAAAACTTGTAATTTGTTAAGATGAATAAAAATATTTTATTATGGAATGTTTTATTAGAACTTATGCTTTGTTAAAGTGGATAAAAACTTTTGAACACTAGAAGTGGAATATAAGTGAATTTAAATATTATCATTATTTAAACTATTACATACTATGGAAAACATCAGAAATTTTAATCTGAACTCTAAGAACTTTTTGAAGAATGTTTTGAACTTTAATTGGATTGTTATTTATACAAAATGATTATAATGTTGATGTGAATTAATAATTTTTTAATGGAATTGTAGTTTAAGGAATGCACATATACTATGTTTTAGTCACTATTTATTTACTTTAGAAGGCATGTGATTATTTGTTTGGATTGAATTTTGAGATATCTTCATCCTGCAGTGGATCAGTAATTGTTGCAAATGATAATAATGGGGATGATGATATGTACTCTAATTGTTAAATTAAGTAAAATCATAGTTATGTATATGTACATTATCTGGATCCAGACAATGCCAGATGCTCAACATGTTGCACAATGAGTATCCAGGGATCATCATAATAAAATGTTAGTTTGATCATATGTGTGGTGGCCATTTTGAATTTTAGCATTGTCTAAAGTCCCTCCCTTCTGGCATTGCAAAATGAACCAAAAATGGCAACAAAGAATAATGCAATTCTGTGGCCTGAATCAAAAGAACTCTGGAACAAAATCTATGTTGTTCATGCAGGCCCATGGAAAATCATACTATTACTAATAATGATTAACACTTAGTCTAAGTGACTGATGGTAGTCAAAGTATTATCACTTTAGTCCAAAACAACTATTGAAAGTTTTAGAAGGCTATTTGCTGCACATAGCCAGACTAAACTGTAGTTTTAGACAATGGCACAACTTTTACATTAGAAGCATTCAGAAAATTGTGTGGCAATAATAGTAGTAAACTAGTGTTCACACCACTGTTCCATCTTTCTAGCAATGAACAGGCTGAGAGACTGGTTCAAGAAAAAAATCTGATGCCTAACAAAGATTCACACAGGAAGAAGCACCCATGTTTTTAGATAGCTGGTAGCATGGTATGCACTAAGCACAATCACAAGAAAACAATAGCTGAATTTTTATTCAGTAGGCATCTGAGAACCATTCTAACAGTTCACAGGCCTAATTCTATGAAAGCAAGAAATGAAAATAGTTATTCTAAAGTACATACAGACACCCATGTTTTGAGTACTATTTAGCCAAATTGGTTCCAGTAGTTATTATTGCACTTAAAGAAATACAAATAGTGGTGGTTAAAACAGCTGAAGTATAGAAAAATCATAAATATCAAAATCAACTAAGATAAAATTACACATGACTTGCCATCAGTAAAGCTTTGTCAGAAAGCATAGATTAGTCACAATCTGCCAATGATAAATCAGGCAGTGGTGTTAAACCTACAGTTTCAAGATCAATAAATGGCAACACTGTATCTTCTGAGGAGCCACAAATCAAAGAAGTCACTTACCAATGCATATGCATGACTACATTCTCAAGTACTAATTTTAGCCAGAGGAAGGAAATGTCATATCTCAACTTGTCTTTAAATAGTAGACTAGTCCAATCTTGTTTTATCTAGATTGGACTGAACATTCATTTCTAAGAACCAATGTATAGCCAATGGAAAAAATGAGACAATAGTTGATAATGCTCACAGAATCAGAATGTTTCCTTTAAGAATGGGAATCTGGCAATAAATGGTCAAGCTTTTTGAAGGTAAGGTCAGAGAAATACTGTTACACAGCTGAATGTCAGTTTCCAAGTTTTCCATATATATATTCTACAGAAAACTATTGTCATAAAGGCTGAAAGAGAGAATCTAAATTCTTCTTATAATAGCTGTTAAGCAAAATTGTTAACCCAGTAAGGCACATTCATGTTCTGGACTGGAAGTTACTAGAACTAACCGCCTCTATAAGGCAAGTTATCAATGACATCCAAAAGTGTCACCAAACTTACTCACTAGGCAGAATGTCATTGATCAGCTGAAAGCAGTAGGAAACCTATAAGGGCACTTGCAATCCTTGCTTCCATAGTTCGTTCAACAACTAGAAGCGATACATCGCCAGTGATAGCAATTGTAAATATCGTCCATATGCAAATGTAACTATATTATAAAACATTTTACATGTGTCTATGTTTATATAGATTTACTATGAACACAATAATCTGGCTCGACTATATATATATAAGCCTGGTCTGTATGTTTTGGTTTCGCAATTATAAAACAATTAGATATAATTAATTAATTCACCTAAGTAATCACTACCACCTCCAAAAACTCTGGCTGTAATTAAAAAGTTCGCACGCCTTGAAAATGCTGAACTTTTTTTTTAATTTTCTGTTGTTTTAATGATGCTTAAAATTTTTGATCAAACGTTAAAAATATAAATAAAATAAAAATTGCAGGTAAAAAAAAAGCAACATAAAAATTGCTGTTTTAAAATGAATGTCTAATGCCAAATACAAGACTAATTTTAGTTGTTTTAACAACTTACTGCCGATCTCAAGCTTTTCAGTATTCTTCTACTAACGGACAGGAACAAAAATATTTATCAGTTTATGTGATTATTGGTTACTATATTTTTCATCATTTTTTTTTCTCTGTTTCACTCTTAAACTTATCTTTATAATTTATTGAAGAGTTGGAGTTATGGATTTAAACGTTAAAAATCCTTGAATAACAATTATACTGCTCGAACATTAAATTACTTTCTGCTTTAATGGGTTATTTGATGACTTTTATTTATAATGTTGCAGAAATATTTCACATTCACATTTTGTATTATTAAAGACAATTTTTTTTACAAAATTTTTAATATGAAAATAATAAAATTATGTAGAAGTAATAATGTTTGTGTACCTATGTTTTTAATTGATAATCTGTATTAGCTTCAGTTGTCACAGACATAAACAGGAATTATCAAGTCACTAAATACCCTATTTTAAGTACATTCTATATATATAAAAAATAAAGAAAACATTTTTTATGAAATTTGTCAATTTCTAGATGGTGGTAATAAGAATGATTTATCATTTTTGTTTGATTCTTTGGCTAAAAATGACTAAATATTTATTTATTAACCAATATTGGATAATTAATTATGTGAGATATAAACAGAATTCTTGAATAATATCCAAAATTTATTAAAAATATTCATATTAATTTGGTCTAAATTTGAAAACAGATCATTTGCATAAACTATGGAGGCACTTCCATTGTCTCATGAAGCATTTTAATCAAAAGAACTCAAATATATGTATGACAAATAATTTAAAAACTTTTAATTGGTTATTATATTGATTATAGTTAGGGTATTTACTATGTTAATGAACTAAGAAAATGTAAAATAATAACAGATAATTTGTATTTTATTAAAGGAAATTACATAAATAAAAATGAAGAGAAAAAATTGTTATTTTATTTGTCTCAAAAAATAATAAATATGTAGTTAAAAACTTAAGATCTAACATATGTCTGCAACATTATAAACAAAAGTAATCAAATAGCCTAGTGTGACTATACATAATGTATGGAAACCATGAATCAACTTTGCTCTTAGAAAAAAATGAAAAAATCAAGAGGAACTTCATAGATAATTATATGAAGTTTCTACTGACTGTTGCTTTTGGAAGGGTGGCTCAGTTGGTTAGAGCATTACCTTAAAATTCAATGCTCAAAAATATAAAGGTCCAGCTTTGATTCCCATGCTAGTACTGTCATTGATCAGACCAGCAACCCTGAAAGAGGGGGAAATAATATCTCTTGAAACATTGTGCATATACTAACATGTGTGCTATTACTAACAGATAAATGTATTTGGAATATTTAAATAAAGTTAACTTTTTCTAAAGACATTCAATACTCATATTAGATGATAGATATAGTCAAACATATAAATATAACTAAAACACCATCCTCACAAACCTTCAGGAAAACAATATTCAAATTGATCCTAAGCTAAATTATTGTAACTGTATATAATTCCGTTTGACTTAGTATAACTGCTAAACTAACCAATATATATATATATATATATTAAAGAAAAATATGTTCTAATAATGAATATAATAAAATGAATAGATAAAAGATAAAAGTACTGTTCTGAATAGCTTACAAATTTGGGTACTGTTTCATAACTAGAATATATCTCTTTTTAATGCTCACCACATTAGATAATTAATATCATGAATGAAACTATCAGTAAATGTTCTCAGATTAAGTAGCAAAAATGTAATGAAAATATCTGAGCAGGCTAGTTGGCCTGCAAATGCATCAGATATTTGGTCAACTATATATGTAATAAATATTATTATAAACCAAATGGTTTTCTCCACTTATATATTACATATTTGGACAATTTAAATGCACTGAGTAGGTGTCATATTAGGCAATTTAAAATATAACAAATAAATTGAACTAGTCACAACTAATTTTATAATAATTTATATCTACATGTATAATGGGCTCATAAATTTGTAAAGAGTATTAATGGGTCCATAATATATATTCTTGCTTTGGAAAGAAGATAAAATTTATTAAATATTTTACTTGATAGTGAGAAAGTACTATAGAATAAATAAAATAATTATAGCCTAAATAAAATAATTTAATAATAATTTATGCAGTAGTAAATCAAAACACCTAGGTTAATAGCAACAATATAAATTTATTTAAGATATACATTAATTAATTTATTTGTCGATATTAAAATAAAAAACAATTTATAATAGCAATTAACATCATATAATCTACTTTTATAATTCACTCTTACTATAGTATAATTAAATATGATATATAATTTACAATTAAAATTTATAAATGCATATAGTTAAGAAAGGGTAACTATGGACTTTCTTTCACACAAATAATAAAATAAAATATGCAAAAGAATTTAGTTAAAAGAATGCAAATCAAGTAATTTTTTTTTTAAAGTTATCTATAATAAAAACTAAGTTATATATATACTATTTGTTTTAACTGACTTTATACTTTACTTGATTGTTATTATTTAAGTTATTGAATGACAAACCTAGACTATGTTGTAATTAATATTATTAATTAAAAAAAAGATTTTATAAATATTTATAAATATAATCACTTACTTACTATTGTTGATAAGTGATTTTTTTATCTGATTGTCTGTTCCTATTAGCTTATACAAAACTTCAGTTTAACTTTCTTAGCTTATAGTATTTTTTTTGGTATCTTCATACTAGCCCACACATATGTAGGGATCCATAGTCATTTTTAATCTTCAATTTTATCCAAATATTTTTTTTGTTAATATTGCAATCAAAATAGATTTAGTAATATTAAATTGATGGTGAGAAACATAGCATTTTTGGTTTTAATGAATCCATTAAAATTATAGACATTAAATAGGGCAAACTTCTGACTCTCCTCTCCAAAGTTCTCTTTTCACAATACATTTTCTTTACTGTAAGTTCAGAATCAATTTATACAGTAAAGTAAGATTAAAAGAAAACTTTTTATGCATAAGAAAGTATGTGTTTTTTTTTAAAATTGTTTCTGTCTCTATATAACATAAATAACACAGGCTATAACTTTAAACACTAGTTTTGAACATGTGATTTCTTTCGTCCAATTTTAATAAAGCATTGTTTGTCATCTGACATAAGTTAAAAAAATATTTTATAATGTTAATTAATAAACGATTCAAAACAAAATAGGTTCAATAATAATTTCTTAATTAAATTATTTATTTTTTTAGAACAACCACATTGAAATTAATTTTTATAATTGCATATCTTTAAAAAAAAAAAAAACATTTATGGTTATACAAAAAAGGTTTTTTTTATTATATTAAAAATTGTACATTTTTATTAAAATCAAAATAATTAAATAATCATTTATATAACCGAAATGTCTTCTTATTTAATTTTAAATAATGTATTCAAATATCAAAATATAATATTAATCATTAATATCGTTCTAGATATTTTAAATACTTATTCTTATCATTGAGAGTTTTTTCTGATTTTTCTATTTTTTTCTTTAATGGCAATATTAATGACTTGATTCTATCAGATTTCATTATTATTATACAAAGTTCAGCCACTGAAAGACTGAATGATATAAAACAATAATAACATTTACAAACACATTGTTTTTAATTTATTATTATTTTATTTGGAAATATAATTATTTGATATTTTTCAGTATTATGTGTGAAAAATAACATTTCTCAAACACCATCATTTTTTTGCTCACAAATATTGCCTCTTTTCACTGCATTTTACATGACTTTATGCAAGGTTTCAGCTCTTAAATTTTAGATTTCAGCTCAAATATTCTCCTTAAATTCTTAAATTGATCGAGGTTTATTTATATAACCTTGTTCTTTCAAGTAACCTCTCAAACTGAGGTCTGGGATCATCAAATCAGATGAATATGGAGGCCAAATAAATTCAGAATTTTTTTGAAATTATTCATCCACTAAAAATTGTGACAGGAAGTTCATCATTGCCTGGTAGTGTGTGTAGTAGTTCCATCCTGTTGGAATCATATCTCCTGATTTTTGTTCAATCGCTGGTTGTAAATGATCTTCAATCATTGTCCTATACAGGCAGGGCCTGGGGTTGATTTTTTCTGGATGACCTCCTTCATTTTCAAATACTATAGTAGGGGCCAATAACTCTATGCCTAGAACCTCTTCTGGGAAGATTGCCAGCCAATTCAGTTTTTTCAAAACAGGCAAATAGGATCTGAATCATGTTATCACTAGGAGATACTCTGATAGCAAAATGTTGCCATTATTTTCTCTGAGTTAAAATAATTGATCTTTCACTGGAATAGTAAAACTCAATGAGTTTTACTCATTGCTGGACTTCATATGTAACCATTTTCATCTCCAAAGGATGCTCTTTAAGTAATCTACAAAAAATAAAAATAAAAATATGGAAAATGAAAGAATTATGACTTTTCCAAACCCTTTGAATTTTTAGTGGCGATCCTGTATATGTAACTTCTTTAAATTTCTGGATTTAAAGTGTTTGTTATTTTAATTTTTATCATATCATGTCTCACTAAGTAGTTATTTAAATGCGTTTTTTTTATCTGAAGACAAAAATAATCTGAACAGCATTTATATATTTAATAAACTTATACATTTTCTGAAGCATATTCTTCATTAGTACACCATGACCATTACGTTTCCATATATTTGATTCAATGTATCATCCTAGATAATAATTATGCTTTAAGCAAAAAGAAATAGTTTGCCTATCTGAAAAGTTTTGTCGTTTCTCAATGTCCTACATATAGTTTTATAACTTTTTATTTCTCTCTCTTTTTTTTTTTTGCAATGTTTTATGAATTGGTGCTATCCAAATTTATGCCAATCTTTGTGAGAATCTTTGCTTTTAATTTTATTGATAATTTTATCAATAGCAAAGACTATTAAGTTATAAGATACAATATTTTTCACAATTTATCTTCCAGATTGATTACAATAAAATAATTGTTTTTTTTGTTTGTTTTTTTACAATTATTATTATAATATCACCAGCTTGTTATAAACATTTTAAACAGAAAAGATGCCAAACAACTCCTTGGGGAATACGATGCATTATTCTAGTCATAGTAATATTAATAAATATATATTGTATGCTTAACATTTACTATACACATACTTTTTATCATTATTTTGAAACAAGTTAAAATTATAAGCTGAAGTGAAACTTTTAGTTGTTGCTTTTACAGAATTACTTAATAAAAAGAAATTACGTTTCTTTTAATTGGAAATAACTACAATTTTAATTAGAAAGACTTATTCTTTTGAAAAATAATTATTTTGAGCTGCTAATTGTTGGTGTTATCGGTCTCTTATTAAAGAAGGTTGTTGATCAGTCATTGCTTCGTAAATTCTACTAAAATAAATTATCATAATTTGACTTACAGATATAATATGAATGGACTATTAAAAACATTGGAGAGAGGTTGTTGAATTAGAAGCCTTTCTTTTTAAGATATTTTAATAATCGATTGATTTATTAAACATGACATCATCGAATTTACTTCTAATCTAATAACACGGATATATTTTCTTGTTATTTTTTAAATGATAAAGTAGGAAGCACACACATTCTATTCTCAATTCTCTACTTCTTGTTCCTCTCGTGGCTATAACTTTCATCGGAAATAATAATCTATTTTCTTAATTCCAATATTTAATAAAAAAAATTAAATCAGTCTGTTTCTTAGCAGTTTACTGACATGATTTTATTTTTATAAAATAAAAATAAAAATCGAACGATGACAGTTAGAGATGACAAGAAAGATAATTTGTTTAGTTATAAAAACTCTTCCACAGGTTTAATAAGCATCTCGGTTTTTTTCTTTTACCCTTTGACTCTATTTCAAATAATATTTTGCTGTTGCCGGTATCGCCAACTATCACCCTCTTCATCTATATTATTACAAAAAAAATGTAAATAGTGGTAATATAATATTAAGAGATAAAATATATAGCCTCAAATAAAAGCAATCGAGGTCACTAGAAAAAAGTTAATACTACACTAAAGTAGGTTGACATAGCAGCTTTAATGTCCTATTTACATGTGTACAAAATTATTCAAATAAATATTTTATAAACTGGTGAAAAAATACTATCTAGCAAGAAATAAAACTTTTTATTTTCAATTTTTAAATAATATTGTTGAATATTATCAAAATCACACTTTTCTTTATTTTGCTGTAATATCCTACAAATATAATTTATCCAAACCACTTCGAAATCTTTTTAGGGAAACTCTTTACTTGTACATATATACATACACCTGTTTCACCTGTCCTGTAGTTTTCTTCAGAGCTATGATATAATGAACACATATGTACAAATAAAGAGTTTTGCTATAAAGAGTTCGAAGTGGTTTTGGATAAATTGTATATTATTGAATCATAAGTACTTCTAGATTTGTCCTGTTTGTTTAATGAATGATAGTATGATGAGTTGTATCATTTACAGTGATCAAACTTTTTTTCTTATTTACTAATAAAGCAGACACAATTATTCTTGTAAAAACCAAACAATTATTAATATTGTTAAAAATTCTTATAGCCATCTATATTTAATTATACTTAATTTTCTCTCCAAGATAACTTTTAATAAAAGTATCTATAATAACAATAAACTTTATAACTCTTTAGTTACAAGTATTATTTTACTTTTACATTTTTAAAAAAAATCAGAATATTTATCATGTTTTTGCTTTTGATAGCATTGCCAATTGATCTATTTTTTGAATGAACAAACTACTAGAGATAATGTTAAGACTATAATGTGTGCTCCAATTAGTTTCCCAAGCATACATTAATTTGCCAAGTTAAACCTTCACTTCAAATCCAGTTCCAAATGGAATCGGTATTTATTCAAGACTAGATGCAAATAATTTCAGCCTATTAATTTGTTATGCTGAAAAGTTTTGCATAATTTGCATACTTTTACATAAATGTATATACAAAAAAGTATAATTCAGAATAGATGAGTATACAATTAATTAATAAAATATAATTGCATAAATCACATAATCATGTTACAATTTATGCAAAAAGATAATTTATGGCATGGGAAAATCACAATGACCAAGTCTAAGCCAATTTTGAAAAAAGTACTGTCAGAAAGCATTTACAAAGAACTAATATTTTATAATATACCCTTCAGCTACAATAGTTCCAAAAATATTTGCTAACATATAATTACACAAATGATAACTTTTCACTGAGACTATAATAGACTTTGTAGAATTGTACTTTTATAGCCATTTGGTTAACTGAAGATTTGAGTTTCAGGAGACACATCATAAAATCCTCATATAAATTTGTAGACAAAATAAAAGAATTGAAAATAGATATTAACAACAAAATGACATCATTTGATGTGAAAGAACTTTATGGTTCAGTCTCATGGTCAACAACACATAAAAAAGGTTTTATAAGGGATGTATTGAAATGGATCAACAAAAATATTATTGCCATGATAAATGAAAAACACTATAATATGGAAAATGAATTGCAAATGAGATTTCTATTTAGTGGTATCATGTGTAGTTTATATCTATCAAAGATTGAAGATATGGTTATTTCAAAATGTTTAAACCTGTTTTCTAAAATATTATATGTAAGATATATTGACAACACTTTAATCTGTAGAACCAACATATAATGTACCGGTCAGAATTGTATGTTCGTCTAACAAGAGCTAGCATCTAGGCAAAAGTACCTCAAGTCCAATCATGTGCAAGATACATAAGTCAGGAACAATCATGAACTCTACCCTATTGCCTATTTTCCAGATCTATAACATTATGAACAACATTTCTGATGATAACAAATGAAATTTTATTCATTCCTGTCCCGGAGCAACAGCGGAGAAACAAGAGATCTATAGAGAAGGATAATACTACTAGGCTTCGAACCCCTGCCCCCAACAGAATGAAATAGCTTAAGATTATAATTAGATTTTTCAACAAAATTTATTTATAAATCCAAGTTGGCCTGTCAATGGAAATAAGCTATATGTAACACTATCCAATTAACGATGTGTATGCATAAATGAAGAGGCAAAGCAGAATTAAATACTAATTATATGGTTAATAATTTATTAATATTAATTAAAAAACTGAATAAACAAATAATATACAATTTAATAAACAGGTGCGAAACTATTTACCTATAACACTAATAGAATTATGGGTTTCACTTGATTATGAATGCTGATTTGCGTATTGAAGAAATTACATAATAATAGCATATAAGTTAATGATTAAATAATACACAAATCTGCAATTGAATACGATGATTAAAAAAATGTACTGATAATCAAAAGATGCGGCCTAATATACTAACAATAAATACCAATTTTACCATATTATAACTTGGACGCTATGATTATTTTATGAAAAATAAATGACCTTAAAAAAACAGATAAATGGGTTATAAGTTACATCAATTTATTGTGGTTCAAGTGAACCACACACAAAAATATTTTATAATTTACATTATTTACTTAAACAGTCATTAGTCCTTAAAATGTTCAGACAGAAAAGTTATTTGTATTTTATTTTATTCTTTTCTGACTGGAGAGGATTTATTTAACATTGTTTGTTAGCGCACTCGAACATTGTTTCAATGAGAGGGTGGGTAGCTTAAATAAGCTTAGAATGACATTCCCTAACTTATAATATAAACGAAAATATGAGATGGATTTAGAAATCATGGCATTACATCTTTCAGATTTAAAATGGGCAAATATAAAAATATTAAACAAGAATTACGATGCTGACTAAATCATAATGCTAAAAAAGGTTGAGTCCATTTTAGGACAAATGCTTCATCAATTATATAAGAATATGAAGTGTCCCTGTACATGTGACAGGTCAGTATTTGAAAAGGTGGTATCATAGGAATTGCATGGTCCAGTTCTTCCAGTGTTAACCCATGTAGAGCCTAAATGACAACCTGACAATATCCTGGATTCGGTGCTTTCAAATCCCATTCAAGGATATGCCATAAGTAAAATAATCCCTGTCCTTCGGGTTTTAAGTTTGACAAAGCAAAATGAGGAAATTTCATAATGTTATCTAAGCCAATCAATACTAATAATAATAAAAATAAATCAGGTTCTTAATGATGCTGATATGTGAATTAAGGCCCTCATAATTTAAATAGAATCTAGCATAATGATATGACATAATTTGATCCCTCTCAAAAGATACTCAAATGACCTTTAATATTAGTTAGGATGTCACAACATAAAAGAGGGAATATTGTTCCCTTCATTAAACAAATATTAATACGATAACTAGTAATTAATTCCATAAAATAATTACCATGCTAGATGGCGTGATGGGCAAATGATTGACCATATAATAAAAAAACCCAGCAAAGGTAAGGTCATTAAATTTACTTTAAAATATAATATGAAAATAAAATCAATAGTGTGAACATGGTAATAAAGTGATAGATTAAATGTAGCAGCAAATAATCTGCCACTAAGCAAATAGATTAACTTAAAAATATTATTCAATCGAGCAAACTTTTAGTTGGGTAAGAAAGCTTACATTTACAACTTAACATCCCATAATATCGAGAATATCTAATAAGAAAATTTAGGATCAGTTCACTAGATTGAACTATTAGCATATTAAATTAAATCATACAAAATTTATAATATTGAAATTAAAAGTTTGCCACATTTAAAATATTAAAAATAGAAATTGTGAAACCCATTAAAGAAATGCATAAAATAATAAAGTATAGATTCATGCATTAGATTTTCATGAAAGAAAAAGAAAGTCATACTTTGTAGAATAGTTACAATTAGCATTACAACACCATGTTTAAATAAAAAGAGAATTATATTATAAATAGTATAGATATTTAAAGTGAAGGTTTTAAAAAAGTTCATATTAGCAGCATGATTAGGATTTATCTACCATTACTTGATGACTTGAGGTCCGTATGGATTGGTAAGTGTAAAATTATAAAATGAGGAAAACATGGTTAGCAAGGCAAAGTTTGGAAAAATAATGGCTGGCATCTTGAGACAGTTATTTCAGCATTTAATTTAGGCAGTCCATAAATGGAGATGGCAGGTTAGCATAGCAGTATGGAAATGATTTTTGGAGAAGAAAGGGAAGCAAATTTAGTCCCTCTACTCTGGATTCATATTTCAAAATTTTGATTGACGTGGATCTGTTCTGCAATACTGATTAAAATGGTGCACTAAGAGACAGCCTAAAATTGTGGCTCTATTTATGTGTTAGCAAGACCTCAAATATTCTCTCTTTCCACTTGATAAGGCCTGGATGTCCATGAAGTGGCCTGACTGCATCTATTCTTTATTTTCAATGATAATGCAACAAGTTCTAGAGTATTGTTTTGATCTATTTCAAGAATGGAAATAGATTCAAAAGATATAATTTCCATTAATATTATATTTGCTAAGGGATTTTAATTTATTAATTACCCTTTTTAAATTAAATCTAGAATATTCTTTTATTTATAAGTTTCAGAGTTATTTTAATTACTCTCTAGAACTTTCTTTGGTATTGCATCATAAAATAAAATACGCAAACTATAAAATATAAAATAAATATACATAATATTTGATATTTAATTAGGAGAAAATATTTTTTTATCAATAACATTTTTTTAGCTAACTTGAACACACATACAAGATTATTTAAAGGGAATGGAAATTTAAATATTTCCGACTTAAAATTATTAAATATTCTTTTATAATAAAACGTTTAACTTATGAAAGTACAAAAACAAAGGAGGGTTTTAAAACTTGTATGTGTGTCCTTTCATTCTCTAGTGATTTAACACATATATAGCTGGGTTTAAACCTCTGATTCAAGGTTTTGAATCACCAGACAGTGAAGCAAAAATGTGTGTAACATATTTTCCACTTCAATAAATTATAAAAATTCTTCAAGAATTAGAACAAATGTGTTTTAAGTTGGTCTATTGAAAAAGAAGATAAAACCAGGGTGTTAAATTTTTAGATATATATATGTTCAGAGGCAACATGATAACTTAAGCTATAAAATGTTATTGAAATTATTACATGTTATTGAAATTATTAAAGACAGAAGGAACATTTTATCCTAAGTCACTAACACCCACAGGGCACAATATACTGGTCTCAAAGAATTTTTATATAGGAATTTAAAATTATATAAACACAAAACAGTCAGGAAAAGGAAAAACACAATGGAGGCATACACTAAAGATTTACAAAATTTGGGATATAATACAAACAAAATTATTAAGACAATCAAAAGATTCTATAAAAAAAAAACTGTATACCCTTAAACAAGAGAGGATAAAAAATGAATAAGCCTCCAATATATCCCCAAAGTCTCTCAGAAACTAAAAAAAATATATTCTGAAAAATGCAATTTAAGTTTTAGTTCTCCCACTTCATTAAACAATCTACTTAAAAATTCTAAAGATAAATTGCACACAGAATCATCCCATCAGATAATGTATATAATTAAAGGTGATCAAATCAATGGTAAAGCTGCATATTGTGAGAAATCAAGGGGCAATCTATCAACAAGGCTGGTAAAGCAGAAATAAAGCCATAAATTCAATCTGATGAAAGCGAAATTGTGTGCACTGAGGGAGATGTCAGAAAGTGAAATTTAAAGAGACTTGGATGATAGCCAAAAATCGATTTGCCAAAAAGAAAAAAGAGACAAGCATCTCTCTATTGAAGAAGTAGGTGCTAGGAAGAAATTTAAATATTAGTGAATAATGAAACAACAAATGTAAATGAATTTAAATAATGAATAAAACTATCAAATATACTTACTAATTATAAACTCCAAAAAAGTAAATGAGCTATGAATATGATTTGCAATATATCAAAAGCATGCTAAGCATGAATAAAATATTTAGACAAAAATATAGGATTATGTTTTAGTATAAAGGTCTGAACATTTATATTACTGATAATACTAACATATAGTTCAATTTTAAAACATGAACTTTAAGTTATGAAATAAAAAAAATATTTAATAAAAAAATTAATAATCCAGTTATGAAAGTGATGTACAGTAATAAATGAAGAATGAGCAATGATATGACTAATTGATGGAAGATTAATGCAATGTGGTTTCAAATGAAACTTTTCAAATGCTATGAGGCAAGATATAATATGGATGAATTATTTAATCATATTACAACATTCACATTTAAAAAATCTAGTTACTTTATTGTAAAGTTGGTGGAAAATAATTTTAGCATATTTATAAAATCGATTTTCATTTCACAGATATCCTTGGGTCCATCATTACAAATATTATATATTACTTAATGTGTGCTTCTATGATTGTTGGTGCATCATATATAACCAAATATGCATGATACTATATTATGCAGAAAGATTAGATTCTATTTAAAGTTAAATAAAACACTATTTAAGTTAAAATGTAATAATACATAGAAAATAAATTTAATAATAGTAATAATAGGGATTAAATATCTAATTGTAAATTAAGTTACTTGAAACAGCAATTTGAAACTAGTCAAATAAAGCCTCAGTGCTTTTAGAAATTACATAATAAAAATTCATGGTTCTATATTATAAAGCATAGCTAATTATATAAGTACATCTAGAGTAGAAGTGTAAATTAAAAGTATAAATAAAAGTTGAAATACTTTAGAAAATCCATAATAAATGTATGGTTGATTTATTATGTATTTCAGTCTATTGAGTTATTTATATTTTTATTTACTGTTTAATTTTGTAAATAGAAATCATAGGTAAAAACAATAGATATTTTTAATCCAGTAATTTAATCAGGATATAATTAGGAAGATGGTGGAAAGTTGGAAAATTTTAAAGAAATAAGTATATTTTAAATAAATCTATAATTAAATAAATACAATTTGCTATGAATAATATATAGCCAATCCAGGTAAATATTTTATAAAATGACAGGTATTAAAATTGAATATATCATTTTCTAAGTTCTGTATTAACTTAATGAAGCTCAAAAGGAAAAGGTGAGAATAACAGATATATTATCATCATTGTGATGTAATCAATCTCACACTTGAAACAAAATTGCTTCTTATTGTTTTAGCATGCATATTCTTCAACCCACAATCAGTTCAACATGCTGTATCACGCTCACCTTCCAAATCATATCAATTCTGTATATATTAATCTTATTATAAGGCATATGTGTTATATAATATATATAATATTAGTACATTATTATTATTATTATTATTATTATTATTATTATTATTATTATTATTATTATTATTATTATTATTATTATTATTATTATTATTATTATTATTATTATTATTATTATTATTATTATTATTATTATTATTATTATGTGATATACTAGAATTGATAAAGAATAGTTATTTTGCCTTTTATATCCATGTCCATTTGTAACTGTAATAAATCAAAATATGAGTTAACATTGTAACATTTAATACACTAATACTATATACTTTAGTCAGTCTAGGATGTATTAGTCATTTTCTATGTTACATTAATTACAGAAAGTTGAATAAAACCACCTAGAATATGCAGAAGGGCAGTGATATTTGCTATTTGGAAATTTACAGAATAAAAAAACTTGTTTAATCAAAATGCATCTTAAAAGTCATTGAAATTTTTTTTATCCTTGTCTTTAATGAAGTATATGTTTGAGCACAAAAAATATATTATATCAGGAATAAAATATGTTTAACCACACTATATCTTTCAGGTTTTGTAAGTTTGAGTAATCAATAGATTCTAGGTGACAGTGCTTATTAAATTCCTACCCAGTACTTCAATATTTATAGACTGAGATTTAGAATATATCTTCTTTAGGTTAAATTTTCGAATTTAAATCTAGTGCCCATAGATGCTTTGGATCTAATGCATTTGTTATCCAGAAACTAACTTTTACTTTTTTTATTCTATCAAGCTACTAGTTGAAATTTAAAAATATATTCATGTTTTGGATTGAGGCCATCATATCTTGCATTGTTATATCCATTCAGTCTCTATAAAGATCCTTCTATTTTTTAAATGGGATTGATGTAAAACAAAAAAAAAAAAACATTACATGACCTGAGACTGCTTCCCATTTTTTGAGTAGATCATTTTATATTACTTTATGTCTGCTACCTCTATTAGAAACATAAGAATATCCAAATATGTGAATATTCAGAGGTGTTATATCTATTTGGCCTGAATTCAAAACTTTAAGAAGGTTTTTTGAATATTAGAATTATTAGTTGTTGGTACAAAAAAAGAATAAAAAATGGCTTCTCTATGAAATTTTCATTAGATTCAAAAATTTTGGATATAGTAGGTCCACATCCAAAACATTTCTCTGACAAAGACTGTAAGGCAGAAACTAATCTGGATATATGAATAGAAAAGTGTTTAAAAAGGATTTAGTAATTGCTACCAATTAGCATATATTCATCTTTCAAGCTTCAATAAGTAGCAGATTTGAAATAGTATCAAAAGATTTGGCTTGTGGAAAATTATTCTTTGAGTTGGAAGTCTCTGACTTTTTTTTATTTTATTTAATACATAAGATTTTGTGCAAAAGTTGAATAGTTGCATAAAAATAAGTTGTGCTTAAAGCTTTAAATAAAAAATATTTTGTAATCGTTTACTATATATTGAAATATGATGTTGTCTACGAATGTTTTCTTATACTGTAATCAGAAACTGTCAAAGTAAACTCATGTAATGAAACAAAACATAAGTAATCTTATAAATTTTACCAATATTTATAAATATAAATAATATCTGTTATTGACTCCATCAGCCTATATATTCATATTTCAAATAAAAAATTAAATTCCCTGTTAATTCTTATGGTATATCATTTGCAGTGATTTTATTCAAATTCATATAATTTTGGATGTTTAATGTAAATTCCTGATAGAAGAGAAGCTTGTTGTCATATTTGTATAATAAATTTTATAAGATTAATTCATTTTTTGTTATAGACGTATGCACACACATTCCTATATAATGTAAAAGACACATTAACCAGCTCTTAAGGGTTAAAATTTCTCCCTCAAAGATAAACAGTTAAAAAAATAGAATAATATTTACCAGCTTTGATAACTTCAAAGTGATGGCTGTCTTCCCTATTTTATCCTCCAACAAAGAATATATAATATTCTATTTGCCAAATAATATTGAACGATGGTCTGAGTTGTATATGCATTGTTATACAAAAAAAAAAGTAGTTTAATAAATAAAAATTTAAGTTCATTTGCCTTGGATTTGAACCTAGATCATATGAACAGGTGAACGCACTGTTTTATATACAAATACACAAAAATATATGTATACAGTGTATGTTCAACCGTGTTTTGTAACAAATAATTGGTTTAAAATTTTTTATTAAAAGGTGTGAGAATTTTAAGTTAAATAGGCGAATAATTATCATTTCTTTACGCTACTATGCTTTAATTGAAATTCGTCGTTTTGCCGACTTGAAAAGAAAATAGAATTCTTCTAAACATCTTTTCTTTTCATTTCTAAAACATAATATACATTTTTTTTTTTTTTTTGTAATGTCTAAGTGACCATGAACCGATTTTTATCCGCTATTATATATCAATATTATCCTCTTTTTTTTTCATTTTTAAATTATTGAACTATTTTTTGTTTACCTTTTTTTTATTATTTAAATTATTTAATGCCTTTAAATCATTTTTTTCTACAGTAAATTGACCCAGAAAATATTTTGAGAGATACTAAAAGATAATATTAAAATATTAAACTCATAAACCATTGTCTTAGGAAGTTTTCTTTTCTTCTTTCTTTGAGGAATTTTTAACATTCTATTATTAAACGGATAGTTCAAAATTGCATTATTAAAACCCGAAGTTTTAACTCAAGATGATGTAACTATAGGTAGGATTGTTCTGATAACAGGAATGAGCAGAGAATAAAACATATTTTTAGAACTCTATAAAATAATAAAATAAAATATTAAATCATAAGGACAAAGTTTTTAATATAAAAAAAAAAGATATTTTTATTGTGTTTAATGTAAAAGAACATTGATTCTGAATAAAGTAGTATATATAAGTATGAATGTTTGCATGTCGATAATTATTGACTATTCTTTCACTATTAGATGAAAATATTATAATGGTTACAAAATATGAGATGCTTGATTAATTTCATATCTACATGTGCAAACGTTTTAAGAATCATGAAATCTCAGTGTTCGTCTTTTGTCAAATATAATTAACAATTTCGATGTTCATTGCTTCTAAAATATTTACATATTAAGTAGGCTATTTAAATTCTCTTATATGAATAGTGAAATAGTTATGTCTTTTATTGGCAACTAATAATGATTGAATGGCTACATTGCTTTAAGTGTTCATAAGAAATTCAACTGCAGGGGTCAGAACTGGAATCGATCCAAGGATTTTATGCCACAAAACCTGGTTCTCTATTATTGCACTAAAGCATGATGGGAAAAATAAATTATCAAATAGTTTTATTGCTCAGGTGTTCATAAAAAGTGAAAGTGTCCGATGTTTCAGAACCGTAATCGATTCAAAGATCTTATATCCACAGTTTGCACTCTAACCCACAGGTCATTGATAAATATTAGAGTGTGAATAGAGCATAAATTGAGTTATGTAAATGAGAAAAAAGTAAGTTTTTACTGACTGTTGCCTTTATCAGAATTCAATATTAAAGAATCTAAAGTTTCAGGTTGATTCTAATGCAAGTACCATCACTAGTTAGACCAGAAACACCTGAAAAAGAGGGAAGAGTAACACCATTGGAAGCATTGTGTATATACTATCTTGTGCTAGCTCTTACTAACAACTAAATGTAATTGGATTTTTTTTCTTAAGACATTCTATATGTTAGATGATAGAAATAATCCAACATATAAGTACATCTAAAATATCATCATCATAAACCTGAACCTACCCTGATACCTCTCTGAGGAGTGCCAAAGCATGAAACTATGGTCAGGGGTTTGAGGAAGGGTTCCTGACAGAGATATTTTAAGTGCTGACTCTAACTAAGCATTTATCATAAAGCTTGTAGAGGGATTGGCAATCCTCATTGTTTATAACTTACAAGCTTAAGAGATAGGGTCATGTGATCTATGACTCTTATTTTGACTACTCATTTTAGTAGTTTGTATATTCACCTGCTATGTGTATCTCTTAGAGTTTAAATTTGAATAGAACTTTTTTTTTGAACAGTTGAGAACATTCTTAATGAGGTTATCATTTTCTCAGATTATCATCTAATAGTCCATCTAGATTGTTTCAATCCAGAACCTGATCATTACAAGCCTCTCAATTGAATAAGTGATAATCTCACTGCATTAATTGTGTTGATGAGATTGTTCTTATTATTCAAGAGCTAAAGTTTTAACATTAATTATTCTGCAATCTCTGATACTTGAGTTTTGCATGACTTCCAAAGCATTTAACTAATTAAATTAGAATTACACTGACAATGATTCTCCAATTTCTTTTGTTGTTGTTGTTTTGTCATGTGTCATTTTTTTACTTAATTATTTGTTGTTTTTTTTTCTTTTGGAATTAGAATATCCAAAGTCTAATAATAAAATAAGTCTACTTCTAAGTCAATGAAAAATTAGTAGACTGTAAACAAAAGTAACTATAATATAATGCAAGAATGATTAACATACCTGCAAATACTCATTGTTTTATATTTTGCAATTAAAGTTACATTTTAATATAAATTGTAATACTGTTTTTTATTTTAACAACTGTTGTAACAAAATCGATTTTGAAATATATATGTTTTAATATACTTATAACCTCCCACCAATATATATTTTAAATGAATGAATAAAATCATCATTCATTTGATTAAATTATATATAAAAATAATAAGATAGAACACTTAAAAAAAAGAATAGCAGATATGAATTAATTTTTTCATGTGAATTAAGTGAAGATTTTTAGCTT
This sequence comes from Epiperipatus broadwayi, assembly GCA_028023455.1. NCBI lineage: Eukaryota > Metazoa > Onychophora > Udeonychophora > Euonychophora > Peripatidae > Epiperipatus > Epiperipatus broadwayi. Next base: position 5,738,112 of record JAQFVV010012425.1, on the reverse strand, counting down.
TAAAATCGTGTGAATTAAAATACATTGTGGCATATCAGCAAAGTCATCATTAAATTGCTTATGGCCATTTAAACTCCAGAAGAAAACTAAAAATGAAGATATAGACAAGAAATAACAAGTTAAATAAACAGAAAAGGGATTACAATAAAAATTATTGTGCAGATAATTAATTAATCAAATAGTTACTCAGAGGGCATGTAATATTTAAACATTGAAAATTGCTGTTTGTGCTTTCTTTTATGTACATTTAGCTTTCAAGTTCTTTCTCTTGACCATTGTGTTAAACTACACATTAAAATGATGGAAATAGATAGTCAAAATAAGAGTCATAGATCACATGACACCATTCTCTTAAGCTTGGAAGTTATACACAATGAGAATTGAACCTACCCTGGCACCTCTCTGAGGAGTGCCAGAGCATGAAACCATGGTCAGAGGTTTGGGGTGGTGGTCCTGACAGAGATATTTTAAATGCTTTCTCTAGCTAAGCATTTATCACAAAGCTTGTTGAGGAATTGTCAATCCTCATTGTGTTTGGAAATAGAGTCTTGTTGGTTTTTTAAAAACAAGATACTTTATTTCATATAAAAACATAATTATGCTTATGTACAAGTAACTCATATTAGGATATACTCACAAAGAGTTTTTAAAATGTAAAACATTACTTGTCAATGACATAATGTAATAATCATTAGAATAAAATTAATTTTTGACTATTAAATTACAACAAAGAAATTCATTAAGTGTACAAACTACTGCAAACCAAGAACCAATATTTACATATTATCTTAAATTGAACCACAATCTTGTTCTTAATAAGCCAATACATAACCACTTGGGTCATTAGTTTTGATTCTTCTATTATCAAACATTATCATGTCTACTTTGACCAAAGTCAATGCAGAGTACTTTTACCAATGATTGATAAATTAATATGATAAGTGAATGCTATTTTAAATAACATTTTTTTATATTTTTAATAGAACTATCTAATATTAAATAGGATATTACTAGAGTTTTGAAGTTAGAAAAAAAGGTGAAATAATTAATTAAAATATGGGCATGTAGTTTACTGCAAAGTCTAATGTATTAAAATGATAAGTTAATGGAATTTATTAAAAATAAAATGTAGAATAACATTTAATTGGTTGTTAGCATATCATATGAAGTGACAAACTAAATTTCTCAAATTATTATAAAGATACAAAATGCAAATAATGTAATTTATTTTTCATCAAGTTTATATGGTGTTGAAAAAGTAGATCAATTTTATTGGATTTATATAATGCTTTTGACCAAACAAAACATTTACATTTTTAAAATAATACCATCATCATTATTATTAAAGATTTTATACATTTGTGTTAGATGTAATAAAAACTTGGTTTAAAGGGCAAAGAATAGAGGAAGATCCTTGATAATGACTACAGGGAAATATTTAAAATATCTGGAAACATGTGTATAATGTACTGGAATATATATGAGTTTAAGTAAATAAATGATTTTAAAAAGAAAAACAAAGAAAACAATTTATTGGATTTTTATATATGAAAAAACATCTTAAAATTGTGTCAAAAATTTTAATGTTAAAACTGTTAAATTATTGAAAAATGAAAGAATTATGAGTATATATAATTATGGTGGCAGAAATTTAAAAAAAAACATTGGTTTGTAAAGTTTACAGAGAAAAAAAAAGATATATTATGAATTTTTTGGAAGCATTCAAATAAAAGAATAGGTTAAAAATTGGATTATATTTTAATTAAAGGAAAGTATGTATTTTAAGATTCATACCATTATCATCCATTAGTGAAATATAAGATACATGTCAATGTAAATCTAGAGAAACAAAAGCAATTAAAAAAACAATATTAACAATTAATATATCTAACTTTCAGGAATTCACATCATTTTAAAATATTAACAAACTTTGGAGATGATATACACTTGGCTGAAATCATTAAAAAGATGAAGCTATTAATAACTGCAAGAAAGAAAGATGGTACAAAAAAGACAGTTATTTGTCCATATTTTTTTTCTGAGACAAAACAAGATATGAAACAAAGAAGGAATATAGATATTTTTAAATATGAGCCCTTAAGAAAAGTTGAATATCTAGAATTATGTAAAATGATAAGAAAAATAGTTAATATTAACATAAGAAATATAATTATGAATTGTAATAGAAAGCTATAGAACAGAATACAAATTTCCAAAATATAAAACAACATATTGGCATGTAAGAATAGTTGCTTCAGCAATAAAAAATGGCATTAGTACTAAAATGGAGATCAAATCATGAAATGTATGGAAGAATGCTATAACGAATTGTATAATAATAATAAAAAATGCAACATTTTTTATTGTCAAGTATTTTCAATGATAGGTGAAATATGCAATAATAATCTATGAAAAAGAGGAAGCCTTCCAAAAACTAATAGAAATATTATTAATATATTAAAAAACCTATGAAGGAGTAGAAAAATTGTTTGAAAAGCATATTCCAAATATCTATATGATGAAGATATGCTACACATTTGGAAAATGCTATAATAAAGATATAAATTATAGACTTAACAGTTTTCTAGCAGCTCTATACAAAATCTTAATTATAACTCAAACTAAATTGAATTTTAACAACTCTCCCCTACCTTCTCTCCAAAAATAGCTGGATTTAAAAATAGTTTTAGCATAGTGGACCACATCCAAACATGGTGAGAAGTTATGGAAAGAGCTTATGCTTTGACTTATATATCATAAAAGAGTATTTGATTTTCTGAGCATTTTCATATGATTAAAGCTTTATATAATCAAAATATAGACACAGGATATTGTTATATACTGAAGACTATTCATCAAAATTCAACAGCTGTGATTAGATTATATGGTGTCTTTATAAAGATAATCATTGAAAAGATGTATGGTGGCATGATTCCATATATCCATAGAAGTTTTATAAAAATTATGCTATGGATTGAAATGGGAAGCGAAATGAATAAAGTAACAGGATTCTTTAATTCTCCTATATATCATGGATTTTCTCAAAAGAAAGAAATAATGTTTGTTTATTAATCATGCATTAAAAGAAGATTATTAAACAGATGGATATAATTTATATTAAAAAAATATGTGCTATAAAGTTTTAATATAGGTGTTTTACAAACATTTTACTTTTGGATTATTAACAAAAGAGCAATGCAGAGATTTCAGATGCTCAACAAAATCTGAAGAAATGCATATTAGGAATAAAAAAATGTAATCAAGGATAAAATATATGAGTGAAAGAATAAGTAAGTATCATTATCAATCAAAATTGTAAGACTTAAGAGAATAAAATTGTGTTGTGCTGGATATATTGTTAGAAGAAATGATAATAGATGAAATGTTAGATGGTAAATTGAATCCCAAATTGTGGAAAAAAAACAAATGTAAAAAAAAATGAATGAAATAAGGAACTTTGTTAGTTTGATCTGGAGAAAAGAGGCTATAATTTGGATAACTGAAGTGATAATATTTGAAATAATCATAATTATCATTAACTATTTATTGATTACTAAAGATTACAATAAATAATAGTCCTGAAATTGAATGAAAAGTTTGATCTTGAAAAACATTGTGTTTTGGATACCTTTTTTTAATTTTAATATTTTAAACAAAACAATAGAAATCAATAACGATTGATCATTACAAATAGTAAGTATTTTCAATAACTCTCAAAAAAAACAGACGACTAGAAAACAATAACCAGTAAGCTATACAACATCTGAGGCATAAAGAAGTTAATATTTTTCCATCCTTTTTTATCCGTTTAGTATTAATATTAGAATACAAATTTATTTAAAAGACTGGCTTGTTTAAAAACTCAAAAAAAGTTCTAAATTTTACTAGTAAGTTGTGAAGTCAAATCCATAGATATCCTAATCATTATATTATGCATTTTAAATCTATACAGACAAACATACACTCACCTATATATAAATGTCAGACAAAACAAAAATATTGGAATTAATTCTACAATTTTCATTATAGAAATTAATAAATAACACTGTAGCTGGCTCATAACAAGAATGAGTGACATCTTGAGTAATAGACTAGCTGCAGCTGTTACTTAGATATTTATTTATTTATTAGTATATTAAAAATTATAGCATTGATACTAGGGTTCATCTTGCAATATTAAAAACATATATCTAATTAGATGGAAGTGATTGGCCCTCCTACTGAGCTATGTAAACATCAATTAACCATGAAAAGATAGAATAATAACAAAACTATCATTTAGCTTTGTGGATATTTAAGCTTAGTTTTTTTTTTCATGTTCAAAGTATCAGGAAGCGAACCCGTGAACCCGGGAAAACTGCTTGTAAGACGGCTGTGTTGACCATTCGACCACCAATGCTTGACATATTTAAGCTTAGTTGATCATCATTATTCTAATTTAAAGAGTGAAGTTTTCTATTATTTTATGTACAAAATAAATAATCTAAAACCATTAATTAAGTATTCTGAAGATCATGACAGAATTCCAATTTTAACAACTTCTAAATTAGTTTTAATAAGTTAATAATAAATATTCATAGCTAAATTATATGTATTACCAATATACATATATTGAGATAGTTTGTCTCACATGCAACATAGTGAGTGTACACTCTTGCCTGTGTGCACAAATATATTCAAAATTTTAAAAAAAAATGATAAAAAAAATTTACACAAGTATTTAAATATTAATTCTTATTAAGCACGATGTCAGCACGTAATACTTATATAAGGCTAAACCCTTAGTACATGCACCTTGAGTGCTTAATTTTTTAGCAAGAGAGACCTCTACAAATCATAATATGAGATTTGACTTTATAAAGATAAGAGGGACCCTCTTATCTCTAACCTATTTTTCTTAATTATATAGGCAAATCTAAAGAATTTTGATTTGGGAGCATGAAGCTAATAAATTATTCACTGATTAAGTCCACTATTTCTATTAAACATTAACATTCATGAAATCTTTCGATTCACAATAAGTCAATATTCAGATATTAAATTTAGAAATATTTTGAAATAAGAATTAATATTTACAACTTTAAATTGATTCAAAATATTTCTAAATTTAATATCTGAATATTGACTTGTAAATCGAAAGATTTCATGAATGTTAATGTTTAATAGAAATAGTGGACTTAATCAGTGAAGTATTTATTAGCATCATGCTCCCAAATCAAAATGCTTTAGATTTGCCTATATAATTAAGAAAAATAGGCTAGAGATAAGAGGGTTCCTCTTATCTTTATAAAGTCGAACTCACGTTATGATTTGTAGAGGTCTCTCTTACTAAAAAATTAAGCACTCAAGGTGCATGTACTAAGGTTTTAGTCTTATATAAGTATTAAAAGTATTTAAAATAAGATCTTAAATTGCTTAAATATTAGTTAATTAAGAAATAATATTTTTTGATATTTTTAATTATTCTTAAATTATTTAGAATTACAAGTAATAAGTCTTTCGCATACAAATAAATTACTTAGTTTATTTATTTATTTATTTTTGTCAAAACTAAATTATTTATGAAACATAAAAAAACTATTTGTGTTTAAAGAATTTTTATTTATTTTAATGAATATGTGCATTTTTATACATGTTTATTTCATTATGTTTATACATAAAGAGAACAAGGAATAAGTTTAATTAAAAAAATATTTTTGAAACTATTTGGTTTTGAGTTAAATATGAGAAAGAAAAACAATATGTTTTATTCATGAAAATTTAAAATATATAGATATGTATTAGGAGTAGCATAGTTATTGATAAACTCTTATTCAATTCACAGAATTAAATGTGACATAGTTGAATATATTAATTCTTTTGTCCATAATTGAAGACCTCTTGTAAAGGATTAAAATAAGGAGTTTGCATTTATCTTTTAAAAGAGAAGTACATTTTTTTTAAAAAAAATGTGTATCCATATTTAGCACAATATGAGGAGAATATTGATATTTTTTTTGATTGAAAAATTAATGTGATCCTATCTTTAAAATGTATCTATGATTTTGAACATTCTATTTTAATAAAATATTATTATTTATCTATTATAGCATTTTCTTTATGTTAAAAAGTGAGTGTTCCTCACTCAGCTAGAAACATCATTCAATAGATATTGTTAAAAAATGTTGTGACTATGAATGATATTAAAGTTTAGTAAAAACTTATGTCATGTAATGTTGTTTGATTATTATCACTGACATTTTAAAAGAAGAGTAAATATAAATCATAACAAAAGATATACCACTTGTTTTACTTAATGTGACTTTCCAATTTATTTAATTCTATTTTATCACTTATCAGAACATGATGTCATTGTAATATTTGATATTGTTAATTTAATTATTTTTTAGAACATTTAAATGCTAATGATTGCTCACATAAACACTAACAAGTTATTATATAGTTTAACATTAAAAATTTTAGAAAGATTCATAAATTATTTATAATTAATCATTTGCAAATATGAATTAGATTCAATAAAATATTTCTTTGTTTTTATTTTAAATTTTGATGAGCAATCAAGTCTCACTAGTTATGCTAAACCCTGAGATTAGGTTATTTAAATGTTGAAAGAAGTTGTAAAGTTAAATGCGTTTTTTTGTTTATGTTATGAGTTTAGTATATGTAATCATAAGATGTTCTTTCAAAAGCTATCCTATTATTATTCTAACTATTAATACCTTTTGGACATATAATTAAGAAAAATTCCAGTTCTCTATTTATTTATTATGTAAGAAAAATGCCATTTTCTGTACTGATGATCTGGAGATTTATGATTTAGAGAACTAACTTACTCTCTCTCTCTCTTATTCTAGTTTGACACTGTTTTAATTTGAAGCACAAGTTTTATTTTTTTATATTTATTATCAATTTTGATGTGGTAATTCATCAGGTATGCTGCAGTCTTTCTTCACCATTTTTTCATACCAATGCATACCACATAGCATTACTATATATATATATATATATAGTAATGTGTGAAGTTATCTATAATTACTCCATTAGAAACACCTCCATATATATATATATTTATACCAATGCATACCACATAGCATTACTATATATATATATATATATAGTAATGTGTGAAGTTATCTATAATTACTCCATTAGAAACACCTCCAACTACAACAGCAGCTAATGAAAGCCAAGTGCCTCAGCAAAATGTTTAAGTGAAAATTGGCAAGTTGATTACATTCAAAACAAAGATCAATGCAATCAGATTGATAGTTTTTACTTTAACTCTTGGTATGAGGCAGTTGGCTTTTAATAGTTGCTGTTTTAGTTTGAGTGCTTTCTAATTGAGAAATTATAAATGGATAATTTCACACATTGCATATTACCATTTAAAACAGCCATTAAAAAGTATTTTATAAAGAGCTCACAAATAAGCTCTTAACAAGCTTTACAGAATATCTTCAACCCCAGACTGGTTTCTACAACTGGCTTCATCAATGAAGCATCAGGATATTCAAGCATTAAATTAAAAATACTAGGACAAGCCCAGCACTTTATCTAATGGATAACTATTAAGTAGAAAATCTAAAAATTTCAGACATCCATATGCCTTCCAATCTAGCTATCTAAGTTAAAAAGCCATATGGAACTGAACTAAGTTCAGATACACCATATATTAATAGCTTTAACAATATAAAATTGCCAAAGCCTTAATAGCAAAAAATAAAATTACAAATAAATCAAGTCAGATGTCACATGACCTAATTTAAACAGGCTTGTATTACAAATGTTTTATAAGGAGCTTGCAAATAAGCTCTTAACAAGCTTTGCAGAGTATCCTCAACCCTAGACCAGTTTCTGCTACTGGCTTCCAGTGAGGTTCCAGGATATTCAAGCATTAGATTAAAAATACTAGGACAAGCCCATGCCTTTATCTAATGGATACCTTTTAAGTAGAAAATCTTAAATTTTCAGACATCCATATGTTTTCCAATTAAGCTATCTAACTTAAATAGCCATATAGGACTGAACTAAGTTCAGATACACCATATATTAATAGATTCGGTAATATAAAATTACCAAAACCTTAATAGTAAAAAATAAAATTACAAATAAATCAAGTCAGATGTCACATGACCTAATTTAAACAAGCTTGTATTACTTTAAATTGTAATAATTTGATACTGGATAAATATTGAGGAAGAATAATATAGACGTGGGAGTTTGTGACCTGTACCAACTGAAAGGTTCTTCATTCTGAAATGCATCACAGAGATGTTTATATATTTGTAACTTTATTCGTATAATTAATGTATGAGTGATGAAATAGAAAATTATATGCATTTTTTAAAATATTATTCATAGAAAACTTGCAATAGAACTGAATAAATTAATTCATGTGATTGTGTTTGCAAGAATAAATATATTAATTTTTAATTAAAGTTTATATCAAAGTTAGAAATGAATTATAGCTTGATGGGTGATTAATAGTCATAGTAAAAGTATTTATCTAGCACACAGAACATAGTATCATAGTTAGGATTATAGGAGGTCTGGCACCTTTTGGTTAAATTATAATATATATAAAGTTAATAAACAGGCTACAAATAAAAAGTAAACAAACGTGAGAAGTATGTGTGTACATTTGCAGTAGTTGGTTTCAGTAGTTAAAAATTTTTTTGGTTTAATAGCCAACTTTTTTTTTATTTAACTTGTGGGGAAATTAGGATTTTCCAAAGCATATTTATAGAGAAACAAATTCTTTTTTGTTGAATAAATTTTCTCATGCGCAGCTATGTGATTTTTTTCTTTGACAAAAAAAGCATTCATATATGACTCAGTTAAGAGACAACATTTTTTTAGAGTAGTTGTGAAAGATTAACGATAGATGCTGTTCAATTCTAATGGAAGTTTTTTAAAAATGTAATTGCTTTTTTAGCGTCATGTTTGATTTATCACAGCTTTTCTTCATATATTTGTAATCTATTTCCAACTATCACTCTTCATTATAAACTATAATCCTAATTTAGACATGTGTATGTTTAATACGGAGCTTTAATTAAGTTATTAAAAATAATTTGTGTTATGAAAGAAAGCCACTATCGAAAGTTAAGTCATACAGTCCAGTTAACTTGGCATGCCTACAACTAGAAAACATAACGTCCATAGCTTACATTTATATAAGAATAACGTGCACTTTAAATTTTGATCCAGCCTGTCTATAGAATGTTAAAAATGCTAATGACCTTGATTAATACGTGGAACAATACTTTTTAGATTTTATGAATTACATTCTTGAATTACATAACAGTCAATTGTATATTTTGATATAAAACAAGATAAACAAAAAAAATGTGGCCTTGGAAATCAATAAAAAAAAAACTTGGTTATAATTCACAGATAAGCATCAATAAAAAAAAAAAAAAAAAGGTACAGTGACTGTAGTAATTTGAAAATATAAAAATTTGAACATAATTCATGTATATATATATACATTCTTACACGTACATAAAAAGTCTAAATAGTAGGTTATTATACATAGCTAGAGACACATTATTATACATGTTAGAAAAAAAATGTATGACCGGTTTTTATCCTTATTGCATTCTGAATTAACTAGGTTTTTTCAGTTAGGCCAAGCTCCCAATTGTTGCAGTCAGTTGCTTTATATATTTTTTCATGCAAAAATAATTACTGGGTGAAGGGCGATGGGTCTGAATTGAATGGATCAGATTAATTAAAAATTCGTATTAGTAGCCTTTACATTTTTCTACAGTTTCAATAATTATGTTTATAGTAATAATAATAATGATTTCTAAAACCTATTAGTCCGTGCGCAAGAGCAAGCGTTGATGGCCTAGTGGATAGCATAGCTGCCTCCCTAGCAGTTGGCCCCGGGTTCCCTTCCTGGTCAATGCATTTGACACATAAAAAAGAGCAAAAAACAAGACAAACAATAAGCAAATATCAATATAAACTTAGAAAGAGTAGCAGATATATACAATTTCTAGTAACATTTTAAATCTATATCTAAGTTCTAAGCTTTTAAAAAATTAACTAATATTTATTTGAACATTTATTGAAGAATCCATACAATTATAGTAGCAATTCAGGAAAAAAATATATGGCAATTCAACTTCCAAGGAAAAAGTACTCTAAAAATAAGTTTTGCAACGACTATACAAATCAATAAGTGAACCACAAAAATGTTTCAACACAGAACATGCTATATCATTTTTTATGTTTAATTGATATTTTTCAATGCTGTCTTTTAATTTTCATGGTAAATTTTTTTAGCTATGGAATGAGTTATCCTTTCTATCACATCTTCCCAGTGGAAACAATCAGTATTGCACTTCTTTGAATATAAAAGTAGCAAACTCTCCATACAGTAGTGCCATCAAATGCAAACCTTCATAATCACTAGATGCAGGAAGGTTTGTGCATAAAATTCCTATCTATTGCCTACTCTTATTATTAGCATGCGCAGATATATGAAATGATGATTATGTAATTCTTTGAATATCTTTGAGATAATATAAAATAGTTAAGGATCTATTTCTCCCATGAAAATCATGATCAGGTTCACCATAAAACACTCTTTTAGAAAATATAGTGTTATTCACTCATTTTAGATGTCTAATATATTTTAGAAAAGTGGATAATTCATATTTCAAAATAAAGTGTTGTAGGGTCTTCCCATCACTGGTACATGTATGTAAATTGATTACGTCTTGTACATGATAGGTCAGAGTGACTTATGGTCAACATGGATAGGATGAGAAGGTTGGCAATAAAATGGGTTTTGAGCATTCCAACATTCAGATTTTCAATGAAATGGACAGCTCAAGAGTTGTGGGGTGGAGTGGTTTGAAACATGTCCTTTAAAGTATGAAGATTGGCTATTTTAATATAAGCTGACCTTTGATTGTATATATGTGTGAAGATGAAAATCTGGACCAACTGATGAGTGCTGGTTTAGCACGGAATAGATATATTAGTGATTATTTATCCTTTTGGCATGTGTGCGATCAAGTGTATCAATGGTATGAGATAACATGGATGGTTGAGAGTCATGTGAAAGTCTGAGTTCAAACTCCCTATATATTACATATATAAATGCAGGTATGAAAAAGCCTGTAATGCAGAAAAACAAAATCATATTTTAAAAGTGGATATTGTAGTATCACATTCAACAAGTTGATGACATTGTATTTTTTATAACTACAGAGCATCCTTAAATTAAACTTTTGTAATACTTTTCTATGGCATTGAGAGGGTGTCCATATTTCACTTTCATATATATTGTAATGGTAAGAATTGTCCCTCCACATAAAATCTAAGACACAAGCAAAATACACTAAAGCTTATCGAATCCGGATGCTGGGATCCAGAATCCGGCTAACATTCAATCCTTTCACCTCTTCTCAATGATCTAACACCCTATGGATGACATTTTTCAACTTATGCAGACATTCAATTTAACCTCGGTCTGGCAGTCACCCAGTTTAAAACAAAAGACTCATAAATTAAGTAATTTAACACTGATTTGATCAGATATAAACATATGACTAAGTGGTTAATTAATATATCAATGATTGCTTATGAAATTTAATAGAATGATCTACATATAAATACAATAATGTATAGGTAAATAAATCTAGAGTTGGATAAAATGAACTCACAGAAAATAAAGATATGAAAATGAGTTATAATTTTAAATATTATTAATTTAATAAAACAATAACAAATAGTAAATCAAAATATACACAATTATATAATGGGAATGTGAGAGATTACACTCACAGGCATTGCATAACTAATGAGATTAATGTTCCATATTATCTCATTATAAGTGTTCAACAAAATGTAGTGCAGTTTGGGAGTTTATGCCTATATTAATATGCCAACTTTCTAGCTCTTTTGTAGTCTGCTGAATCATATGGAATATATAGGGTATATGAGTACAGACTTTCACACAACCCACCACTCTCCAGTCTATCTAATAACACCGATACACTCAAGCACATATATGCTGAAAAGATAAATAATCACCAATATACGTATTTCATGCTAAACCAGCAATCATCAACTTTATAGCCAAAGTTATATAACTAACTTAATAGCACTCCTATGGTGTCTATCTATATATCTTGTTAAGTCGAGCATATAGTCAAGCTCAGAGATATGCAGGTTAGCATGTTAACCTAGATTAGGGTATACACTGATACTAGATAAGCATTTAATATAAAGGGAGAGTAAATTGGTTCATGATAGATTTACCTATATACTCTATGGCATATATTAAAATATTAATAAAGCTAGAAGGTGCGAATGGGTCATTATTCATGGGCTTCAGCCTCCAAAGGCTCGGTTGCCCTACAACCACTCAACTTGCTATGCATAGAAACATTAGTAGTTCAGGGAGTCAGATAAGCATTAATTATGAATAATCTAGGTCCTTGTGGCCTAGTTCTAAAAGTGTGTGCTTTACCAGAAACTAAGTGGATAAGTGTGACCTCCGCCAGCAATTCATCAAGAATCATGCAGCAAGCAGATAATTGTACTTGCGTACTTAGTAAGGACACATCCACAACTTATACATATATATATATATATATATACTGCAAATATGTAAAATTATATATATATATATATATATACTGCAAATATGTAAAATTATATTAGCGTGCCTTAAAAATAGATAGCATCTATTTGCATATCTATACAACCCAGTTCTCAAATTTAGTATTTCGAATATATTATTTAGGGACTAAATTAATTATTAACCTAGTTTAAGATTATCACCTGAATCTCAACATATATAAATCTAAGGAGGACAAAGCATATTTGAGGGATAATTATAAATAAAACATTAAAATATGCTTTGAGAATATCTCTGTGGCTAGTTCCTATGATGTATGAGTTACATATAGAAATAGTTATAACTTATAACAAGAGTTAATAAATATAGCTTTACTTCTCACTATATGTAAAATATATAATTGTTAATTAGAGAAGATATTAATTAGTATTAAAATTTATTGGCTTAACATTTTCGAGGATCCATGCCTCATATTCATAGCCTTCATAAAATGTATAATAAAATATGCAAATACAAATATTCAAATAAGCTAGTATTATGTAGCCCATTTCTTCGAGATCTCAGAGCAAGTATCTTTTCTATTAATGGCATGGATGTTTCCATTGATGTAAAATGCCTCCTTTATTTTTCTTTTGTGATCATTTGATTCTGAGCACAATATTATGGGATTGGCAGGTAAGCAAACTACAATTTTAACTAGAGAATGACTGATTATAGTAATATTAATACCCAAAATTTAATCAGTAAAATAATAACATGATCTCGAAATAGCGAGTGAAAAATTAATAATTCGATTATTTAATATTTATTATAGCGAAGATATGAAATTATCTTTGCAGATTGATATGCTAAAATTATACTTATAAATACTCGCAGTTTTGAGTTATTTGGCATATTAAATACATATAATATTAAAATGCTAAAAATTATAGAATAAATTGGATAGATTAAAAATAGGCATAAAAAACTGCAGAAAATTATATATTTAGTTTAAAATAGATTATTATGGTTTTACATTTTAAAAGAGAATTCAATATCACAAGTTTTACAATCAGACAAGATTTAAACATTAGAATTTAACAGTTTTCTTTGCAGATTTTAGGAAAGGTGTTTGGGAAAGGCAGATTTAATAAATAGCTAGCTTTTAAAAGAAAGAATTGAAAGTCACAGTTTATGAACAGAGCTCTGAATAAAAATTTGTCAATTTACCAGTCAGCTGTTTTCATTGCAGTTCTGGGCACTTGAGACGATAATATGTTGACACTTTTGGTGATGGTTTAAAGTTAATGGAGGGTTTTCCACAGGCTGCTTTGCTTGTGTATGGCATTATATTTTATTGGACCAAAGTTCTTCTCCATTCACCACAAGGAGAGAGGCAGTGACTGATGGCCTGCTCTACTCCATCATTTTAAAGGTGAACCGAATGTGGGTTCTGTTTACAATTCACTTCTTATATATATGATCGATCCTTGGTGACAAAACTTTAAGTATTTATATTTTTTTAACTCTGGCCACCTGTTTATTTTTACAAGCTTGTCTGCATTTATTTATTTTAGAAAAACATTTTTAATTATGACAACTAATTTAGATTTTGTTTTTCTACTCTTTTCCGCCCGTTTATTGTGACAACACTATAAAATTATGTGAAATTGTTATTAACATTTTACATTTATAAAATCAAGTTCACGCTATTTTAGGACTATTGCGTGACTTAATTTAAAAGTTGCTTACAAAAAATTAAAAGTTACTTTGAAAATTAGTAGAAAACTAATTTTATTGCCATACATGCAGAATAACAACGGAAATGGCTTATATACATATGCGATTTCAATAACATAATAAAATTGGCTAAATAATTTAAACTAAAATATTTCTTAAACTAGAAATATTTATGAAATGGATATATATCTGCAATATATACCAATAACATAACAATAAAATTGGCTAAATAATTTAAACTAAAATATTTTCTAAACTAGAAATATTTATAAAATGGATACATATCTGTAATATATACATATACTATTAAATTACAGACTTACCATTCGCATATATATATATATATATGTGTGTGTGTGTGTGTGATTTTGCATATATAGTAATTTAAGGTTGTTTAAATGGGTACTCTTAGAGGGTTCAAACCTGATGTGGAGATAGGTATGGGGGTAAAATACATAAAACAGGCAGATGGATAAATCTGTCTGTTTCAATATATATATATAATACTTATTTACCTGTGGTAAAGTATACAATTTTTTAATTTGTTAAAAGCAGAAGCATATTAAAGTATGTGTAGTAACACAACATCCAAGTCCAACTTTCTACTTATAAACTTTCATAAAATTTAAACTGGTTTATATTATGAAGATGAAATAACAATCCAAGATAATGGCTGGGGATTTTTTACATTATTTGCTGATAATGAAGTGAATTCTTTTAATATTGATTATTAAACAAAGTTTTTAGCCTTAAAAAAATTCTGTATATCATTTTTTGAACTAGAATAAATAACATAATTATCAATATTTTATAAATGCTGACTTCAAAAGATTAAGTTCTTCTTTTTGCTTTTAATCATTTAAAATTTAAAATTTCATTATAAGACCTGTATCCCACTTTAAACATTGTTTCATTAAACTGACTATAAACAATTCCAA
Source organism: Epiperipatus broadwayi (assembly GCA_028023455.1). Lineage (NCBI taxonomy): Eukaryota > Metazoa > Onychophora > Udeonychophora > Euonychophora > Peripatidae > Epiperipatus > Epiperipatus broadwayi. Next base: position 5,722,854 of record JAQFVV010012425.1, on the reverse strand, counting down.
AGATGAATAACACAAAAATTGCAAACAATGTTGGAAAAATTACACATCTTTGGATAACACAGTGTTGTAATAATACTTCTCTCATTTCATTAGGTAAATGTTGTATAACATGAATAAACTTTGGTGGATAACCAAATAATTATAAATAATGTCATAAACATATTTAATTAACTAAATTAAAAATATAAAATAAATCTTTTGTTCTCAATTTTTTGCTTGCATTTGCCTGGAAAATAAATCTATGTTGATAATACTTTCTGATTTTTTAAAATCACAGTGATTCTCTGTTGACAATTTATCTACAAATATAAGAAACCTATTCAACAAATTATTTGAAAGTATCTTTGCTGTAGATGATACTAATGAAACTCCTTAATAATTGTTGTAATCTTTTCAATTTCCTTTATTTTTAAAAATTGGAACAATGGTTGCAGAATTTTGTGGTCAATATATACCTAAAAAATTCCAATTTTTTGAAGCTAACATATGAATCACAATATTTTTAATTTTCTTCAGTTATTTTATAAGGAAGTGCAGCCATTCTATTTTGAAGATAACAAAAAACTATTTTGACTTCACTAAACCATATAACTTTGTCCAAATCTAAATTATTATAACATTAAAAGTTTCCATCTCAATTTTTTATACCCTTATTTAAAAGATGACCAAAATATTTCTTTCATTTGCTCAAAATATTTTTGTTATTTTATAAGAGCATGTCGTTTCTAGATCTAATAGAAATGTGATACCATTTCTCTGGTCCATATGTTTCATTCTATATATATATGAGGTTACTTGAAAGTACTGATATGTGTGAATTGATTTTATATATCATCCTCATCATTTTCAATGAACTGACTGCAAGATGTAGATCTAGCCAAGTTTATACCAGTTTCTCTGATTAATAATCACACTTTTCTACACCACATCAACAAATTTCTTTAGTTCATTCAACTATTTCACATGTAGCCTCTTTTTATATCTTTTACTATCTTTTGATATCCAGTTTAGTATGACAACTGTCCATATATTATCATTTCTTTTGACAATATGTCCAGCCCAACTCTATTTCACACTTCTCTACATCAAACCAACAAATTTCTTTAATTCATTCCACCATCTCACATATAGTCTCTTTTTATATCTTTTACAATCTTTTGATATCCAGTTTAGTATAACAACAGTCCATATATTATCTCTTTTGGAAATATGTCCAGCCCAACTCTATTTCAGTCTCTTATTTATTTCATTGATATCAATATCCCAACTGTTCAAGTTTCAGATTCTTAAATATAATCTGTTAAAACACATTTATTAAAAATTATTCTTTTCAAAGCATAAACATATTTTCTTTTAATATTAAGTTATTTCTATAAAAGCATTCAATCCAAATTTAATTCTATAATTAATTTTAATCATTATGTATTTTTCTGTAGTAATAATATGATCTATTTGTAATTAACTTATAATTCATCATTATGAATTTTTATTGTCTTCATCTGAGAAAAACTATTAAATATTATAATCATTTAAACACTTATTTTTAAAACTACCTTGTTATTTTTATCTGATATCTTTAACAGTATTTTCTAAAAATCCGATGCATTATTTGCAGAAACAATTATATCAACTACAAAATGTAGATGACTTAAATAATTTCAGTTTACATATATTCCCTTACATTCCCATTTTAATTCACAAAATATTTTGCATACACTGCTGTAAGAAGTGTCGAGATATGGACTTACACTATCATACACTTTTTTAATATTAACCTTCTAATTAATCCTGTGTACTCTAATCATTGCTGTTACATTTTGATAAATATTCTTCAGAATATGACAGTGTTCTGAATCTATATCTTGATGGTCCAATTCTTTAATCATTGTAGAAATGCTTATACAAATCATATATCTTTTTATAATTCATAAATCCAAAGCATAATAGCAAATCATATTGTGTTGGTCCTCTCTATAACTTCTCTTAATATTTGAACATAATTCACTATGATATAACCACAATGTAAATCCATTGTTAAATTCCAAAGTTCACTGTGGAAAAGTTGTAAAGTTGTAATTAACTTGATAATTTTTTATAGAACTGATAAAAGACTAACAATGAATAATTTATAATATCTTATTTATCATCTCATTTAAATATTAATATTACCACTGCATTATTTCAATCATCTGATATATCATTATCATTTAGACATAATGGTGTATAACTGCAAACAGATTATTTGTTTCTTCACCTGCTTCATGATATCAATTAAAAAATCCATCATAACCTGAAGCTTTTCCTTTTTTTGATTGCATGTCTTACTTGTTCATTTATAATGCTGGACAATTTGAAAAATGCAATAATTGTATAAAATATTTTGTTTTCTTATTCCTTTTTATTATGTAGTTCTTTATAGAACACTTTTACAAGTTTCCTGATGTTATCTCTCTTTTCAGTAATAGTTCCATTTTTTTATAATAAAAATAAATTTACTATCAATACCAAGAATATTGTTTTATACTTTTGACATTTTATTTTTTTCTATATCTTTCCTTGCTAAATCACAATTATATTTTTTATATCATTATTCACACTTTTTCATTCCATTTTACAAAACACTCAATATTCAATTTTCTTAATAATAGATTATTTTTTCTTGTCTCAATAGTAAATTTACTGATAAATTGCTGCTTTTTGTGTATCTACAATGTATCATGCAGTTTCTAATAGTGTATTGTACCAGATGGATTTGTATGTTCACGTAACAAGATCTAGCATTTGGGCAAAAGTATCTCGAATTCAATCATGTGCAAGATACACAGGTCAGGAACACTCATGAACTCTGCCCTATTTGCCTATTTCCCAGATCTATAACATTATAAACAACAATCTCGATGACATCGATTTAATTTACTTCTCACCGCCGGCATCGCTCATCGGAGACACAAAAACAACTCTAGGCTAAATTTTAATGATAGACTGACTTAACAACTAGCTATATTTTAGAAGCAATGAAGGCTCGTGACTTAGCCTATTAATTATGTATTTAGCGGAGATCATCTAGTCAAATTGAGCATCATTAATAACTTAATATATTAACTTAACTAAAAGAAAGCAATGGTTCGAGAGTTGATATATATATTTAAGATTTATTAGATTGATAACAAAATTATGTCGGGTTATTTATCCGACATTAGCCTCATAAGTATTATATATATATTTAATTCATTTTTAACAATAACATGATATTTGCGGCTATGCTAATAATATATGTATACGACATAAGGAATTAGCGCTATTGGAAATGTATTACAAAATACTATAACACCCCCAGAGAGATGAAAAGAGTATTTACTTGATTTAAAAAGAAAATTTTACAAGCAGATATTAAATTTTGTTATATTCAATATTATTATTAGATTGAGTTGTAAATAATTAATGTGTGGGATGGGTAATGAATAATTATATAAATGATAATAAATTTATCGCATTGATACATATAGTAAACTAATGGAAATATGTCTGTTTAAAGAAATCATCTCATTACGACTTATGGCTATTTCTGGGTGACTAATAATACATGGAGGGATGGTGCATGCATGGTGGCATGTTGGGTTGGTCCAATTATGGATCCTGGAGTGTGCTTCATGAATTTTAATAATGAAGTTGACCAATTTTCTCTGCAAACGTAGGCAGGGTCGGCATTGAGATGAAGGGTGGTCAGCAATGTCTTTACTGGGCTGGTTTTCCAGATCGCTCCCCATATAAAGCATGCACATATGACCAAGTGTGTCCACAGGATGGTTTTACAGCCTGGTTTCCAGGACACGGAGAACGACGATGGGGCTCGACTTAGCGAATACTTCTATGTGAGAGAGAAGCATATATAAACAAAGTGGCCTACATGCACGCAACGCTTAATAATACAATATAACTATAGCTTTAAAGACTATCTAAACATATTTACTGCCCATAAATTATGAAATACTCAGCATAATGGTATGGTTTCTTCATTAAACAGACATGGATAATAATTCTAATTAAATGTAAAATTAAGGTCTGAAGACCCCCCCCCACATTATGTTACTTAATATTATTCATCACTTCCCACACATTTAACAAATCTCAATCTTGGTTACTAAATGCCCTTATGAAAATATATATATATATACAAAATAAATGGGTGGTGGTAATAGCTATGATGGGTTTTACATATATAATATAAATTAATAAGAAATAGCACATTATTTAGAATGGAAAATATTTATGAAACATATGTCAATCTGTTTTTCTACAGTAAACATAAAAAATAATTAGTTTGTTTATCTAAAATCGCTAGCACCTGGGCAAGTCAAATAAGACTTGTTTTGATTAAGTTATAAGTTAATTACCCGATAATGATGGGTGAGGAAAACAAAAATAAATTATATGCTAGCAATTTTAGTATTATTGGCATTTCATTTAAAATATAAATACATAAATCTAAATGAAAATTATTTGCTGCTTGGAAATAAAAGAAAAGAAAACATTTTATAAGAGGCTTAGTATTGATTAGTTATATAGGTAGAATATAAAAAAAAAAATTTTATACTTTTTTTTTTTAAAAAAAATTTTATATTTTTTTTTGTGGGAAAAAAGGGGGGGGGGAGAAAGGGACTAATGAAACTCCACAGGGCCATCTAGGATTTGAACCTAGAAAAATTTATAAGTAGGCAGATACGTAAGTCAAAAAAAAAAAATTTTTTTTTTTTTAAATATTTTGGTTCCGGTCATTAGCCCATGTCACTAGCTCAGTGGAATAGCAGATATTAAATAATATAAGATCTTATCTAATTAGATTTCAACATTAAAAAATAAATAAAATAAGCCACTGCCAGTAATTAACATACAAACATTTATTTATGCACATATATATATATATATATATATATATATATATATATAAGATTTAAAATTATTTTAGTATTAGTTTACATTTTAACATTTAACATTATTTTTAACTTTGATTTTGATTTTAATTTACCTTTAATTACTATTATATTCTAATTTTACATTTTAATTAAGTTCGCACAGATGGGATTATAAAAACTTGTTATAATAAGTTGCTATAGATTGGTTACATAGATTACACAGTTAAAAACATTCCAAAGTAAACATAAGCGATCAAAATATAAAATTATTGATTACTGACAATTGCGGAGGGAAATTTATATGTAACCCAATAGTATTCACCATAAGATAATTGCATTGTCACCAATAACTTAAAAGACATCCGAATAAATACATTTTAGATACTCACCGTAAGGTATCATTATTTATCGAATGTCTATATATTTTGATCAAATATGAAAACAAAACATAGTTAATCGATAAAAATCCATGCAAGCGTCTATAAACAACTTAAATTTAATGATTTTTATTTAGGGTCGAGCATGAATACTACATAGATTTGCATTGAAATTAAAATATTCTATCCCTATTTAACCTTAGGCTAAAATTCGAGTCAAACTGGCATCAATCCATCTGATACATCAATGTATTCAATGTAATACGAAATACGGCAGCACCAAAAGAATTAAGAAAAGACATTGACTCTCAATCAGATAGGAATATTACATCTATCTAACGAGAAGAACAATAAAAAAAACTCCATAGAAAGGAATGGTTCTGTCTTATAATTCTTATAGGAAATGGGTGAGTGGATATATTAACGATTCTGCTGTAGCGAATCTCCGTTACTCTACTAACTACATCAATATATCCAATCATTGCCCAATCTAACAACGACATAAATAACCTAAGATTACCCTCCCCTAATATAACTTTACAAATCTATACAGCCATTCACGCCCGACTTAAGTTTAACATTTTTATAATTAATTTAACGGAAAACAAAAATCATAATAAAACTTAAAGAACAAAAAATAAATAAATGGAAATGATTTTACAAAATAAATACATTAAATAAAATTATAACTAATTAATAAATAGTATCGGTCAGATAGAATAATATTGCAATTATTTAAATCTGGAAAGTTTTAATTTACTGTTCATAAATTTTAAAGTTCTTACGTTATTTAAATAGTTCATCTTCATATATTCCTTGCCGTTTGAACGTGAATTCCACGTCGTTCGAAGATTGGTATCCTGTTGGCGATTTATTTATCCATCTGGAGATTTTTAGTGTAGTTGGTCCTCAATGTAAAACGATGGCTCATTTTTTTCCTTTCTTAGCAGAACTGAAGGGATTGAAGTGTGTTTTTCAATCCCCTCAGCACTAACACCTAGCTGTTACATCGTAATAATCATCAATAACTAGTCACTGATTAATAATTTCAAAATTTTCCTTTATATTAATGTGAAGGATTGAATTTACATTATGTCACCGATGCGATGGTCCTTTCGCTGCGGTCCGATTCCATAGGGATTTCTTCTTATTTGCTAGCAGTTTCTATTGTTTTCCTATCTGACTGGTGTTTTTACATTTAAATGCCGAAGGCTAGTTTACATTTAACTAATTAACAATCATTTCCATTTCTGATTAATTAACCTGTTTTCCAAATCAAAAATATATTTAAAGATAAATTTAAAGATATAATTTCATCTCCAAATCTTTTTAAAATTTAGTTTTAAAATACTTTTTCTTTAATAAAGTTTTATTTTAATAATTTTTCATTATCTGTGCGATTTAATTAATATATAAGAGTTTAAGATGATATTTAATTTCAATTTTTAATTCTTAAAGAAAATTTTTAAATGCGAACTTTTTAATTTACTTTCATGTTTAATAAATTTAAAAAAAAAAAAAAAACAATGTAACGAACGTCTATGCTCGTTACAATAGAGTTATAAGAATTACATATTTTGAAGACATTTAATATATGATTAGAAAATATAAATATTACAGAGAAGGCAGGATTTAAGAATTATGAGCGGTCAAAGTTCTTTTACCTTGCTATTTGGAAGAGTGATTTTAATACATGTCAGTCCATCGGTATTGTTTCACTAGATCTAGGATAGCATTGTTATATGGTAGTCAGCATTTCATTTTCATCGGAAAAATAGATAAAGTTCATCAGTACGCGATGCAGAGCTTCGCTTATGGGAACTGCATATTAGAACAGAGGGAAAAGGTGAAATTTCCCCTACTCATGACACATTGAGTGAGAATCAAAACTGGCATGGAATATGTATAGCAACATAATAATTTTGTGGTCTCCTCCTCCTGTGGATTCAAATCCAGCAGTATATATACTTTTATTTTGAAGATGTAACTTAGCAACTACTGCTGGACCTGAGGCGGTTTAAGCACTTAAGGATCATCTGTAATAGTTTGACCAGATACTCTTATCTAGTAAGACATTTGAAACCATGCAGTTTTGTTATCAGTTTCTCAAATGATTGTTTTAAAATAAATCTTATGATTTTAAAACAAGCTAGCATGGACAAAATTTCCACTAATGGGTTTATTTTATTACAAAATCATAATCTTTACTTTTATCTAAGGGATCTTCCAGGTAATTGTTTTTTGAGAGACTTTTTAACAAGATTGTATCATTTATGGCTACAAAATTACATATGAAAAAATAATAAGTTTCATATATGATACTTTATATATAACATAACTTTATTAATTTATTCGCAATCTCCTACACTGAAGTATATATAGAGATTTATTACTTACGCCCGTACACACATGAGAATATTATTAAATAAAAATATTTTTAGATTAAAATACATAAGTGTTTACGTGATTTATGTTAAAATACTAGGCAAGAGAAATATACATATTATTAGCTATGTATATATGTGCGTGAAGGTGGGTTTGAATATAGTTAGATGGTAGGAGATTGGATGTGAGCTGTGAACAAGAATCTGAGCATTAGATCTGCTTCAGTATAAATTACTTTTTTTATTAATTTTATTCAAATCTGAGTTAATTTCAAAATCTATTAATATTTTATAACGTTTTGTAACTTTTCATTTAAGTTTATTGAATTGTTTCTGAAGATTAGAAATATCAATTGTGAATACTATTGTCTTAATAATTTATGTTTCTCTAATTTTGAATTAGTACTTATGTTACATGGCACTTATCTATGATTACTTCCTGTATTAACTTCATTTAAAAAACATTATTATCCTGAAATACATACTTTCTGTTAATTAATTACTTTTTTACCTTCATTCGGATGTTTCTATTTTTTTTCTCAGTTAGCATTTTTTTAAAAATAAGAAATAATAATATATATATTTCTCTTGTTGCAAATTTCACAAGTCTGTGTTCCCTCTCATTTATATCACCATAATCATATTTACCCATGGAATTTCCATCTTTCAATTGTTTATTGATTCTAGTGCTAAAATCTTTCGTGACAATTTTAATGTGTTTTTTGGCCAATTATGGCCTTTGGTATATTGTATAAAATTTTTCTACTGCATTACAGTAAGGATTTATTTATACACTTGAACAGATATATACCGAAAAGATAAATAATCACCAATATATGTATTTCATGCTAAACCAGCAATCATCAGTTGGTCCAGATTACCCTCTCTAAACATATATGCTGTAAGTGCTCAGATATATATTAAGATAGCCAATCCTCATAATGGCATATATGTGTTCAAGTGTATCAGTGTTATGAGATAGTGTGGAGAGTGGTGGGTCATGTGAAAGTCTGTGCTCATATATCCTATATATTAAAAATATATTATGTAATGATGTTGCTAAGTAACTACCAATTAAAATTATCATCTTCAAAATGATGGACATACTTAGCCCATGATAGCTTTTAGTCTGAGTTTACTTTAGAAGTAAATGATGGTTCGTTAATTTAACATTTATATTGTAACGATATATAAATATGTCGTTACTTTAAATTGAAATAAAAACTTTTAAGTTCGCATATAAAAATAAGTGTATTAAAAAGAAAAAAAACTAAACGCTAAAATTAAAATGTTTGTTAAACGTATATATTCGCACAGATGCTAAACTTTAAAAATATTTTTTTCATAAACAAAAAAAAAAAAAGTATTTGAATGTATTTTTTTAATAAAAAAATACAAGATTAAAATATAAAAATATTTTAATAAAAAAATAATGTAAGTTAAAATAAAAACAGGTATTAATTAATTCCTGTAATCTGTAAATGGAAATGATTGTTTATTAATTATCTAAAAGCTGTTTAATTAAAACGACAGATGAAAAGTTAGATAAGAGAAGAAAGAGATTTTAGCTCGACCAATGGAAGCAAATAAAGGCCCGGACCATAACAAAAAAACAGAACAGTGACGTTTTTGTTCATGGAATCCATAGGAGGACTATAAAAAGAAAAAATATTGAGTTCCAGTCAGTTTTCCAACTTGATTTTGGTGAGTCAAGCGACAAGACGCACTTGCCGTCCTCACTCATTTATTTTAAAAATGCAAAGACTGTGATACCAGAACAGAACCAGCTAATGCTACCTCCAAAATATCAGACCGGTCTTCCAGGAAAGTCTCCATGAACATGGACTCTTCTACCATAAGCTATATGAAATGAACAATTATTGAAATCAATTAAGAACTTTCGTCAAGTTTTACAAATTGATAAACAAGCCAACTTAAATGTTAAAACGGACTCTTATCTGACTTTTGTAAGTTTTTAAATCAAATTAATAATGTTTAATTTTATATGTTTTCCGATTGCTAAAATCATTTCCATTTTATTATTTTTATTTGTAGTAATATTTATTGTAGAAATTATTAAATGCATTACTATTAAGTTGGGTATAGATGTTGCATAGATTCGTTAGCGGTTGATTATGTTGTGGTTTTCACAGTCGATTGGAATATATAGGTCAACGATGTTAATGCGGGCATCTTACGATGAATGCCATGGGGCCTTGTGTATTCCCTGTTGCAATTGACGTTATCGATTGACTTTGTATTTTGATCGGTTGTGTTTAATTTGGAATGTTTTGACCGTGGAATCTGTGCAGCCGATCTATACCCAACATTTTTAAACAAACCTGTGCGAACGTATTTAAATGTTAAATTTAAGTCGGGCGTGAATGGCTATATAGATTTGTAAAGTTATATTAGGGGAGGGTAATCTTAGGTTATTTGTGTCGTTGTTGAATTGGGTCAATGAATTGGATATATTTGTGTAATTAGTAGATGTAGTATAAGATTCGCTACATGCAGAATCGCTGAATACACCGCACCAACCCTTTGCCTATGGATGGGATTGTAAGTCGGCAAAAAGGATCACGGTCCCTTCCTATGGAGTTTTTATTTTATTGTTCTTCTTGCTATACAGACGTCATATTCCTGTATTGGACAAGAGTCAATGTTTTCTCTAACTATACTGTTCAGATTTCCATTCCTGACAGTATAATATATTTGTGCTGTTGTATTTTCATGCTACATTGAATACATAAATGTATCAGATGGATTGATGCCAGTTTGACTGCGAATTTTAGCCTAAGGTTAAATAGGGATAGAATGTTTTATTTTCAAATGCAAATCTATGTGGTCTATTCATACTTGACCATCTAAATAAAATATTAAACTCATTGAAATTTATGTAAATGTACAATTAAAGAGTAATATAAAAATCTAAAAATGTTAAACCTATTCCTCGAATTTAGAATGATTTTATATGTGCGTAAATAAATATTTTTATGTGTTAATTTCTGGCAGTGGCTTTTATTCTTTTATATTTAAGATATAAAATTTATAGATTTTTATCTCTGCGTCTCTGCTGAGCTAGTGACTTGGGCTAACGATCAGAATATTTAAATAAAGTGAAATCTTAACAGCACATATCTGCCTACTCTATAAATTTTCTAGGTTTAAATGCCTAGATGGCGCCCTGGTAGTTGGAGATATCGTTTTGCAGTTAGATTCGATCTTCACTTTCATTTCAATCGTTATAATTGGCGCCCAATGTGGGGCCTTACCTCAGAGATTGACCCTGAGAAGGGGAATTGATGATGATGAAATTTTCTGTCTTTAATAAATCACGAGTGCCCTGAGAATTTTAAAAGTAAATCATGCCAGTAAGATTTTTCTTTAAAAATGAGTATATATATATTTGTGTATTAACACAATGTTATAGTCCGATATTAATAAACCACGAGTATCTTGAAAATGAAGCCCGTAGTATTTTTTCTGAAATTGTATAAATATATTTGTTGTATTGACGTGGAGTTACAGTTTGAAATTTTGTCTTAAAGGTATTGCCAGTAAGAAAAATTGCGCATATGTAAAGATAAATTCGAGGAATAAAAACTAATAAATAAAACGTAATAATCTAAATCATATTTTTTTTTAAAAAAAATAAGTCTTGTATAAATTAAAATCTAATCGTTCAACTTGCCTAAGTAATAGTTAAAGGTAGGAGAAATGAAACTTGGAAGGGAGGGGGCAGAAATTTAGCTGGTAATAAGGAATCATCAGTCAACTTTTTTTTATATCATTATATTTGTAATTACTGTTTTGTCTTTTAAAAAAAAAAGTTTTGTCCTTTTGAAATTTCATATATAACAAATTTGTGTAATGTAATTACTAACACTAAGTAAATTCTTTTTTTTTTTAAATGTTTTTATTTTTTTGAGGAAGTTTACTGATATGTAACGATATATAAATATGTCGTTACATTAAATTGAAATAAAAACTTTTAAGTTCGCATATAAAAATAAGTGTATTAAAAAGAAAAAAAACTAAACGCTAAAATTAAAATGTTTGTTAAACGTATATATTCGCACAGATGCTAAACTTTAAAAATATTTTTTTCATAAACAAAAAAAAAAAAGTATTTGAACGTATTTTTTTAATAAAAAAATACAAGATTGAAATATAAAAATATTTTAATAAAAAAATAACGTAAGTTAAAATAAAAACAGGTATTAATTAATTCCTGTAATCTGTAAATGGAAATGATTGTTTATTAATTATCTAAAAGCTGTTTAATTAAAAAGTCAGATGAAAAGTTAGATAAGAGAAGAAAGAGATTTTAGCTCGACCAATGGAAGCAAATAAAGGCCCGGACCATAATGAAAAAACAGAACAGTGACGTTTTTGTTCATGGAATCCATAGGAGGACTATAAAAAGAAAAAATATTGAGTTCCAGTCAGTTTTCCAACTTGATTTTGGTGAGTCGAGCGACAAGACGCACTTGCCGTCCTCACTCATTTATTTTAAAAATGCAAAGACTGTGATACCAGAACAGAACCAGCTAATGCTACCTCCAAAATATCAGACCGGTCTTCCAGGAAAGTCTCCATGAACATGGACTCTTCTACCATAAGCTATATGAAATGAACAATTATTGAAATCAATTAAGAACTTTTGTCAAGTTTTACAAATTGATAAACAAGCCAACTTAAATGTTAAAACGGACTCTTATCTGACTTTTGTAAGTTTTTAAATCAAATTAATAATGTTTAATTTTATATGTTTTCTGATTGCTAAAATCATTTCCATTTTATTATTTTTATTTGTAGTAATATTTATTGTAGAAATTATTAAATGCATTACATTTAAGTTGGGTATAGATGTTGCATAGATTTGTTAGCAGTTGATTATGTTGTGGTTTTCACAGTCGATTGGAATATATAGGTCAACGATGTTATTGCGGGCATCTTACGATGAATGCCATGGGGCTTGTGTATTCCCTGTTGCAATTGACGTTATCGATTGACTTTGTATTTTGATCGGTTGTGTTTAATTTGGAATGTTTTGACCGTGGAATCTGTGCAGCCGATCTATACCCAACATTTTTAAACAAACCTGTGCGAACGTATTTAAATGTTAAATTTAAGTCGGGCGTGAATGGCTATATAGATTTGTAAAGTTATATTAGGGGAGGGTAATCTTAGGTTATTTGTGTTGTTGTTGAATTGGGTCAATGGATTGGATATATTTGTGTAATTAGTAGATGTAGTATAAGTTTCGCTACGTGCAGAATCGCTGAATACACCGCACCAACCCTTTGCCTATGGATGGGATTGTAAGTCGGCAAAAAGGATCGCGGTCCCTTCCTATGGAGTTTTTATTTTATTGTTCTTCTTGCTATACAGACGTCATATTCCTGTATTGGACAAGAGTCAATGTTTTCTCTAACTATACTGTTCAGATTTCCATTCCTGACAGTATAGTATATTTGTGCTGTTGTATTTTCATGCTACATTGAATACATAAATGTATCAGATGGATTGATGCCAGTTTGACTGCGAATTTTAGCCTAAGGTTAAATAGGGATAGAATGTTTTATTTTCAAATGCAAATCTATGTGGTCTATTCATACTTGACCATCTAAATAAAATATTAAACTCATTGAAATTTATGTAAATGTACAATTAAAGAGTAATATAAAAATCTAAAAATGTTAAACCTATTCCTCGAATTTAGAATGATTTTATATGTGCGTAAATAAATATTTTTATGTGTTAATTTCTGGCAGTGGCTTTTATTCTTTTATATTTAAGATATAAAATTTATAGATTTTTATCTCTGCGTCTCCGCTGAGCTAGTGACTTGGGCTAACGATCGGAATATTTAAATAAAGTGGAATCTTAACAGCGCGTATCTGCCTACTCTATAAATTTTCTAGGTTTAAATGCCTAGATGGCGCCCTGGTAGTTGGAGATATCGTTTTGCGGTTAGATTCGATCTTCACTTTCATTTCGATCGTTATAATATAGATATGTTCATGCACACGTTATATATATAATTATTAGACATATATATGCAATATATTTAGACATTATGCGTTCTGCAATCTTATTTATTATAGCTTTAATTATATATATATTATTTTATAATGTACTTTATTGAAGATATCTTTTTTATATATTTATTTATTTTAGATTATTTTTTAATGTTTACTAAAAACAATATTTATACATTAAGTCAAATAATTTCATAATACAAAAAAATTAAAAGACAAATATAATTTTTAAATAGAGATAGCATGTTTAATTTGTGCAATCTCCTTTCACTTGAAATTAAAATATAATTATAGTATTTCAATAAAAGGTTATTATAAAATAACAGCTGTGTACGCAATTCAGAGATTTTTAGTATTCCCTGCTTTTAGATGCTAACTGCTGCATTGACTGGCAACTTTCTGGTCTTCTGGAAATAAGAGGTATAGTTTAGCTTTGTCTGTAATTATTGTAAATATCTATACAAAAAAAGTTTAATACACACATTCATCCTGACTTCAAAAAAATTTAACTTATATTTCAGTTACGAACTATCATTCATTTGAGATAAAACACATCATGATGCTCTATGATCTTAAAGTTGCCATAAAAAGCTAGTAAACTTACCAAATTTACTGTATAATGTGGATGACATTCAATATATTTTTATTTTCTACATGAACAATTAATTACCTGGTTATTATAGCTATAATAAACATTAGGAATTTGTCTTGCTCGTGTTCTTTAATATCTCAAAAAGAAATCAAAAGATTATTCACTTAGTAGCAACCACTTTTCCACTTCCATGCAATAGTAATGGTTACTAAATTTATATCCAGTGCTATATTATTTATATGGGTATACTAATTTCAAACTAATGACATTTTAGTGAAGTGCTAATGTTTTTGATCTAGATGCATTAGATCCTCGTACCTGATTCAGAAATTAATAATTTAAATGTTTGACACATGGATATAATGGTACTTGATATGGATTTAATAAGCACTGTTTTATAGAATATATTGATTATGCCGTATTATAATATGTGGCATCATGGATGTGTTACAAAAATTATGCAAGGTTATGTTTAAGAAAATGTTTTAATAAAATTATAGTTGGTATAAAATTCTAGATAAATGGAGACAAAAGATAATATCTTTCTGGTTAACTAGCTAAAGACTAGTCACAATAACTTTCATATATTATTTAAACATATCATAATGTACAATGTTAGAATTTGTGTGAAAAATAATGATATTTTAAAGATAATTCAGAATGGATTTTAATCGGAGAGATGGACAGTAGACAATTAATTTATTGTATTTTATTTTATTGAAATGTCTTACTAATAAATTAAACCAGATATACAATAGTGTTGATAGAAAGAAATTCTGAAAAACTTGGCAAAATAAATGAATAGACTTAAGGTTCTATAGAAGCATAATTTTTATAAGTATAAACTGAATATATTGATTTATTGGAAATTCAATATGAAATTGTATTGAAACAGGATTTTCATTGTCACTTTTACTATTTTTGTTTCCTAAGAGAATTGAAAATTGAGGAAGAAAGATTAGTAATAAGAGTTGTTTTCCTATAGTTGAAAACAAGAAAACACGCAATGTGATATCTGTTTTATTTTTGAAGGATAGGATATTTTTTTACAAACAGTATACAAAATATGTTGTAATTAGAAAAATATGTAAGGGCTGAAAATAGTTTAAAAACTCAATTTGGTGAAGAAAAATATAAAATCATAGTATTTAATGTGATGGAAAAAACTGAAAGGTGAAATATGGAGTATACTTGTATGATGAAATAAAAAATATATAGGTATTTAAATTGAAAAAAAAAAAAAGAATTATACAGATAGTCAAGAATTGGGGTGTTTTAATTTTTAAACAGGAAATTATATAAAATAATCAAGAATTGCAGGTGAGAAAAAAAACATAAAGTGTAATAGGATTAATTAATAATCTGGCATGATTTCAATATAACAAATATGAGATGCTTAGACTTATTTGGAAAGAAGGGAAGATTTAAAAAAAAACCAAAATTATTAAATACAATATTTACAAAAATTATTGGATGTGAATTGTGGCCAGCAAGTAATGCTATTTAAGATTAAATGAGTTGTCATTCTTTTTCTATTCAAGATAAATAAAAAAAGGTCTTTTTAAAGAAAGGAAATTAAATGTAAATTAAAATTGTTTGGATGATTAAAATATATAAATAAAATTAGATTATTAAAAAATAATGTTTGATTTGATTGTGTAAAGAAAACGACAAACATATTAGGCAACAAAAATTGTATAATATACAAACATATAATTTAATTTCATATCTTCATATAAGAAATTAGATTAATATGTAGAGGATATCTTAAAAGTACATAATTATGAGAGTTGAGAAATGAGGATAAGTAAGTTACATAGCAGTAAGGAATTAAAGTTATTGTGAATGAATGTAAATGAAAAAAACAATTTGGAGTCGTATAAAAATCAAAAATTATATAACATGTGAAAGAATATAAAATAACGTTAAAAAGAATTTTTCCTATTTATGAAATAAAAAACTTATGATTCCATGGAAAAAGAAAGAAATCGATTAAGGATTTGGATTACAAAAGTAGTTTATTTTAAATAAAATATTAAATGTTAAAAAGGAATTAAAGATATTTAAAGTAGAGAAAATGGAAATGAAATTGGAAAATATGTGATTAAAATATTGAACCATCAAATCACCATTTATTAAAATAGGATAGGAGTAAAAATGAACCAGAACTAGAAAAACAATTGGATAATGAATAGTAAAAATAAGATGAGTTTTTGAAAAGACATGTTTAACCTAACCAAAATGGTTTTTGTTCAAATAGTCTATGCACAAAAACTTGAGTCACACTAAATTTTCTATAGAATATAGTTTTGTTTAATAATTAAATTATTAATGTAATATCAATAATATTAAATTTAATAACTATCATATGACTTTTCTAACATGCGTTTAATTATCAAAGTGTATCAACTTTTTAAAACTCTGCAAATCATTCTTTAAGCAGTGAGCAAAACCAATTTTTATTGTGTGTGTATATATATAATGTCAAACACAATCATTTTTAAAAATAATTGTAAGATTGTCTTGTATACTTAAAGCAGAGAGTGTGAATATTACTTAATCTTATTTATTATTGTAAGATATTTATTAAACATATGTATTTGTTTAATTTAATAACATAAAAACATTCCTTATTTTGAAACTTTGTGATAAACATTTAAATGATCTTTATATGTAACAGCAAATGACAATGTGCACATATATATACATTGAGCTATGCTTAATATAATATATATGTAATTTTGTGGAAGGAAATTAATTTTCATACATGCACTATTAGATTAAATTTATGTGCACCTAACATTCATCTAATAGTGCATGTGTGAAGATTAATTTCCTTTCAAACACATCGCTGAATTATTTACTTACATATATATAAAACATTAAACGCGATTGTTTTTAAATTATAAATGTTGTTACAGTAAATAATACACATTCCCACTTCACTAGTTGACAATATAATAAGAAAATAGGCTTATTTTGCTTTTTAGCTTTCTTTGTATATAAAGAAGCTTGTGAAAATACTTAGCATAGCGACAATCTTCATTTTATACAAAAAGAACCAATAGGAAAATGGAATATTTTTTTTGTTGTCATATTGTTAAATATTGAAGTGGGAGTGTGTATTATTTTTTATAACAACACTTATATTTAAAATGATTGTTTAATGATATATATAATATGGAAATGAATGATTTCATAGGAAAAAGGTGTTTTATAAAATATGTTTTCAGGAGCAATCATTTTTAATAAAATAATATTAAAATAAATTACTAATGTTTCAATAAGAAAACCCTTGCTCTCAACAGGATGGAAAAACAATAATATTCATGTGATTATTATTGTTGTTTTATCCAATTGAGGACAAGTGCAATTTTGTTGAAACGTTTGTATATTTACTTTAATATTATTTTATTAAACACAGTTGCTCCTAAATACATGTGTTATAATATATATAAAATAATAAATATAATGATCATTAACTATTATACACAATCTTACAATTCATAGATGTATATTTAGTTGAAGAAGTAATTAACTTAAAGTAATTCTATGAATTCTAAGAATGTGTATAATAGTTAATCACCACGATATTTAATATTTTTTATTATTGTAACATTTATTAAATAACAGACATTTTATTTGTATATATATATATGTGTTCACATTGTATTTACTACATTACTTATATTGGTAACTTAAATGTTTATTACAAGGTTTTAAAAGAAAGAGATTCTTTTTTTTTTTTCATATGTCAAATGCATTGACTAGGAAGTGAATCCGGACCAGCTGCTTGGAAGGCAATTATGCTAACCGCTAGGCCAACAAATTCTTTACTTTGTTAAATAAAAATATCAACTTATTTAATAAATATCTTGTAGTAAATGATTATATTGATTAATATTAACACTCACTATTTAAGTATGCACGACAATTTTTTTTTTTTTATGTATTAAAACAATTAATAGGAAAATGTAACAATATTTTTACTGTCATTAATGGCGATTATTGAAATGGGAGTGTGCATTATTTATTTCTAACACCATTTACTACTAAAAAATAATTGTTTAACATTATATACATATAAGATTTAAATCCAGACTTTCAAGCTACTTTCAGCTATCCAATCTATATTATACAACCAGTACACATGACCACACATATGTGAAGAAGATAAATGATCTCCAATATATTATTTCATGCTGAACTAGCACTCAGCAGTTGGTCCACATTATCATCTCCAACATATATATATAATCAGTGCTCAGTTTATATTAAGATAGAAAATCTTCAAACTTTAATAAACATATGTCTATCTACTTCACCATCCAACTCTTCAGCCATCCATATGATTGAAAATCTGATGATGAAACAGGCACATCCCTTGATGTTGCCAATATTATTGTTATGCCCATGTTGAACTTATGACATTCTGATGCATCATGTATAGAACCTTGTCAATATAAATACACAGAAGAGGGATGAGCATGATATAGGCTAAATATGTAATATTTAAATACAGGTATATTTTATATCCCTGAAATTTAGATATAATTACAGAGGATTTGAACCCAGACTTTCAAGATCCCTTCAGACATTCAATATATCTTATACCACCAATACACATGACCAGACACATGTGCAACAAGATAAATGAAATATGTAAAATGGACATCATTTATCTGTTTCATGTGTATGTAGTCAAGTGGATGTATGAGATAGAATGGATAGCTGAAGGGAGTTTAAAAGTCTGGGTTCTAATCCCATGTAATTACATATAAATTTCAGGAATATAAAATATACCTGTATTTTAAAGTCTGGGTTTAAATCCCTATAATTACAACTAAACTCCAGGGATATAGAGTATACCTATATTTAAATATTATATATATATATATTCACATGGTGATTTACTATATTACATATATAGATTGTTTAAATGTTTGTTACAAAGGTTTAAAAATTAGAAGGAATTTATTTGTTTGTTACATAAAAGATCAATCTGTTTAACAAATATCTGCAATAAATAATTGGGAGTGATTAATATCCTCACTGACTGGCTTAATTAATCAAGACAAATTTTCTTTGCTTACAGGGAGAACCAATAGAAAAATGGAACATTTTCTTGTTATTGTATTGTCAAATATTAAAGTGAAAGTGTGCATTATTTACTGTGACTGCATTTACTTTTTAAAACACATGTGTTTAATATATATTTACAGTTGATTTGAACCCAGACTTTCAAGCTCCTTTCAGCTATTCAATCTATTTTATACAAACAGTACACATAACCATACACACACATGCGAAAAATATAAATGATACATATTTTATGCTGAACCAATACTCATCAATTAATCCAGATCATTATCTCCAACACACACACATATATATATATATAATCAGTCCTTGGTTTATATTAAAATCTTCAAATTTTAATGGACAGACTTCAATCTCATCCACCATCCAACTCTCCAGCCTTCCATACCAATGAAAATCTAATGAGGGAATGCTCAAATCGTTTGATTTTTGCCAATAGTATTGCTATGCTTCATGTTGACCTTAATTCATTCTGACCCCTCATGTATAGAACCTTGCTCATTTAAATACACAGAAGAAGGATATATGTATATTCATGTTGCAATTTACTTTATTGTATATATATATGGTACCTAAACCATACTTATATATTGATAGTTTGCAGCCATTTTACCAAAGTGCAAAAAATAACTTTGACATATTGTAAAAAAATAATAAAAATTTACAGCAATCATAAGATAGAACATTTCTTAATTTAGGATAGACTGTATCAATTTTAAAGGCTAATCTGTCCATTTTTATATTCCAAATTTAATAAAACATTATTATAATAAAAATTTAATAGGACAAAATTGCATATCATTTATTAAAAAGTGACAATCAAACAAAGATCTCTCCTGAGAAAAGTAATGTTGTTTTTGAAGATTTTAGAAGAAACTCAGATTTTTAAAAAGAACATATAATTTTGTAATATTAAATCTAAGTCCACATCCAGTCACATAATAGATACTGACACTCACCTTAATCATGAGATTGTCAATAACAGAGATATCACATCTTTCCATCGATGATCACATCTGAACTCTATATGTTATCATTTTTATACCATCAGTGCATTTTCAGATAGAAACAATTCAAGATTTTCTATTTATATGTTTTGGTTTTGATTTTTTTTATGGATATTCAGGTGATTCATCTTCTAATTGAACTAAAAAATTTAAACTTGTAATATAAAATGTATGTAAAGTGTGAAAATTGCTTTGAGATATGTTTTACAAGACAGCAATTCAGTATCTATAACAAGGTTTATAAAAGATCATGCACTAGGGAAATGCATGGCAAATCTGTAAGATTTGATCGAATATAGATATTTATTAAGCAATTAATGTTTTCTCAGTTATATGATGTAAACAATGTATTTTTAGGTTAAACCATATATTACTACCCAATATTTTGATGAAATAACATCCATCATTTTCAAAGTCAATCTCATTCCTTACCTCACACTCATTCTTATTACTAACTGAAACCTTACTTAAAAAAAAAAAAAAAACTTGATCTGAAAAATGGTGGATGTTATTTGGTGAAAAAATTGGAAAGTAATATAAAATAATGTACAGTTTAATCTGAAAATACATTGTTTATATATATAAAATAAATAAAATGTCCGTTAATTAAAAACAAAATTGTAATTATAATTGAAATAATAAATTTAACGGTTTACAAACTATTACAAACAATCCTTATGTCTGCAGAAGTACTTTCAGTTAATTTCATAAACCTGCCTCAACTGCCATTAAATTAAAAAAAAAAGTGGAAGCAAACGTCATCAATTCAAATCACACGAATCTCGTATTTTAATATTAGCAGCTTGTCGATTTATTAAATGCATTTTATTCCTGTTTATAAAAATTGCCTCTTTAATTTTTCTTTTACTATGGTTTCTCTCTTCATGAAGAATTTTTACATTTTCAAAATCAAATTTAAATTTATATTTACATGTTTTTTCATGATCAAAGAAAACTGAAGGAGACATTAAATCACCATTATTTTTACTTTTTACATGCTTATATAACAATTCATGCTCCCTCAATCTCTTCTCAATACTGCACTTAGATTCACCTATATATATATATATATATATATATATATATATTTGCTTTATATATATATATATATATATATATATATATATATATATATATAAAGCAAAGTGTGGAAATGTTTTTATGTAATAACTAGAAATATGTTATATAGTAATATTGGTAGAAAATTGTCAATTACTATTGCTAATCCTAAGACTAAGTTCTTGTTTATCCTGAGTTTAATTAAATAGAAAAGGAGGTTCCACTTTTACTTTTAATTCAAGTTGGTATGGGTTTAAACTCATAAAAACCTACTTTTATAAGAATTAGAACTTAGAAGAATCATGCCTTTTATGACATTTTATAAATAATTCATTTCTACCAGATAGATTTATATGTTAGAGTAAGTATTTTTATATATTTAATATGTAAACAAAGTAAAATGTGAGGGATACTTTTATGTAATAACTAAAAATATGATTAGCAATGGTATTGTTACATAATCTTCAATTATTAGTGACAGTTCTAATGATAAAATATTCTGCTCTAGTTCCCATAATAGCTTTTTTGTCTTGAATTTAATTAAAAACAAAAACAGCTATTTTGTGCACTTGAACAAGTCTTAGGACTAGCAGTAATTTGTCTAAACATATTTCTAAGTTATTATCTGAAAATAGTTTTACACTTTATATTGCTTACTTAATAATAAATTCATAAAAAATATTTAATACAATATATTGCAGAGCAAAGGCTCTTTTAGTAACACTGTACAATAACAGTCAAAGAGAATAAAGCACTCAACAGCTTGCTAATTACTGAGCTGTGATAGTTTGAACTTTTTTCCATCCTTATTTCAACCTTGAACTAAAGTAGCTAATTATCATTTACTGACAAATGCTTGATGATTAAATGAGTTATCAGTGGGATAGCCATCTGAAAAAAAAAACCCATGACTCTTGAAAATTATTTCAATCAGCCTTGGATTTCAATTGCTTATAGGCATTGCAAGCCATATTTTTTTTTAAAAAAATGCATTCTGTCTCACCAGATACATTTTTTCAATAACGTGATACATAGTGCTGATAGACAAATAAATTGTTGTAAATTTTTTGATGTATAATCACAAATATCAATATATTTTATGGTATTCAATTATTTATAAATTTAATAACAGTGTCTACTTATACTGTCCATTAAAAGGCTACAATAATTAATAGCTGTAGTAAAGACTAATTACTTTTTTTCATTAGTGTACGTTGTTGTTGATTTACTGTTTTTGAATTTAAGGGCAGTTTTTTTTTAAAGAAATTTTATTTTATTGCTATATTGAATGCTACAAATACAAAAATGACATCAATTACATATTTATTTGAATCTTAGATGTCCCCGTATGTCCAATTTAACGGCAGTTGAGAAAATTGAAGACATTAACCGAAAGTAGTGCAGATTGTTAGACTATATATAATAGTTAATTAGCGTTATATTTACTATTTTTATTGTGTTATATTTATGTAAGCAAGTGTTGAACAGAATAATTAATTGTGTTATTAATAATAATTAAATATATTTGGAGTAAATATAAATAATATTTGCATTTTTTAAAAAAGAGATAAATAGTTGATGGATGAAAACAGACCAAAATGCTATCATCAAAAATCTTAATTCTAAAGCAGTGCTAAAATAATATTAATATTTACTAAAATGTTTTTATGTGAAGTTCTGTATGTATCTTTTTATCATATGATTCTCAATTTATGAATTGCTCTTGCTAATTTAAAGTTGGATTACACCTACGCAGATGAATAGATTACGATAAATAATAGCAAAAAATTACTGTTCGAATTTTACATCTTTTTTACTTTTGCCTCATACAATTAATAAAAAAAAACGATTTCCCATGAATACAAACATTATGTTATTAGCAAAAAAAAAAATGTATTATTATTGTCACTTTAAATTATGAGAGAAGGCAAAAATTTGTAGAGATGCTAAATTCGTATCTTACCTTATTGGCGACGGCAGTTTTGTTAGGACCAACCTTTGCCCTGAATTTTCTTTGATTAAGTGTAGTTTTTTTTTTAAAAAAGTAAAAAATGTAGGTCGAATGAATTCCTTTCAAGTTTAGTGAGTTAAATGATTTTCTTTTCTTTTTTTTCCAATTTTATGCTTCGATTTTCATATTATAAATTGCTATGATGTCATAACTATATATACTGTTATACTTTTTTTTTAAATATTGAAATAATTGCCGTTTTTTCTATTTACTTTGTTTAATAAAGAAAATGGGTAAATATTATACTTCAGCGTAAAATTCAATTAACTGTCTTTTTTTTTTATATTACATATGAAAAAAACTAGTCATGATAGTTATAAAGGTAAAGCAAAAAAAAAAAAATCACTACAAAAACATTTTATAAACCGTTTTAAAATTATTATTATTTTTTAAAAAAGTAAATAAATAAGTAATACAGTAATAATAATAACGAGTAATATTTTGTACTTGCTATTAGTTTTGTAAGAATTGCTACAATCAGGAGATTGTAAAATCAAATTCAAATAGTTCTAGGGGTATTATAATTCTCTGCATGGCATATAAGATAGTTTCTTATTTAACATATACAGTATATAACATCATCGGTAATTCCATAACATCAGAACTAGAAGTGATGGATTATTATAGGTTAATAAATCTTTTTTTCTCATAAAGAAATTTGTTGGTTACTCAATTGACAATGTACCATTGAAACATCAGGAAAATACATGGCATACTTTATTTTTAATAATCTACATCTCTCAGGTTTACCACTCGACACAAAATTCTAAGATCATAATAACATTAAAGCCTTATGTGTGCCACATGACACAAAATTCTAAGATCATAATAACATTAAGGCCTTATGTGATGTAACTAGCAGATCATTTGAATTATATATTATATTGAGTGGGAAAGATAATTCTCAAAAAGACAGAATCACACTAATAAATTTAGTCCTATGTAAGCATTTTAAATGCAAGAAACATTTGAGCAATATTTTACAAGTTATTTCATATAAACAGAAGAAGCTTTATAGTTTGAGGTACAATTTGTTTCATTGTATTAGTTTTAATGTAGAACACTATACACAGCAACTTCATGAAAGTAGGATACTCTTCTACTACTTGACTACTTCTAGTTAAAGAAAACATTAAACACAAATTATTTGTTATTTTTATTTGCATCAATATGCTTCTCCGTTACTTAAGTCAAGCAAAGTAGTCATAATTATCATAAATGAAAGGATTAAACTGCTTATATACTCTTTTCATGTATAATATTTAACAAAATATTATAGGTTGTAAATTTAATTGAAATTATCTTTATCGTTCATAGTATATATTTAAAGTTGGAGAAATAGTTTTGATACAGTTTTTATTTATGATTATGTGTTTAGTATTCTAAAATAGTTACAATATTCAAATCTTTAGAATCCTTGATGATGGTATGCTTTAATACTATGTGGGTTTGCTTTTATTTGTTTGTATACAGTGAATAGATTTTATCAATTTAATGTTTATATCTGCAAGAAATACGAAGATCCACTTACATGATATTATAAACATATGTATGTGAGTAAACTTTGGAGCTTTTTTATTGTAATTTTTATTCGTCATTATTCTAATTCATGATATTATAAACATATGTGTGTGAGTAAACTTTGGAGCTTTTTTATTGTAATTTTTATTCATCATTATTATAATTTATGATATTATAAACATATATGTGTGGGTAAACTTGAGATCTTTTTTATTGTAATTTTTATTCATCATGATTCTAATTCACGCTCTGGTGCTTATATTATAACACTTTCTAATATCTCGTATTGTTCCTTCTAAGTAGGTCATCAAAGTGTCTCTATAATAATTATTTATTTTTTATTTATTTATTTATCTTTATCTTTTTATATAAAAAAATGTTTTACACTTCAATTAATTCACCCATATTTTTAATAGTTTTTTAATTGTAAAAATAAATAAAGTCAATGTGCAATTATTTATAGTTTTATATATAATTAATTAATACTAATTTTAAAATGCATTACCATTTATTTATATTAAATATCAATATGCTTAATATTATAAAAGGCCGATTAACTTTTGTAATGCAACTCTCAATATTTAAGATATTACAATAAATTATGTTAGAAAGATGAGAACAATAATAAAATACCACTGATGACGATATTTTATCGCTTGATTATAATTCTAATGCTTAGTTACCTCAATCTGTTTTTACGCAGTAATCTTAATATACACATACAATAGGAATAATTAATAAATGGATAAATAAATAGATGACTGAGGCATGCTGCTTAGAATCAATATAGTAAAATAATTATATGGACAACGAATAGCGTTAAATAAAATAAAAGGAGAGGAAAGAAAACATTATACCGTACATTGGTCTTCTTTAAATATCTTTTAATAAAGGCACTCACTATCCTACACAATTCTCTTGCCTTGTCGTAGATATCTAATCAAAATAATTTTTTTTCTACAGCAATAATTTCATTCTTCTAATTTATATTTTCCCCGTTATGCTATTTAAAACATCATCACTTCCAATTAAAATTTCACCCCCCCCCCCCCCCGAATATTTTAGTGAAGTCTAGAAATCTATCTAGTGTATACGTTAGTATTTTAAATTTTTAGCACTATTTATATCATGTCTTCTTTTCTAGTAATAAATATCATACCTGTATTAGCATATTATAATAAAGTGGTAGATTGGAGATCTAAAGGTCCCATATTGGCATCCAATCTAGCATTTCTGTTTTCCAAAGCTTACCTTTAATCTTTCATTCCCTTATCTCGTGCTTTTTAAGTTTAATTTTTATATAGTTTTGTTCCAAATCTTTCTTCAATTTGTATTATTTCTACATTACATCTTCTTCAGTTTATTTTTGCTACCTATAGATTGATTTTATTAGTATGTTATTAAAAAGTGTCTTATGAATCCAATGAAAAATCTGGAATAGAAAACACTATTTCTATCTCCTACTTTTGAATGATTTGGAATATATATATATTGTGCTGGTCAAAATATGTTTATCCATCTAACACGAGCTGGAACTCACAAAATGTACTTCAAACCCAGTCAAGCCCGAGATTTAGGTCAGGGACCAGCCTGGATTCGAACCCACTCTCCAAGCACCAGATCTGACACCTAATGGATAACATAACAATGATGGCAAACAAGAATTAATTCTTAATCTGGCCTGCTAGCAAATCGGAGAAAACAATAAGACTCATGGACTTAAACATATATATAAACAACTTAAATACTAGTGACATTCCAAAGATAAAATCTAATATATTTAGTTAATAGGGGCTTTACTAATGAATAGTTATGGTCAATTAGTGAATTGGATTGATTTAATAAGGAGACAGAAACTGATATATGATGAATTATAAATATATTTATTGACAATTTTACATGTATTTTGTTATAACCATTATCATTGGCAAATGCACGCAGGCATTTTATTTATAAAGTAACATTTCTCTAGGCTATTCAAACAATAATTGATACGTTGGCAAATAGATTTGTTGATATTATTTAATGGAGCCAAATATCATGCTATATAATTCATTACTACATTCACTTATTAGTTATGCCCTTTTATAATCAGTTTGAATGGCTATTATACATGAAATCAAACCAAGTCTGGAGTGAAATTTAATAATACATGTGATTATAATAAATTTTTATATTAAATATGGGCATATAAAGCATCCCAGGTAGCTTTAGATCGAACGGGTTTTCAAGAATGCTTCAGTTCAATGCCGAAGATTGCATATTAGGGAGGCAGAGCTGGCTATAACAATTTTACTAATATACTAGGCACAAGTAAAATATAATAATAAAGTTGTTCTGTGGATGGAAGAATAGTTTTTAGGGTTTTTGTGACCAACACCGGTTTACCCAATAACCGGTCATCATGCTGCTAAAAGGGAATCTTTATTTGGTTCATAAGAGGTGGGTGACTCACGTGTTAATCTGGCCTTTAGCTCAGTCTTAGCTACAGCACTACCCATAAAAGAGGAAGATGGGCTGGACTTACCATGGCTCCATCTTATATATATATATAAAACAGCACAACGAGAAAATATTAATAAATTCCACATCCGCCAAGCCGAAGTATATTATAAATTCAATATTATACATTAAAGAACACTAGATTATCAGCTTGATCAAAAGAGCCAACTCTTCAGTAGCATGAGAAATATGATATGCTACTGATGGAAATATATATATAGACAAACTTTACTTTATCCCATTCAATCTCTTTAGTTATCTATAACTACTAAACTTTTAAAGGGGGGAAGTATATTTAAGGGACTTACAAATACTTTAATAAGTAAAATATACTTATGATTACACTCCAGGCTAGTTTAATCTTTAGTAATATAATAATTTATGGTTGCAAATTCGGATTTATAAGCCACATTTTATATTTCTATTAATTAATTTACAAATGACACAATAATAACGAGCACAAAGGGTTGCCATTATTTATAACTTTGGGTTTCGAAACGGAGTG
The DNA here is from genome assembly GCA_028023455.1 of Epiperipatus broadwayi. Lineage (NCBI taxonomy): Eukaryota > Metazoa > Onychophora > Udeonychophora > Euonychophora > Peripatidae > Epiperipatus > Epiperipatus broadwayi. The sequence goes on along the minus strand of JAQFVV010012425.1, from coordinate 5,694,836 downwards.
CGAAATGACACTATAATAAATAATAAGATTTTAAATTATATCTTTAAAAAACATATTCTATAATTAAATGCATGTCATTTCAAAACATAGGCATATTTAACAATTATTAAAATAATCAAAAAAAATTAAATATCTGCAGTGATTAAGTTATTAGCAAACTATTGAATTAATAAAGAGAAATTAGCAAAATTATTACATTTTATATAATTCAAATATTATTTAGAAAACAATTTAGAAAAAGTTTACAGTACTATAGTTAGCTAACCTGTATTTTAAAGATATAATGATCATTTTGGAGTGTACACAGAGCTCTGAGATTTAAATAATATTAAAACAGTTCTCCTACAGCTGGAATGAAGGTGAGTTCTTTGGCAGCTCATGGCATGTTATATTTAGTTGGGAGACGATTTAAAATGATGTTCCTGTAGCTGGATTAAAATTGGGACGAAGGCAAGTCCTTTTTAGTGGCTTATGGCATCTTTTATTTGGTATAAGCTTGTTGGTTGTTGCTTCGGCATTGGATGGATTGAACTTCGGTGTTGCATCATGGGAATTGCAGCAATTCTTGCCTGACTAGCAGGCCATAGTTAAATTGACAAATTTTTAACTTTTCATAGGAACAGCTCTTCAAAAGCAAGATGGAGTATATCTTCCCGCTTAAAATATGGCCTATTTATATTATTTTCACCAAGCCTTAACACCTTTTTGGAATTTTGTTTGCCTCAGGACCAATTGACTTTTAATTAAACAAAACAATATAATCTAATTTTTACTACTGAGAAAGTCTCCAAGGTGTTATTTTTAATTTACTTAAAATTATTAAAATATATAAATCATATAATTCGATTCAGATTTCACTAATTAAATTCCTTTTTAGGTGTTATAAAATGTTAAAGCTTAGCAGAAGTAATGATACTCTGATTTAATGATAAAGTCTTTTGTTGAAATAAAATCAATCAGAAAACTAGATTTTACTTTTACCCCGGGTGTGGTCACTAATTGATTTATTGTTTACACAAAATTCTCATTTTTAATTATAAATGGATGATTTTTATTTTAACTTTAAATAAATAACTTTTAACATATTTTCCTTCCCAATATTATTTGTTTAAAAAAAAAAAAGCAAATTTGACAGATCTAAAAGAAAATACTTTAGTTTCATTTATATCTGTAAAAAATTAAATCAGAAAACCGTAAATATCTTAAAAAGAAAACATTTTACATTATTTTTATTTAATCTTATATATATATATATAAATCATTTTGCCATTATTCCAAGGTTTAAATTATCCATCCACATACAAATATAATAGCGAATATAACTAAGAATTGACTGAAAATTAATAAAACAATTTATGAATAATTATGAGGATTTCTATGCTATAATTTTATTAGACCTGTCTAATTATAGCGTATTTTGGTATGTAAATGGATGATGCTATTCAAGAAGCCATGATAGCAAAGTTTTACCACTCAACATATATATAACATTTTTACATTTAAGATAGGTTTGAAACTAGTTCAAACGAATAGGTCATTAGGTTGATAGTGAAACGGAAAGAGATTGGGAGGTTTCCGTTTCAATATATATATATATATATATATATTATGATTTGATGTCTGTATTTTTAAAGCAATATACGTAATTATATAACTGAATATTTGTAAATACAGTAACTAAATAATTAAAAGATTATCAAAAAATATTACTGCATATTATCAATATGTTGATGATGTTTTTGTATGTGGTAAACCAAATACAATTAATGAGTTGTTTAAGAAATTAAATGGTTTGAAAGGCCTAAGATGGATAAAAACAGATGAAGTAATGTGCGTTCAGTTTCTTGATCTTAAAATAACTAGAAATCAATGCATGCTGTATTACTGTATGACAATTAAACCAATAGTAAAAAGAGGTTATATTCCATATAAATCAAAAGTGCCAATGTCACACAAAATGACAGGTTAGAAGTCCTTCTTATTTAGAAATAATAGTCTTTGCAAATATTCATCAGATAAAGGCAAAAATATTGAAATATATTCGAATGAATTGTTAAATGTTGGCTACAGTTATAATCACATATATAATGTTATTAGAGATTTTAATACAAAATATAAAAATAAAAATTTTAATAATAATATTGATTCTCCTGCTAATAAAAAAAAATATGGATATCAATCCCATATATTTCAAATGATCAAGTAAATTTTATAAGGAATATTTATCAAGATATGTGTGATATTGCATTTTACACACCTCCTACATTAAACAAATTAATAAATAACTCCAAAGACAAAACCTCATTTATAAATAAAAATTGTGTCATTTATAAATGGATATGTAGGTGTGGCAGTGGATATATAGGTGAATCTAGATGTATGTTGGAAAAAAGAACTAAAGAACACTTTCTATTATTAAAACGTGTTCAGAAATCTAAACAAAATTGCATAGTAGATAATAATATTTCAGCATTTGTTTTTTACGACCATAATAAATCATGTAACAGTGTAAAAATATTGCAAATTGAAAAAAATAACAATAAAAGAAAAAAAAAAGAAGCTATGCTAATATACAAATATAAACATGACTTAATTAACAGGCAAGCAGCAAATGTCAAGATCATGGAATTGTGGGAAAGTTAGCATTTCAAAGCTTTAGTTGACACAGATTACTGGGATAATCGAAAGCGCTCCTAAGTGGATAAATTTTTTTAATTATTTAGTTACTGTATTTACAAATATTCAATTGTATAATTACACACACACACACATATATTTATATATATCAATTCTAATATTCTCACGGATAAACGATGAATTCACAAAATTATTTCTGGGAGCTACCGAAATTATATATATACTTTAAATTAAACATTGCTCAAGATATATGTTAACAAAGGTAGTAAATCATCCACCTCCAGGCTATGACTTCAGAGCACTATAGCCTGGGGGAGAGTGATTTACTTCTTTGGTTTACATTTACCTTGAACTATGTTTACTTTAAACTTTATATATTAACTTTTGTTTAAGTATTACAGTCAAAGTATTAAAAATGAGATGGTGTCTCCAGCTTTGTAAATTAATTCATATGATCACATACATGTAAAAAAGATAAATGATTAACAATATATGTATTTCTGATGAACCAACACTCATTAGTTGACCCAGATCACCATTTCCCATGAAATACATATATTGAAGATCATTTATATTTTCCACATGTATGTGGTCCTGTGCATCAGTTGTATAAGATGAAGTGGATGGCTATGGATAAGTAATATACATATATTTAAATATTGCTTTTATATATACAATAAATGAACTCTGAAAATTATTTTTATAGTTTTTTATTTGTAAAAATATTCCTTCTTCATGTTAAAAGTTTGCTTGAGCTTGTTATAGTCACCAATTGTGATGAAAAGAATAAAAATGGAAATATCTTAGTTTCAAACAAGATAATTTTTTTATACATTTTCACCTATTCTAATCCACTTCTAAATGGAAAAAAAATATTAGGATGCACAATGCTTTTGAAAAAAGTAAAATCACAGTCACAAAAAAATTAATTTGAACTAAATTACATATACATGCCTATAACAAGTTATTGCTGTACTTCTGTTACAGCTCTGTAATGAATAATTATGCATATATTTATTGGAGTGTACTATTTGCAGGCCTAAATAATATTATAAACATGCAGAAATTGGCTTTACTTTGAAGGAGACGAATGTCAAGTCATATTAAAGTTGGACAATGATGCCATAATTAAGTGTAAAGGAGATATGATAGTTAAGAAAAGTGACGATTTAAAATAACTCAATTACTAAATTTTTTTTATCTGTAAACATTATAACACATGCTGTATATGACTCATTCATTTGTAAACAGCGAATTGGATGTTTGAAAATGCATTAGTAATGAAAAAATGGTCTATCTTCATTGCTAATGAAAGATTGTAATGTAATTGAATTAATGTAAAAGAAGCACTTATTAAAACAAAAATTTTAACATCTTGAATATATATATATCCATATGTATAACCTTTCAATATTATTGCACATATGCCTTTTATAGAAACTTATGGTGTTATATATGGCAATGGTTGATGAAAATCAATTAATATTTTGTGGAACCTGTATTTCTATCAAACAAATCTGATGTCACCAGTTGCTTGGGAGAGTTGAGATTATATCAAACAAAGCAGTTTAGTTTGTATTTGAGAAGTCAGAAATTGTTCAGTTTGATATTAATGTTTGAATATGAATTTTAGTCTTATATATCTATTCAAAAACAAATTGAACTGCTATGATTAATGTTATACTAAGTGATCTCCCAATCAATTAATGCTGTCAGATTTGATTGAAAGAATGATATGTCGTGCAAGAGACTAGTTGATATTTCAACAAATACTGCTACATGTAAGACTATAATTTTTTATGAAAAATATGAATATAATAACATTAATAGATTACAAATTTATTTGGTATTTAATATAGATATGTAATTATATAATACAGTAATCAGATATATTTTAAAAATTTTACCCAATTAGGAGCACTTTCGTCTATTTTCATAGTCTTTGTCAACTAACACTCTGAAAGGTTAACCTTTTCATAATTCTGTGATCTTAATGTTTGCTGCCCGCTTGTTAATTAAGTCATGTTTGTATTTATATATTAGCATAGCTTCTTTTATTTTTCTTTTGTTGTTATTTTTTTCAATTTTAAATTTGAAACTCTGAATACCAAAATATAAAAAAAATAATATATATATATATATATATTGTAACCTACCAGGGAGAACAGGGCACAACAAAAAAAAAGTGGGAAAGCAATAATCAAATAATAACTACTGATCTCAAACTGCTTTAACAAATAATTAATGATGAATGAATAAATAATGACCTAGCTCAGAATAATAATAATAATAATAATAATAATAATAATAATAATAATAATAATAATAATAATAATAATAATAATAATAATAATAATAATAATAATAATAATAATAATAATAATAATAATAATAATAATAATAATAATAATAATAATAATAATAATAATAATAATTATAAGAAGAAGAAGAAGAATAAAAAGAAGAAGCAGTTTAACTATGAGACTGTGTTCCTATGCCAAGAGGTACAGACTGCTTTAAAGTTAAATAGGTATCAAAGACACATACCTGACTGCATAGAAATACCATTGAATTCCAACCCTTTAAGAATTACAATCATATCTCTATGACTAACTATAATAATCCTATTTAAATAAAGCCAACATAATATTCCAACTAAACATTTAAGAATAATAATAGCAAAATTTATTATAAGAATAACTTTATATTTTAATTTTAATTTAAAGTAAATCTTGATCCAAATCTTTATAATTTTTTTAATTTTAACTCAGGGATATCATATTACAAAAGGAACAAAAATAGAATATTGGATAACAAATGGCAATTTTATGGAGATCCAATAATCCAAACAAAGTTAGAAAAATGCAAATAATAATATTATCAGACAAACTATTACAACTTTGCTCTATAATATGGTAACCAAACTGTAAAACTAGTTACTTTAGTTCTTACAGGGTTTCAGAGATAATTATAAGGAAAATCTCTATTATAATTTAAGAAATTTAATAAGATATAATTTGGATTATTATAATATTCAGATATCATCTCTCATGATGATGAGACTAACCTTTAAAATAATAAATGTAGTATAACTAAATCTTATAGTGCAAATATTTAAGTAAAGTTTATTATTTTCTTTAATAAATAATTGACATATGGATATCTAAATATAGCTCTGCTTCCATCTTTTGAAATATCAGAAAGTTCTGTATGTGATTGCAAAATAAATGTAATAAAAGTAGTAATGATGGTTATTAGATTGAACAAGCAATAAAACTTCTTATGTTCATTATGAGATAAACATATATGATCATTAAAAATGATAACCCCCATGCTTGATTAAATAAATTTGGATTTATTCAATAGTTTTTAAAATCTATAATAATTTTTAAACCAATAATCATATACTACTTGATAAAAATAATCATTTGCATAAGTATAATTCACATGTTAAATAGAATAATATATAATAAGTCTGCAATAAAGTGAATACTGAATTTAATCAATGGCTGTGATGAATGATAAATACAAATATGGAAACATAAAAATGTCTATCTACACAATTTTAAATTCTACAAACATCAATTTATTTACAAAAACCAAGATTTAAAATTTACAAATTAATATTTAGGTTTTATTTCATAACACAAATATAAGTAATTTCCATTAAAGTGACAATTTACAATTCCAATAAAATAATTTACAATTACAAAATTTCTAAAATACAATGATCAAGATGTCAGTTTGGTAATACATAACTTTATCCCAAAATAAATTTACTTAACCTTTGTAATAAACTATAACTATTTCTTAATAATACTACATTTCAAAGTGGGCAAATATTTGAATTACTGTTGGTATCATTTCAACTATTATATTATACCATTCTTTATTTTTTTACTTTTAAATAAAGCAAAACAAACAATATAAAATATTATTATATCTTTGGTAATTTTATAAAATACTATTCACCTTAATGAAAAGCAGTTTTTACCTTTTTTCCATAATAGTTTTATGGTTACTTTATTGAGTTAACCAGAAAATATTTAAACATATATGTTATTTTAATTTAACACTAATTAATTGACATTAATTAAACTTTTAAAATATAAATTTTAAAATACTATTTCATATACATAAAACAAAACAAGCATTTTGAACTAAAGAATAGCCTAAGTCATATCTCACATTAATGTACTGTTTTAAAATTAGCATATAAAAATTACCCCTAATATAATCTATTTTCTAGCAAATCCTATTTTTTATAAAATAGCAATTATTAAGCACCTTTCAAAAATTATTTGCAATTTAATTATCTGTTTCCATTTTTCTCAGGATTATTTAGGAAAATAACAATTATGCACTAGGATATATTTAAATATTTATTATTAAAACTTTGCTTATGTGTCAATCATTTCTTTCTCAATTTATATTAGTGTAAAAATAAATAATTTTTTAGTCGAATCTTACTATTTTTTTAAAATAACTATATTTTCACCATATTTTACCAAGATACATTATAATATGGAAATAAATGCCAGCAAAATACTTTAAATTATTCATTTCTGTTTGAAAATGAAATAAAGAGCTTGGGGCAATGAACATTATTGACAGGTGGCAAAATTGTTGTTAGCACTGGCTTAGTTTTCAATTTATGTTCATGTAAAAGTATACAATTTTTTACTAAAATCTTACCATTTTTTTAAAAATAACTATATTTTCCACATATTTTACCAAATAATTTATAGTATGTAAAAAAAAAATACTGAAAAAATGCTTCTAAAACATACATTTTTATTTTCAAATTGAAAACAAAAAAATTGGAGCAGGGAAAATTATTGACCAGCGATTTCTTTTGTCCAATGAGCAATAACCAATCATTGCAAAGGAAGGATGACCTTCTTCCATTGTTGAACTTAGAATGGCCATTTTATTTATTTTTTACTTGGAAAATAATTCTAGAGAGAGCAGCATCTTACGGTACTATTTGTAAGCTTTAAAATAAGTGTACAAACAGTACCGTAGCTTGAAAAATGATGGTTTCCGACCAACTTAAAGCCATGACCATCCTGACACAAACATACCTTTAAAAAGATTAAATGTAAGTCAATTCTTTAATACTTTTTTAACTAAAGTAATTAAAATAATAAATATTATTAGCAAATTAAATATTGTAAAAAAAAATACACAAGCAAGCACAAAGACATACACACTTATTATTAGAAAGGCTTTCATTGGATAATGCTTTATTTCACTTAATATTATTTAATGATTTGTTTAATATATTTTAAGCTGACTACCTTCCTAAATTTAATGGATAATTATTAAGATTTAGATTTGTTTGCAATAAAACTACATTATTTTAATAAATATTAGTACATTATTTATACCCTAAACAACATTATTATTAAAATTTATACTTATAATAGACTATTAATATGCATTTTAAATATTAATTAATGCATTACTAACAATATATAAGCTAGTTTTAAGTGCAATTGCTGTAAATTTAGTTTTAAAATTTACAAAGAATATTACTGACTTCAAATTTAAATTTTTTTCTATTTCATGCATCTCACTATTTTAATTGAGGCACATGGAACAATTGAAATGTGTACAATATATAAATATTTTACAAAAAATGTATTTATTTAATTTGATGGAAAATGTACTAAAAATGAAAAATATGTTTTTTTTTTTCTTCAACAACAATTTTGACTAGAATATTTAACTTGGAGGGTATCTATATATTAATTTCTACACTCATAAAAATAATGATTGAATTGATTTAATTTATGGACATCCTTCACTTTTATTTAAAGTTAAACATTCCAATCCAAAATATGATTGAAAAGAATATATGCATAATATTTGCTTTTTAGTGCATATATATATATTTAAAAACTTTCTTGCTTTCAAACTTATTTAATAACTGAAACACACAGGCTTATTATATACCTGTGTCTATATATGTAATATAGAGTATATGAGCACAGACTTTTACATGACCCACCACTCTCCACACTATCTCATAACACCGATACACTTGAACACATACATGTTTGAAAGATAAATAATCACCAATATATGTATTTCATGCTAAATCAGCAATCATCAGTTGGTCCAGATTACCATCTCTACACATATATACTTATTTACAAATTGCTACCACATGTATATATATATATATATATATATATATATACATATATATATATATATATATATATATATATTGTAGCCCTTGGATTTGCCAAAGACTCCATTTTTTGAGTTAACTATGTAAGATAGGGTTTAATATAAAAATTTTCCTCATAGTTTGTATTTTTTTAATAAACAAATTTTTTAGCCAAGACTAGGTTTGAACCCATATTAATAGGGATTGTGTACATTTTATTTGGTAGGCAATCTGAACAGTTGTCATTAAAATATTTCTAACCAAAAGATTATTTTATTTAACATTAATTTATGGGTCAATTTGGTATTGGAGATATATTTTTAGATAAGCAAAATTTATACATTATTTAATAAGTTGAGTGAGAAGAAGGAGGGGATGTGCCACTCATAAAACTATGGTAGATAGTGATAATGGATGGTCATAATTTTATACTAATAAGTTAGAAATAAATAATTCATGAGATTAAATTATAAAAATAATAATAATAATAATTAATGATTAAAGTATTAAATCGGTTTAATATAAGAATTGTATACGTGCAACAATGTGTGTGTATTTCACCTAACTGTGAATTTTAATTATAAAGTTCACAATTAATAATCATCCTTGTCATTTTGTAAGAAAATCTTTAAAAAAGAAATTAAGTCATTTTTAATAGTTTATTATTCATAGCCAAAATTTAGTTCAAAATTCTGGGGTTGAAGATGGGCTGCTATATATATTTTTTTTAATGGAAAAAGTAAAAAGGGGGGGAGAGAGAGCTTTCTGCTATTTATTTTAAAGAGAGAGCTTTCTGTCTTTTGTTTTATCATGAATGATGTATTACAAAGTAAATTATCAGAGTCATTTAAGTGATATACATTTGACAAAGGAATTTAAGTTGAAATTAATTGGTAATTGTCTGTTAAATGTAAAATTAATTGGTGATTATCTGTTAGAATGCAGAAGTGAATTTGGCATGGTTTTTTTCAAAAGAGCAAAATGTTAAAATAACCAGAGATTAAAAGAAACAAGAGTCAATTAATTAAAAAAAGAGAATGACCAGATGTCAAGGGTCAATACAATTTCATAATAGGGGAAAGCAGGAGAGTAAAGAAAATGCAGTCTCTATAAAAAGCTCTGCTGTGTTGTAAAGTGAGGGGATAGTCTATTTGAATCTGTTTGCAAATTATCTTTCATCTGGTTATATAGAGAAACTTTGCTATAAAGTTAAAAAGAAATATTTTTTCTTTTAGAAAAAAAATTGTTTATTGTAAATTATTCATTTGTCTCTTAAAATAACTTTGCCAAATTTAATGTCATAAGAAGAAAAGCAAATGTCTATCAAATAAATTTTTTTAATTGGGTACACATGTAATCTCCAGAAGTTAATCGATGGTCACACTTGTCTAGCATTAATTGATGACAAATAGGCTAATGGTAAAATTTAAACCACAGAAAATAAACTCTAAGTTTGATTTCGTATATAAAGCATTCAATTTGAATATTAAATGAATTTAAAGAAGGAAAAAGACAACAAGAAATGGACTTCTATCATAAGAAATTTAAACAAGTGCTGTTCAGCTGTAATCTACATAAAATCAAAAATGAGGAAATCATTTCAGCAGCATAAAAAGCATATATCTGAACTCTATCATAAGAACTTTTTATACATAGACTCATGTGCTCATACAAACAAAGCAAGGAAGAGAAGGAAAAGGAAATGGAAATCAGAAACTTGGTGGACACTTCTAAAGAACTTTTTAAGTATATTTTATTTTATTTTATTATTCACTATTCATGTAGAACATTTAATCTAAAAAAAAAAAAAAGAAAAAGAAAAATAATTTCTTTTTTTATGTTTTCTTATATATATATATATATATATATATATATATCCATTTAAAATTAATTCATGTCAGAATTATAATTGTTATTATTTTGAGGGTAGATATATTGATATCAGATTATTTTGTATGTGTTTATTTTAAATGCTTTTGCTATTATTATCATTTTGGGGGTAGGTGAAGAATATCATGTCATTCTGTATGTGCCTTATTTTAAATGCTTTACAAACCTTTTTTTTAAAAAAATGAGAGATATTATTATTAAGGGAAATGTTTTGAATGAATCGTATCAGAAGTTATTGTCAAATGCTTAGACTTATAAAAATTGTATGACTATTGAGCTAAAACATCATCATTATCTTATAAAAGTGCATGAAAATAGTTTTTAAAATTTAATATGCATTTCTTATTATTTCTTATTATTATTATTATTATTATCATAAATTTAAGGCCAGATACAAGCTGATTAATGCTTGGAAAAATAGTTGGCTCATATTCTGGTGCACCGACTGCAAAAATATTGTAGATATGAAAGTTTTACTTGTAGAAGTTGATGTTTTGACCTGTATATAAGGTGGATGGACAAAGAATCTCCACCAAGCCAGTGAAGTCTAGCTCACTAAGCTATTTATGCTATATTTATAAAGTATTTAAACACAGTGGAAGAGCTTTTTCCCACTTGATTATTCTCTACACCGTAAAAAGGTTTCTTTATTAATGGCCAGAGGTAATAGATACACTTAAGTCTTTTTTATGACTAGCGATAAAAATACTAGCATATCTCAACCTTAGTGAAAAAGTTTTCTCTTATTCGGGTCACTGCCTGCCTCATGTTAATGTTTGATGGGTCGCAAACTCAATTTGATGTCAGGATGAATGCAGATAATTTATATGCAATTGGTGTACTTCAATATTGTTTTGTTGATCTAGTTTAATTTATCAAGTAGAACCAAGAGTAATAATGTTGGGAAATGTTAAATTATGGGTTAAATAAAACCTACGAATGTTTAAGTGTAAGCAATGCATATATGAAATTATCCCATAAATATTTCCACAGCCAGCTGAGAACTTTGCTGGAAAGGTAATATTGTTAAAATATTATTATGTAATAAGAACATGAGTGTAGAGTATGTACACTATGATGATGATTGATCTAGATACTGAATTGTTAGCATTAACTTAATCCCATCATACATAAAGTATCTCTATTGTAAAGATTAGGGCAAAAGAATGTTAGATCAAAATGATTAAATAAAATTAGTAAATTTGCGAAGAAATGTTAAATTAAAATAGTTAAATAAAATTATTAAATTTTATTATAGGAAGAATTAGCTCTAAAAACAAATCAGTAATTTAAAAGCATTAAACACGGGAAGAAATTTGGTATTTGCTGTATCTAGGATAAAAATGAAAGTGAAAATATAATATATGTGAAGGTAAATATTATTTTATTTTATTACTCCATGGTAATCGTGAGTCCCCGATAATTAGGAAATGAATATTGATATTTTAAGCCTATTGATATTATCCATTGATATAAGGATAGTTATGTGTTTAGATTTATATATATATATATATATATCAGAATACGGTTGTAAAACAGAGGAAAACCATGCGAGTCATCAAGCGAATGTGTATATTCTGTATTGAATTGTAGAATGTCAATAAAATTTATTTGTTTTAAATAAAATTTGCATATGTCTCAATATTTTTGTGGGTTATTATTATCTAGACATCTCAATCCAATCATACATCAATATATTATTATTAATATTTGAATCATCATTTTCGTAAATAATATCCTGTAAAATTATTTAAAACGTTTAATTTCCAATACTTAGAATTACCAAATAATTTAAGATAGTTGAAATATAAATTATGAATAGGGATAGTGATAGCGAGTGCAGGGGTGGGCATAAAATCCTTTCCCCATCCGTTGTATTCAAACACCTATCTAGATGCACTTCTTTATAATTTTGTTATAATTGTGAATATGTTTAGAATATATTTCTAAAATATTTCATAAGCTTAAATTATTCTGAGCTTTAATGAAAATAGATATTAAACTGCATTAAAGACAACCAAGATCACCTTGGGGGTGATCATGAGAGGAGTGTTTATCACTCATAATCTATCACAGCTTGTTCGATTTCCACACCTAATTGTTCTAAAAAACCCTGAGAAGAGATTGTAATGAGAGAAATGAGCTAGCAAAATGTAAAATTGAATAGTAAAATAGATAATAGTGTAATAGACCTATGTATGTGAAATTGATGGAGGAGTGAATCAGGAAGGTGGAGATGGATATAGAACTTTGTAATTGGAACAAAAATTTAATTGTAGCTTTAATGATGGTGAATGAGTGGGGTGCTGAGAATAACCAAGAATTTCCAAAGATATTACTATTATCGATTTTAATGCATTCTCAGTGTTCTCTTAATCGATTATTTATTTACCCATTCCTTAAATATTATTACTGAAAGTTATTGAAGTGAAATTTAACCTTTATATTTTATTAAAGTTGCAATTTGGTGCCCTGGCAATTAAGATTGTAGATGTTCTGTACCACCATCATCATCCTCGTAGGCCTTAGAAATAGGGTTAGCTGGAATGATGAAGCATCCATCGATACATCCTTAAAATGTTACAATTGGCTTGCAATTTAACTGCAAGTGTTTTAATGCCATATAGATTTAAATATAGGTTATAATTAATGCATAGTGTGGTCTCCCGAGCTGAAGTAAAGAAATAGGACAATTAATCCATAACGTGGATGTGCGACCATTTGAATAAAAAATTCTCATTGGTTAAAATAAAGTTATAATTAGCTTAAACTGTCTGATAATATATGTGATATTTGTAAACTTGCCCAATCATTTTAGTTATATTGGAAATACAATGTGTATAACCGATTGAAAGATTACAAAATGCATTTATATCAATTTAATAAGTCTTTATAAAATTAACAAAGTAAATCATAACTTTTCATTTGTTAGAATTGACTTTTATTTATTACAATTGGCTTGTAACGTGGTCGCACGAAGGAGATTGTACTTAGAAACTATTTAATTTATACTTAGGAAATTTCTTTTACTTAGAATATATATATATATATTCTAACCTGTAATCTCGTGCATCCTCACTTCAGAATAGGATATGATATAAAATAAAATGGGTTCTATCTCAGTTAATAATTAATAACTGAAATATTCAGCATTAAAATTAAAATATTTCACTAGCTCAAATTTAAAATATGAATAAGGTTCAGTTTATAAAAATAAATTAAATAAATATTTAATATTTTCATGAGACTTGAAGTGAAAATACAGGTGACAAGATAGATTACATTGAGCCAATATCCCACAGGATACTACCTCAATGGCATAAGAACACTATCCCCCCTTTATTACTATTTCAAATAACAAACTCATAGTATTCTTACGACTTTAATAACTTCTACTCACTAAGATTAAACTAATAATTAAATCTTAATCATCTATTTAATAATAATCTAGCTCAAATAAAATAATCTCAGGTTCATAAAGTTTATTCTAAGTTAATTTAAAAATACCGTAGTAAAATATGAGAAGGGATTTTATGTCATAATCTACTACACTGAACTAATAATAATAAATAATAATAATAATATTCTTCATTGTTTAATTACTACTGAATATCTTTTCTTTTTACTATGATTTTATTACCATAATAAAATAATGAAATAATATAATATGATCTTATATCTTCATGTAATGATATAATAAATACGTGGTAGCATTTTAATAATCTGACAAACAAAATATGTGTGGCAACTGATAGCATATAATTTAATATAATATTGTGATAACTGATTTATGACCAATAAAATAATGTAAGATATGATTATTTAATTATAATGAATACCAATAAAATATTTAAAATTCTTAAAATAATTCTCTATTTATCTTTTTTTTTTTTTCAAAATTATATATTTGTTTCAATTATTATGCATATATCCTGATTTCATGCACCGATGTGGAGAAATAAATAACTCTTACACAAAATTTTTGAAATAACAAAATTTAACAAAGTTTATTACTAACAACAAATAAATAAACAATTTATTTACACTATTTACAGTGGATATCCTTAACTTTTTTACTTTACAGTTTGATCTACTGGGTTATAAAAATAATAATTTATATTTCAATTATATCTTTATTTAGATTTAGGACAAAATTTTAAAAAAAAAATGTTACTATTTGGTTTCTCATTATGGTTAACTTATTACAAATATATTTATCTACTTTATTAGCAAAAGCATTTTATCCTTAATATTATTAAACTATCTTATTTTAAAAAATTCATACTTAGAAAACATTCTATAGAAAACAAAATTTTATAATGAGTATGGACCTCTCAAAATATTAAAAAAAAATTTTCATCTTGCAAAGTCAAAGATGTTACACAAAATATTATCCAAAATTCAGTACTAGATTTTAGTATTTATCACACAATGTTTACTAATCATAATATATTCTTCCTTAAGCCTTACTTTAGTATAATATAAGTGTAATCATTAATACATTTCTGTTAATCAATAAACAAAAAATATACTATGCATATTGTTTACATAATTTACTTTGTACTATTGTATTTTAAAATATGCAATATTTATTTTTTCTCTTTAAAAAAAAATAATACTAAAGCATTTAAAATTATTATCATTTTAAAGAAAATATCTTTGTTTAGATACCTTATTTTAAAAAAAAATTATATTTCATTTCCGAAATAAAATTCAAAATATATTCTATGATTCTTTTCTTTCCTTAGGATACTTTGGATCTTCAATTTTAAGTTATAACGTCCTATTCCTTCTAAGCAAATAAACCAATCTTATACAAAACGATAGCATAACCTAAGTTCTAAATTATTTATCATTTCTCTTAAATATATCTTACTGAACAATGCAGTTACATGAAATAAAGGTAGCGAAAACAGATGCATAGGATTAAGGAAGAAAGCTAGAGTATTACTCTTAACATATCTCAAAATCATGGCACAGTGCAAAGAGGTATGACATTTACCTGCCTAATATCCTCTAGTACCGGAACGATGTTAAAGCTATTTCTTCATCTTCATTAGAACATCAAATATTTAAAGAAATATAAACACTGTCCAAATAAAATGTGTAGCAGTCATAGGGCTTTGTTAACTATGCTGATATTCACATAAAGACTAAATATTATTTCCATTCCTTATAACATCCTATTTCTTAAAAACATCATCTTGGTTTTCCGTTCACTAAGTACTTCCAAGCCACTATCTCAACATTATTTCTCAAGATTTTTCTACATCTTACATCGATAAAATAACTATCTGCATTTACAAAACAATAAATAAAATTCATTAATAGTTAAACAATCTTACGATTCCATAAGAAAAGTCTGCTTACTCCATTATTCTATATGTCTAATCATATACAATCTACTTAGACAATATTTGAATATCCCATAACATGAAAATTTTAAAAGAATCACATAATTATTTGTTATGTTGGATTATATCACAAAATAAAATTAAAAAAAATCGTTGTATGCATATTTTCAAATCAATCCTATCTCATAATGGTATTTAAAATGTATGAAATGTGGTACATATAAGAAAAAAAAACTTTTACACTTCATTCTTCCAATTTATGGATGATCTAAAGAAAACAAAAAAAAATATATACATTATAAATTATCAATAGTTATTATTATTACCAATAACCTTTATCTAGTCATTGTGTTCAGTAGGTTTCCTTTATCCACTTGAGCATTGCAGATATAAAAAAAATTCACACCCATACTCTTTATATTAAAATATTTTTAGCTAAATTATTAGATTGTTATATTATAAAATTTTAATATTAATAAATTAATATTTTTATGTTTTCCTAATCTTATAAAAAATTTAGATTTAAACTAGGTTAACAAAATAAAAGGAATCAAAACTATAATTACATATTTTCTTGATGATAGTTCCTGATAAGTCTAAAATGTTTATTATTTTCTCTAGAGTTTTTAAAAATGTTCTCCTCCAAGCGCATTAAAGTTTAAAATAAAAATAATTATTAATCCATTTAGTAAAATTTATAGAAAATAATCTTTGGTTTTAGTATTTAGGATGATAATTATTAAATCATAATATTAATTAATCCCATGAAGTTCTTTTTTAAGTATTTTCTCTACCAATATTCTCTGCGTATCCGATGCATCAATCCAGCTAATTTAACTTTAAAAATATTCGATAAACTTTTAAGTACTATTTGTATTTCCATGGATCCATCTTTTATTCAACTATGTGTTCACTTTTTTATATATGTTTCCTTCTTGATACATTTAAACTTTCGTTTGGTATTTTTATATATCACTTTAAAAAAAAAATAAAAAAAAATGTTACCTTCAGAAAGGATATAACATTTTACTCCTTTTGATATAATATTATATAAAATAATTCATGCAATATACAATTGTCTTATTACTATTTAAAAAATAAATCTTGGATAGGCTTATAAATAATAATGCATCTCCAATTTTTTCATTAGACTCCGTATGATGTCCGAGCTGTGGTTTTTTATGTACCAAAACAGTTCTTCAGTGAAATATTAATAAAGCTGTATCAATAAATATTCCAAACATTTTTTCAGAATTACAACTTATATCCATTTTATTTTGTAGTATATCCATTTTTATTGCGAAGTTTAGGTTAAACTCTTAGATAAAATACGACTGGCAAGTAACTTTTAAAAAATTAGAAAATCATCTCCACGAAGTTTCTAAATATATAATTTTTTTCTAAACTTTCCTTTAGAAAAATATTTCTTTAAAATTATCAATTAGTTTTTGCAAAATAAATGATAAGAAAGTACCAAAAAATTGACTAAAATAAAAATTTTAAAATATATACTATCTTTTTGATAGTTATAATTTACCTTTCTCTGGTTTCAATACATTATTAATCTCCCCTTATACCCCCATGCAATTCATATTTATAGTCTGTAAGAATACCTATTCCTATTGGTTAATTCTTACTTTAGCTTGAGAACAAATTTACATATTTTTAGTTTATAGTAGAATTGAATTTCAAAATTAGAAATTATGATGTAATGAACTTAAAATATTATTTAAAATATTATTTAAAATATTACTTTTGAATCAATTATTATTTTATTAAAATTATTTAAACATTTAAAATAACTTTTAAAATAACCTTAATAACTTATTCCATTTCTTAATATTCAATTTATCTATTTTTATTTAAATAAAATATTTAATTTTTATATTATGAATGTATTCGTCTTTATTACATTATTTAAACATGTTATACGATAGTTAACTTAATGTTTAATACTATTTACTTTTATGATAGGCAATAATTCTATCCAATTCTATAATATAACTTTTAAAATATTTTAAACTTTGTTATTAATTCAAACAAGCGTGTGTGAACGTATGTAGTATACAAGTCACATGATTAATAACTTTGACAGATGATTTTCAATCTATTTCTTTGCCTAGACTAATAAAATTGCTACACTTATTATATTATATAATATAATTATAAAATTTGGAAGAACAATTTAGAAAATATAGAATTAGATATAATTTTCACCATCATAAAGTCCATTTTTAAAATATATTATATTAATTTTGATTATTAAACATAGTTTATAAATTTAAATACTGTATAACATTTATTTATCTATATGTTTAGGACAATTAAAATTGAGCTTATTAAATATACTTTTAATTATTTATAGCTGTGTTCTTTAATATGGTCAGCTTTTACAACCATATGAAACAATATTTAAAGCTTTATATATCTATTTTTTAAATGATTTTTATATACTACGTATTTGCTTTAACCTCAAATTGTACTTTAAAAATATAATTGACTTAATACAATTACCATATTAAAAGAACATATTCTAAATTTAAATTTTTTTAGTAATTGACAGTTATAAACTATTACTGACCTATAGAAAAGGGCACAATATATATATATATATATATATATATATATATATATATATATATAGTACTGATCAGAATTGTATGTTAATCTAACAAGATTCAGAATTTAGGCAAAAGTATCTTAAATCCACTCATGCCTGAGATACACAGGTCAGGAGCAATCATGGATTCTGCCCTATTTATTGTTCTCTAAGACTATAACATTATAAACAACATTTCTGGTGATAACAGATAAAATGTATTTATTTTAGGCCTGGAGACACAGTGGAGAAATAAGATATGTACAGGGAAATCATGGGGCTAGATGAGTTTGAACCTCTAACCGGATGTGTTAGTTTATGATTATATGACTATTTCATTAAGACTTATTAATAAATGTAAAAAACTGGCCTAAGACCAACATAACCCCAACTATATATAGTGCAACCTAGTTAACGATGGGTACACATAAAACATGAGACAAAGAATAACTAAAGAACAATTGGTTATGAAATGTCAATAATTTATTAATAATAATTTGTTAAAATTTGAGTAAACAAATAAAGATTATATAATTTAATAAATACATTGGCAAATCTATTTATAAGTCATAATTAATAGCATCTGGGTTTCATTAAATTATTAGCATAGATTTACATATTCTAATAGATTACATAATAATAAACACAGATTAATAATTACAGAATATGCAACCACGAGTTGAATAAAGATGGATAAAAGTTAATAGATCATTAAGACTGTTCAGCTTAAAATGCTAACAGAGAGATATTAGTTTTAGCATTAATTTATAATTTGAATGCTATGATTAATTCAATGAAAATAAATGACCTTAACAAATACAGATAAAATAAAATTTGATTTACATAACTCTATTCATTATGGTTTATCTTAACTATACATTAAAATATATTTATATAGATTACAAGGTTTACTGAGTCATTGATTATACTTCATCAAACATTTTAAAAGAAAAATGGTTATTTGTGTATTTTATCAAATTCTGATTTGACAGAATTTACTGAAGGTTGTTTCTCAGCATACCTAAAGATCATTTAATGAGAAGGCAGATAGCTTAAATAAGCTTTAATATAATGTTTCTAGCTAATAAAATGATATAAAAGAAAAGAATAGGATGGTTTATAGAAATCACAGCATTACAACTTATAAATTAATAATTGGGAAATATAAAATACTAATTAAGAATTGTGGTGCTGACCTAAATGATAATACTAGATAGATTAAGTCCATTTTAGGATGAGAGGCTCCATCAAAATTACAAATGTGAGAACTTGTCTGTACTTGTGACAAGATGATATCTGAATAACTGGTTGGTAGGATTCCATGGTTCAGAATTTCTGATGTTATCCCATTCAGAGCCTAACTACAACCTGACAGTATCCTGGAGCCAGTGCTTCCAAACTCTATGTAGGAATAGGTTATAAAAAAAATGATTCAGGACATCCAAATATTAGTTTGATAAAGCAAAATACATGAAGTTTATAATGTTATCAGGGGTAAGCAACACTAATAAGAATCAGGTCTATAATGACTCTGATGTGTTAACTGAGGTCTTCATAAATTAATGAAATCTAGAGGAATTAGATGACAAAATTAAACACATCCTTAAAAGTATGCAAATGACCTTAAATACTAGTTAGAAAATCAAATAATAGAAGAGGAAATATGCAGTTCCTTTCATTAAACAAATATTAGTACACTTAATGAGTAGATAATTACATAATAAAATTATCATGCTGGATGGTGTGGTATGCAAATGATTAATTATAAGAAAGATAAGGCCATTAAGTTCATTTAAATAATATTAAAACCAACTAAATCAATAGTGTTAATAGAATAATAAATTGATATTTCTAATAAGACAATGCATAATCTGCCATCAAGAAAATAAAACAATTTTATAATGTTATTCAATGGAGTAAACTTTGAGTTTAGTAAGAAAACATACATTTAAATATTTACTATCCCATAATAGTAGGATGGAGAATTAAAATACAATCGGTTCCCTAGATTGAATTAATAGCATATTAAATCAAATATAATCAAACATAAAATAAAGTTAAAAGTTTGCTGCATTTAAAAAAATAAGATAAAGATAATGTGAAACCCAGTAAATACATTTAGAAAATACATTTATAAATTCATGCATTATATTTTACACAGGGAAAAAGAAAGTCATTAATTTATTAGATTTATGCTAATCGGCACTACATCACCAATTATTAAATAGACAGAGAGTTACATTTATATTTTAAACAAATTAAAAATTACATAAATGGAGGTTTTAAAAAGTTCATATTAGCAGCAGAGATAGAATTACCTTCTGTTACTTGATGACTTGATGACCATACAGGTTGATATGCATAAGGAATAAGTGTGGAAAAACATTGTGGGCAATGCAGAGTTTGAAAAAATAATGGTTGGTATCTTTGTAGAATTAGATGAGCATTTCATTACAGCAGTATTTAAGTGACGATTGCATAGCAGCATAGTGGTATGGAGATGATCTTGAAAAGATCCGGAAAGCAAATTTCTTCCTTCTACTCAGCGGTCATAGTTAAAATTTTGAATGGCATAGATTTGTTCTGCAACACCTTTTAAATAAAAGCAAAGAGTGCCTAGCATAGAATTTTGGCTGTATTTATACACCAACAAAACCTTCTAGAAACTTCTATTATCTTGCCACTGGCAAGGTACGGATGTGCATTAACTGGCCTGTCTGCACTTATCCTTTGTTCAAGATTTACATTTTAAAGATGACAATGCGATAAGTTCTAGAGAATATTGTTTAATCTATTTCTAGTTTGGAAATAGATTTGAGATACATTTTCCATTAGTGTTAGGATTTCTAAAATAAATCTACTTTAATAATGACATTTTAAAATTGAACAAGGTATGTTTATTTGTTTATAAATCGAAGTTATGTTAATTACTTTATAGAACTTTCTCTGGTATTGCATCAGATTAATAAAATATACGAATTATAAATGATAGAATATAAAATATTTAATAAATTAAAATTATGATGTATAATATTTTTAGCTATCCATGATACATACACACACATACACTCTATCTACAGTGGTGGAAATGTAAATATTTCTGAATTAAAACTAATATACTTTATTCAAAATAAATGTTTAACTTACAAAAGATGGGGGGTGTAAACATGTGTATAAGTGTACTCACACTCCTTAATGATTAATAAGTATATAAATAGGTTTGAACCTCTGGTTGAAGGTTTGTAAGATCACCAGATAGTGAAGCAAAATATATAAAACAGATTTTACTGCATCAATATATGTTTGCATGTTAAACAGAAAAAAAAAATCTTATAATCATTATTAATAGCCTAACATGCTTTCATGTGTTTAATATTTATAATTTAAAAATAGAGTTTACTTATTTACTTTATATATATATATATATTTATATAAATAGAGTTTACTTATTTACTTTATATATATATATATACCTGGGTCTCATTTTATGTGGTAGATAGGTTCCCCAGAAAATGCGCACAAAGGAAATTGCACAAAAATAGACTCAACTTACCTGAAAAATGAGGGATACATACTATAATTTTTCAAAAATTGCATAAAAGCAAAGCAACAATGTAAAATTACTTTAAAATTTGCATAAAATAAAATAAAATAAAATATGACTAATAAAAAATTTCAAATTTGAAAAAAAAAGATACAAGACAAACTTTTTTTACTTTTTTTTTATTAACAAAAGTATTTAATTTTATTCAAAACAATATATTTTTATGCATAATTTACATTTTTTTCATACATGTATGGTATTTTAATCATTATCACTATTTGAGGCGTCAGATTCGTCATGATGTGATGTGATGTGAGGTACTGTAGCTTCTCCTTAAATGAAGTCAAGAGAAAATACAACTAAAATGTTTTCCAATCGCTGTTGATCCTTCCCATTTCACTAAGCAATCTAAAATTGAAATCATTGTTTCCAAAGAAATTCATTTTCTTGGGTGTTTTTTCTCTCCATTAGAGTAAACTAAAAGATTAAAATAAAAATAAAAACTTAGACTTATGATAATAAAAAGACACCAACTCACCACTGTTGGGCAAAATTTAATTAAAACTAACAATTAAAAATTAAAGTCTTATTTTTGACTTTAATTTTTTAATTTTCAATTCCATTTAAAAATCAAATTTCATCGTTTCACATCATCTTAATTTTTATCATGTTTTTTTAAATTGCTAATTACAATTAAAAATCAGATTTTAATTGTCAAATTTAATTGTGCCCACCACTGTTACTCACCTTTTAAAAATAAACTTGTGGATACTAAATGATTAATTGATTAAGTACTCTTTTTATAAAAAGCAAAAATAGATCATGATTTAAAATGCAAAAACAGCAACATACATAGTATTTGTTATCTATAACATTTGAACAGATTTACATTATAGTCTTGCAAAATTTAATGTGTGTATATAAAATGAGGAAATTCTGATTTTAAGTGAATTATTAACTTCTTTATTGCATAAAATCTATTACAGTACTATTATAAAGCACTGAAAATATTGAAATTATTAGATGGAAGACGAACTCCAATAATGCACTATTACTTTAAATATGATGTGAGTGCACAAAATTTATAATATTTAAAGTAATAGCGCATTATCAGAGTTCGACTTTTGATGTAATAATTTTTATCACATAAAAGATAACCACATACAAAGATATTAAGAAAAAGCATGAATCGCATAACTTCAAAATCGCATTAAATAAATCCGTATAAAATGAGACCTGGGTGTGTTTATATATATATATAAAGTAGTTTTGGATTAAACTGTATATCATTTTTGATTACTTTCCAACACTTTGATGAAATAGCATCTGCCATTGCCATGATTAAGTTTTTTTCAAAGAAATACCATTAGAATGAGATTGAATGAGTAGTTCAGAATTCAGAATATGTAGATTAACAAAATATTCAACTACTTCATGATCAATCTCATTCTTTACTTCATACTGGAATCTTGTTGATATTTGAGAGCTAATGATTTTTTACATCCACACCAGTGGGCAGAGATATTTTGAATATTTTGATATTTATAGACTTCATTTTTAGAATTTTAACATGCTTTAAGTAAGACTTCTTAGAGGGTAGAATAGAGATTTTTTATTTCAATTTAAAGCCATATTAATATTTTAGAATCAAACTTTATTAGATTTAAATTCAATATAATTTGTTAAAATTTGATACATTTTAGACACTATCAAAGTAATAGCCATTATCATAATTTAGATAGATAATATAGTTTCCTAAATATAGAACACTGAGTTGGAAAATTTTGATATCAAATTTTAAAATTCTTAGAACTTCAATATGTTTTAAGTAATATACACAATCTTTTGGTTTTAATTGTAAGCATCATTTACATTACAATAAAATAAAGTTACTGTATCACTTTGAATATAAGATGCCCCTGAATTTAAGATGCATTAAGATTTTAGCCTCAGAAATTTGGAAAAAAGTTTTAAATGATTTTATTGAAAAATAAAAAAAACATTTTTATTTACTTAAATATGAACTAATATAACTGCAATAAACTCTCTTAACATATTGCAAATATTCTTCAAACATACTTTCACTTTTTACATGTTGATATTCAGAATTTAAATTCTTATTTTCACTATTCCACCAGAACACATCATCCTCATGTCTTTTAAATCATTAGCAATGCAATATTTCAAAAAAGTTTTTTTGATAATCAGATATATTTTTTCATGGCTGCCAAACCCACTCAAAATTATATGTACATTGTTTGCATTACAAGGTGTTTTTTAGTATTTTTTTTGATTAAAAATCTTTTTACAACACACATTAATAATTAATCAAATTATTAAAGTAAACAAAGTTTTTAAAAATAAATTTCTTCTCATAATTGGAAAAAATAATCTATAGCAACCAATATAAAACATATTTTTGCCATCAAATTACAAATTATAGCTATACATCATTGTTTTTTCTCAATTTGCTTTTGTGTAAAAGTAAATTTTTAAAATTCAAATCTGAAGATTATCTAAAAAAAATTATAAATGTGTAAAAAATGTTTCTAAAACATATGTTTTTACTTTGAAATTAAAACAAAGATATCAAAACTGTCAAAATCATTGATAGGCACTCTCTTGTGTTGAGACAATCAGCATAAAGAGATGTTTTTATCTCATTGTTTTGATTTATTAATTGTAAAAAAAACTCTAAAAGTTATTCAGTACAATTTTCTTGATAAAATAATTGTAAAATCAGCAAAATAATGTTAAAAGATTCTAAAACTTACATTTTCATTTTGAAATCAAAATGAAGATATCAAAACTGACAAAATCAATGACATGCACTCTTTTGTTTAAAGAACAAGAAAGAATTATTCAGAGTAAAGGCATGTTTTATTTTATATTTATTTATTAATTGTGAACAAATTCTAAACATTATTCAGTACACTTTTCTTAATAAAATAATAGTAACATTAAAAAAATCACAATAAAAGTTGAGGTTTGAGAGAGAGTTGAAACTCTTTATAACATTAATTCAAAAAATATTGACATTTAATGTTAAATCATTTTTCTTTTGGTTAAAAATTTTTAAGATGATATTCTACATAAGTCAACAATTGTAATAGTATGTGCATTTATAGCATAAAGGAAAAATCCACAGAAATAAAGTATTTAAGTATTTCATTTTTAATTTAAGTTATACCACTTTATTATGGGTTCAAAACATGTGAAAAAAGTGATCTTATATTTGAAGTAATACGCTAGTTTACAATATACTTTGTTAACTTTTTTAAAAAAAAATTTAAAAAGAAAAAATGTCCCACACTTTTCAATAAAAAATGTCTACATATTTTAAGTTAATTAATACTTTATTATACATGTATATAATTATGCATGATTACTAAATATGATGTATACATAAAGAATATACATATCAACTTAATGCAGAAATATTTTGTGATATATTCAAACTATCATTATCAAATTGTTTTATAGTAAAATCATACATATTAAATAAACTTCATTTGCAATATAATTTTGCTAAGCATTTTTTAATTAAAAAATGAAAAATTACCATCAAAAGCAAAAATTTCAAACACTGATCATTCAAGAGTAAATTTTTATTTTTTAACACATAGTAATTTAGTATACACATATATTATAATGCACACATACAAAATATGTTATTTATATAAGGGGTATACATATTAACTTGTAGAAGAAATACTTAGTGATATACATATTGTAATAGTATAATTGAATGAGGCAAGTGCTATTTAGTAACTATAAATAAATGAAGATGCTAAAAGGTAAAGGGGATCCAATAAACAATCTTTCTTTCTAAAATGCTAATTTAAAATGTTGAAAGACATTTAATCTAAACTAGAACTAGATACACAATATCAACACTCAGTTATTCACTAACTGGTGGTGACATAAATCTTTATTTAATCATTTAACAACAAATTAATTAATTAGAATAACAACTTTTTCATGAATAATTGCGTTACTACATTACTGCATGTGAATGTTAATATTTCTAATAAATCTCAGAGATTTGTGCAGCATTTCTAACATTGCATGTGCTAATAAATATATATTAATACCTTTAAATCTTATATGTATGTCTATCATTATATCTCAGTCAAAAAGTAATACTTTATTCTATATATTATTTTTCAGGTAATTTAATATCATAAAGACTCTTATACATTTGTGTGGTAAAGTTTCTTAGAATATGACTGAATACTGATGGGCATTTTCTGATTGCATCCAGTGCATATCTCTTAGCATAAAAAACAGCTGAGAAAGGAGTGTGAATGAACTCTCACAACAAGTTTTAACTTAAATAATATTCACTTAATTCATTTATTTTAAAGTATAACAAAAATTAGATGATCAAAGTTAAATTCATATGACTACATAAATGGATTAAAGTGATGATGAAGATATATAAAATGCAAAGTCCTTATTTTTAAAATAACTAAATAACATATTAAACAAAATAAGAATCCCTAAATATGGAAGAAGTAAGCATAAGATGACTATATTAACATCTCTAATAATGTTCTCTAAATCAAAGAGTTTATTTCAAAGCAATGTTATAAAAAGAAGAGATTACAGGTAGATACAATGATGTGTAACTTTATGCAAAGCTCATACAAATACAAATTATTAAAGAAGATTGCCAATAAATAGGATTTTATATTCTTATTATAGTAAAATCAAAAATTGAATAAGAGAATTATCTATGTCTTATAGGGCTTAAATATTTCCCCTAAAGGAACACACTATCAAAATGGTATCTTAATAGTTTATCTTATTATATATGAACAACATTTATTTATTTCTAGATAGATATATGGCCACTTTATATAGCATTATGATCCGAAATGATACATTGTATATATAATCTCTAGCCATGGACTAACTCTTTATTACTACAGGACATTTTAAAGCATTATTTATTTGTTACATAAGCACTCTTGTAATGTGATACCATTAATAACAAAACAAAATATAACATTTATAAGACAAGAAAATCTCATAATCAATAAGTGAATCAAATAATATTATTATATAATAGTAACAACCTATTCTTAATGCAATACACTCAAATAGCTTATCAATTTAAATATTGAAAGAATACTACCTGGTTTTATCATTACTGATGAGAATATTGATCAATCCTAACACATGCAATTTATTACATAAAAACATAATAACGTAAAAAAATTATACAACCATCATTATACATGAAAGTTTATGAATAACTTTATCCACGTTATTTATGAGTTCATTACTATGCAGTTTCCATTAATTATTTTTTCCCTTATGAATATTTTCATTATTTTATTCTTTTTCTAAAATTCCACATTAAAATATATGATAAATTCATTATTTTTAGTTTACCACAAATTTTATTTAGATGAGATAAGATCTTTTTAGTGATATGTATTCATTTATGGTAAATTGTTTTATTTTACAACAATAAGTTTATTACAATTTTAAAATCCATTATAAAGATGATTAGATTATAGATACCTAAGGCAATTAAATTTCCTGTTGATTGTACTTTTTTAAAAAGTGATGGATACTATACCATTTTCAATCTTCAACAGGATTAGTTTTTTTTTATAAAACTAGCAAAAACACAACCATTAACTTAAAAATCAGAATTCCTCAGGTTTTCTTAATTAGTAGTCATGTAAACTGGAGAACTAATCCAAAATTCAATCTACTTAGCATGCAAGCTTAATAATTATAAAACTATTTGAAAACTTGAGCATTTGCCTATATTTTTGAAATAATTCTGAGATTAAATTTACAATTTACCAAATGAAATTTTTTTATCAGCTTTAAAAGATAAGCAATTAATTATTCTTTTATAATTAAATCATGTTTAACTATCATGGTCACAAAGGTTAGATGTGCTGTCAGATAGTTCTTATTCATCTGAACATAGTTGAATCAAGTTGACATGGTAGTGAATTAAATACTTTAAACTTGTAAAGTTTCTCAGATGAAATTTTCATGCAGATAATACCAAATTTTTCAAGTGCTTGCTTTTATAGTGTAGAACACATTATTGAAAATGACATAGATTTGAACTCTTCTTTCACTTAATTTTAAATCTTACCTGAAACTTGAAACAATTACTTAGTAATGGTTTCTTTACGGGTCATAGGGAACCTTCTTCCAGATTTCAATGTGGCAAAAACCATCATATTATTTACCTTTTACACATATAAAACATTTTAAAATAGAACTTTTATAAAGATAAAGATACACTTATTTATCCTTATTCTGATACAAATATATTAATATATTATCTACTAAAATGAATAAAATTTTAATTTTTTAATTGATTATTCTTTTATTATATAAGATTTTCTACTATCCCTATGGCTTTATATTAAACATATTTTTCTAAAAAACATTTGGTTATATTTAGATATAAAACCAATACATACATGCTCATTTAGATCATATATTTAGGTGAAGTTTGTTTGCAAGTGATTTTAAATTGAATATTAATCATTAAATTTATTATTACATTGCGAAAGATATCTTCATTTTAATAAAGGCTATTCAACAATAATTATGTTTTTCAATGTGTAATAGGATTGGTAACTTAATTTGTTAATGAATGTTTTTTTTAAAAATGTTAAATTATATACATATAATATAACTTGAAAATTACAATTATTATTAAAAAAAATTAAGTTGATTATTTAGAACTATTGGATCAATTGAATTACTATCCAATATATAAACATAAATGTCAAATTGATTTAAAATATCATTTACAATTTTTTTTACTGTGCTAATACTAAAAGGTTAAAAATAGCCAGAATTTGTTCTCATGTACTAAAAAGCAAAAAATATATAATTGTTTCTTCAACCACAATTGGGGTTTTTAGATTTCATTTTAAATAAAAGCATGGGGATTGCAGAAAATAATTAAGTCAATCTCTTGTTATAAATAATAAGAATTGACTTAATTAATTTATCAACACACTCCCACCCCACTATGCTTTTATTTCAAGTTAAATCTATAAATTCCATTTGTGATTGAAAGAATAATTATTTGCTCTTGATTCAGTTATATTTTCTGGCCTAATATTAATATTATTTTAATATCAGAACAGTATCTAGGTATTGGTATAAAATTTTATAGTAATTTATCTACAGAAGAGCAGGATTAACTTTCTTCATGATATATAATATTTTTTTATATTAGATAATTAATACCTGATTTTAGAATTGGATTGCAACTTTCTGTTAATATACACTATTTTCTAATTTACTGTCTTCTAGTTCACTCCTTTTTATGTTAAAATTATCACAATGACAAGAAACCAGATGACTTTAATTTTTTTTTTTTTAAAAAAAAGGTACATCTTTTCAATATACTAAGTTCAAAAGGGATCATTACAATTTTAATATGAATCTTCGCTTATAAGTAGTTTTAACTATATAATGTGCTTTGAACCTTTAATTATCTAAAATTATTAAAAATAATAATACAATTACTTTATGATTGAATAATTTTCTTTAGAAGTTATAATTAATTACAATTTCGTTGAGATGTCTATTTCAATGCAATTAAATAGATTACTAAAATTTACGTTTTTTAAATAAAATGTTGGCATTAGTATTTAAACGAATTGAATCATTTTATTTTGACTATTATATTTTTACTCACATACACATAGATATATTTGGAATACACATATATAAAACCATTAATTTATTATTTTTGTAAAATTCTATTATACTTCGCTTAGCTATATTGTCTTCCAGCTATTGATTCTTTATTCCAATTTGTTTCAAAAATGTTTTATCAAATTATAAAAAAAAAGATTTTGTGTCAAAATGAATAATCTTGACAATTATTTTTTTAATAGAATTTACTAATTTAATTGGTTTGGATCAGGATTCAAATTTAAATTCTTTATACATTTTTCTAATATTTGACGATTCCCAAAATACTCCAAATATTTTGATTAAGTAGTAGTAGTAGTAGTAGTAGTAGTAGTAGTAGTAGTAGTAGTAGTAGTAGTAGTAGTAGTAGTAGTAGTAGTAGTAGTAGTAGTAGTAGTAGTAGTAGTAGTATTATTATTATTATTATTATTATTATTATTATTATTATTATTATTATTATTATTATTATTATTATTGTTCTGCATGTATAAAGTTAATGACAGATGAATGAATTCTGGAACATCAACTTTATCACAGTAGTAAAATTTTTTCTGAACTTCCAAATAATAAAACTATTCAATCATTGTTTCCTTGGAAAATTTAGTGGAATTGTAAAATGCTAACTCTAAACCTTAAATTTTTAGATTATAATTCCACTTCTTTAATTTCCTGTGTTCAAGCTGGTAATAAAATCCATCAGTCATTTTTTTCTCTGCATCATTTAGTACAGTTAGATTACCAAACATGGAAGCTTCACATTTCATAGATCATAGTTTCAACTGGTTATTTTCTATATCCAAACTTCCTTTGAACTCCTGATTAATATATTCTATTACATATTATTGTTATTGTTACTATTGTTGATGTTAATTCTCAAATGTCCTTAAAAAAGAATCATAATATTGTTGGTTTCTGTTTCTCTTTAATGCCCAATTTATTCTTGTAATAGTAATGTCCAAGTCTTTATTATGAAAACCCTCTTTTGTTAACCAACTTTTTAAAACCATTAGATTGGCCTATATAAGTAGAAAGTTAGGTTAAAGATAAGATGGCCACTATTATCTTTATAAAAGGCACTGTCTTGTATCCAGGTTTGAGAGGTCTGTCTATTGGCAAATAAAAATATTATTTGACTATTATAAACATTCAAGGCACATGTGATATAAATTAAAACCTGTCTCTAAAGTATTTATATAACCTTTTAAATAAATTAAATCTTATAGTGAAAAATAAATACAATCTAAGTTTAGACATTTGAATGTCAATCAAAAGTACAGGTAAATCTGAAGGACAATTTCTTTGTTTTTGTTTGTTTGATTTTGCTATTATGATAATTTCAAAAACTCCAACATTCATATAAAAATTTTAAAGACCATATATATTTTTTTTATTCTGAATCCACTTTTCCCATCCATAAAAAAATTCAGAAAATTTGTAGATTGAATGTTGAATGTATAGAAAATTTTAAACTTTATTTAAACTTCTGAAATACAAACAACTTGTTAGTAATAACACACAAATAGACAATACAGGTTAGTAATTACACAACGTTTCTCCACTCTTCTTCAGGTGTTTCTGGCCTATATGCACAATGACAATATTCGCTTAGAAGTTGAACTCGCACCTTTAGATTCTTGTATATTGAATTTAAGGCAAACGCTCTACCAACTGAGATATTCTGTCAAAGGCAACATATAGTAGAAATTTGATATATTTATATATGAGGGTTGGTTCAAATCCTCCTGAGTCCTTCAATTTTTTTTTAACAAGTCTAACTTACTTTTTCCTAAGAGCAAGATTAATTAGAGGCTTCCATACATTGTGTATTGCCACACTGGGTTGACTTATAGGATTATTTACCATTGTCATATGAGCAGCTTCCTTGAATTTTCTTCTATGCATTTTTTCCTCTTTATCCAATATCTTTGTATTTTCCCACTTAAGCATGTGGTCATTAGTACATACTTGACCTTCTATCGTAGACATATCTGTTTTTTTCTCTTTTAACCATTAATTTGTGTTCCTTCAATCGTTGTTCAACCGGGCGACAGGTCTCACCAATGTATTTCCTTCCACATTCACATGGTATTTCATAGATGCAGTTTTTGTTCTTCAACATTTCCAGTTTAGGCTTAGTAGAAGTAAGCATTCCTCGAAGTGTGGTATGGCTTTGGAAAGCAGTTCTAATATTATATTGACTGCAGATTTTCTTTAGTTTGTCTGCCATTCCTGGTATGTATGGATACACTACTGTACCAATAACTGTTTTCTCTTTTGGTGTCTCTTTGTGTTGTCTATTGAAGGTTTTTCTGATGACTGCTGATGGATAACCATTCTTCATAAGCATTTGTTCTATGTGAATCTTTTCTTTTTCCAAATCACTGGTTTCTGAACAAACCTCCTTTGCTCTGTTCCATAGTGATAGTACAATTCTTTGTTTAGTGCTTCTTGTATGATTGGATGTATATGCCAAGTATTTGCCAGTGTGTGTTGGTTTCCTATACACTGTTGTTTTTACTTTGCCCTGAGGGAGTCTTGTCACAAGAACATCCAAGAATGCCAATTTTTGTTCTTGTTCTGATTCCATCATGAATTTAATTGTAGGAGATATGTTGTTAATGTGCATCCAGAAAGTCTGTAATTTTTCCTTGCCATGTGGCCATACCACAAATGTATCATCAACATATCGAAGCCACACTTTAGGTGGACATGGAGTAGTATTTATAGTCATGGCTTCAAGTTCTTCCATGTAAATGTTGCTGAGCAAGGGTGACAGTGATGATCCCATGGCCATCCCTTGATTTTGTTGAAAGAATTCTGAGTTATATTGAAAGTATGTTGTTGTTACACTGAATGTTAATAACTCCATTATACTATCAATAGGTAGAACTGTTCTCATTTGTAGACTATTATCGTCATATAACCTTTTCCTTACAATAGTCAATGCATCATCACATGGTACATTTGTAAACAGACTTTCCACATCAAAGCTTACCAATATGTTAGTTCTATCCATTTTCATGTTCCTGACTAATTCCACAAAGTGCTTGGAATCCCTGACAAAAGATGATGTCCTACATGCCAATGGACTAAGAACTTCGAGAAGAAATCTTGACAAATTCTGACAGGGTGAATTTCTAGAACTAACAATAGGTCTTATGGAACATTGTCTTTATGAATTTTAGGCAGTCCATACAGGTGAGGAATCTTTCTGAAATACGAAGTTAATTTTTTTTTTCTGAATCACTGAAATACGTGCGATGCTTCTGGAGTAATGCTTGCAGTTTTACCTCTGTATTTGGAATTGGATTTTTTGCTATCTTTTTGTATTGGCCTGTTGTGAGAAGGCCTTGTATTTTGTTATCATAATCAGTTATATCCATTACAACTGTAGTGTTGCCTTTGTCAGCAGGAAGAATGATTATAGATGTATCCTGTTTGAGAGATTTAATCACTTTCCTCTCATCACATGAAATGTTTGACTTCTGCATTGTTAAAAAAAATTGAAGGACTCAGGAGGATTTGAACCAACCCTCATATATAAATATATCAAATTTCTACTATACATTGCCTTTGACAAAATGGCTCAGTTGGTAGAGCGTTTGCCTTAAATTCAATATACAAGAATCTAAAGGTGCGAGTTCAACTTCTAAGCGAATATTGTCACTGTGCATATAAGCCAGCAACACCTGAAGAAGAGTGGATAATAATACTACTCGAAACGTTGTGTAATTACTAACCTGTATTGTCTATTTGTGTGTTATTACTAACAAGTTGTTTGTATTTGAGAAGTTTGTAGATTGAAGTATTTATCTTTTTGGTTAAATAAGAGCTTTTATTAAAAAAATTATTAGGTTTTTTTATTGTCACTCTACTCTGTAATATTATTAGCATCATCATTTTAAACCATTATTAATCCAATCATCAAATGATGATCTCAAATTGTTTAATCCATCTCCAATTTCTACCCTCTCTTTTCCACATCATCCCAGTACATATCCTAATTTCATTCATATATCTCACATGTGAATTTTTTCTAGTTCTTTTACAACCTCTTGCAATCCAGTTTAACATTTCAACTATCCATTTATTGTCATCTCTTCCAACAATATGTCCAGCACAATTTCATATTCTACCATAAATAATTTGAATACTATATTTATAATTTTGATAAATCACTGAATAAATTTCACAATGATTTTTACCTATTAGGACTTCCCTATGAAATTTAAAATCACTGATTTCTCTGTAATATAAAATTACTTTTATTATAGTTTTCAGCAAATTTTTATTGTTTTTATTTTATGTTTTTAATAAGTGTCTCTAAGACTTCTTTATTTTTAGATATAAAATGTTGTGCCATAAGTACTGATATGTAGTTGGTTTTTGTTTCTTTAAAAATTTATATTAAATTTTTTATAACAGTTAATATTTTTTTCCCTTTCACTTTTATTTTGTTGTTTTTATTTTTATTTTCTTCTTCTTTTTCTTATTGTTTTTGTCATTGTTGTTAAGTAATTAAATTTTTTTTTCTCAAAGTTTATTATTTTATATATTTTATATATATATGGGAAATTATATTCCACAAGAATGATGTTAAATCTAAGCTTAACAAAAATGTCTGTGTCGAAAGCTAGGCTAATCATAGAATACCTCCCCAATAGAATTTATTCTAATTTTTTTTTTTTTATAATGAGCAAGTTAATACTATGCTGTTGATATGATAATATCACATATCTTAAATATATCTCAATTTTTTTTATAAACGAATGATTAAGATAAAATTATATCAAGTAGTAGCAAAATTAACTTAAATTTTATTGATATTTATTCAAAAACATTGCAACTCACTATTTTTTAAATAAATCTGTCTTAGCGGTTTGATGATGTAATATAGTTTTTTAGTCTTTATAACTCTAGTAATAAATTGCATCGAACACATCACAACAAAGGCAAAACAACACTTAAAATGATCATCTGTTATAATTTGTTTGAAAATTTACAACTGATATCAATTATAAACTTGAAAAATTTTCTAAGTTTCGTTCATGCTTTGTTTTTGACAAATAACAAACGAAGCCAATCTATTTAAGCTTTCAAAATTGATTGGCAAATGGATACCTAACTTTTTTATCTAAAAAGTAAATGAAAATTATTCAAAGTTTTACCAGCAGGCATTTAATAAGTTTGGTGTATAAGGTTTTACTCAGCAAAACTTGTTGAAAAAACCTTTATTATATAGCGAGATATTTAAAAGCTGCTTTATCTTTTTATTTTCATATAAAACTTATCTATGCATTTTAAGTGAATCTATACTTTTTTGTCTTACATAGATGTACATTAAGTACTTAATTATTGAACTAAATATTTTCATTTGCCATTTTATAAAAAAAAAAAAAAAAATTCTTAATATTAAAATTTATGGTCAAATATATATATATATGTGTGTAGATACTATTCTCATTTAAGTTAAAGACAATACTTAACACTG
Organism: Epiperipatus broadwayi; assembly: GCA_028023455.1. Taxonomy (NCBI): domain Eukaryota; kingdom Metazoa; phylum Onychophora; class Udeonychophora; order Euonychophora; family Peripatidae; genus Epiperipatus; species Epiperipatus broadwayi. Next base: position 5,659,448 of record JAQFVV010012425.1, on the reverse strand, counting down.
ATAGATATGATAAATGATCTGGTTTTGATACATAAAATTAAAATCGTGTTACTACACTTTGTAACAATTTATCAAAATTATTGAAAAACATGAATATTGACACCAATGTTATTCATCCGCCCATAGGTCGCTGGCTATGGCTCATTAACAATCCACTTACCTAATTCTTTATTGAAATTATTCATAGTATGTGACCTCATTAAGCATATATTTGTGCTTATATAAATATATAAGTAAAAATATAACATATGCAGGGATGTCGGCATTTTTCGGCGGGATGGGGTAAAGCTTTGAGACCAATAATTGCATTAACAAATTGTTATAAAATACAATATTGCATCAATATAAACTCGTACATTATATATAAATTTACAATATAAAAAAACAAAAATATATACATATATATATATACACACACACAGAGTGGGAAAAAGATATTTCAACAGTCGCGGTAGTATCTTGGTCATTTTTACGAGTTTAATTGGAGAAAATTTCTATTCAATCTCAATAAAGCAAAGGTTCTATATGCCCTCCTCATTTTAAGGACAACCATCAATACATATAATATGTAGTATTAGATATGATACAAATGTCTATGTGTATATGGTTTTTTTTTTTTTTTTTTTAGTGAATCGATTCGCAACTGTTATTATCATAATATGATCATAATTTCCGTCCTTGATTTTCCAAATTAATCTTTGTAATTTCTAACACTTCCCCGTTCTTTCTTCATATATTTTTAAATCAATTTATATTTCTGATATATATATATATATAAATATGTGTACATGTATAACATTAATATATTAGTTAAACATGATGTAGATGTTATATATTTACATATATATGATCGTTATTGTTTATGCAGAGCCCGGCTAAAAAAAAAGCACTCCCTTCCCAGAGCAATGTTTTCAAGCGTTGGGGAGGGGTAGTATGATAAAAATACTTACATTTTTTTTTTAAATATCTTAATTCCAAATTTAATGATAAATTCCAAATTAAAAAATCTTAATTGAAAATATAAATATAGTGCTTTACAATTATTATAAATCAAGTCAAGAACGATTCTTTGTTAAATCTTTTATTTATTTATTTATTTTTAAAACTTATTTATTTTGAAGGACAATTCATTAAAAAAACGTATTCACGAAAATAAAATATATAATGACTTATAATTATTTAGAAATTATAAATACGGCTTTGTGCAATCTTGTGAATGATAATAATGAGCGGTGCTAATACCTCTAACAAGCTTTATTGATAAATGCCACAAGGGAAAGCATATAAAAATCTCTATCTAAAAATTATCCCCAATCCTCAGACTGGTTTCATGCTTTGAAAATCCTCAGTGAGGTGCTGGGATATTTCAGACACCAAATCCAAAAAAAAAAAAATCCAAAGCCAGAATTTGACTAAATGTTAACTCATCATCATCATCAACCATTATCAATCCACTGCAGGATGAAGGTCTCTCCAAGTTTAATCCATCTTCTCCGATCTTTAGCTTCTCTTCTCCACAACACCCCTGCACATTTTCTTATTTCATCCATCCATCTCACATGTGGTCTCTTTCTGGGTCTTTTACAATCTCTTGGAATCCAGTTTAAAATTTCAATTGTCCATCTATTATCATCTCTTCTAGTAATATGTCCAGCCCAACTCCATTTCAATCTTTTAATTTTTTCAATAAGGTCAGTAACACCTGTTTGTTGTCTTACCCATACATTGCATTTTCGATCTCTTCTTGTTACTCCCAACATACATCTCTCCATACTCTTCTATTAAGTGTCCAAGTCTCAGATCCATATGTAAGAACTGGTAAAACACATTTGTTAAAAAACATCCTTTTCAAACACATAGGCATATTTCCTTTTAGCATCAAGTTATTTCTACCAAAAGCACTCCAACCAAGTTTAATTCTATGATTAATTTCCTCCAGTATGTTTCCATCTGTATTAATAATCTGACCAAGATATTTGTAACTGTTAACTTCTTCTAATTCTTCATAATCAATCTTTATTTTCATATTTTGAGCAAATCGATTAAACATTACTTTAGACTTTTTAACATTTATCTTTAGTCCTATTTTTCTACTTTCATATGCTAACTCCTGCAACATTTCCTGCAGCTCTGAAGCATTATTTGCAAAAACAACTACATCATCTGCGAAATCTAAATGACTTAAATACTCTCCATTTACTTTCACTCCTTTAGTTTCCCATTTTAATCCACAAAATACTTCTTGCAGCACTGCTGTAAAGAGTTTTGGAGATATGGAGTCATCTTGTCTTACACCTTTCTCAATGTTGATTTTTCCAGTATCATTATGTAATCTAATTGTTGCTGTTGCATTTTTATAAATCTTCTTTAAAATATGACAATATCCTGGATCTATACCTTGATGATCCAGTGCTTTAATCACTGAAGAAATGTGTATAGAATCGAATGCCTTTTCATAATCTACAAATCCAAAACATAATGACAACTCATATTCGTTTGTCCTTTCTATGACTTCTCTCAATACCTGGATATGATCTATTGTACTAAAACCACTTTTAAATCCAGCTTGTTCTCTTGGTTGGTGGAAATCCAAAGTTCTCTGTAGACGAGTTGTAATTATCTTGGTAAAAATTTTATATAAAACTGATAAAAGGCTGATAGGTCTTTAATTTCTAATATCTTCTTTATCACCTTTTCTAAATATTAATATTATTACTGCATTCTTCCAATCTTCCAGTACATCTTTATCATTTAGATATTTGGTATATAACTTTGCTAAAATTGTTTCTATTTCTTCACCTGCTTCTTTTAATATATCAATTACAATTCCATCATTTCCTGGAGCCTTTCCTTTCTTCATACACTTAATTGCATGTCTCGCTTCTTCATTTAAAATTCTGGGCAATTCGGAAGATGTAATAGATATAGGAGGTACTTGTTCTTTATTACTATATAATTCTTGATAAAAATCTTCTACCAATTTCATGATGTCATCTTTCTTTTTAGTAATAATTCCATCTTTTTTTTTCTTATTGCAGATATAAATTTCCTACCAATACCAAAATGTTGTTTAACATTTTTGAGACTTTTATTTTCTTCTACAGCTTTCCTTGCTATGTTAACTATTAAGTAGAAAATCTGGAAATTTCAAACACCTATATAGCTTCAAACTCAGCTATCTAACTAAAATAGCTATATGAGGCTGAAAAATCTTCTGCCAAATCATATATTAATAGCCTTATTTAATAGATAGAGATAAATGCTGGATTTGTGTTGGTATTTTTAGATCTAGTATCTGAAATATTCTAGTGCCTCACTGAGAATTGTCAAAGCATAAAACCAGTCTGAGGATTGGGATAATTTCTACATAAAGATTTTTTAATGCTTTCTCTTGTGGCATTTATCAATAAAATGTCTTAAATCTATTAGCACCATTCATTATTTTTTATTTCCAAGCTTAGAAAATTGAGTCATGTGATGTATGCCTTTGTTCTACTTACTATTTATAGTTTTGCTTGTAAATGTTAAATGATGTTATATTGCTAAGGTGAACAATATATGGTTTGGCAGAAGATTTCTCAGCTCCATATAGCTATTTAAGTTAGATTTTTGGATTTGAAGACATATAGGTGTCTGAAATTTTCAGGTTTTCTATTTAATAGTTAACTTTTAGATAAATGCTGGCTTTGGGTTGGTATTTTTACATCCAGTATCTGAAATATCCTAGTGGTTCACTGAGGATTGCCAAAGCATAAAATCAATCTGAGGATTGAGAATAATTTGTAGATAGAAATTTTTAAATGCTTTCTCCTGCAGCATTTACCAACAAAGCTTGTTAGATGTATACTCTTCATTATTTTTTATTTACAAGCTTATAAAATTGAGTCAAGTGATGTACGACTTTGTTTTATTTACTATTTATGAATGAATATTTAAGAAAACAGAATAAAATATATATAATGCAAAAAATATATTTTTATTACCTTGAATCCTTTAATAATATCATTGTAATTTATTCTTTTGAAGAATTCTGATTCAATAGATAAAATTGCTAACAAAGCAAATAATTATTATTGATTTATACTGATTTCACATTAACATGACCAGAACATTGTGAAATATTTAAACATATATATTATACTAGCTGAAAAATCTACATCATAGCAAAAACAGGGTTTCTACAATTATTATATTACTTCGATGTGATAGCGTCTTCAAATTATATACATTGGGTGGATTGAAGCCTGTCCATTAATGTATGAAGATCTGCTATCTTAATATAAACTGAGCACTGATTATATATATATATATATATATATATATGTGTGGGAGATGATAATCTGGACCAACTGATGAGTGCTGGTTTAGCATGAAATACATATATTGGTGATTATTAATCTTTTCTACATGTGTGTGGTCATGTGTATCGGTTGTATGAGCTAATGTGGATAGTTGAAGGGTGCTTTCATATATATATATATATATATATATATGAAATATATATATATTTATATATATATATATATATATATATATATATATATATATAAATTAAACCAAGATTAGCTAGTTTAGCATTTTTATAATTTTTTTTTTATAAATTATAAAAATTTGTTTATTATGTTATAAATTATTGGAATCTGTTTGTGTTATGATATATATATATATATATATATATATATATATATATATATATATATATATATATATATATATGTTGTGAATGTTCAGATTGATGATCCAGGTATATATAAAAAAAAAAAAAAAATAAATAAATAAATAAAGAAGTTTGTTGATCTTATTTGATTTTTCCTTTGCTTAATAGATAGATAATGTAAGATCTTGGAAATGTAGATTTAAATTTGATCACCATGGCAACCTTAAAGCTTTTAAATAGAATTATATACTGTTGATTCTAGCTTTAAAATAAAAATAACTTCACTATAATCAAACTTAAGAAAAACATATAAATAAATAAATTTATTTAAAAAAAAAAAAAACAATTCAGTACAATATAAGTTTACCTAAATAGGATCGATATTATTTTACATATTTCATATATGAATGCAGTCACCATAGTAACATTATTACATACAGTTCAATGTTTTTATGTTGTGTATATTTGTTTATAAATTAATTTAAAAAAATATTATTATTAAAAAAATATAGATATGTGTAAATTATTGATGTTTATCAAGTAAATAAAAGGTTGTTATATCAATTTTGTATTTTGGTTTGTAAATAATAAAAAAATTGTAATCGAATTTGGATTTAATTTTCATGTATCTTTTTCTCCAAACTTACCTTACAAACCGCGTGAAAACTACTATAAAAAAATTGATAAAATTGAGGTTTATTTGAGTAATATTGGATGGTCGTCAAGATACGAGAAACGTCAGAAAGAGAACCTATAAAAAAGACGCGACAGAATATAACAGGATTTTTTTCATCATTTTGCTATAGTCAAGGACAGACCTATTTTCTGTGTCTTAACAAATAAAGTTTTTCAATATTTTTTTTTGTGTGTAAAACCATAAAACATGGAAAAATAGTGGAATTATCTGCCCGTTCAATCATTTAGAGGGCAGTTGCGAAAAGTTTCCGGGGAAGCGGCAGCAAAGTGTAAAAAAAAAAAAGAAACCTATGAAGTAAAAAAAAAAAAATGCTTTATAAAAAAAAAATGGATTTGCGTAAACATCGTCTCACGAGTAAAGGAACAGGGACCAACTGGATCAATTCACATCATAAAAGGGATAATCAAAGTGCACTCACCTCTTCGGACAGAAAAAGAAAACTTTTAGTGAAGCATTATAAAGTTTGCGATTATTATTTCTGACAAAGAAACTTCTCTTTACACCATAAGAACTGAAGTCAATCAATGGGCCAATAAATAGTGAACGAACAGACTCATATATATATGGTATGATTTTTTTTTTATATAAAATGTGCGTGTATTAATTTTTTTTTTATATGTAATAAAAGGGGATGATTTTTTTTTAATTATCTCTAAAAGTAATATAATTTATTAAATGAAAATGATCGGAAAGACTCAAATACATTTATTATTTCGTATTCATTTATCCGTTATTATTTTGATAAACAAATAGATTTTGATACCCTCCTATTTCACATCTTTGGTATCGGTTATATGTAAATTTTTTAGCAAAATATCCAAAAGCCTTTCCCTTCATTTACTCATTCATTTTTTTTTTTGTCGTTATCGTTGTCGCAACACATTTAGAGAGATACACATAGCAATTTTATCATTTTTATTTAGTCAACCAATCTAAAATATAAAGTCATTTCCGATGTATTTTATCATTAATCTTGCCAATTTTCTTTTATATAATCCAATAAATTGAGTTAATTTAAATATCAAGACTAGTTTAATTATTTTGTTTTATTTGGATTGCATAAGACGACGTAGCTATTTAAGTAACAAGATTCAAACTCAGCTTGGTAAGTGAATTAGAATATAAGATAAGGTATGTTTTGCTTATTAGTATTTTATTTTGTTTCCATATGAATTTTATATTTACATTTGCATTCGAATATATATATAAATATATATATATATTCTCATTTATCTTAGTTAATATTACAAAGTCAATCATTTCATGTTTGTCTGATTCCGTCATAAAAATCTAAATAGATCGTACTTTATCGTTTGGTTCAGAATAATTCGTCTTGGATATTTTTCTTAAACTCCTATAAAATGAAGAGAATAAACTTCATTGACCGATTTAATTGAATATTGTTTTGATTTGTATAAATATCAATTATAATCATATGTTTTAATTGTTGCCGGTCAATTTTTATTCAATTGTTTAAAATTTCAAACAGATTGTATTAATACTCACAGGTGAATAAACATCCAATAGAAACTTGATATGTCTTTTATGTAATGTGGTTGGACATTGTAGAGTTAGAGATGAGCTAATAGAGTGTTGATATTAAACTCCAGTGAAGTATTCTATTTTAAAACATAAACGAAGCACTAATTAAGCATCACTTTATTGGAAGATATTTATAAATTATTTATAAATTATTTTGTAGCTTCTTAGTAAACCATAGACGTATATTAATTTGTTTAAACATTTAAGTGAGTGCATAAATTTTCAAAGTGTTTATAAAATTATAATAAAACCAGTTGATGCCCACAGAAAATTATTAATTAAAGATTGAAGTAGAAAGAATTGTATATCGCTTATTGACACGAGTGTTTATCTTTCTATTTAGCGTTTATTAAAATAGATATATATATATATATATTTGGGTTCAAGTATTATTTTGTTTTGATATTTAAATAATGTCTATATGTAAAAAAATGTTTTGTAAAGTACTATTACAGGTACTTAGAAGCTTATCCATTAAGTTAAAAAGGCAGCATCTTTAAATAATAAAGTAGATTTAAATTACTATAACAGTAACAGGCTAATAAAATATATATATTGGAATCTGTTTTAGTTATTAATTGGATTTGATTTTGATTAGATTGCCAATCAAGTAGTTAGCCTAATCCTATATTATTGTTTAGGGCAATAGTAGTTGGTTTCACTGCTCTTTGCAATTTATGTTGTAATTGTGATGGATTTGTTGATGTCTGGAGCAGATAGTCTCATTATTCCTTCATTTCACATATAACTTAAGTAAATTAAACTTTAAGAGAGATTATTTGTGCTTTGTGATGGTTTATTACATAACGGCGACCCGATTGAGCTAGACCAGATTAATTTAAATTAGATTTTTAGATTTTTTTTATCAGATCAGATTGATCATCCTAACCATCACCTTCATCCATCAATTCAATCAGTTACAAATTGGCACCAACATTTTGGGCCTTCTTTCTTCAATTTAAATGGAATACAGCATTCAACAATTCCGACGGTTACAAAATGGCGCACCAACTCGGGCTGAAATAACCAATTAAAGACCCAAGTTTGAGTCTCATATAGATGCTAAAACATGGTATTATTTTTATATGCATTGGTGGAGTTATATAGCTGATTATATTATATCATAGGTTTAAATAAGATATTAGAATATTTGTTGTTGTCGTTCTTTGGGGATTTTTATTCGCAGCTGTAGGATTGAATGGGTAGATATGTTTTATGTAAGAATAAATAAAAGTAAAGTATTTCGCAATTTATTTAAAATAGAGATATTATATTTGACATAAATAGAAAATAAAAATGGAAAGCAATAAGAAAGAAAAATTATCAAAACCTGAAGGAGATTTGTATCCAATTCTGAAAGAATTAATGGAAAAGATGGGTGATATGAAAAGTGATATAAATAATAAATTTGAAGATATAAATGCCAAATTTAGTGACATGAGCAGAGATAATAATAAGTTAAGAGAAGATATAAGTAGTGATATGAATAATAAATTTGAAGGTATAAATGCCAAATTTAGTGATATAAATAATAAATTTAGTGACATGAGTAGAGATAATCAAATGTTAAGAGAAGACATGAATAATAAACTGGGTGATATGATTAAAGAAAATAAAGAACTTAGAGAGGAGGTAAATATTAAAATTGGCTTATGCAAAATCGAGTTAAATGCTACCAATGCCAAGTTTGAGGAATTTAAATATGACTTAGATGCTCAGTTAAAAAAATCTGATAGTAAATGTGATAGCAGATTTAATGAGTTAAGGGACCAGTTAAATAAATCACAAGAAAGATTAGAAAATAGATTTGAAAACTTGAGTGAGGAAGTTAAAAATTGTAAAGTTGGGCACAAAGAATTAGAGAAAAAGTACACAAAATTTGAGAAAGCTTACAAGGATGGTCAAGAGGCTTCAAAAGTAGAAGTAAACAATCTTAAGCTAGAGGTTAAGGATCTTCAAAGCCAGATGAAAGTTGAATATAAAGAGGTATGCAAGAAACATAACAAGGCTGATAATGAAATAAAGAAATTACAGAAAGTGTGTAAAGAATCGCAGAATAGTCTACTAGGTGTCCAAGAAGAGTTAAGCAACATTGAGCAAGTGAAGGCAAGAGAGTTAGACGATTTAAAGGATAGACTAGATAGTCACCAATTATCATTGCAACAGTTAGAAAATTATGCTAAAAATCAAGAAGAGGTTTATAATGAAATTAAAGATAATAGCAAGATACTGAAACAAGAAATAAATAGGCATTTGGAGGAACAGGAAATAAATCTCAATCATAGGATATCTATAATGTTGGAAGATAAAATAGTAGGAATAAAGGATACTATGGTAAAAGGTAATGATAGTCTAATGGATAAACCATATCAATATTTGGCCACAGAAAATAAGTTAAATAGAAGTGATCATGATATACCATCAATGTATGGGGATGAGAATAATAAATTAATACATAGTCCAGAAGAAATTAAGAAAGAAAGGATAGATGGAAACATAGCAAGGTTTATCCAACTCAAAGTCTTCAAGGGTGATTATGATGAAAACCCCATAGAGTATCTAAGCGCACTGGAAGAGCTATTCTCATTAAGTAGATTAAGTGAGATGGAAAAATTGTCGGTGGCTAGTAATCATTTGAGTGCATCTGCCAAACATTGGTGGAAGTCCTTGTTTAATAAGCCCGAAACATATGGGGATTTTAAATATGTATTGTTGAATAGTTTTTGGGGGGAAGACAAACAGGACAACATTAGGCACCAGATTAGCCAAGATAAATATAGTGTTAGTAAGGGTAGCTTGACTCAATTTTTCCGGATGCAGACAGCAAAATTAAAAATGCTGACCGCATATCCGTTGTCGGAAAACCAAATAATTCGTATTATTAGGAGAAACCTGCCACGCCATATTGAGCAAACTCTGATCGCTGCCGATAGGCATACTGTTGAAGAGGTGTCCGATATACTTGGATCACTTGAGGCAAGTGAAGCACCTGCAGGAAGTGGTCATAAATACCACAGAAATAATCCTACTTACAATGTTTCTCCCATTAAATATTATAGAAATAGAAGGACCTTAGATAATAGAAATGATAGGTATTATAGAGGCACTAAATATGCCAAGTCTTTAGCACCAGTAAATACAAACAGGGCTAATCCCAAAGGTTATGATAGAGCAGAAAAGGGTGCATGTGCAGCAGGAAGTTATCCTGTCAGCATATCACAGAATACACCTGTGAAAATGCTAGGGGCTAGGCCTAAGACTAGTCCTTTAAATTAAAAATGGCCTCGTTGGAATGTTCCTCACTGCGGGAGCCTCATAGTATAGTGAATTTGGGGAGCCATGATATTTTTAGTTATTTGGAATCAATAAATTTTGAAACAGAAGATGATGATTATGATAGGGATTTGGAAAGTTATATCATTAATTATTGTCCAGAAATTATTATAGTTATTCAAGGTACCTCAGTAAGGGCTTTACTTGATTCAGGGAGTCAAATTTCCCTTATCTCTGAAAATTTTTATAATAAGCTTGCTGAAATCGATTCTGAAATCCCTATGTTGCCATTGAGACAGACACAGGTTATAATGGCAAATGGTCGAAAGGCAAAATTGTTTACTCAGCAAGTATGGCTGAATGTGAGAATTAATTCAATTACAGTAGAACAAATCTTTTTGATTATGTCTGGACTTATTCATGAGGTCATAATAGGATCCGACTTCATGAATCGGTTTGGATGTATTATCGATTATGCAAATCAGGAAATAATTATAAAAGGGGAAAAGCATAGTTTTAAGAGGTCAGTACCCATTAAGAGTGTAAATATACTAACCATCCAAGATAATTCTACAAAGTCAGATTTATATGCAAAGGTCGATGAATCATCTGAGTTAGATGACAACTATAAGCAAAGGTTTTTTCAGATACTATGTAGATATAAGGATGTGTTTTCTAAAAAGCCTGATGTGATAAAGGGATATGTGCATCGGATACGCTTGAGGGACTATAGCCCCTTCCAATGTAAAAGCTATCCTATCCCTCACCAATATAAAGATGAAGTAAGAAAACAAATTGATCAAATGGTTGAGTGGAAAATTATTAAGAAAAGTCCCTCAGCCTATAACAGTCCATTAGTGGTTGTTCGTAAAAAGAACGGGTCCATACGTATTTGCTTGGATGCGAGGTTCTTGAATCAGTTAACGGTTCCAGAACGTGATGTTCCTCCTACTGTGCAGGAATTGCTCATTAAATTTAAGGACAAAAAGGTCTTTTCTACAGTTGACTTAACAGCTAGTTATTGGCAGGTATATTTGCATGATGAAGATCAGCAATACACTGCATTTAAATATGAGGGCTACTCATATGTGTTTAAAAGAATGCCTTTTGGGCTTATAAATAGTGGAGCTGGACTCCTCAGATGTTTAGACAAGGTATTGTCTGATGAAGTAAAGGGCATCATTACTATGTATGTAGATGATGTTGTGATTGCTTCTGAAAACATGTCAGAGCATTTTCATCATCTTAATATGTTTCTGAGAGAGTGTGAAGAGAAACATATTAAAATAAATTTAAAAAAGAGTAGAATAGCTGTTAAGGAGATACAATTTTTGGGACATATTGTAGGATATGAGGGAATAAAACTGCATCCAGAGAAAATAAAGTCTATTCAAAATTTTCCCATTCCAGAGAATAGAAAGCAACTACGTTCTTTCCTTGGTGTCTGCAATTTTTATCATAGATTTTATGAAAATTTTGCATATGACACTGTTCATATATTAAATCTATTAAGGAAAGATGTGAAATGGAAATGGACTGAGAACCACTCTATAGAATTTAAAAAAATAAAATCAAATTTTCTAAATACTGTAATCTTATATTACCCTAATTTCCAAGAAATATTTTATGTACAAACTGACAGTAGTGGGTATGGTCTAGGAGTAGTTTTATTCCAGCTGGACCATGAAAAGAAGCCCCGTGTCTTATATTTCTTGAGTAGATTGTTGAAAGGTGCAGAATTACATTATACCACCACAGAAAAGGAAGCCTTGGCTGTTGTATGGGCTTTTCAAAAGCTTCGACAGTATCTGCTTGGATCTGAAATAGTTGTTATTACAGATCACAAGAGTTTAGAGTTTATAAATCGAAGCTATCTAAATAGTGAAAGGCTAGTTAGGTGGAGTCTCTTCCTTCAACAATTTAATTATAAGGTTCAGTATTGTAAAGGAAAAGACAATATAGTAGCAGATATTCTAAGTAGGAATTCTGTCAAGATAGACACCTGTCACTTAAATCTCGATCATGCTTTTATCACTGTAATCTCTCTGGTAGTTGATGAATCAGTGGAAAATGATTTAAAGAACTTAAAATTTTTACAATCTGGTGATCCAAAGTTGAGTGCTATTATTCAATATTTGGATGCGGGGATTGAATCAATAGCCATAAAAAGAATAATCAAGAGTAAAGTAATTTTTAGATATAAGATGAGTGAAGGTCTGTTGTATTATAAGGTAAAGGAGGACCATGAACAATCATGGAGAGTTGTGATACCATCATGTATTAGAAATCGATTGATATATTATGTGCATTGTCTTTATGGACACTACGGACCCAGAAAGGTAGAATATGTCGTGCGCAGACTGTTTTACTGGCCTGGATTGTATGCATCCATAATGAACAGGCTCAAATATTGTGAGATCTGTTTGAGATCTAAATATGCTAACAAGTCATATGCTGGGGCATTGCAACCAATAATACCTGCTCATCCCAACGATCTCTTGGCAATTGATTTCTATGGGCCTTTACCAGCTTATAAAAGGTTTAAGTTTGTTTTGGTCACTTATGATGTCTTCTCCAAATTTGTAGGGGCATATCCGGTGACCAGGGCAAATTCAAAGAATGTAATTAAATGCTTGCAAGAAATACAATTTGTAAATATAGGGAAACCCAAGGCTATCTTGACAGACCATGCTACATCATTCCTATCTAAGGAGTGGAAAGGTTGGATTGAACGGCAGGGTATAAAACATATTCTGTGTTCAATTAGGAACCCACAATCTAACCCATGTGAAAGAGTTATGCGTGAGCTGGGTAGATTATTTAGGGTATACCTAGGAAGCAACCACCGTGCTTGGGTGAATAAATTAAAGGATGTCATTCACTATATAAATATAACACAGAATGAATCCACTAAATACACCCCAATGTATTTGCACTTTGGATATAAAGAGCCCATATTAATTAAAGCACCATTACCTATTATAACTGAAGAAAAGGTAGATTATGATAATGACTTAGCAAAGGCTGGCCAGAATTTGAGAGAGATGGGACAGAAAAGAATTACCCAAGCCTCTCATAAGCCTTGTATATTTAAAGTAGGAGATTTTGTATTTGTAAGAACTCCCCAAATCAGTGACCCGCAGAATTATAAGTTCAAAAAGTTTTTGAATATATATGAGGGACCATTCCAAATAAAAAGAAAAGTGGGGGAGAATGCATTTCTCATAGAAACCCCGGAAGGTGAAAAAGGTACCTTCAATGCCCGAAGCTTAAAGCCAGTAGCACCACCCAATTAAATAAAAAGACATTCACTAAAGTAACTTTATTAGTATGTCTCATGATATTTATTATTATGACCAAAAGTCATTAGTAATAGTGTAGATACACATATGAAAGACTAAAAAAAAAAAATAGAGTGAGAAATATTTATAGTCAAAGTACTTTTGAAGATTTTCATTGTATAGTATGCAAATACTGTTTAAAATTAAACCTTGTAAAATTGACTGATGATGGTGAATGTGTTATTTAATGCATTGGAGATGTAGAGTGTAAGATTTTAATGTCTGTGCTATTTGTAAATTGTAAATATTTGTATGGTTAAGTCTTTTCTTTGAGGAAGTTGGCAGAACTATAGATGTGTGTTGTGGCTCATAACTCTATATAAAATTATATTGAAGTCTGAAGTCGACAGATGTCCCAGACTTATTATTGTTCATTGGCAGGTAGGAAGAAATCCTTAATGGCAGGATTTATCTTTTAATATGAGTTATAATTTTAAAGAGAAATGTTTAGTAGTTTCCCTAACCTGTATAAAATAAAGCTATTCAAACATAAATGTCCCTGATTAGCATCAATGTAGAGCACAGCTTAGTTTGTAAAGTAGTTGTCAGATCCTCCAGAAATTAAAATTAGATTTGATTGACATTTAATCAGTTTACTTTAGTATTAGAAGTGATTTAAAAATGGGATATCTCTATTGTTTTGAATCTCCAGCTCACTGTATGAGTTAATTTTCATTTGTTTAGATTATTTTATAGGAAAAGTGACTTTAAAGGTTGATATTTTCAATGTCCAAAGCAGGAATTGAATAAATATAAGATATTAATTAACTAAAGTTACATTCTCATTTTATGACAATATTGAATGTTTAAAATTTAGGCCCATAGTAGTGTCACTGAAGTGAACTACAGATATGTCTAAAGAAAATAATAATAAAAGCTATTGTTGAGTTTTAAGAAAATAAAACCGTGAATATATATATATATTTTAACAATGCAATAAAAATATATGATTATTAGAGAGTAACTAATAATATTTGGCTTATAAATGAATTTTGTTCCGTAATATATTTGGCTTGTATGAAGCAAATACTAAATGATTTTCTTGTTTGACTCTAATTTTAGAGCATTGTTGTCCAGAAAGTTGCAGAGAGGAATATAAAGATGTAATAATTTGATTGTGAAATCCAATATAAAAAAAAAAGAAGAAAAAAAAACCTAGAGATGCGATTATACTACATAAATGGTAGATATAAAAAAAAAAAAAAGGAAAAATACATGTAGGTAAACTAATTAGACAAGCATAAATGGAATGAACGAATTCCACATTGCTTCTATGAGAATAAGATATTTGAAATTTTTTTACTAACATTTCAAATGATATTAAAATCAAGACAGATGGAAATGATAGACGTTTATCTGTGCAGAAATTAAAATGTTTAATGATTTTAGAGAAGGGAAAAAGTGTCTTTATTTTTTTTTCTCTGTAGAGGGGAGATGTTGTGAATGTTCAGATTGATGATCCAGGTATATATAAAAAAAAAAAAATAAATAAATAAATAAAGAAGTTTGTTGATCTTATTTGATTTTTCCTTTGCTTAATAGATAGATAATGTAAGATCTTGGAAATGTAAATTTAAATTTGATCACCATGGCAACCTTAAAGCTTTTAAATAGAATTATATACTGTTGATTCTAGCTTTAAAATAAAAATAACTTCACTATAATCAAACTTAAGAAAAACATATAAATAAATAAATTTATTTAAAAAAAAAAAAACAAACAATTCAGTACAATATAAGTTTACCTAAATAGGATCGATATTATTTTACATATTTCATATATGAATGCAGTCACCATAGTAACATTATTACATACAGTTCAATGTTTTTATGTTGTGTATATTTGTTTATAAATTAATTTAAAAAAATATTATTATTAAAAAATATAGATATGTGTAAATTATTGATGTTTATCAAGTAAATAAAAGGTTGTTATATCAATTTTGTATTTTGGTTTGTAAATAATAAAAAAATTGTAATCGAATTTGGATTTAATTTTCATGTATCTTTTTCTCCAAACTTACCTTACAAACCGCGTGAAAACTACTATAAAAAAATTGATAAAATTGAGGTTTATTTGAGTAATATTGGATGGTCGTCAAGATACGAGAAACGTCAGAAAGAGAACCTATAAAAAAGACGCGACAGAATATAACAGGATCTTTTTCATCATTTTGCTATAGTCAAGGACAGACCTATTTTCTGTGTCTTAACAAATAAAGTTTTTCAATATTTTTTTTTGTGTGTAAAACCATAAAACATGGAAAAATAGTGGAATTATCTGCCCGTTCAATCATTTAGAGGGCAGTTGCGAAAAGTTTCCGGGGAAGCGGCAGCAAAGTAAAAAAAAAAAGAAACCTATGAAATAAAAAAAAAAAAAATGCTTTATAAAAAAAAAATGGATTTGCGTAAACATCGTCTCACGAGTAAAGGAACAGGGACCAACTGGATCAATTCACATCATAAAAGGGATAATCAAAGTGCACTCACCTCTTCGGACAGAAAAAGAAAACTTTTAGTGAAGCATTATAAAGTTTGCGATTATTATTTCTGACAAAGAAACTTCTCTTTACACCATAAGAACTGAAGTCAATCAATGGGCAAATAAATAGTGAACGAACAGACTCATATATATATGGTATGATTTTTTTTTATATATAAAATGTGCGTGTATTAATTTTTTTTTATATGTAATAAAAGGGGATGATTTTTTTTTAATTATCTCTAAAAGTAATATAATTTATTAAATGAAAATGATCGGAAAGACTCAAATATATTTATTATTTCATATTCATTTATCCGTTATTATTTTGATAAACAAATAGATTTTGATACCCTCCTATTTCACATCTTTGGTATCGGTTATATGTAAATTTTTTAGCAAAATATCCAAAAGCCTTTCCCTTCATTTACTCATTCATTTTTTTTTGTCGTTATCGTTGTCGCAACACATTTAGAGAGATACACATAGCAATTTTATCATTTTTATTTAGTCAACCAATCTAAAATATAAAGTCATTTCCGACGTATTTTATCATTAATCTTGCCAATTTTCTTTTATATAATCCAATAAATTGAGTTAATTTAAATATCAAGACTAGTTTAATTATTTTGTTTTATCTGGATTGCATAAGACGTCGTAGCTATTTAAGTAACAAGATTCAAACTCAGCTTGGTAAGTGAATTAGAATATAAGATAAGGTATGTTTTGCTTATTAGTATTTTATTTTGTTTCCATATGAATTTTATATTTACATTTGCATTCGAATATTATATATATATATATTCTCATTTATCTTAGTTAATATTACAAAGTCAATCATTTCATGTTTGTCTGATTCCGTCATAAAAATCTAAATAGATCGTACTTTATCGTTTGGTTCAGAATAATTCGTCTTGGATATTTTTCTTAAACTCCTATAAAATGAAGAGAATAAACTTCATTGACCGATTTAATTGAATATTGTTTTGATTTGTATAAATATCAATTATAATCATATGTTTTAATTGTTGCCGGTCAATTTTTATTCAATTGTTTAAAATTTCAAACAGATTGTATTAATACTCACAGGTGAATAAACATCCAATAGAAACTTGATATGTCTTTTATGTAATGTGGTTGGACATTGTAGAGTTAGAGATGAGCTAATAGAGTGTTGATATTAAACTCCAGTGAAGTATTCTATTTTAAAACATAAACGAAGCACTAATTAAGCATCACTTTATTGGAAGATATTAATAAATTATTTATAAATTATTTTGTAGCTTCTTAGTAAACCATAGACGTATATTAATTTGTTTAAACATTTAAGTGAGTGCATAAATTTTCAAAGTGTTTATAAAATTATAATAAAACCAGTTGATGCCCACAGAAAATTATTAATTAGAGATTGAAGTAGAAAGAATTATATATCGCTTATTGACACGAGTGTTTATCTTTCTATTTAGCGTTTATTAAAATAATATATATATATGGGTTCAAGTATTATTTTGTTTTGATATTTAAATAATGTCTATATGTAAAAAAATGTTTTGTAAAGTACTATTACAGGTACTTAGAAGCTTATCCATTAAGTTAAAAAGGCAGCATCTTTAAATAATAAAGTAGATTTAAATTACTATAACAGTAACAGGCTAATAAAATATATATATATTGGAATCTGTTTTAGTTATTAATTGGATTTGATTTTGATTAGATTGCCAATCAAGTAGTTAGCCTAATCCTATATTATTGTTTAGGGCAATAGTAGTTGGTTTCACTGCTCTTTGCAATTTATGTTGTAATTGTGATGGATTTGTTGATGTCTGGAGCAGATAGTCTCATTATTCCTTCATTTCACATATAACTTAAGTGAATTAAACTTTAAGAGAGATTATTTGTATTTTGTGATGGTTTATTACATAACGGCGACCCGATTGAGCTAGACCAGATTAATTTAAATTAGATTTTTAGATTTTTTTTATCAGATCAGATTGATCATCCTAACCATCACCTTCATCCATCAATTCAATCAGTTACAAATTGGCACCAACATTTTGGGCCTTCTTTCTTCAATTTAAATGGAATACAGCATTCAACAATTCCGACGATTACAATATATATATATATATATATATATATATATATATATATATATACTATGGAAATATGGAAATGTATTAATTATTTAATATTATAAAATAATAGAGATGTAAGTAAAACACTTATAATAATTTTTTTTCTTGTTATATTAAATAAATTTGAATTGTTATTCGTTAATAAATATTGTTAAAGTTTATTTAAATTTAAAGAAGTTTCTAATTTATTTAATTTATTTATTCATTTTATAAACAAAATCAAGGTAAATACTTATATCTGCAAACGTATATTATACTGATTTTATACCCTAATAACTGAGATGAAATAAATTTTAAAAATATATTGAGATTATATTAAGTACACCAGAGTCTCATTTTATGCAGATTTTTTTAATGCGATTTTGAAGTTATGCGATTTATGTTTCTTCTTAATATCTTTGTATGTGGTTTTTTTTATGCGATAAAAATGATTAGATCAGAAGTCCATGCTTTGATAATGCACTATTACTTTAAATATTATAAATTTTATGCACTCACATATTATATTTAAAGTAATAGCACATTATCAGAATTCAACTTCCATCTAATAATTACAATATTTTCAGCATTTTATAACAGTACTGTAATAGATTTTATGCAGAAAAGAAGTTCATAAATTACTTAAAATCAGAATTTCCCCATTTTATATACACACATTAAATTTTACAAGATTATAAATGTAAATCTGTTCAAACATTATAGATGACTATACTATGCATGTTGTTGTTTTTGCATTTTAAATCACATTCTATTTTTGCTTTTTTTTTAAAAAAAGTACATATTCAATTAATCATTTAGTGATCGCAAGTTTATTTTTAAAAGGTGAGTAACAGCGGTGGGCACAATTAAATTTGACAATTAATAATTAAAATCTGATTTTTATTTGTAATTAACAATTTAAAAATTATGTAATGTGATCTAAAATTAATGTGATGCAAAACAATAAAATTTGATTTATAAATGGGATTGAAAATTAAAAAATTAAAGACAAAAATAAAAATTTACTTTTTAATTGTTAGTTTTAATTAAATTTTGTCCCACTGTGGTGAGTAGGTGTCTTTTTATCATAATAAATCTAAGTCCTTATTTTTATTTTAAACTTTTAGTTTATCCTAATGGAGAAGATGAAGTTGGTGCTAGTTGTATTTCCTCTTGTGATGAATCTGATGTCTTACCAGTTCAGAAACTAACCTGCATATCATCATATAGCAATAATGGTTAAAATACTGTACATGTATAAAAAAAAAAGTAAAATATTGTAAATTACAACATAAAAATATATTGTTTTGAATAAAATTAAATATTGTAATTAATAAAAAAAGTTAAAAAAGTTTGTCTTGTATCAATTTTTTTCAAATTTGAAATTTTTTATTAGTCATATTTTATTTCCTTATTTTCTTTTATGTGAATTTTAAAGTAATTATATGCTTTGCTTTTATGCGATTTTTGAAAATTATAGTATGTATCCCCCATTTTTCAAGGTAAGTTAAGTCTATTTTAGTGTGATTTCTTTTGTGCTCATTTTCTGAGAGACCTATCTACTGCATAAAATAAAACCCAAATATATTGTTATTGCTGTACAATTGATGGAAACCCCTGAAGAGAGTTATTGCAAAACCTCCCCTGAGTTTGAATTCTATGCATAATGGAACAATTAATAAAGGTGAAGATTTAATGATTTAGTCTAAATTGTGTCTATATTAATTATTTGATATTAAATTATCCTGTTTGAAATGAATTCAATTTTAGATTAAAGATAAATCATTTTATCCATATGATCCTATATGAAGACCTCAAATCTGATTATAGTGAGATGTGGCCATCTTGTTTCTTCTTAGAAAATCTGTACTGCTACAATATTGATATATACATACATATATGGCAATATCAAAGGGTAACCTTATCTCTGTTTACTTAGATATGATCTCTATGTCTATAAAAATATTTAATTCATATATATGCACAATATATACATAATACCAGATAAAATAACATTAAAATAAAATGAAACATTAGAAAGAATTCTAGAATTTTCACTACAACAACAACAAAAAAATTTAACAGTTATTAATATGACTTAGTTAACAATTAAATTTATAGCTTCCATTTTCAGTAGCATTTACAATTAGAATTTAAACATCGAAATCTTACAAATATGACATGATGTAAACATTCTAATATGAATTTCCAACTTGATAAAAAGACCACATGTGCAAAGAATATTTGAAGTAAGGAATGTATATTGATGTGATATGGAGAAAAAAAGACAGTGGATAAGAGAACTATAAAATTTGGAGAGACTTTCATTTTGCATTGGATTGATTATGGCTGAAAATGATGTTAACTTTAGGCAAATTGGCTGAGCAAAAGTTGAAAAGGAATTCAAAAAAACAGTTTAAATCTAATAAAACTTTGTGAGGCCGATGGTGGTTAAAATAACTGCTTATTACATTATTAGAATGATCTTATTTATGAGACAGCAATTAAGTTTTTCTATTGTTAGTCTCAAATAGTTTTAGCAAATTAAGGCACTTTAAAAAAACATTATATCTGTGAATGCCCTACACAATTTGAAACTATGGGTAGAGGTATGTTTTGGAATTAGGAGGTCCCAGGATTCATTCTGATACTTCCAGTCTGGTGTTCAAACTTCTTATGATCTTCCAAACAATAAAGCCATATGCCATTTTTATTTCTGTAAATATTGAGACATATTTTTGCAAATATGTGTTTAAATCTTATTTAAGCATAGCAGCTTCTCTGTCTTATTAGCAATTAACATTTAGTAAGGGATTTTTCTAATTTCTTCTCTGAATATTTAAAAGTGATCTACTTCTAGAAAATAATTCATCTTTATTATCAATGATTTACCCTTTTCTGGATTAAAAAAAATTAAGATAATCTAAAAAGTCTTTCTCTGTGAATACTGAATTATACAGCATTATCTTGATTGAAAACACAACACCAATCTCTATGTTGTTATTAATTTTAAAGGTAAATGCAGCATGCTTTTAAACAAAGGAAAAGGTGGAATTATTTGAAAATATGAGGTATATATAATATATTTACATATGTGTATATATACTTGTTTCTTTTTTTGTCAGTGATGAAAGCTTTTATTCATCAAAAAGACAAAATACACAACAGTTAAAAAGGTTTACAAAGGGATAATTGCATGGCAAAATAAAATTCAAGTACAATATGGTGAAGGGAAAGGGGTACATGTGAAATGAGAAGGGGATATGGAAAGGATGTGTAGTCCAGGAAAATGGTAAGGAGCAATGTTGATAGGTTTGGTTGCCCTGGTGGATTGATAGGAGGACCCATATGTGACATAAATTTTGGAGGAATATCATTGAGTATAAAATGTTTTACAAGGTAAGTATTTATTCACATAGTGTAATAAGGAGATTTGAAATGACACATTGAAATTTTTTGTTCATAACATTTCCAGAAATTGATCAACCACTGGAAACTCAAAGCATTAATTCACAAGAAGATTGACCTTTAAAGACAATTGAATGTTACAATTAGGAATTATTTGTAAAGTCTAGAGTTTAAATATGAGTAACATTTTAAGAGTACAATATTGAGAAATCCAATTTGCAATGGATAAGTTGAGAATAGAAAAACACTTGGAGATAACAAAATTGGAAATAATAAATTTAAATAGGGTGAATCACTTGCAATTAAAATCATTAGGCCAAACTGCAGCTTACTTTGCAATAATACTTGGATAAAATCGTTTATAACAATAACGCTAAAAAACCACTATGAATAGCGTTTTTTCCTTTCTTGTGAATGAGAAAATCAACATTGGTAATGATCCCCACAGCACTCTCAACCAAGCCCTCCCCCTCAAAAGAACCAGGATTTAGGCCTCCGGGGCCTCTCCCAACAACCAGACTCTCTCATTCAATCAGGAAAGTTGAGTGTAATGAAATTTTTAGTTATAAGGTACAATTAGGAATTATTTGTAAAGTCTAGAATTCAAATATGAATAGTGTTTTAGGAGTATAATATTGAGAAATCCAATTTGTGGTAGATAAGTTGAGAAATAAGAAAACACTTGGAGATAACACAAAATATGGAGTAAATCAATCTATTGTTCAGTTCTGTCCAAATGGCCTCAAATATCTTCATAAGAGAGCAATCCCAAATAATTATGGTAAAGCTGTAGAGAACAAGGGGAAAAAATCCACGCTTCAAAATGTCTGCTGAAAACCATTCTAATCAATTATGAAAATCACATGAACAGTGAAAAGCCAGCCCTATCAATAAAAACATTGGAAATAATAAAATTAAATAAGGTGAATCACTTGCAATTAGAATCCTGGAGCAATAACAAAATTGGAAGTAAAATAATCCTCAAGACTCTTCCTACTCTTCTTCTTTATTTTTGCTTACTTTATATAGCATATAATATCAAAACTCCACTCTTTTACACTTTATAGCAAAATATATATTTATTTAATTGATTACAGTTTCAACTGATCCCAGCAGTCTTCATCAGATCTACAAATTTAAACATTACATAAATGCAATCATATTTTATATATTAAT
Organism: Epiperipatus broadwayi; assembly: GCA_028023455.1. Lineage (NCBI taxonomy): Eukaryota > Metazoa > Onychophora > Udeonychophora > Euonychophora > Peripatidae > Epiperipatus > Epiperipatus broadwayi. The sequence continues at coordinate 5,636,759 of JAQFVV010012425.1, read as the reverse complement.
ACATATAATTTACAATTTAGCTACTTTACATATCATCTAATCCTTTTCACTTTAATACTATTTTATTTTTATTTTCACTTTTATTTTTATATTTTATTATTTATTTTTATACCCTATCATATTTTATTATATTAATAAATCACTTTTCATCTTTTACCATATTTTACATTTATAATTTTTTTTATAAACTTCAGTAAACTTACTAAACTATTATATTAACTCCTATTCAACATATATTCTATTTTATAATCTTACAATTTAATCCACTAATTATTTAACTTTACTCAATCCATTAATTTTTCTTTTTTACATAATCCAACTTTAACATTTTTTAATTTTTATAATTCCAAACATAATTAAAGACATAATTACTTTCATATTACTATCAAATCTCTTTTTTATCATAATTTTATTTCAATTCTTCCACTTCTTATTTTACTTTTAATTTTTTTTTAAAAGAACTAGGATTTATGTCCCTGGAGGCCCTTCCAACAACCAGACTCTCTCATTTATTCAACAAAATTAAGTGAAATGAAAATTTTCATTAAAAGATTAAATCTCTGTAAAAATCTTTTGTAATTGCAATGGCTGCTATATATATATACACACATAGCGTTTCTATAAAAGTTGAAAGGAAACCTAAGAAACTTCTCTTTTTAATAGGAATAGTTTTAGGGAAATTTAATTCCCCAAACTAGGAAAAAGAGAACGAAATGGGGAGCCAGAAACAGAGTTAATTGGAGTCTTTGGCTCCCTCTAATGGACTATATATGCTTGTTTTTTGTAATGAGTATCTTGCTACTGTGTGCAATTTGTATTCTTTATTACTAATCTAATGTTTATGTTACAGGCATGGGAATTTATACTTTATTCTATTATAATACCTGACTATTAATAATTACAGCTTAGACTAATTTCAATATAACATGTATATCGTATTCCAGGCTTATAATATATCACATAAGTATTACTTTAAGCTATGAATATGATATGTGATGTGGTGTGATGTGATGTATTTGACTTCTCCTTAAACGAAGTCAAGAATATCTCAGCAATTATGCCCAGATAAACCTGTTAGCCATTTTATTCACCATTCCTCACTCTTAAGTCTTCCCATATTCCACCCCATCCCATTTCCACAACAAAACTTTGTCAACTCTATGGCCTTTATATCTAAATCCCCTTTATCTCTTTGCAAACCCAACATAAAAATTATTAACTCACTTTCTGTATAGCCACTTTGTTCATGTCTATCCTCCCATAATTTCATTATCTGTACCCTTTCTGCTTTCAAGCATTTACATTCAATCAACAGGTGCCTGGTATTTTCTATACCTTCCTTACACAATCTGCACACTAAATTATCCATGGTTTTCCATTTACATGTATATTCTCTTGTTGCTAAAGATCCCATTTGAGCCTTAAATAATAAACTGCTTTCTTTGCTATTATCATAAATTAACTCGCTTCCAATATTCCGTTTACTTCTATATATATTTAAACTCTTCTTACCCTCCATACTAGTTCTCCATCTCTTCAATTCCCTATTTTTTATTAATGCTTCTATTCTTTTATCCCATTCCTTACCACTATAACACTCAACAATCCTCCTAACCCAATCATCCCACCTTTTATACAAGTATACTGATATAAATTCTTTATCCAAATCTTTCGCATACCACATTACCTTTCTCACCCATCTTGTTACCTGCCCTTTACTCATAACCCAATTGAACACTATTTCTGCTATTATTTCACTATCCATAAACTGCGACCTACCAAACATTTTCATTTTACTTTTTGCATCTCTCATATAAAAACTCGACCATCCAATTTCTCCTTGAATTGCCTCCTTTGCTGTCCACACCTCTGCATCTAATGAATGTCTTCCTACCTCCCTTTGTACTTTCTCTAAATAATCTAAAACCCTTTTACTAACACATAATGCATCATTACCATATGTTAACCCTGCTACTGCAACTCCCTTCCATACTATTCTAGCTACATCATATTTATTATATGAAAATACTGTTAGTTTCTTTACCAAACCCTTTCTTTTCTTTGCTTCATTTATCAATTTTTTATCCCATTCATCCAAGCAATTTTCCTGATTACATAAGATGATTCCCAAATACCTATATATATCCACCACACTTAACTTTATATCCCCCAATAAAAATTCTACATCTTCTCTTTCCCCAGTATTAACCATCATTATATTTGATTTTTCTTCACTAAATTTAATCCCCATCTCTTTACCCACTCTTGCACATGTCCTCAACATAATTTCCATATCTTCTCTTCTTTCTGCACACAAAAAGATATCATCTGCAAAAAAAGACCCAACAAAATATATACTCCCTTCATCCCTATTACTGGTATCTCTCCCCCTCTTCCTAGTCTTTCTATTGCTTTCTCCATTTCACTCAAAAACAACAAAAATAAAATAGGTGTCATAGGGCATCCTTGCCTTAATCCCATCCTATTTTTAACTTTAACTGATTCTATATCCCCTAACTGGTAATTATAATAATTATTTTCATATTATTTCTTAATAATATTTACTAAAGCTTCATCCATTCCGAAATTGGCTAACCTTACCCATAATCTATTTCTATTTACTCTTGCATGTGCTTTCTTTACATCTATAAAACTCATATATAATGATCTACCTGAATTCCTACTCTTCTCCATAAGTCGTGTAACTACAAACAAACTATCTCCTATACGCCTATCTGTACTAAAACCTCCTTGCATTTCCCCCACTACATTATTTTATTCCATCCATTTTACAACTCTTCCAGCTACTATATATGAGAAAACTTTATATAAAACTGATGTTACCACTATTGGTCTATAATTATTTAACTTTCTATGATCCTTAACCTTCCCTTTAAATAATCTTATTCTTGTATTACTCCAACTAACCGGAAAAACTGTCTTCTGTGCCATTTTATTAAAACATGATAATAACTTTGCTTTTGCTCTATGCCCTAAATTCATTACCATCTCTTCTTCCCATCCATCTAAACCTCTCACCTTTCCACTTTTCAATCTCTTCCCTGCCTCATTCAATTCATTTTTTGTGAATCTAATATTCCCATTACTAACTGCTTTCTTTTTTTTCTATCACTACTTCCTTCACATCTAACATCTTTTCTATATCCATTACATATTTATTTAAGATTCTCTCTACCTCTTCTCTATAGCTACACTATATTCCCTCATCATCTATTAATACTATCTCTTTTTCCCCTACATTTCTCCTTTTAATTTAATTCTAAAATTTTTTACTCCCATCTCTTCCACTTTTATTAATATCCTCCAACAATTTACTATTTAACTTCATCCTCTCTCTATAATTATCCATTTTAGCCAACTTCTTCTTTTCTAAGTACTTTCTCCATTTAGCATTAATATCATTTTCACTTTCTTTGTTCTTATTAGCACACTTATATTCTCTGCATGCTTTTTTCCTCTCTTTTACACTTTTACTAACTCTCATTTTTTATTACTTTTATTCTTCTGCATACTCTCAACTAAAACCCTATTTACCACTTTTTCTATTTCACCACACCAGTCCTTATACTCATCCCCATCCAACTACTCCATGGTTTCTTCAACTTTTATTTTATATTCTTTCAACTTATTCTTATCATTCACTCTCCATCAACATCTTTCACTATTATTTCTACCTTTATTTCTATCCTCCATCACATTACTAACCATTTCTATTACAATAAAATTATAATCACTATTACATAGTCTCTCTTCATTATCAAACACTTTAATTTTCCATATTTTATTCATTCCCTCTTTCTCTACCAATACATAATCTATTGTGTGAAATACTTTATTCCTAGACCATTTGTATTGTCCCTCATACATATTTGATAAATTCCCAATGCTCAGATTTACTCTTTGATAAAATTCCTTCTAAAACTGACCATTCTTATTATCTACATCATCAATTTCTTCAATATGTCCATTCATATCCCCTATAACCATTATTCTCTTCCCCTTTTCTTTAAAAATTTGTATATCCTTAACTAGGCATTCATATATACTACTATTCCACTCCATTACAGTTTGACTATCTCCAGTAGCTATATACACTACAGCCACAATCCATTCTTGTCTACCCAACCTTATTTTAAATCACAAATGCTCTTGACATTTAACAATTTTTAAATATTTTCTCGATATAACACCTATACCACCACCTTTTTTTTCTTTTTCTTTTCTGTTTACACCCTGCCATACCACCTCTTCCAAAATAGGTTATTCTTCTTCTCTTAGATGAGTTTCCACTACTGCTAATATCTCCTGCTCTTCATTTTCAATTGCTTTATTTAATTCAAGCCACTTTTCTGGTCTCCTATCACCTTGCATATTCAAAAACCCAATTTTAACAATTTTTTCTTTCCTAACTATTCTTTTATAAATTCTTCTGATTCTTTCTTCTTCATTACATTTATAACAAACTTTCTTACCATTAATCTTACAAAACCATTCCTTCTCTACATCTATACTTATATCTAAATCAACCATCTTTTGCTTATTTCTTATAACCCCCCCCCCCATTCGTCTTGTTTTTGATAATATTATAATTTAAAAGCCCACCCCCCTTTAAAAGTTTCCCGAATTATATTTTTTAAATATCAAACTCCCTAAAACTTCACTTCCTTGTTTTCCTAAGTGCAATCCATCTTTACTATACAACTCCCTCTTTCCAATAAACCAATCCCATACATCCACAAACACAACATTATTTCTCTCACACAATTTTTTCACTCTCTCATTTATAGAACATGCTCTATCTAACAAATACCTCTTTCAAATCTTGGTAATACTCCAACTACCCCTACTCTTCCTTTAATCTCCCTCAAATTTCTAATCAATTCTACATACTCATCCATTACTCTCTCTGATGGCTCTAACAAATTATTAGTCCCTACCATAACATATACATCTCTACTACCTAGCTTTTTTACTTTATCTGTCACATCCCTATACATGTTATATTGAAACTATGCTTGGCAGTAATAAATCTGAATATTAAAAAAAGGGTATCTTTTCTGTATTATTTATAATTGAATTTTATTCTATTATTGTTTTGAAAAATACTGAGAAGGAGGGGATGGATGTATAAGATTTTAATCGGCAAAGTTCAGATTTATATCTATAATTTTGTTATCAGCGAAAATGTGCTCATTATAGAGAAATGTATGTTTAATTTGACCGTAGTTGCTGTCCTTCATTGTTAATGAATAATGTTGAGAATTTTGTGCAAAAACTGACAATATTATATTGTTCATGGAAAATAGAGTAGATTTATATATTTTTAAGTTCTTTTCGTACTTCTGATTGTGTATTCGCACTTAGCTACTTAATGCAATCTGCAAAGCATTCAGGAAAATTTTAAAAATTGTTTGAAGTAATTTACTTTGATAAGGAAGAAGTATAATTTTTTTTGATTACCTATACATAGAAATAGCTTTTTTAAAAAAAAAAAAAAAAAAATTGAAACGCCTGCTTACATGTTCAAATAAAGCAGAGTTTCGATTATATTAGTGGAAAGCTTACATTTTAAAAACGTAGGAAGATGATTTCATCCTTAAATTTTTTTTTTTTTTTAAATTATAAACAGTGTTAGATGCTAAATTGAAAACAAAAAAGTTGGTGTGTAACTTTTATCAAATTGTTAGGTTAACCAGTAGAAGCATAACGCCCTGTTATATATTATTTAAGAAATAGCGCATTATAGGAAATTGACTAAGCTTTGTATAATTTCAAAGTTTTCAGCGCTTTATAATAATAAATTTACATTTGTGAGCCATATTATATATGATATTCTAAATGTAGTCTAAAGATTACCCCATAGAATGATATTTATATCTGAATGATATACAAAATTTTAGAAATATAAAATCCAGTAAATACAGCCCTTAACCAGACTTGCCTCCTGCAATGAGAATAATGAACACTTTGAACAATGAAAATAAAGATAGTACAGACAAAGACAAAGATGAAAAATTCTCACGACTTCTTGCAACAAGTCATTCGAATCATACTTTCCACAAGAAAAGATATAAATGATTTAACTTATCGATTTTGTCTTAGGAAACAAAATGCAAGATGACTGCCTTTTGTTTACAGAAATTAAATCTTTATCCCACTAATACTGACCTCTATTCTAGAAACATACAGAAAAATAATTTGTTTATTCATTTTCAAAAGGGATCATTAACCTTTTGCAACGATATTATTGCTTAATGAAGTCTCTGGATTTTACATTCAATGTAAACTATAATGACACTTTCTTAATGCATCAAACCATTGTAAAGTCAACTATTATATATAATGGAAATGTAATATTTTTGTCTCTGCTATATATTTTAGTTTGGCAATAATGTTTTGCATTTTTGATATTCTGTAAAATATTCTTCAATCATCAGATACAATGAACAATGGAAGACATTGGGAGATGTTGAAAATGCGATCAGGTTACACTGAATGTATTTGTTTTCATTATGAATAGAATAGTTATGATATAAATTTCCATTACTCATAATAAAGATTATATCTGATATTTAAAAGTCAGAAAAAGATGTCCCATAAAAATTCGTAGAGGTTATGTAATGTACTTTTTTTCTACCTTTACATGAAATCTGGCATTATTAAAAAAAAATTGTAAAGGTAATGGGTAAAATATAAAAGTAATATTATAATCTTTCAGGTAAAGTTTTTCTGTATTTCATCATCAAAAACAAGGTGTAATTGTGGACTCTCAACAGGCTAAATTTTGATGCATGCTTAACAGAAAAACAAGATCAACATGTGTTAAGAACATATGCGAAATTTGTTTAGAAGAAGAAGATCACTCAACTATAAAAAATAAATGAATCAGATGCTTAATGAATATCAGGATATAGAATGTCATATATTCTCAAAAATACATTTTCTGTTCTATTATTTGGACTATTTTTCATAGAGCTAGAGTGCTGTATCTAATAAATATGCTTAAAGATTTCATAAAAATAGACTTGCAAAGATAAAGTAGCATGACAATAAGTTGGTACCCATTATTATGGCTGATTCCATGTAGAAGATTATTGAAAAGAAAACAGAGATATCTTCCACTCAAAAAATAATCTCCATCATCATTGAAAAGTGTATATTAATTTTATCCATATTTCATAATTTTTGCTCACATTTATTCTTATTTAAAATGTTATATCATGATTTTTTGAGTCTAATGCTAAATATATACTATTCGATTTTTATTATAATTAAATGTCTAAAGGTTATTAACTACCATTAAGTTATTTTCTTTTAATAATGATTGATTAAATTAAAAATAACAACTTAAAATCATTTATCTTCCATTATACAATGATAGAGAAAACTAACTACACATGTGAATTGTGCATGGAATGTTTTCATGAATGCAATAATTGGTGTTAATATGGTATATGATCTATTTCTTGATAGAGATACATAATTCTTATTAATGAGCAAAAAACTAATTAATCAATTAAAAATAAAATGTCCAAATGTATTTCTGAATTTATAGTTACAGATCTATTTTATAAATACAATCCCTATTTTCTCTGTTGTCTGATTGCTAAATGTATTAATGTTTATCCAATGTCACATGTCAGATTCATAACAAGACATTTGTCAATGAAAAAAATTATTTGTTCCACCATTAAACCATAATAATACTGTCAAATTTTCTAATGGTAGTGGGCAGACACTACTTCTGCATTCAATTGGCTTCAGCTGGCATGTTTGCTGGCTCCTGGTAGCAGAATCCAGGACTACTGGCACTGAGTGAATTAGTTTGGCTACTGTTTCTATATTTCAAAATAAAGGTTTATCTTCAACTGCAGAAATAGTCACAAACACTGATTTATAATTCAGTGTTAAGGCACTCCATGCTTTCATGATCTGTCAATCCCCTAATAATAGTTCAGATGAGTAACATATTCAGCAATATTTAGTAAAAAAAACATATTTATATTAAATCTTAAAATAAAATTGTTAAACCAATCAATTATAAAACTATTACAAGTATAATATGTAACCAAGCAATTTATCCAAGCAACAGAGCCATGTCTGAGAACTCTAGAAATTAAATTTGAATTTTTCATTCTCTACCGAGAAATGTTGCTAACATTTTTTTTACAGTTTAAAATTCACATATTTTTATTTTCTAATATTTTAATTTCAAAAAAGTTCATAAGATGTCATGATAATTAAATAATCAGGAATTTCAAAGTAACTGAAGCCACGCATTGATGCCTTGTCATTGTATATTTGAAGATCTTGAAACTTTGTGAGATTACTTTGAGAAAATATTATGATGGTCTAAAAAATTGATTTTCTGGAAAGTGTATGATTATTTTTGTAATAATTATTAAAAATCAAAAATATATATTATTGCATATTTACTTTTTTACATACATGTTTTATTTTTAAGTATAAAAGAATATATTTTTTCTGAATATTATTACCATAGAGATTACAGTTGTGGGACATCCAACTGTCTAGAAATGATGTCACTCAGCAGAGTGATACAATATTTACAGATATTATAAAAATTACAAAAAAATTTAAACTTTTAAAGCATAAATTGATAGATTTAGTAGATATTAAAAATAAGTTGTTTAGGTTTTAAAAACAAACATCAAACAAAGATTTCATTCATTATGCAAATTGAATTGACTTCATCTGAAATTGGATGACATGACAACATTTTATTTTGATTAAAATATAATTTTTAAAGTAATTCTGAAAATCAAATGTAATTTTTTTTTAATTTATTTAATTTCTAAACAAAAATTGAATGAAGTCAAATTTATTATATTCTGATAAATAATAATGGTTTAATATTAAAATGAAAGTTGAAAGCATAAATCTAGTGAGAACAAAGAAATCTGTCAGAATGCTAGCAGAATGCAGGAGGGTTAATACAAAATATTACAAAAATTGTGACTTTTTTAGCATTTTTTATTAATAAATGGTAACTATTAAAATAACTGAAAAAAACTTATTACATTTGTTTATGAGATGTTGAAAAATCTAAAAAAAATTTTTTTTTATTCAAAGTGTGCTCCAGTAAATATATAGTTTCACCATAATACTGCTAAATATAACAGGTATATTTAAAATTTTAAACTACAATTTAGCTTTATTAAAATGCTTTCATGGTCTCCCAATCCCCTAATATAATTCAGATGAATGACAAATTCAGCAATGTTTAGTAAAAAGTCATATATTTACATTAAATCTTTTAAAAAATTTGTTAAAGCAATATTTAAAAAAGAATAAATATTAAATTTAATAATACGTAATTTTATTATGAAGGAAGTAACAATATCAAATTAAACATATCAAATGATTTTTCAAAAGGATGGGTACATCTGGTGTTAAATAAAATAAGGAAAACTATATTTAGTAATACAAACAATATTTTTTTTTCAAAATTTTTTAACTATTTAATAAAAAAAAAATAGAAAAATGAGAATTAAAATATAAGATGTGAATTTGCTACATGTGAGTGTGAGAGAATTTATTCCAGTTTTACAATAATTTCACTGTCAGTGATTTTATTTGTTTGGCATGATAATGTAAATGGTTTTATATTCAGAATTTCACTTCTTATGAATTTGCATTCAGCCTCACACCTGAATTTGATTTATTATGTAGTGCTTTAGCTTGAAACATTCATAATCGTGGATTATCTTTTTTTTAATATTAATGCACATTTTGTGTATGGTCTACTTTTTTCTTTCTTTCATTTAATACACATTTTTATTGCAAAAAATAAATTATATTTCTGTTGCAAAATATATTTTATATATAAATGTGAACATTTTATTTTTATTAATCTATCCCTTCTCATTGGTAAGTAATATATAATTCCAACTAATAAGTAGAGTATACATGATATTAACAGACTTTAATTTTCTCCAGAAAAAAAAAAGTATATTGTAATATGTTTTTTTTTTAATGTAGATAATAAATAAAATTGCTTTGTTAAAATATAAAGTTATATTTAAAACTCAATATTAATAACCAAATTTTATAGTGAATTTTATTTGCAAAAAGAAAAAAAAAACATTAAACAAGAAGCTAGAATATAATTTTATTTATTTCTTAAATCACCAGAAATGCACAATTATTTTAAGGCTGTGAGAATATTTACAAATAATTTTTACAATATAATTTCTCCTTTAGTTAACGTTACCCTGTGCTAAGTAACTATATATATTTAAAATAACTACCTATTTTATTTCCCAAATTTATATTTAAAAAAACTTTATGATTTAAATATGTTTATCATAAATTTGTAATAAATATAACATAAGCCGCAACATAATTTAAAAAAAAAATGTATAATTGACTGTTAGTGACATCTATTGTTCTAAGTTGATATTTATTTCTTATCTATTCAATAAATTATAAAGATATAATTTTAAGCAATAAATTATTCACTTTTATATATATTTAATGATTTCAAACTCTAGTGTTTTGAGTAATAATGTGCTTTTAGTACAATCCATTTCTATCTGACAGTATTCGTGTGTGTGTGTATATATAAATATATGCATTTTATAAATCTATCAAAAGACAAGAAAATTGTTCACATTGCCAAAATGCTTATTTAAAGATAGCTATGTAAATACCATGCAATTTCGCATTTTTTTATTCTAATTTTTTAGGGTGAAAAAATACAAACAAAATAACAATAAGAAATATATGCACATTCTGCAATCCGTAATGATGTAAGTTTAACGATATATTTATACAAATATTTTAATAAAAAAAGTTAAAAATTTTAAATATCTCACAATAAAGTCATTGACTCTTTCACAATTGCTAAATAGTGATGATTTAAATGATTTTGCACACTACTTAAACAACTTGATGTCCATTCACTGACCAGTTAGTTAACGGAGGATTAATTAAGTTGGTTATTCAAAAGAAAAATCAGTCATGCTTAAATTTGAAAGAAATTCCAAAGTTTATCTGATCCAGATTTCAAACCGCAAATCATCTAGATGCAATAATAAAGATACTATTTGATTCTACATATATATGAATGAAAAAGCTTATGATTAGTTTTAAATGGTTTCACTGTTACAAGCATGACATATAGTTAAAATATGGATGGATCTTAGATATTTTTCTGGTAACAGAAAATTTCTAAGTATACGTTTTTGTTTAACAAAGATTTTATGATATTTTAGATCGGGCAATTAAATAACTGTGTGTTTATCGTAAAACAAAAATATAATTTTAAGATAATAAATTACCCACTACTATTAATGGAAACACCTATACAAAAAATGTTCATTTATTGAAGTAAACTATCTAAGCATACATATATATGTTTTTCTGTAAATGATCTCATAATGTGGTAATTGTACGTTGGCGTAGTAAGCCTATAGTTTGAATTCAGTATAATATTGAAAATTTTTCAATAGGCATACAAATATTTCTCAGGCAATCAGCTTTTAACCAATTCAGTTAACAAACCAAAATTGATCATTAAAGTGAAATCTGATTAATTTTAGCAAGTGAATAAAGCAAAAATATGAAACTGCTTAAACCTCACCAATGAACAATTATTAAGCCTGATCTTCTCTTTCACTGTTTGTGAACTGCTGTTTTGAGAAGCCTTTGACCTGTTATATGCTATTTAAAAACTGATTTACCTTCTAAGTTTATATATATGACACATTCAGTTAATAGTTATTTAAAATATTAAATAACTATTAACTGAATGTTAATAGTTATTTAAAAATATTTAGGCAAACGTTGTTGGTCGAGAGGTCAGCACAGCTGTCTTACAAGCAGTTGTCCCAGGTTAGCGGGTTCGCTTCCCGGCCGATGCTATGACACATGAAAAAAAATATTAAAACATAAATAAAATACTATTTCAAGCTTTTAAAACTTTAGTCAATAATTTATCATTACTGGCTGTTAGAAGATATTCAGAAAACGTATTCAATAATATTGGATAAAATCAAACCGTTCAGACCATGTCAAATAATTATATTGTAATTTATGTTATAAAACTCGATCTTTTGTGAATGATAATGATGAAGTTAAAAGTAAAGTCGTTGATGTACAAATGTGTGTGTGTGTGTGTTTTCCATCTAACAACTAAATATTCATTTAATAACCAATACTGAATGACTTCATCTAATTCGAATTTGACTAAATAAACTTGAAAACGTTTATTCTCTCTCTATTTTTAATTGAAAGATAAGTCAAGGAGGAACACTATTCCAATTCTCACTATCCAATTGATAAGTAATACCTTTTCACTATTACTCTATGGCAGAGTAATGAAGAAGTAGTAGCTCTGCAGGAGGTCATTTAAATGTTCATATTTTTATCATTATATATAAGTCGAAACTAAATTATTAGAAAAACATAATATCACATGACACTTTTGCTTACATTTAAGCTACATTATATACTGGAATCTTTTCTATCTTTGTTCCTGAACTTAAGTAATATTCACTAAGACAATAAACCTTTAAGCAAGTGCACTTGATAGAAGGTAGGGACCTCTACAGGCCTTAACCACAAGCTTACTCTTTGGAAGAAAAGAGAGGAACCCAGGGAATAGTAAATAAATTTATAATTTCTGAACTTAAGTGCACAAACATTGAATTATAAATGCATACTAGAAGGCAGCACTAGAAAAGTTAAAAACTATAGTGTTGTTGAATTTTTCATATCTCTAGCTTGGATAGCATAATTTATTTTAAATTATTAATAATTATATAATTAGTCACTTATGAGTTCACATAGTGTTTGAGAACCAAACATTAAGTTTTCACAATAATTTCATTTAATTGATCTGAATTTTATTATACTTTACATACTTGAGGATAAATTCATAAACTTTTTCTCTCATTTCATAAGTATATCATTATGCAAAACATCATAGGCTAAAATAAGAAATATTGTAAAAGGATGTGAGTTGAATCCAGAGGATTATAAATTAATAGAATTGTTGAATAATTCTGATTCTAATAATTTTATTGAGATTAGTAAGATCATTAAATTCAATAGAATGCTCTCTTCAAGATTAAATTAATCTTGAATTGCAAAACCATCACTTGTTGATTAATTATTCTTTGCTTCTTAGATAGGTTTTAGAATTACAATATCAGAAAAATAATTAAAATATCACTATATTGTTACATCAAAAGTTGGCAAATGTTCAGAGAAAAAATATATTCAATCAGCAAAGTAATTATTGTTTTACTTTTCCTTTAAGTAATAATTTATTATTGATTATGAATATGTTAAAGATAAAATTAGCCTTATGTCTCACACATTTCTAATAGAAAATATGAAAAACATTGAAAAATGTAAATTCAATAATACCAGTCTTTTTATTTTCAAAACTAATGTTATGTAATTAACAAAACATGTTCAGTAGAAAGCCAATGTCAGTTTAGTTTAGAATTCCTTTGAAATGGTGATAGATACCAAATATTCATTAGCCATAAAATGACTTATAATAGCCCTTATCATAATTTTTACAATGGATGCTACTAATAATATGATAATGATTTTTATTTTAGTTTTCATTTTTAAATCTAAATGTCAGAATTATAAATAGGTAAAAAAGCTGTATAGAATAAATGACAATTTGCCTGTTAAATTGAAGAAAAAATACTTCTAAAGATAATTTATTTGTTAAAATAATATTTTCAGTATATTCAAAGTTATTTTATTTTATAAGCATACAATCTATTTAATTTTGATTATTATATCATATTTTTTTATATTAAGCGTTTTCATTGACTGTACACTAAAAAGAAAAAAAAATTGTTTCTTCAACCACAACTGGGTTTTTTTAAATTTAATTTGAAATAAACATGTGGGGAGAATGAGGGTTCAGACATTAATTTTTATTTTTGATATATGAATCCAAAAAAGAAATCCAAATATGCATATTGCTGAATTGAATATAATATATAAATTAACTACTCAAATTATGTTTTAGAGTCCATCCAATCAAATTGCGTATAAAGTACATTTATCAACTTTGACATCATACTAAAATAATTACCAATTAGACTACTGAGAACAATGGCCATAATATTCAACACTGATCTCTCGTTGGTAATTAATATTTGATTTTTCAGTATAATTTATTCCATATAAATTTCAAGCCCAGAGAAATTTTGAAGCATGAAATAATCATGGGCAGTATAAAGTTTATATTCAATATGGTTAAATATTTAAAAAAACTTAATAACATCCAACTATGTTGTAAGTATATTTTATTTAAAAATTTGTGCAGCCTTTAAATTGCTATTCACGTGGAATGGGTTTTGTTTGACATTCTGGAAGAAATAATTAATTCACTAATTATCATTTGAAAATTAGACTTTTTAAACCATGAAACAATTATAATGCATAAAATTTTGCTGGTTATTTTAGTGTGTTGTCAAAGATAGTCAATGTGTATTAAGAACAATTAAATTTTCTGGATTATTAAACTTCGCAAGAATAGTTAATTTACTAAGATTTATTGTTATTTTAGATAGTAAAAATAAAACCAGAGTTATATGATTTAGTCTAGCTAAACATCCACTTTAGTGATTTAAAGATTATGAAATTAGAAGTTTCATGCAGAAAAAAAAAAAAAATAAATAAAGGGAATTGGTTTATTTTTTATATTTCAAAAAAACATCTGTCTAAAAATGAAAGCATAATTAATATTTCAATGCTTAACGTTTAAAGAGAATGCACAAATTATATCATTAAACTATTGCACAAGTTTTCAGCTCACTTTCAACACTTGCTTTTGGAATAGTAATTTTATCTATTCTGGGGCCATTTATTATAATTTTGAATATGCAATGAATACTAATTATTAGTTTTGGGCTACTGAATTTTATCTAGTACAATTATATATTTATTTTTTATATGTATATGTTCAATGCAATATAAACATATTAATAAAATTTCGATTCATCTCATCTTTTACTTAATGATTTACAAACTGTGATATTATAAAGTACAGAACTAAAAAAGTCTTAAGTACATATAGATTAAAATTTAGAAATTTCTATCCTTATCATAAGTAAAATACTTAATTGTTTAAAGTTCTTATATATATATATATATATATATATTGCAAATATCCATGGATTCATATACAGTGAGTTATGAATTTATAATATTTGATCTACTATAAATATTGATTATCTTACATTCTAATGTATATTGACTTTTACCATCTTTTCTTTAACAATCATACTTGAGAAAAGGAATCTTCTTACCTTCCTCCCTCTGCCACAATTTTTTCCTGATTTATTTTGGGAGTTGGGAGTGGAGAGATTTTGTTTAATTTAATTTACTTCTTGTAATATATTATTGCTAATATTCACACTGGACAAAATTGATAGTCATGCTAACAGAAAATATTTTCAATCTGCAGATGAGTCATTGAAAATGTTACGAGTATATGGAAAACCGATGTTCAGGAATTAATGTCATTTTGATGTTCTCATACAAGTAATGAGGTAAATGTGTAGATAGGTATATAATAACTTCTTAATGCATTATATAGGTGTTGTTTCAATTTATTGTTATATTAGAGATGACGTTTTAACTGATCTATGAAAGAAGCTTTTTTGCAAAATTTCGTTTATTTATTATTATTATTTGTTTGGAATAATTAAGTATTGTTTCTATTTTCTATTTATTATATATATTAATTAAACTAAATTATTAATCATAATTATTAACAAAAATTACTGACACATTAAAAAATTTGTCGTGAAAAACGTGAAATAAAGTAAATACATTGCTAAAAAGGAGATTATTGTTCAAAATATCATTCAATTTTTTTGGTTTGATTTTTATATTTTACACTTTGAAAAACTCACAATTTTAGAAAGTAAGAAAAATTATCGGAACGTAAAATTTTAATATTTTTAAATAAATATTGTCGGCATAAAAGTATATATACATACAATTTAAGAGCAATTTTTAATTTACAGCTGAATATCGGTTTGTACAAGTAAGAATCCTAAACAATTTCAGCGCATTGATCATTTGGTGATTAAAAATATTATTCGTCAGTTAGAAAAATAGTTTCTAATAATTCCGTTAGATGTCGATCGCATCGTAAATTCAATTAAATTTATAATATGCTGTCTACTATCACCGGGTCTTCCTTTATGATTTTGGCTGGCCGCGTTTCGTTGCGGTGATATATAATAATATCTGTCATAAACATATTACTTCTTTTAAAGTAGCGTTCACTTGCTTTAAACTTCGGAGGCCGGTCAAAAGGAAAACCCATGGGTCGTTTGTCTGGATACTTGCCTTGAATTACTCCACACATGCTAATTCCATAATTGCATTTAGGATATAAACTTCCGGTGCTATTTTCCACCTGAAAAAAAAAAAAAAATTGAAAGAAAATAATCGGAAAAATAATATGTAAAAACATTTTTTTAAAATTACAATAAACCTTTTGGGAGGGGACTGGTATGTCTATTTTCTACATTCTTAGACAGGTCATACGCTTTATTAATGTGATAAAAGTAAGATTAGTTTATTCTTTTCAGTTAATCTAAATAATATATGTTTATTAGAAATACTTATACGGCAGAAAATTTGAATAGGAGATTATCAAAAAGGGTCCATCGGCCCTAAATATTTCATTAATGTTGCAATTTGTTGTCTCCTACTATGAATTCAACTGCCAGATTTAATTATGGATATTAGTGAACCATAAGATAAGTGTCTACAATTTATTTTCATTAAAATTACAGCAATCCAGATGTTTATTGTTACATGTTTGATTATTTCCATCATGTAGGCAAATTAGTAAATGTTTTTTTAAAAAATTCAGACTTTATTCATACCTTTTCAAATAACATTCAATCATCAATAATAATAATAATAATACATAAGTTAGACTAAAATCAACGTTTTGAATAGTATTTTTCTCTTACCTATTTCAGGGAATAATTTCTTGGCCAGTGAGCGTCAGTCAAAATAGTAATCTTTAGATTTAAGAATACTGAATTTAAAATGGCGCTAAAATTTTAACATACTTATTTAATAACATTAATCTAATTTCCCCATTAACGAATGATATCAAATCTTTTGATCAATAGCACTAACTTGACTTATGGGGGTTATTTGCCATTTCTGACCAATATTCTTGTGTTTCCAAGTGAACTTATGTTTTATGTTATATAGGTGGTCTTACTTTACAAATATATGCCTTTTTTCTCTTATGTATATCAATATGTTACGCAGGATAATAATACTGTAAAAAATTAATAGATGTTTTCAGAGCAATGCAACTACTTATAGGAATTACTTTTTAAAATGATCATTTGTACTAGCAGGCTCATTTAATTTCTCTATCAATTAATTCATTTCATACGATGCTCATATTATGAGAATAACAGTCATTTCCAGAATTTTTCTTATGACAAAATATTTTTATATTGACAAATATTCTATGTAAGTAGTGTAAACAAACAAGTCTTAGTTTTGCATAATAAATGCTGAACAATTTGATCCATCACATACAACACAATACGTAATTTCCTGCTTATCAGCGTTTTTATATTATTCTTAATATTATTTAACAGCCTATTTATAGGCAATGGGAAACAGTCTTTTTCAAATTTGAATATAATTTAGTATACAATTTTATTAGTGATTATTTTTGTAAAAAAAAAAAAAAAAACATGTTAAGGTTAAAATTAATAATAAAGGATTTTCATAGCCTTATATTCCTAAATTATATAAGAAAATGTTTGTTTTTAAAGCTTTTAATGTATATATATATATATGCATTTAGGTATCCTCTATTTTTAAATAGGCTCTTAAATAATACTAATGATAAAATTAATCACCAGCTAATATGAATTTATATTGAGTATAGTTTAGTATATGATTTGCCAATAACTTTTTTAATCGATTATTTATTCTAAAGATGTCAAATTAAGCAATGAAATTAAAATTAATAAGGACATAAATTTAATCGCCTTATATTTCTAAATTATAAGCAAAATCAAAAAAAATTGTTTCTAAAGGGTTCAGTACTAGATTTAGGGGATCTGTCATAAATAGATTCTTAAATAATACTAAGAACAGACTAAATCATTTTAATATGTTTCAATCTAAGTATTCTATTGAGTTTGATAGCTTTATTGTTCAATCATTTACTGAAATTAAATTAGTGTTAGTTTAGATACCCATCTCACGAAGCAATAGCCAATATAAAACAATTTAAATCTACTTCTCAAATTACGTTTTTTTTCTGTCATGATAAAAATTCTGGACATATTTGTTAATCTCAACAATTTGACATTATATGTAATGGATAAAGTGATAGAAAAGGGGGAAACTAAGTAGACCTAATACATTATGTATTCTAATAAAATTTTGAATCAGATATGTAATAGTGGGCAACTAAGCTTGCCCAGGATTGTTAATCTTCATCAAATAAGATTTTTTATGTTAATATGGCATGCATCTGGTATACCACACCTAAAGTGTGCTCAGCTATCGATATCATTTAGTGCATTTACTTTGTTTAACACTTTAGGTAAGAGGATGCCTTGACAACAGTTTGAAATTGTTGATTGTTTTGATATTAGGATTGTCTAAGTGTTGATTGCTTTTTACTGATATATCATCATCATCATCATCATTATCAACCATTATCAATCCACTGCAGGATGAAGGTCTCTCCAAGTTTAATCCATCTTCTCCGATCTTCAGCTTCACTTATCCACATCACCCCTGCACACTTTCTTATTTCATCCATCCATCTCACATGTGGTCTCTTTCTGGGTCTTTTACAATCTCTTAGAATCCAGTTTAAAATTTCAATTGTCCATGTATTATCATTTCTTCTAGCACTATGTCCAGATCAACTCCACTTCAATCTTTTAATTTTTTCAATGAGGTCAGTAACACCTGTTTGTTCTCTTACCCATACATTGCGTTTTCGATCTCTTCTTGTTACTCCCAACATACATCTCTCCATACTTCTTTGAGTGGTCTGAGGTCTCTGTATTGCTCTTCTATTAAGTGTCCAAGTCTCAGATCCATAAGTAAGAACTGGTAAAACACATTTGTTAAAAACCTTCCTTTTCAAACACATAGGCTTATTTCCTTTTAGTATCAAGTTATTTCTACCAAAAGCACTCCAACCAAGTTTAATTCTATGATTAATTTCTTCCATTATGTTTCCATCTGTATTAATAATCTGACCAAGATATTTGTAACTGTTAACTTCTACTAATTCATCATAATCAATCTTTATTTTCATATTTTGAGCAAATCGATTAAACATTACTTTAGTCTTTTTAACATTTATCTTTAGTCCTACTTTCCTACTTTCATCTGATAATTCCTGCAACATATCCTGCAGCTCTGAAGCATTATTTGCAAAAACAACTACATCATCTGTGAAATCTAAATGACTTAAATAATCTCCATTTACTTTCACTCCTTTAGTCTCCCATTTTAATCCACTTGCAGCACTGCTGTAAAAAGTTTTGGAGATATGGAGTGACCTTGTCTTACACCTTTCTCAATGTTGACTTTCCCAGTATGATTATGTAATCTAATTGTTGCTGTTGCATTTTTATAAATATTCTTCAAAATATGACAATATCCTGGATCTATACCTTGATGATCCAATGCTTTAATCACTGAAGAAATGTGTATAGAATCAAATGCCGTTTCATAATCTACAAATCCAAAACATAATGACAACTCATATTCATTTGTCCTTTCTATAACTTCTCTCAACACCTGGATATGATCTACTGTACTAAAGCCACTTTTAAATCCAGCTTGTTCTCTTGGTTGGCGGAAATCCAATGTTCTCTGTAGACGAGTTGTAATTATCTTGGTAAAAATTTTATATAAAACTGATAAAAGGCTGATAGGTCTGTAATTTCTAATATCTTCTTTATCACCTTTTTTAAATATTAATATTATCACTGCATTCTTCCAATCATCCGGTACATCTTTATCATTTAGACATTTGGTATATAACTTTGCTAAAATTTTATCTATTTCTTCACCTGCTTCTTTTAATATATCAATTATAATTCCATCATTACCTGGAGCCTTTTACTTCTTCATACATTTAATTGCATGTCTCACTTCTTCATTTAAAATTCTGGGCAATTCGGAAGATGTAATAGATATAAGAGGTACTTGTTCTTTATTATTATATAATTCTTGATAAAAATCTTCTACCAATTTCATGATGTCATCTTTCTTTTTAGTAACAATTCCATCTTTTTTTTCTTATTGCAGATATAAATTTCCTACCAATACCAAAATGCTGTTTTACATTCTTAAGACTTTTATTTTCTTCTACAGCTTTCCTTGCTAGTTCACAATTATACTTTCTTATATCATTTTCAACTCTTTTCCGCACCATTTTACAAAATTCGAGATATTCAATTCTTTTTAATGCATCATTTTTGTATATCTTCATATTCCTTCTATTCTTCATAAATTATCTAGTCTCAGTAGAAATTTTATTGGTCAATTGCTGCTTTTTTCTACCAGCTATCTTTGTTGCAGTTTTTAAAAGTGTATCAGTTATTTTCATATTAATTTCATTCAAATCTGAATCATGCTCAAAATCTACTAATACTTGAAACCGATTTCTAAGTTCTAATTTAAATTCATTAGAATGTTTCTGAAGATTAGGAATATCAACTGTAAATATTGTTTTTCTTAATAATTTTTGTCTCTCTAGTTTCACATTAACATGTATCTTACACCTTACTAATCGATGATCACTTCCTGTGTTAAATTTATTAAGAACATTACAATCTTGAAAAATGTATTTCCTATTAGTCAAAATATAATCCAATTCTGCTGTAACTTCATTTGGATGCTTCCATGTCCATTTCCTTCTAACATTTTTCTCAAAAAAAGAACTCATAATATAAAGTTTTTCTTTTTCTGCAAACTCCACAAGTCTATGTTCTCTCTCATTTCTATTACCATAACCAAAATTACCTATAGCACTTTAATCTTTCATTTGTTTACCAATTCTAGCATTAAAGTCTCCCATAATGATTTTAAAATGTTGTTTACTCTGATCAAAAGCCTTTTCTACATCCATATAAAAATCTTCTACTACTTCATCACTATGAGAACTTGTTGGGGCATAAACCTGAATTATCTGCATTTGATATCTGCTATTAAGTTGTATAACTAATCTTGCCACTCTGGCTGATACACCATCAATCTCCATAATATTGTTCTTCCACTTTTTATTTATAATGAATCCTACTCCACTTGTATTTCCAATATTTATGCCTTTATAATAGAGTATATGTCCACTTTTTAAATCAATTGTCTCTTCACCTTTTCTTCTAACTTCACAAAGTCCAACAATGTCCCATTTAATATAAGGGAGTTCTTCTTCTAATTCTTGCAATCTTCCTTCATTTGAAAGTGATCTGCAGTTGTAAGTACCTAAATAAAAAGTCGTCATCAAATGGCAGCCTGGGTCCGCAATCAGGGGATTCTTAGAACCCTCCACCTTCGGCCACCAACTGCTGCCTTGGTTGGTGACTTTACAGCCTCCTGGGAATAAGGGCCATGCTTTATTTTTGTCTGTCATAATTGTATAAACATGTATTGGAAAAATATTTATCATTTACACAAACATTCATACTGATATATATATATATGTGTGTGTGTGTGTGAGTGTGTGTAAGAGTTGGAAAAAGGCATGCCAATCACTTTTAGTATAAGCACTTGAACCTACATTTGTGAAACAATTTAGTTGTAAAAAAAGATCACTTTATTTCTGTATGCTTAAGATATTTAAGAGTAAAATATTACTGGAGAAGAAATCTATATTATATTTATTTGTATCAAATATTTATTTATACATGTTACTTTTAGAAAGTCATAATATAAAAACTCATTATAGCAAAGATACATTCACGTATTTTATTAAATAAATTGCTTTCATTCAGAGATGAATGACTATCTGAGACTCAACATGATTTTAAAGAATCAAGAAGCATTTTAGAGATAATTAATGTGGTCATGCAAATGAAAAAATGGATCAGAAACAAAAGAAGTATATATATATAAACAAAAAAATAAAGACTTATAAATCCAATAAATAATATAATATATATATATATAAAATAACGAAACTTAAGTATATTCCAAACAAGGGTAAACAATTTATAATATAATACAAATAAAAACTCATAAAGAAATATTTTCGATTATATTCATAATCAACTCAACTGGTTGGTAATAGATGATTCCATTTTGAAAGTTGAGTTGATAATGATTATGAATATAATCGAAAATATTTCTTTATGAGTTTTTATTTGTATTATATTATAAATTGTTTACCCTTGTTTGGAATATATTTAAGTTTTGTTATTATATTATTTATATTAGCCGACATTTTATTTTGTTTTAATATATATATATATATATTGTAATTTGGTCAAAGCATTTGATTCATTTAGTTAAAAATGTCTAAGACCATATTTAAAATTATTGGATTGTCTGTCAAAGTTTATTCTTATATACAGTTTTTACATATGAAATTAGAGCAAGTGTTATTAATATAGGTTAAGAATTTGATATATCTGAAAGGAAATCTTACATTAAACAAGATTGTGTTCCAGTTCCGACAAATGGTTTAGATTTTTATGACTGTGGTGTTCAGAATGGGTTATAGGTAATTTAATAAATTAGGAATCAAGATATGATATACATTTGATGGTGGAATTTTAAATTTAAATCATTTAAACACAAACACAAGATCATCTTTTTGATTCTAAATTTATAGTACGCCCGAATCTCATTTTATGCACATTTTTAATGCAATTTTGAAGATATGCAATTCATGTTTCTTCTTAATATCTTTGTATGCAGTTTTCTTTTATGCGATAAAAATTATTAGATCGGAAGTCGAGCTCCAATAATGCACTATTACTTTAAATATTATAAATTTTGCATACTCACATGTCATATTTAAAGTAATAGCGCATTGTTGGAGTTTGACTTCCATCTAATAATTTCAATATTTTCAGTGCTTTATAAGAGTACTGTAATAGATTTTAAACAATAAAGAAATTCATAATTCACTTAAAATCAAGATTTCCCCATTTTTTTATACACACATTAAATTTTACAAGATTATAATGTAAATATTATGCATGTTGTTGTTTTTGTATTTTAAATCACATTCTATTTTTTTTTTTTTAAAAAAAGAGTACATAATCAATTAATTATTTAGTGTAGGCAAGTAATAAATTTTACAAGATTATAATGTAAATCTGTTCAAATGTTATAGATGCCTATATTATGCATGTTGATGTCTTTGCATTTTAAATCACATTTTATTTTTGACTTTTTTAAAAAAGAGTACATAATCAGTTAATCATTTAGGGTCTGCAAGTTTATTTTTAAAAAGTGAGTAACAGTGGTGAGCACAATTAAATTTACCAATTAAAATCTGATTTTCAGTTGTAATTAACAATTTAAAAATTATGTAATAGTGATCTGAAATTAATATGATGTGAAACAATGAAATTTGATTTTTAAATGAAATTGAAAATTAAAAAATTAAAAACAAAAATACTAATTTAATTTTTAATTGTTAGTTTTAATTAAATTTTGCCCAACAGTGGTGAGTTGGTGTCTTTATTATCATAAGTCTAAGTTTTTATTTTTATTTTAAACTTTTAGTTTACTCTAATGGAGAGGAAAAACACCCAAGAAAATGAATTTTTTTGGAAACAAAAATTTCAATTTTAGATCACTTAGCGAAATGGGAAGGATCAACAGTGATTGGAAAACATTTTAGTTTGGGCAAGTGTACTATAAGAACAATTAAAAAAATGAAGTTGGAGCTAGTTGTATTTCCTCTTGTGATGAATCTGATGTCTTACCAGTTCACAAATGAATTTGCATATTGTCAAATAGCAATAGTGATTAAAATACTGTACATGTATGAAAAAATGTAAAATACTGCAAATTACGCATAAAAATATGTTGTTTTGAATAAAATTAAATACTGTAGTTAATAAAAAGAGTAAAAAAAAGTTTGTCTTGTATCAATTTTTTTTAAATTCGAAATTTTTTATTAATCATATTTTCTTTTCTTATTTTTTTAATGCAAATTTTAAAGTAATTTTATGTTGTCGCTTTGCTTCTATGCAATTTTTGAAAGTTACAGTACATGTTCCTCATTTTTCAAGATAAGTTAAGTCATTTTTTGTGCAATTTCTTTTGTGCGTGTTTTCTGAGGAACCTATCTACTGCATAAAATGACACCCAAGTGTAGTTGAAGAAAGTGATGTCCGTATCTACAGAATGTTTTTATCTATAGGTGAGCATAATGTTTTATATGAAGCACATAAAAACTTTGCTTTAATAAGTAATATTCAAAAATCTCAAATTCCTTTCTACCCAGTGATGCAAAAACATTAAGAAACATCTTTATCCATTTCTAGTTTGGATGGTCATTAACTTGATATTGTAAGACTATTTAAATATACTGATTGTTTTTTTACGTAGAAAGGTGACATTTGATATGGATATGTTGACTACTGCTATTTTTAATCAGCTAAATGATACAGTATTTTATCATTGTGAAATAACTACTTTAATTAAATTATCTGTATGTAATGCTATTATATCACCTAATTCATTGTATGGAAATGTGACATGGGTATTCTATCAACATAACATAAAATTATTACAAAAATTTCATTTAAAGATGTTTCATAAAAATACAATAACAAAATCAGAAGGTCAATGTTTTATAACTTGCTGGATGTCATTATATAAAGTCCGTTATTTAATAGTAATATTAGCGATTAAGCCAATGCACATGCACTTTAAAAATAAATTATAAATGAATACTCAATTTTTCCAGACACGAGACATAGTATTTTAGAAAGAATGGAATGAATTCACCCATTCTTTTGACCAAACATTTATGTGTGGGCCAATCTTAAGTGTATGGAAATAAAAGTGTGAAGGTGTTACATGATCACTTTATATTACGTTTGTTATGTTTGAACGAATGACACTTGCGAAATCTTTACAATTTACGAACCACATGTGCATTGGCTTAATTGATAATATTACTATTACATAAAAAAGCATAGCACTATATAAAATAATATATCATTATATATGTTTAATTTCAACTAAAGAATGATGCTTCGTAAATTGTAAAGATTTCGCAAGTATCATTCGTTCAAACATAACAAATGTAATTTAAAGTGATGTGTGACACTTTCATGCTCTTATTTCCACACACTTAGGATTTTCCCATACATAAACATTTGGGTTGAAAGAATGGGTGGATTCATTCCATTCTTTCTAAAATACTATATCTCATGTCTGGAAAAATTGAGTATTCATTTATAATTTATCTTTAAAGTGCATGTGCATTGGCTTAATTGCTAATATTACTATTACATAAAAAACATAGCACTATATAAAAGTCCATTATTGTAAAAGTCCATTTCCATTGGAGTCATTTTAAAAGATTGCAATTATATTGGTGTCTATTGAAAAGATGTGGTCAATGATAGAACATACTGGAGAACTACAATTAAATATGGTACAAATTTAATCATAAAAATGTATGGTTTGTTGTAAAAAGTAACTGACAGTATTGGAAGATATCAAATTAAAACAATAAAAAACTGTATGTATTCTGTATGTAAACACATTGTGATTTATAGATTGATTTATATATCACCATGACATAACTCATCTTTAGAGTATTGTTTTTATTTTTTTTTCTCCTTGGAATTGAAATAGACATACTTAGTTTTGAATGACACACAAAAAAGGAATTTTATATTTTACCTTATCTTTTTCCCAGTCTGTCATCATAACAAGTAATTTGAAATACATCCCTTCAGTTTTACCATGAGGAACAAGTAAATTATGAGGCCATCCACATTCACAAGCCACATCATAGTCAGAAACAGATTGGTATTTGAAAGGATCTTGCTGAAGATTATGCCAAGTTCCGCTTGGAGACAAGGTGATACTTGAGTTAATAGAAGATTTAACAATCAGATGAAGACCTGGTGGAACTGTAATATATATATATATATATATATATATATATATATATATATATATATATATATATATATAACCCTAGTCACAATTTAATCAAAATTGCCCCTCAATAATAGTGAATTTTGAATTACTATAGTTAATTTTAATAATTTTGAATAAATATTATTTGATATTATAATATTAACTAGTTTAATTTTTGGTATCTGATATTTTACATGTATTAAAATAAACACTTCCATGGCAAGATAAATAATATATATATATATACACACACACATATACACGAAGAAGCTCTGCGTGTTAATAATTGTACTACTATAACAAACCTTTGTATATGCCATTATCTGATTAACGAATATATTTCAAAAATGATATAGAAGCACTTGAAACTATAAATTAAACAAAAGCTTAAATTTTTAATAAAAAACAAAATATAAAAGAATTGTGGATATTAGTAAGTAAATAACCTGATATAAAAATTAATAATTGTTTTGATTAGTAGGCTTTAAGAAATTTTTGCATGGGGATGTAATTTAGATTAATCATCAATTGTGTTGGTGCAGGTCAGTCTGTTTTGTGTTGGTAAAAATCTGTTTGGCTCCTGTAATTTTTCTTTGTTAATAAATCTCATATCTGCATCAGATCATATTGTTAAAAAATTCTATATTGTAACCAGAATTAATAACAACAAGAATTACAATGATGATGACTATAACAATGAATGTTTTTTGTTGCATTAATATGTTCATCTCTCCTAAAAATTATGCCACAAACATTCACATTTATATAAGAGAAATTATATGCACTATTGGACATATTCTGAAATTCTGTAATATAAAAACTACATAAATTATTAATCAAAAATTGATAATAATCTATTGAAAATAAATTCTTGATATTTCTTAAGGTCCAGGAAGTTTATAAAATATTTTCTGGAACATTTGAATAGTTATTGCATCAATTTTAAAAGACACGAATATACTAATTAAATTAAAGAGCACTCATCAGTAGTAGCACTCTAGATATTACTGACATTTGGCACAATATAGATTTTTAAACATAAAGTCCCTATCTAAATGTGGTATTAGCCATAAAAAATTAACATTTATTAAGGATTCAACTGCATCAATAAATGTGATAACATTTAAGTTATCTCCCATTTTAAAAAAAAAGTCTAATATCCAATAATCAACACAAATTATTAATCAAAAGTAGATTCTATATTACTGTTAATTATATATGAATACATTTGCATTGTAGATAGATAGATAAATAGGTAATCTAGTAGGTTTGTAGGTAGATAGATAGATAGACATACAGATAAGTAGACAGACAGACAGACAGATAGATAGATAGATAGATAGATAGATAGATAGATAGATAGATAGATAGATAGATAGATAGATAGATAGATAGATAGATAGATAGATAGATAGATAGATAGATAGATAGATAGATAGATAGATAGATAGATAGATAGATAGATAGATAGATAGATAGATAGATAGATAGATAGATAGATAGATAGATAGATAGATAGATAGATAGATAGATAGATAGATAGATAGATAGATAGATAGATAGATAGATAGATAGATAGATAGATAGATAGATAGATAGATAGATAGATAGATAGATAGATAGATAGATAGATAGATAGATAGATAGATAGATAGATAGATAGATAGATAGATAGATAGATAGAAAAAAAATAAACAGAAGTACAATTTTATTTGTAAACAGTAAATAATAAAAAAATGCAGAAGCGTGTTTTTAATTCCTTCAACATTATATTTGTCATTTGCATTAAATGGCACTTCCATAATGTTCCAGTTCACATTATACTCCATATTTTTAAATTATCGTGCTGAATTGTTGACAATTAAGTAAATTATTTTTCATTAATTAAAAATATCTTATTTTATTCTTTTTTCTATTTCTTTTCTCTTTATAATAATATTTTCAAGTTAAACACACAATCTCTATTATATTTAGGTTCATGGTCATCAAATATAGAAATATTCAAGTCTATTTTAAACACTTTAAATATTTAAATAAAAATTTCTCAATATATGATGAACTAAAAAAAATATTATATATATTATTTTTGCTGTTTTTTTAATTCTTAATTCAGTATTATTAAGTAATTTATTTATATTAGTAAAGTCAGCATATGCAATATTATTATATTCAGAACAAACATAAATATCTTTTATTCTATTGCCTTTTGCATTTTAGGTTAATAAAATTAACTTTGTATTTCCATTTTTTGGTATAATCTAAATTTCTTCTAAAATTTTATTTCTCTCTAATGCATACTATATATTTTATTGATAGCATTGCTTGTATATAATGACTAATATTTTCATTTTTATCATCTCTTAAATAATTTCTCATTTCTATATACATAATTTATAAGATAGCCATATTATATATAAACTTTAGAATTATAGCGTACATATCTTCTTTTCTCAGTATATTTCATGCATAACGTTTAATCCAAATATTATTCAGACATGCTTACAATTCCTTCTAAATATTTTATGGTCTTATTTTTCTACATTATGCATTTGAAATTATTTTGTTTTCTAAACTTTTATTTTTATTTACAAAACTTTCTTCTATAAATAATTAAAAATAATATATAGGGATGCTGTAATTCTCAGATAGCATAGATGATTAACATGCCTAGTACTATGTTCAAATTCAATGCAGCTTAGACTTTAAAAAATGTTCCTATTCTAAACAGGTTTAAAATTTTATATTTCTAGAATAATATTTAACACGTAATCATTAGTTTTCATTAAATAATATTTTAAATTATATATTATAGGTTTTTTTTTTTTTTCAAATTTTTAAAAACTTGTGATTTTATTGAAGGGCACATAAAAGTGTATTTTGATGTTTAAATTGATATCAGTAAAAAAATTCAAATAATTTTAAAACATTTATTTCATTTTATTTTTTATTTAGAAATATAAATATGATATGAAATATTATTTATAAATACAAATAACTCATACAGTATATAAACAATATTTATCTAAATCGCATGTTGTTAAAAATTGATAATAAATTGAAAGTATGCTAGCCTTTCACATGAGCAATTATAACAGAGACAGCCAATCAGATTTTAAACAGATATCTAATAAATAATCAAGCTTAGACACGAGACAGAGATTTTGATATTAATAACACAATGAATGATAATTGTATTTGTTTATATATTTAAAGCTTTCGGGCTAAGATGTTTAAGACTGGCTTATATATATATAAAAGTTAAGTTTAGAAAAGGTTAGTATCAACCTTTTCTATCAAAATCTCTGTCTCGTGTCTAAGCTTGATTATTTATTAGATATCTGTTTAAAATCTGATTGGCTGTCTCTGTTATAATTGCGCATGTGAAAGGCTCTTTCAATTTATTATCAATTTTTAACAACATGCGATTTAGATAAATATTGTTTACATACGTTGCTGCTATGAAAATTGCGGTATAGTAAATCTGAGATTTCGTGCCGTAATATATTATATTAATAACACAATGAATGATAATTGTATTTGTTTATATATTTAAAGCTTTCAGGCTAAGATGCTTAAGACTGGCTTATATATATAAAAGTTAAGTTTAGAAAAGGTTGGTATCAATCTTTTTTTTTTTTCATATGTCATAGCACCGGCCGGGACGCGAACCCACAACCGTCTGCAACCAACTACTTGCTTGCAAGGCGGCCACGATGACCTCACGGCTAACAGCGCTTGACAGGTATCAATCTTTTCTATCAAAATCTCTGTCTGTGTCTAAGCTTGATTATTTATTAGATATCTGTTTAAAATCTGATTGGCTGTCTCTGTTATAATTGCGCATGTGAAAGGCTAGCATACTTTCTATTTATTATCATACAGTATATCTAAAGCTTTACATAAAATAGGTAAAAAAAAATAAAAAAAAAGAGAAGGAATGACTCATATTAATAAAAAACTAAACAATAAAACTAAAGGAAGTTATAGTTTATTTTTTAAAAAAAATCTATACCAGTATGTAAGATGAAAAATTTTAAATTTTATCATCAAATCATAGCCATGGCATGAATTTAATAATTTCTAGCATCAATAAAATATGGTATAAACATATTGACTTGCATTGAATAATTGTATATTTAATAGCAAGCTTCTGTTTCATAAAATTTGCTGTTTTATGTATTTTAGTAGAAATCAAAATTAAGAATTAATGGGTTTTTTTCCACATACCTTTTCTTTGCCTCAAACATGTTAATTCATTTATTTAGTTTAGAAATACGCTTTGTGTTTGCTTTTTAATATTTTGTTCAAGATAATCGATTACCGTGGCAAGTAGACTTTCATCATCATTTATGACAATAAAAAAACTGGAGAGTGAAGAAGATGGATGTATTTGTAAAAATACTAACGTTTCAATTTTTTATAAAAAAAACATTAAAGAATTCAAATGGATACTAAATATTATATAATTTATACAAAAAGAAAGACTGATAAAATGAATTAACTGATTCCAGAATGCCATTTATTATATGATTTATTGTATACTTTTTTAAAATATATATGTTCAATCTATTTCATTTCCATGGTACAGATCAAAAATACAATCCAAAAACACATTTTAGCAAGAACGTCAAAAATATGAAAATATTGATAAAATTAATTGCTATATGTGCTGTAAAGTTACATTTTAATGAAAATTAAAAGTTATCTTCTATAATAATAAATTAAAATATAAACTACTTATATAATAAAAATTCATAGATCATTGATATATAATTTCCATTTCCTTGCAAGATAATGTTCTACAGTAGTTCTATTTGCAGTGAAAGATTCATCATGGTTATGTAATATCTTGCAATCAGTTTTTTCCTGAATCTGATGAACAGTTTTTACTGGTAATAAATTCATTCTCAAAAAAATAAGTGCTTAGCCTTTTCACAAACAATCATCTTATTAATGTTATCTCTTTCCATTTGCATATCATTAATTCACTTCACCAAAAAGATTTCTATTTGTTCTATTATAGAACAGCATTATCTGTTCAATATAGAAGTCCTTTTGGCTATTTGTTTCTTTCTTTATTTGTCTTTATTTTTTTAAAAATCATGCAAACAGTTCACTTAACTCTATCATAATCACATTTTAAATCACCTATCACTTCATCATTTTGTCCTTTAGAAATATCTTTTTTTATTTCAATGGGAATCATTTTTCTGGTTCTATTTTTAAACTTATGATTAAAATTACTACTGTGTGTATATACATAAACTTATAAATAAATATTAGAAAATACAGTAATTAAAATTTGTTGACAAAAACTAGGAGGATATTTGAAAGCATTCCTAAGTGACATATATTTTTTGTTCTTTTTAACAAATTTTAATTACTGTATTTTCTAATATTTATTTATAAGTTTAGGTATATTATTTTGAATATATACTGACATCAATTTGTTCTATATATATATATATATATTGTAAGGTGATGCCCAATCCTTATAAAAAAATAATAATAAGTAACTGATGTTTTGGAATAACATGTATTAAATAGGCAACCAACTTTTAAAACATATTTTTTTTTAGATATTTGGAGACATACACATATATATACAAACATAACCATACCTTCATGAAGGAATGAACAAATTTATTTTTTATTAAATGTAAAATAAAATATCTACATATACATGAATGTAGATTTTAAATCATGACATGACAAAAATAATAAAGAAAATATTTGACATTAAATTTTATTAACCATTTGACATTAAATTTTATTAACCAGGTTTCTTCTGTTTAAAAGAGAGAAAAAAAGTAAACCTTTGTTGATTTTGGAACTTAGAAAAAAACTAAGCAACAGGAATTTTTAGTTGTTGTTTGTTGTTTTTTTTTGTTCAAATGGAGGCATGAAAGTAAAGTTGTAGAATAAGAATATTTTAATTGTTATTATATTAGTTATTATGATTTCCTTTCGTTATTAAAAATAAACTGTTTAATATTTGGAATTTTATTATTTATTACTGTAAAATATTTTAAAAAAGGAAAAAGTCATTGTTTAATTGATGAAATTTCGTTTGTTCAAATAAATGCTAAGAGCTTCATAGTTATTTATCGTTGTCAAAAATATAATTACTATAAAATGTTTCTTGTAAAAGATAAACTCAGCTAATGATGAAATAGAACTTTAGTAACACTAATTTTTATTACTTTTAAAGTAAAATCTTTATCATGCAACTCATATATATAAATAAAAACTGCATAGAAATAGAGTTTGTTTTATATTATAATGCAAGCCTTGGAAAAAGATTTATATTTAACAATTTATATATGTGTAAATAATATCTAACGATGCAATTTTGCTAATTAAGAGTCAGGGGATTTTTCTATCTCCTTGGTGCCATTGGCATGTGATGGAGGATAATATTCATTGGTATATTTAATGTTTAAATCAGCGTGGAATGATTTGGAGATGCAATTGGAAAGGCGATGGCTATAAAATCAAATGCCCAGGAATTCAATTTTGTCATGGGAATTGTTAATGCTTGGAATGTTTAACATGATTTAATATACTTGAATAAAAAAAAGACATTATCTGCTAAGAATACAGAAGCTGCTCTTGAAAATTTAACTTGCTATTGTTTTAAGGAATTCCGAAATTTCATTTAATTTTATGCTTTAAATATTTTTTTTAAATGTATACTGAGAGTTGAGTTATGAATTTTTTCTCATCCTTTTATTCATTTGTAGCAAACATTTTTTTTTAAAAAGAACCCATTTGTTTCGATTTTTATAGGGAGAGAAAAATACAAATACACAACTCAAAGTATACATAAATATATTATATATGTTTGTAAATAAAATATTAGCATAATTGAATGCTTAAATTAAACTGGACAATGACTTAAAGACAAAAGGTAAGATTTTAAATATTTACATTTATTAGACAATTAATATATTAAAATCAAACTAATTAATAAGTAAATATATATAACATTTTCTTGTTTAAATGATTAACAGCCTTATGAATGAACTATATCAACAATACACAAATTAGCAATTCATAGACACAACCTTGAGATACATTTAAAGGACATAAACAAAATGATAATGATACATCTAGTAATATAATTTCATATTTAAAATAATTGATACTTTATATTGTACATTATGCACTATAATTTTGTAATTTTTATTTCAATTGATATGTTAATATTTAAGTCATAGCTAGTCTTATTGTAGTAAAGATAAATCAATATTTTATTATATTCATGTATATATTTTATTAATTCATAAATATTATAAATTTATCCCCAATTTCATAAATAAATATTTGTTGTTTGAAGTTAAAATCTTTGTTTCTCTGGTCTCTAGATTATTAAGCATCATTCATATTTCACTCACCAAATAGCTATTATACATGTATACAGATTTTTTAAAATATATTATTAGCAATAGCCATGAAGGATCTATATAGAGGTCATATTATTGCCATCCTATTTAAATCCATCCTTGAGCAGAGTTAAAGGCAAATGTCTACACTGAGTTAGAACCCCAAGTAGTAATAGGACCTGTAAGTAGAGAAGGCTTTAGGTGTACCATCCTAAAGGGTTTTACGGTCCATTACATATTTTGTTGTAGAAAATCTATAGTTTTTAAGGTTGGATTGGATATTTGATTGTTGAAGTTTGGTTGGCTGTGTTGCAAGTATTGATGTTGGATGGGGAATTTTTGTCATTGTCTTGAGGATGTGATGTATTCATGTCACTTGTGACTGATTGATCTCATTCACTGCTCCACCCCAAATTATCATGTTAGTTACTATTTATCAAGAAGCAGTTAACAGTAGTCTTGCCATGATTTTACCTTTAAGACTCCAGAGAGAGTAAGGTATAGTTCTTTTTGATATATATATATATATATATATATATATATATATATATATATATATATATATAATATTTGTCTCTAAGACTCCCAAAGATGAGCAAGGCAATATTTTATAATAATAGCCCCTAAGACTTGGATGTAAGCAGGGCAATGCAATAGTGTTTGCAGAAAACTATTATGGGTTGTAGTAGCTTAGAGAGACTGAAATGTGATGATCATCTGAGTGTTCATGGAACATTGTCTACTTTAGGAGCAGTGATTGAATTCTTTTATCTAACTCAAAATTGTGAAATGCTAATCATTCTTTTGGCTGTCAGTATCTGTCAGATCTTTAGAGGTATGGATGAGTATATAACCTAAATATATAATTCATTCTTAAAGGACTGTTGATAGTATTTACGGTCCGTTACAATATATATATATAGTTTAAAATTATAGAATAAATCACAGAAGAAATAATACAATGTAATTATTCCAAATAAATTCTGAAAATAATGGCAAAAATTGTTGGCACATTGCTAAAAGATTAAATGCTTTATAACTGTTTGATACATGGTTGCTAATGAACAAATGATGTTCACTGTAACATTTTAATATCTTCTCCTTTAACAAATAGGGTTCATTTGTTTATTTATTTCTAGATTTTTGAATCACTTCCATTTTCCACTTACTGCCATATTTTTATTTTAAATTATTTTTTCACCATCATCATTAATAAAGTTTAAATTTTGACTTTTATGATATATGGTTAGAATTATTGCTGTATACACACCAAAAAAAATACCTTTAAATGAGACTATGTACAACATTCTCTTCAGCAATGATAGAAAAAGTTGCAGAAATTAAATTGAATATTAAATTTTAATTTACTTATAGTTCCATTATAATTACAAAACTTGTTTTTTATATCAACATTAATCATATTTCAAATTTAATTTTATTGTTGAAATTATTATATTGTAGTGCTATAAACCATCTACAAAACTACTTTAAGCAATACATGTTTAACATTCTATTATTAAAGATAGAAAGAATTGTATGAACTAAATTGATTGCTAAACTTTAAAACACTTAGTTCCATCATTATCAACAAATTGTCATTTCGATTTATTTTTTTAATATCAATCATTATTGATCATATTTTAAATTTGGCTTTTATGCTTGGAATTACTATAATACTGTTTAATATACTCATAAGAATACTTTTAAATAAAAATTATGTAAAACATTTTAACTATCAAAATAAACAAATATTTTGGGGAACTAAATTGTTTACTAAATTTTGAAGCTCTTGCGGTTTCACCATTATCATTAGACATTGTTTTATTTATTTATTTATTTAATTTGATGTCAACATTAGTCAGATTTCAAATTTGCTTTTTATGACTAGTGACTGAAATGATTATAATGTGTGTATCTATGAAAATACTTTAAAAAATATATGTCCTGTATAACATTTTTATCGCTTAATTTGGAAAGAATTATATTAAGTAAATATAATAATTAAATTTAATATGTGAAATATATTTACCATTTTAGTGTTCATTGTATGCCCTTACATTTGTTGTGCAAATATTTATTTAGTGAGAAAATATATTTATTCTATTTATTATTTGTTTTAAAAATATTTAGTAGCAAAACTTACAGGAACAAATAGAATGTCATCAAGTATAGCCTCCGGTAAACTATATTTGATACTTTCTTTGGGAATATATTTTTGCAGAAAACAGATTGATTGCAATGAACATAAACTTGCATTTACATAAAAAACATCGTTATAAATTATTTATTATTAAGTATTACCATGTCATGCCACCTTCTGACAATCATATGAACGATATTTCTGCAGATTAATTCATACTGTTTTTTATGCTATTCAAACGCTCATTCATTATTGTGATTATGGATTACATGCAATTTATGGTATATGAAATTTTTAGCCTTCACTACGTCTTATGATATGATTAAAATAAAACATGTTCCATCTGATTGTTTATATTACATATAAATATCATCTGAGAAGATGAGTTTAATTTTACTTTAAAATATCTTACTTGTAGCAGTAAATTTATCCATCTCGAAAAACATCTCATGGAGTTCTTCATCAGTAGCTTCTTTTCCATTTTCATTATGCTTAGGCGCAAGAAATATTCGAACAACAGATTGTAAAATTCGTTGAGTGGGATTTTTAACTCGAATAACATACTCAAATTGGTCATGTTGCAGGTAAGTGGTCTTCACCTTAGTGTAAAAAAAAATAGAAATGATTATTTAAAAAATTATGACTAATTGACATAATAAGGTTTTTAGGTTTGAAAAGTCTGTTAAAATATTGACATATTAAAAAATATAAAACTTTCCTATTTAAATAAAAGGTGCATGAGAAAATATTCGGATGCACTTCTGCCAATTTTGTCAGATTATTCACATACCCTTGATTTTTTAATAGTAATAAAAATTAATCTGAAAATCAAAAAACATATTTATATAAACTTATTAATTATATAAAAAAATTGTACACAAAACAATAGGAATTGAGACATGTGGTAGTTGCTTTAAAAAGAAAAACATTATTTAAACCACTAAACATCACATGATCACCATCTCATACTAGCACAAAATTGTTGTAAACAAAAGCAAAACTCTCCATACAGTAGTGCCACCCTGTGCTAACCAGAGTAATCAATAGATGCCAGAAGGCTTGTGCATAAAATCCCTATCTAGTGCCTACTCATCCAATATCCCCAGACTAGTTTCTGGCTTGTGGTCATAATCAGTGAGGAGTCTTGGATCTGAGAGCACTGCACCTAGATATTAGGATCTAATGCAACCCTCCGGCAGCCACCTTTTAACTCTACTTTACTACTAAACTATGAGAGTGAAATTGAAAACACAAAAATATTTTCAATCTAAGCTCAATACCTTATATAGTCATATAGGTCTGAACTCAATTCAGCACCCATACATTTTGGTGTCTTTAGCTCTTAAACAACCATATCCACCAATATCCTATTAGGCAGGATTGGTGTTAAACCATTAAACATCACGTGATCACCATCTCATACTAGCACAAAATTGTTGTAAACAAAAGCAAAACTCTCCATACAGTAGTGCCACCCTGTGATAACCAGAGTAATCAATAGATGCCAGAAGGCTTGTGCATAGATAGGGATTTTATGCACAAGCCTTCTGGCATCTATTGATTACTCTGGTTAGCACAGGGTGGTACTATTGTATGGAGAGTTTTGCTTTTGTTTATAACAATTTTGTGCTAGTATGAGATGGTGATCCTGTGATGTTTAGTGTTTTAACACCAATCCTGCCTAATAGGATAGTGGTAGCTATGGTTGTTTAAGAGCCAAAGACCCCAAAATGTATGGGTGCTGAATTGAGTTCAGACCTATATGACTATATAAGCTATTGAGCTTAGATTGAAAATATTTTTTGTGTTTTCAATTTCACTCTCATAGTTTAGTAGTAAAGTAAAGTTAAAAGATAGCTGCTGGAGGGTTGGATTAGATTCTAAGATCTAGGTGCAGTGCTCTCAGATCCAAGGCTCCTCACTGGTGATGGTCACAAGCCAGAAAATAGTCTGGGGATATTGGATGAGTAGGCACTAGATAGGGATTTTATGCACAAGCCTTCTGGCATCTATTGATTACTCTGGTTAGCACAGGGTGGCACTACTGTATGGAGAGTTTTGCTTTTGTTTACAACAATTTTGTGCTAGTATGCGATGGTGATCATGTGATGTTTAGTGGTTTAACACCAATCCTGCCTAATAGGATAGTGGTGGCTATGGTTGTTTAAGAGCCAAAGACACCAAAATGTATGGGTGATGAATTGAGTTTAGACCTATATGACTATATAAGCTATTGAGCTTAGATTGAAAATATTTTTGTGTTTTCAATTTCACTCTCATAGTTTAGTAGTAAAGTAGAGTTAAAAGGTGGCTTCTGGAGGGTTGCATTAGATCCTAAGATCTAGGTGCAGTGCTCTCAGATCCAATGCTCCTCACTGATGATGGCCACAAGCCAGAAACTAATCTGGGGATATTGGATGAGTAGGCACTAGATAGGGATTTTATGCACAAGCCTTCTGGCATCTATTGATTACTCTGGTTAGCACAGAGTGGCACTACTGTATGGAGAGTTTTGCTTTTGTTTACAACAATTTTGTGTTAGTATGAGATGGTGATCATGTGATGTTTAGTGGTTTAACACCAATCCTGCCTAATAGGATAGTGGTGGCTATGGTTGTTTAAGAGCCAAAGACACCAAAATGTATGGGTGCTGAATTGAGTTCAGATCTACATGACTATATAAGCGATTGAGCTTAGATTGAAAATATTTTTGTGTTTTCAATTTCACTTTCATAGTTTAGTAGTAAAGTAGAGTTAAAAGGTGACTGCTGGAGGGTTGCATTAGATCCTAAGATCTAGGTGCAGTGCTCTCAGATCCAAGGCTCCTCACTGATGATGGCCACAAGCCAGAAACTAGTCTGGGGATATTGGATGAGTAGGCACTAGATAGGGATTTTATGCACAAGCCTTCTGGCATCTATTGATTACTCTGGTTAGCACAGGGTGGCACTACTGTATGGAGAGTTTTGCTTTTGTTTAAAAACATTATTAGTGCTATGTCTGTAAATTATATATCTAGAACCAATGAGTCTATGAATGAAGTTTATATATATATATATATATATATATATATATAATATATATATATATATATATATATATATAAGTTCTTTCATTTGAAAAACATGAAGAACTCGTTGAATACACACATTACTCTACAGAGTGTATATCTTTCTTCGGAAATAAAACAAAGCTAATGCATTTATGACTTATTGTGGTCAACACACCCTTTTCATTATTTGTTAACTGCTATGACTACAGTTTCATTGAAGGAGACCTATTTTCTCTCTCTATAGTTGCATTTTCATTAAACTTTCTTACTTTTATGGATATAAATGAGATTCTATATCCAGCACTCTATAATGTTCTAATTTTAGAGTAATTCAGTACTGAATCCCTCTAACAGGACAGACTAACCACTAATGAACATAGAAGTACTAGAGATCTAATAAGATATCTCACTCCTTCTTCCACATCAAAGTTAATAAGTTTAGTGACAAACAAAATCTTTAAATTTACCAGGTGGGCTGCATATTCTTAGCAGCTCTAGAAACTACTATCAGAGCTTCAACTACTGTTTCAACACAACCATTTATCTCCATCTCTAGGCTACTTTCTGGATCAGTCAATATATCCTCTTTCTTAACATAGAACTAATACAATGTTCTTTTTGGCCAATCTCAGCTATAGGATTTTGATAGTGGTGACGTGTGATTTATGTGCTTCTTAAATTCTTTACCATTCAACAACTTTACAAGTTTTATTTGCTTACACAATATCATTATGATTATTCCCAAGATCAATTGACATTTAAGCAAATCTTGTATCCATATTTGTTCCTTTCTAAAAATTTATGAAAAATTTGATTTTTATTTCTCTTAATAACCATAAATAACAAGTGAGTTAAATGGGTAAAAAAATCAACAGTTGGAATTTTCCCAGTAGCAGTACTAGATGTAATATGTTGGTTGTATACCATCTCTGTCAAGGCTTCAGACATGTTTTACATTTCATTGTCTTCAAACTATTTTTTTAAACTTTGAACAGATTTTTCATTAATTCCATTATTTTCTGGATGATAATGAGGGGTAAGAATATGCTTAATCCCTCTATCTCACATGAAATTCATAAATATTTGAGATATAAAAGCTATGCCATTATTGATCACAATGAGCTCTGGTAAATCATAAGTAGCAAATATTTCATTTAATGCAGTTATAGTACATTAGGCACTTGTATTCTTGACCAATTTATGATTGTCCATTTAGAGTAGGCATCAAGTGATATAATTATTAGATGTACATCTATTGGACCTGAATGATCCAAATGGGCCTGAGTCTATCTGTTGACAATCTGAACATTTTTAAACTAAATTTTTAATATCCTGTTATATTAGAGCACCAGATGTAAGAATGAGTGAGAGCTTTTATTCTGAAAACTCCTGGATGATCTTTATGTACCAAATTTAGTACATGAATTCTTCCAGTAGGAAGTGCCAGTACTCACAATAAACTGACATTCCATATTTATTCAAATTATTTTATCTAATTCAGGGGGATGCGTATTTGGTCAACTTCTTTTGATTCATTTTTCCAGATGCTCATAACCTTTAACTCATCTAGTCCATTCTACTACTATAGTATTATTTATTATCTGCAATTTCATTGAAAGTACACAATTTATTTCTTTAATCACATATACTTTTTCTTTGTGATGGGGTAATTGTGGCAAAGCATCTGCATGTTCTATTTCACTTTCTGGTTTGAAAACAAGTTGAAAATTAGAATGAGACAAATATTATTAATCCAGCATAACATTAACATTCATTGACTTAAAATAGGCAAAACTCATATATATATATATATATATATATATATATATATATATATTGCCACACACGGCATATATAATGAGTTTTGACTGTTTTAACAACAGCTATACACAAGCATAAGAGGAGGTGGTCATGTGATGATTATTCATTGACTTACTTGATTGGAAATTTTTTCTTGGAACAAATAATTCTCACCAGAGGGCAGTGGTCTCTAAAAATCTTGAACTTCTGCCCATAAATGTATTGATGGAATTTCTTAATAGCAAATACAACATCTAATACCTTCTTGTTAATTTGGCTGTAATTCTTTTCAGCCAAAATAAAGACACTTATGGCATATGCAATTGGATGTTCATCTCCAAAGCATGTAGTACCATATTCTGATGTATTGATCATTATAATCACATCCAAATCACTCTGATAATAGACTAATATACTTTCTGAAGTTAACATCTCTTTTGTATTTTTAAAAGCCTTTTCATGCTCACTCTTCAAGTCCAATATTGTTTCAATTTAAGAAATTGATATAATGGTGCTAAATAGTGTGCTTTTTCTTTTATAAAACTCTCATAGAAATTTAAGAGTCCTATAAAAACTTGCAACTCTTTCATATTTCTAGACTTAACAGCAATCTTAATAGCCTATAACATGTCCACGAAATGTTATGTTTTGCAGACCAAGTATATTTGCTAACATTTATTTTTGCTTTTGATTTGATTAATTTTGAGCAGACTAAATCTACTCATTTTTCTGATCCTGTAGCCACCATAATCAAAATATCACCCAGAATAAAAAATTACACTATCTTTGGATCTAAACATATCGACTTTATTCTGAAAAATATTAGGCCTGATACATATAACATAAGGCATACCTTATGTGTAGTTAATGTCAACAATACAGTTGTATTTTCAGTTACAGGTATATGGTAAAATACTGTTTTCAGGTCTATCTTCATAAAATAATTAGCCTTCTGTAACAATGCCAGTCTTTGTGGACATTCAGTACCAGATATTACCCTATCTTTATGTATATATAGATGGTAATTCTATAAACACCACATACACACAGAATTCCATCTGATTTAATTATTGTAACTATTGTTGTGGCCCATGACAAATCTTTTATTGGCATTAAGAATCCTTTAGCAACTAGCTCATTTAATGTTTTATTCACTTTACCTCTTAAAACAAATGATATTTTCTCAGGGGTTTGCAAATAATTGGTTGCCCACCACTTATTAATTCTACATTTACTGGTCTTGATCTTAATTCTGATAATCCAGGCTTGAACAATTCTGGGTATCTTATTTTCATAAGGATTTCCATATGAATGATCTTATTACTCTTATACCAAAAAGTTCAAACCAATTTCTACCCAGTAATAGACTTACATCTTTATTTTTTGTGAATTACAAGAGATCTCTACCTAAAGTTTAAGTTTAGGGCCTATTATTTTGCCATGAATATCAACCTTATTTGTATTTATATCAGTTACAATTTCATCTGTCCTTTTTTAATACAAATTTATTTGTATGACTATCAGTAATCTACACCCAACCTTTATATGATATTAAAGAAAAACCTGCTCTATCAACTTCTATTGTTAACCATTTATCACAGACTTATACTTCAAAAAATATATGATCCATGGTTTTGTTATTTATATTTTTTACCACTATTTTTTTGTGGTCAGCTTCTTTCCTAAACTTGTAATCCATTTTTTCTTAAGTACCTCTCAATCTTT
This sequence comes from Epiperipatus broadwayi, assembly GCA_028023455.1. Lineage (NCBI taxonomy): Eukaryota > Metazoa > Onychophora > Udeonychophora > Euonychophora > Peripatidae > Epiperipatus > Epiperipatus broadwayi. The sequence continues at coordinate 5,594,491 of JAQFVV010012425.1, read as the reverse complement.
AAAATGACAAATAATAGTTAAGTGACCTCTAGTGTCACAAACTTTGCATATTTCTTCCTTATGATTACAGTTCATTTTTACATGTCCGAGTTCCCCACAACAATAACACATTTGCATTTTTTTATGAGTATCAGAATCTTGAACATCTCCTTTAGAGTTTTTTTTTTTGGTAAACAAAATCATTTCCAAAGGCCAAGACATAGTAAATTTCAAAGCATTATTCAAGACAGTTTGCTGAGCAATGTTTTTTTCTATGGCCACTTAGTAGGTTAAATCCAGATCACTTAATAGCACTTTTCTGAAATTATCACAGGACATACCCATATAAAAACTGTTTCAGTAGGGAATCATTTATTTCTGAGCCAAAATTACAATCTCTTGCAACTCTATGTAAGGCTAAATAATAATCAATATACTTCTCCTATGATAACTGTTTTCTACTTTGTGGTTTAAGCTGTGTTATCCATTTTGAAAGTTTCAAGGCAAAATAAGCATTTAGAATTTGTAAAAGCTTTTCCATATGAAATGTTCTCTGGACACTTTGGGTTCATGGGTCTTTTAGATAACTGTCTTACTTCCTATTCCACAAAATACAGAAGTGTGGAAACCTTAAGATGATCTTTCTCTATCTAGTTGATCATCATATAATACTCAGCATGTGATATATAACTTTTCCAAGAGTCTGCATTATTTACACCAAACTATCATATTATACCATTTACCACCCCTTTTTTCAAATTTTCCTTTTTCAACATATTGTCAACTGCACCATTCTGCTATGTCTAAGGGTTATATATATATATATATATATATATATATATATATATATATATATATATATATATATATATATATATATAATATATATATATATATATATATATATATATATACACAAGTACAACTTAGTTAGTTATTTATTAACAAGTTAATAACAATAATGAAGAATATATGTTAATATATAAATTAGTTAGTTCTTAGTCCAAAAAACAGCGATGTGAAGAACAACTTATTAAATACACACATTATTTGATGAGTGCATATCTGTCTAAGGAAATAAACAATACTAATGCATTTATGCTGTGTTGTGGTTAGCACCATTTAGAAATTTACTGTTTCTCTTTCCATTATTCATTAACTGCTATGAGCATTCTATCTCAGATTTTCAATGAAATGGATGGGTGAAGGATTGGAGAATGGACAATGCTGAAGCTTGTCCATTAAAGTGTAAAGATTTGCTATCTTAATATAAACTGAGCACTGATTGTATATATGTATGGGAAAGCTGATCTGGACCAAATGATAAGTGCTGGTTCAACAGGAAATACATACATTGAAGATCATTTATCTTTTTCACGTGTACATGGTCATGTGCATCAGTTATATAAGATAGATTAGATAGATGTAGAGAGTTCGAGTTCAATTCCCTTATAATGATTTTAAGTTTAGTATGATTATACATATATTTAATTAATAAGTGAAATAATGCTTAAAACTAAATGGGATTATTATTAAATGGAGAGAGATTGCTTTGACAACTGTGAGAAACATTGATTACTATCTATATTGGTATGTTTAGGTGGTTATTGTTTTCTAATTGTCATATATTTAATTATATATATATTATTATTCAATGTCCCTATTTTAAAGCAATATATGTAATTATATAACTGAATATTTAAATAAGTCAATTATTTTATATAGTGCGATTTTATAGTTAAAATCCAAAGCACATATACAGTTTAATGCTGTTTAAAATATTATAACTGAATATTTGTAAATACAGTAACTAAATAATTAAAAGATTTTATCCACTTAGGAGCACTTTCGATTATCCCAGTAATCTTTGTCAACTAAAGCTTTGAAAGTCTAACTTTCCGACACTTTCGTGATTTTAACATTTGCTGCCTTCCTATTAATTAAGTTATGTTTATACTTGTATATTAGCATAGCTTCCTTTATTTTTCTTTTATTGTTATTTTTTTCAATTTGCAATATTTCTACATTATTAAAATTGAAGTCAAAACCATAAATACATAATTTATTATGGTCGTAAAAAAGAGAAGCTGAAATATTATTATCTACTATGCAATTTTGTTTCAATTTCTGAACTCATTTTAATAATAGCAAGTGTTCTTTAGTTCTTTTTTCTAACGTACATCTAGATCAGTGGTCTTTAACCACCGGTCCATGGACCAGTGCTGGGCTATAGAAGTTTTCTGCTGGTCTGTGCTAGACTGGCAAAAAAGTTTTTAATAACAAAATAATAAGATTTTACATTTTTAATTAATATAAACAATTTTTATTTATTTTTTCATCGCCTTTTTACCGATTAAAACAAAACAAACAGAACAAAACAAAATCTAATCAATCATACATAAATTAATTTGTTTTTCTATTTATCACAGATGTTTATGGGGGGGGGGTAGAATTAAATTTTTTATTATTTTTCTAAAAAAATTCAAAATTAAAAAAAAAGTTTTTTATTATACAAACTCCGGATGTCTTTTGATAGCCAATCACGGCATAATTGCTGAGAGATTCTTGACTTCGTTTAAGGAGAAGCTACAGTACATCACATCACATAAAATGTAACAACTTTTTTTGATCTCTTAAATTTTTTTTACTCCCTCTTTTAATATTTCATTTTTAGTGGGTTTTTTTTGGCTTTAACTTTTATTTTTGACATCAATTTTTATTACCTTTTTTTAAAAAATAAAAACCAAAAAATAACTTCTGTCTCTAACTTTTACAAAGTATTTCTCAATACACTCCCACCCCACCCCAAAATAAAGTAAGATTAAAACTTTTGACTTTTTCAAGTTTCAGTCTTTTTTTGTTTAAAAATACGGCCACTTTTTTTTTACCTATAAGGCGTTATTTTTTTGCCTTTATTTGTATTACCGCTAATGTACTAAAACTTTTATTTTTAAAACCAATTTTTATTACCTTTTTTAAAAATAAAAACAATCCAAAAATAACCTTTGTTTCTATCTTTTGTCTCAGTGAAGACAAAATACTTCTCAACCCATCCCCCCCCCCCAAAAAAAAAAGTTAAGATCTTTTTTGGCTTTAACTTCTATTTTTGAAATCAATTTTTATCATATTTTCTTAAAAAGAAAAACAACCAAAAAATGTCTGTCTTTAACTTTTACAAAGTATTTCTCAATCCAGCCCCACCCCCACCCCCAAATTAAAATAGGATCAAAACTTTTGACTTTTTCAAGTTTAGTTTTTTTTTTTTTTGTTGTTGATGTTTAAAAATATGCCCACTTTTTTTTGGCCTATAAGGTGATATTTTTTTGGACTTCATTTATATACTGCTTAAATACTAAAACTTTTATTTTTAAAATCAATTTCTGTTACCTTTTTTTTAAAATAAAAACAAACAAAAAAATAAATTTGGTTCCTATCTTTTGTCTCAGTGAAGAGAAGGTATTTCTCAACATTCATCATAATCATTCTCATATAATTGCACTACCTGTGATATTTCCCAACATTCAGATGAATAACATTTTATTCTTGCATGTTTTAACAGTGAAATAATAAACATAGAAATGCAAGCATATTAATGAGATTGATTGTTATTGTACTGTTATCTATAACAGTATGATTGCACAACTTGAGAAAGAGTGTTCAGCACATGAAGGTAAGCAACATCATTATAATATACAATAACTAGTGTGCTGTTTTGGTCTGTTATAACAATTATGCTTATCTAAGGCTAAGCAGGTTACATTTTTAAGAAAATTTATCTGTAAACTTCTGCCGGTCTGTGAAATCTTATCCTATTTTTGCCGGTCTGCAGGTGTAAAAAGGTTGAAGACCATTGATCTAGATTCATCTATATATCCACTGCTGCACCTACATATCCATTTATAAGTGACACAATTTTTATTTATAAATGAGGTTTTATCTTTGGAGTTATTTATTAATTTGTTTAATGTAGGAGGTGTGTAAAATGTAATATAACATATACTTTTATAAATTTTCCTTATAAAATTTACTTGATCACTTAAAATATATGGGATTGATATCCATATTTTTTTATTAGCAGAATAATTAATATTATTATTAAAATTTTTATACTTATATTTTGTATTAAAATCTCTGATAACATTATATACATGATTATAACTGTAGCCAACACTTAACAATTCATTCGAAGAATATTTGCAAAGAATATTATTTCTAAATAAGAAGGACTTCAAACCTGCCATTTTTTGTGACATTGGCATTATTGATTTATATGGAATATAATTTCTTTTTACTATTGGTTTAATGGTTATACAGTAATCCAGCATGCATTGATTTCTAGTTATTTTAAGATAAAGAAACTGAGCACACATTAAATCTTCATCTGTTTTTATCCATCTTAGGCCTTTTAAACCATTTAATTCTTTAAACAATTCATTAATTGTATTTGGTTTACCATATACAAAAACATCATCAACACATCAATAATATGCAGTAATATTTTTTTGATAATATTCCTTTTTCAAAATATTTTCTTTCTATGTAGAAATTATAAAATTACATATTTGAGCAACAGTAGGTAAACTCGTGGAACAACCATTGCACATTTTATAAAAATCCTTCATAAAAACTGCATAAATATTTTTATCAATAAAATTTAATGTTTCAGTTATAAATTTTATTATTTTCATGTTAACATTTTTAAAACTGCATAGTAAATAATATTTCACATCTGTTTTTTATGACCATAATAAATCATGTATTTATGGTTTTGACTTCAATTTTAATAATGTAGAAATATTGCAAATTGAAAAAAATAACAATAAAAGAAAAATAAAGGAAGCTATGCTAATATATAAATATAAACATGACTTAATTAACAGGCAAGCAGCAAACATCAAGATCACGGAATTGTGGGAAAGTTAGTCTTTCAAAGCTTTAGTTGACAAACATTGCTGGGATAATCGAAAGCACTCCTAAGTGGATAAAAAATTTTAATTATTTACTTACTGTATTTACAAATATTCAGTTATATATATACTGATGCACAGTGAATAGTAAAAATTTTGCAAACATCATTTATAAGTATTTAGTGAATGAAATTAAGGGCGATAGATTAACCTTCATGCTCTCATTTCTAAATGCTTTATAATGGTATATATATATATATATATTTAGATAAAAAAGGCAATCTGAATTTATTCTTATTTTTTTAAAGATTCTATCTTACGTTTATTTAATGTAGCAAAATGTAAAATTGTCTTCCACTAGACTGTTAAGAGAATTAATAATTATTAATGTATTAATATTCAAAATTGCTTAATTAGTGACTATTTGTTAGATCTAGTTTATCTGGACGCTTATAGTTTGATTAATCAATTTTAAATAGCAACACTATAATAATTATTAATGAATATTTTATTAATTTACATTTATATACACACATACACACATATAAGCTTTACTTGTTTAATTTACTTACTGGCATGGTAGCATTAGGAAACATGAAGTCAATATCATTGGAAACCAGCAATACTCGTTCTTCAAAATAAGTGTTTAATTTGTTGACAACTTCAGACTCTGAATTGAGAATATCTACAAATCTAATGCTTACATCATTCCAATTCAATTCTTGTTCAGTATAAGCAGGAAGACTGGATTTATATAATACGAAGAAACTATCCAAGAAACGATGCCACATATAAAAAAATGGATCTCGCATGGAAGTTTCAGAATATCCCAAAACACCCATCATTGAAAGCTCCCAGGGATTAGTAACCCTTTCAATAACTTGCGAAAGTAATATGTGCCCTACATGGTGAAGAGAACCATAATAATCTAAGTTAGGGCTATAAGGATTAGACTGAATGATTGATCCTAAGATATCTGTTCCATTCTCCAGTGAAAGTTCTAGTTTAGAATCACCAGGCTAAAAAAATAATATATAACTTATATAAATGTATAATAAATGCAAATGATAGATAAATAGATAGATAGATAGATAGATAGATAGATAGATAGATAGATAGATAGATAGATAGATAGATAGATAGATAGATAGATAGATAGATAGATAGATAGATAGATAGATAGATAGATAGATAGATAGATAGATATAGATATAGATATAGATAGATAGATAGATAGATAGATAGATAGATAGATAGATAGATAGATAGATAGATAGATAGATAGATAGATAGATAGATAGATAGATAGATAGATAGATAGATAGATAGATAGATAGACAGATAGACAGATAGACAGATAGACAGACAGACAGACAGACAGACAGACAGATAGACAGATAGATAGATAGATAGATAGATAGATAGATAGATAGATAGATAGATAGATAGATAGATAGATAGATAGATAGATAGATAGATAGATAGATAGATAGATAGATAGATAGATAGATAGATAGATAATGAATAAGTACGTTGATAAATAGATAGATAGATAAGATATATCAATTGATTGATAGATAGATGAGTAGACCGATAAATAGATGGATGGATAGATAAATAGATAGATAAATAAATAGGTCATAAACAAATACAAAATTGCATGTAATATTCATTCTTTTAAAAATTGACACCTTTTTTTTTAGCTTTACAATAGTTACGTCACATTGACCAGGGAAACAATATTTACAAAAAAAAAAATTCTCTATTATTTTTATAACATATATGCAATTATTTTTATTATAAAATACTATATATTGTCTGATTTATTGAAATATATAAAAATAAAACAACAAAATATATTTTTCCCCACTTTCGGTAATACAATAACTTTTAATAAAATGTTAAAGATTTAGCAATTTAATAAATCTTAATGAAATATAATAAGTAAATTTTTTATTATTATTATTATTATTATTATTATTATTATTATTATTATTATTATTATTATTATTATTATTATTATTATTATTATTATTATTATTATTATTATTATTATTATTATTATTATTATTAATTATTATTATTATTATTATTATTATTATTATTATTATTATTATTATTATTATTATTATTATTATTATTATTATTATTATTATTATTATTATTATTATTATTATTATTATTATTATTATTATTATTATTATTATTATTATTATTATTATTAAAGTAATGGTTTGAAAGTTATAACATATATGTATATTGAATTATACATTTTATAGATTTTTATTTTGAAAAAAAAAAAAAAGGAAGGCAAGAGATTATATCCAGGCAAATGAAGATAACTATCTTCTCATATTAACAGGTAATTAAATTATCTATAACTAATTACCAATTTTCCTGAGATTATATTTTTACATGGATATATTTTATTTTAAAACTTATAGTTTTACATGAATATAATCACTTGTTTTTATTCTTTATCAAATTAAACATCCATAAAATTATTTAATTTAACATATACAACTCTTTGGAGAAAATTAGTATATAATTGTATGATGTCTAGGATATTCCAGTCTCCTGTTTTCTCACCATTATAAAATATAATTTTCTGTGTTTACATATTTATAACAATTTGGAGCTGAAATAGAGGAGGACTTCATTTTGCTTTATTAAATCCAAAACAAAATTGCTATTATATAGGATAATCGAAATAGTTGCTTAACTTCAAGATTAATTAATGGTTACCTAGCAACATCAAAAGGTAAAAATTCTCTATCTTTATTAAATTAAAAATCTCCAAAATGATTCTATTTAATATAATACATTGTATATGTGTATATGAATATATTATGAATAAAATTACAATCTAATACATTTGTCAAGAATATGTATAAGTATATATATATATATATGAAAGAGCACGAAGAGATAATAGTTGGTGCATCTGCCTGCCAAACTTTATATCACGAATCTGGAAAAAGTCAATTGTAGATAAACTTGAGACAATTAGGTAACAAGCTTTAACTTTTTTCATTCAATTATTCATTATATAGCCTTGCTTTTTAGTCCTTAATAATCAGTTGTTTTAAAAAAAACTATTAAGTATTTTTTTAACTAGATGTTAAAATGAAAAATAATTTAAAAAGCATTTCTTCATTGATGTTAATTAACATTTTCATTATTGACTTTTCAATTTTTCATTGTATAAAGACAGCTTTGCTCCTTTAGTATACTTTCTGAGGTCAATTTACATTATGTAATATCAGACTAATGATAGGAATTATAGAAACATCTATATATGTGAGGGCAAACAACAAATAAACAATAAATAAATAGTGTTCAATGATTATTTACTGCTATCTTATAGAATATAATGTTGGCTCCTGTAAATTTAGATATTCTTTTTCTATATGAATATTTTTTATTATTGATCGTTTTCTTATTTTTATTTCTTTTTCAATTTTTTGCCTTAAATAAGTATACAATCTAATTATAATGGCCTTTTTACCACATCATACATCCCTTTTAGACAATGGGATGGTATTTATGCAAGGAACATATCAATTTTTAATTAATAATATTAAAATTACTAACTTTAGTATTTTCATTTTGTATATGTGAAAGTACATTTCAGTATATAAAGTAGAGAGTGTTCCATCAGTAAGAAAATAGCTTAAAATGTCATATTATTAAACTGAAGGACTTTACTTAAATTATACAAATTGATATACAAGTAATAATATAATGACACGGATCTGGATTTAGGAAGAAAGTTTCTTTTGAACAATTATTGCATCTATGACAGCTCTATTTAGAAGCAATTGAATATAGAAGCTTTGCTTAATGTGGATTCTTCAAAATGTAAACATCAAACAGTTGTTATAGGTAAGAAGTTATAGTGATTCAATATTTATATATCTGTTTTTACAGGATTCTAACTCAGACTTTTACATGACCCACAACTCTCAGTGCCATGGACCAACTGATGAGTGCTGGTTTAGCATGAAATACATATATTGGTAATTATTTATCTTTTCAACATGTGTGTAATAAGGTGGGTCAGCAATATAAGATGGTACTGAGAATTGTAGGTTGTGTAAACGTCTGAGTTCTAATTCTGCATATATAAATGCAGGTGTTAAGCCTGTACAATGTATATCTGTTTTTATTAAAACTTGTCTTCTAGTGGAATTTAAATTAATTAGATGCAGAAATGGCCAACATTTTTTTGTCAAAGCATTTTATAAAACGAAAAAAGTTCTGTAGTTGAAATTTTCAGATAACAAAATTATCTTTATATTAAAAATTGTCTTTTTACATTAAATATAATGTAAATAATATTTATTTCTACAAATGCAGATGGTATTGAAATTAAACTGAGAGAGTGCAAACCGCTCAAGTGTTTAGCCAATCAGATCGCAAATACTGAGACAGAGAATATAACAAGAAAAGAGCTGTTCCACTCTCTTCTTTACTTGTTTTTCTATATATCCAAGCCAGCCCAAAGTACTTAGATCTGAAAGTGTGAATGTTAAATATCTTCACACTCAACTCACTGAGTTCTAATTATAAACATACAGCATGAAATCTTTCGATTTACTACGCAGTAGTTATTATGGTACTTGGTTAATAAGTTTTTATACTTCATTATTAGCTTCAAATCGTTAAGACAAAAAGGGTTTATTCTATTTGGGATAATGATTCTGAATAAATATTAATAAAAAAAAAAGGGGGATAATATTAAAAACTTCAATGCAAATGTTTGTAGGAATACTAAACTATAACTAATGTTATTGAAAATAAAGGTGATGTTGTTACATAATATCTGACAACCGAAAGACCAACTTTCACAAGACAAAAAGAAATCACCAATAAACGAATTTGGATTAATTCACTCTCAGAACAATGATATCTTAAGCTAATGTTTTGATTAATCATCATACTTTGAAGCAATTTATTAATAGATAAATATTTAGAGATGGATTATTGGATATATCACAGATTTGTTTACTTCAAATTTAAAATAATAAAAATAATAAAGAAAATAAATCAGATCTTAAACATATAGATTGGTAATCCTTTAGAAGCAGCTATTGTGAAGACATTTTCAACAACCATTCACAGATAAAATTGTTGTTTCAATTTCCTAATCGATAATTTTAGGTACATGAAATTATTTTAAGAAGTGGGTTTGGAATAAAAATGACTCTATTATTAGTTCAATTAAAAATAATGCTTAACAATGATTATAAAGTTAGTTAACTAATTTTACAAAAATGTAATATTATCTGACTTGTTGAATTTATGCCATAGCAATTGAAGACAAAAGCCTATTGGCTGATTATATGAACTTATGTATGGTGGATGAATTATCATGGAAATGAAATAAAATTATTCTTATTGCTTTTACTTTATATATTTTTTGATAAATTGAAATATATATATATATATATATATATATATATATATATATATATATATATTATACTTTTTAAATTATAAATAGTAATAATATTTTAGTTATTGTTTTACTAATGATATGGGATTTCATATAATGACATTTAATCATATAATGGTCCTCATTTCTTTAAAAGTGCACAGATATTTTAGTTGATATGTTTGAGAAGAAAGATACTATATGACATGATGGATACTTCAAGAAACTCTAAAATATAGTGGTGACAACCTCAAAATTATTGGAAATTCATGTGAGTGTATTCAGAATCATAAAGTTATATCACTTAACTTTATAATGTTTGTATTATTCCAATATATAAAATAAAAGAAGTAGAAAGAAACAACTTTCATGGAATTTATTGAATACATTAATTCTTATTTGTGGATGAATGCAAAAATTTATTGTGATTTTAAAAAAAGGCATTCTAAATATTGTATTTAATATCAGACAAATAGAAAATAATTTTAGTAAGAAATTTGTAATTTTTACATTGATCTATTCAATGTACATGATACAGTTAATTGAGACAAAATGGAATATCTCAAAAGAGCCAGCTCTCCAATAAATTGTATTTGTGGGCTATATGATGGTATGAGTGGAAAAACTATTGTTGGTGGTGTAAAATTTGAAGCAATTACAATAAAAACTGCATGATAATAAGATTTATAGAAGCTATTTATTTTTATTTTAGAGATTCTAGAAATAATTAAAATGTACTTTCATGAAAGAAAATTTATAATTAACATATTTTCAATTTAAGAATTGATTAAAAGCAAACAGAAAATCATATCTTTTGTCTTTTATATTTGCCTTATGGTGATAATCTTGCTATTTATCTTGATTCAAAGGATTATCTACAAATTGTTTGTAATGCTTTAAATGCAACTTATAATCAATAATAGGTTGATTCAGTAGAACTACTTTCTAAATGTTTTATAGCTCAGTAAATCGGTTGTTTAAATAGTAACCACAATTATATATCTCATGGAACTATCATTATGAATTTGCTTGTAGAATAATCCTAAATATATACAAACTTTTAGAAATATATGCACAATTAGTGTAATGTTGAGATTTAGGATGTGTGAAAGTTAAAGTAAATGAGTATATTATATACACTAACAACTGATGAAAATTTGATATCTATTGTACAAACAAATGTTATACTTTTATGAAATATATTTTTATTCCCATATCTTCATTATTGTAGTGAATTACATGTGTAATGAAAAAATAAATAAATAAACCAAATTATTATTTTTATTGCACATCGATATTAAATGTTTTATCTATATTGTTTATGATATGAAAATACCTACCCTTGTTAGATGTGCTTTTGTGAAAATAACTGTTTATTGTGGCAGACATAAAGATATAATTTCTTTATCATTTTTTCAAATATTGGTCAATGAATATCAACTACTAGCATCTAATAAAATTAAATTAAATCTTACTGTTACTGTTTGAGACTTGCATTTTGATTTTCTTCTGTATGATTATTTTACCAAAAACTTTTGTGACAATTTTTATTGGATATTAAATTTTTTTGTTAAGTGAGATTTGCATAGCAATTTAATTAACAAATTGGGTTTCAATAATATACTTTATTGTACGAATTAGATTACATAAATTTGTTGTTAACCAAAGTTACATTGTTGAAAATACATGGTATATGATTTGGGTTTTTAATTATTGAGCCTTATTTGACCTTTTTTTAATTTTTACTTGGGAATTTTACATATAATCAATAATTTCAAATTTTATTAATAATTTAAAATTAAGCATAATTATTATTTTTATTTACTTTTGCAATAATATTTAAAGAATAAAAAGGCTATGTTCTTTGATATATTTCTTTTTCACCAACCTCCTCCACAAATCAGAATATATTATTTGATAATGCAAATTATTCAAATTTCCCAACTTTAGAAAAATTACTCTTCAATAATTGAAACATAAAATAATAACAGTTCTAACATTGAAAATAATCTGCCTGAATGCTGATCTCCCCAACAATATAAAAACTTAAAAGTGGAATATGATGATTTGGATATATTAAATATAAAGTTGAATTGATATAATTTTAAAAGTAAAAAAAAAATATTTATTTTTCAAAAAAATTAGGGCATCAGAGAAAAATAACAAACAAGCTACTTAAAAAAATAAATGAAATAACCTTTTTCATCAAATATTCACCACATTTCTCTAGAAAAATTTTAAACAATTTAAGTTTTTCGTTAATTAATTGTATTGTAAAATGTTTTTTTCTTTAATTATCTTATATACAAAAAATTCAGATATGTTGTAGCTCACGATTTCAGCATTTTTAGCTTAGATAGTTGCTGTCAATTTTTCTCATCTATTATACCAAAATCTAGCTATAGACTTTTCTTAGTCCTTTTGTTTATATATTGGTATATTGAAAATTGTAGTCTTAATTTCAGTGTTTTGTTTTATTATGTATTATTTTTGTCTATTAATATATATATATAATGTTTTTATTGATCATTATCTATAATTATCTAACTGGATTTTTCTATAATAAAATGCATCAGACATTAAGTAGAACTATGACACCCACTGATCACTATCAAATAAAATAAAAGTGTCAAAACATTTGAAATTCAATAGCCATCCATATGTATTTAAATATGTAGATATTTGTTGATGGGAACATAACTAAGATAGAAATGTGTTTAACTAAAAGTGGTAGTGTGAATCTTGATGGGCAATCATCCAAAATGCCAACAAAAGTTATATTTTAAATAATCAAAAAAAAAATTATTATCTATTTACCTAAATAACTATAATTAAATTCTATAATATTTTTATATTATGTGCATGGTTTAAACTATACATATATAATTTTATTACTTGTTAATCAGAGATGTAACATAATATCCATCATTTTTTGGTTAATTTAAGGAAGATATCAGCATATCTCATCCTTTTTAATAGGAGTTTTATGTCAGACCAGAACAAGACTGGACGAAACATAAAATCTCAGATTTGAAGATAGATGATATAGTTTAACAAATGATTAGTACAACATAAATTTTATTAATATAAAGTCAATTATCAATGCACAAACTTATTAGTAATAGAATTTTATATACTTCACAAAATGTAACATATCTAATTAAAAATGGTAATGTTCATGAAATTTACAATTTTTTTTTTAGTATGAACAACAAAATAGTTTTAAACTTTTTTACGAAATGATTCTTTTGAAATTATTAAGTTCATGTCATACATTATATATACATACACACACATAGTGAATATTTTTTAAAATAAATAACTTTCAAAACAAATTCATAAGATAGTCTGAATGCATATATATATATATATATGTTAGTTTAAACAATGTGTTGATCATAAAAAGTTTTGTCCATTGTTAAAATATTTAGTTATCAATATCAGTTGTTTAAGCTGGATATCAGCACATACTTGATCATTTTCTAGATAAGCAAAGCTTTTAATAATGCATCAAGATATCATTCTAATATAATCCAGTTAACTCTAAGCAGCATAATGATGAGGTATGTATTTTTTAAATTTGATTGGTAATTTGATTAAAAGTGTTTTTTTAATTTTATATCTGATAATGACTTTGATATAATAGTTCATTCAAAGAATAGAAATGATTAACTTAACTATCCTCTAATAATGGAGGACATACTTTTTTTTCTGAAACTTTGTAACATTTTTGAATTTTTAATTAATCTGACTCTGGTAAAAATTTGTTCTGCCTTATTTTATTAATTTATATATTTGAAAATACATCTGGTTTTTTTTATATAAATATTAGTATAATTGTTTTTGTGTTGATTAAACTCCTTAATTACATCATTGATAATATTTTTTTTAAAAAATCACAGATATATATAAAAGACATTATATAAACGTGTACAGAAAGAAAATATATCTTCAGTAAATATGAATAGTCCATCAATTATATTTGATCATAATAAAACATGTAATTATGGTTTTAAATTTAATAATAGAGATATAAAAATTATTCAAATTGAAAGGTGTAGTGAAAAACGTAAAATTAAAGAGGCAATGATGATATCTAGGAATAGAGGTGATTTAATGAATAAACAATCGGCTAATATAAAGACAACAGAATTGTGGGAAATTTGAATAGATTGAATGATGGGTAATGCAAGTTTTTATTTTTTGTACGTTTGTATTAACAGTTGATAAAGATTGTCAGTGAAACAATTGAAAGTACTTCTGGTATAGAATATATTATTTAATTTTGAATACTGTGTTAAATATATTTGTTTGAATTATTATTATATAATTTAAAAATACAGACATTTAATGGTTGTAGTTATATATATATATAATGTCAAAAGGAAAAAATATTATAATCAAAATATTCGGGAATAAATATTAAAAAATTCCATATACCTATATAAAATATTTTAATTTTATTTGTATTTTATATAGGCAAATGGAATTTTTAACATTTATTTTAGAATATTTTGATTATATATATATTAAAAATAATTATACATAAAAAATCTTTTAGGTACATGGTTTAGTAGTTTTTTTAAATGTTAATAATCTATTTTAAGATTTTGTGATGTGATACACTGTGGTTTCTCTTTTTACAGAGTCAGGAATCTCTCAGCAATTATGCCCAGAGAAACCTATTAATCACATTACCTTTCCTTTCCATTCCCTCTCTAAGTTTTACCCATATTCTTCTCTATCCTGCTCCATCCCATTTTCACAACATAATCTTTGTCTACTCCATGGCTTTTATAATGAAATCCTCATTATCTTTTTTTAAACCCAGCATAAAAAAACAAGAACCCACTTTCTGTATATTTACTTTGTTTATATTTTTTCTCCCACAACTTCAATATTTTTATCCATTTTGCTTTCAGACATTTTACATTCAATTAACAGATGTCATATTCCCTTGTTGCTAAAGATCTATTTGAGCTGATAAACAGTAAACTAATATCCTTGCTATTATCTTAAATTAACTCACACGCAATATTCTGTTTACTTCTATACATATTTCATTCCTATTTACTTTCAATATTAATTCTCCATCTTTCCAAATCCCTATTCTTTATTAATTTATCAATTTTTCTAACATAATCATCCCTACCTTTTGTATAAGTATACTGACATAAATTTTTATCAAAATCTTCTGCATAACATTCTACCATTTTCACTCATCTTGTTGTCTGTTCTTTACTCATAACCCAATTAAATACTATTTTGACTATTCTCTTATTAACCATAAACTGCAATCTACTGAATATTTTTATTTACTTTTTGCAACTCTCATATAAAAACTTGACAATTCCATTTCTCCTTGAATTGCCTCCTTTGCCATCCACACATCTGCTTCTTATGTATGTCTTCCTACTTCTCTTTGTACTTTTTCTAAATAATGTAACACCCCTTCACTTGCACATAACATATTGTTACCATATGTTAATGCTGCTACAACCATTCCCTTTTATACAATATGAAAACACTGTTAATTTCTTTATCGGTCCCTTTCTTTTCTTTGCTTCATTGATTAATTTTTTCTCCCATTCATCCAAACAATTTATCTGATTACTTAAAATGATTCCCAAATAATTATATCTATTCACAACACTTAATTTTATATCCCCTCTATAAATATTGTTTTTCTCCTCTTTCCCCAGTGTTAATCATCATTACTTTTGATTTTTCTTCATAAAATTTATTTTCCATCTCTTTACACTCTTTTGTGCATGCCATCAGCATAACTTCTATGTCTTCCCTACTTTCTGTGCACAAGAAGACATCATCTGCAAATAACAGACCTGATAATGTATATACTCCCTTGCCATCTATTAATGTTATCTCTACCCCTGGCCCATCCCATTTTTTATTTTAACTGATTCTATATTTCTATATTCCCTAATTGATACATATAGTAATTATTTTCATACAATCTCTTAATAAGATTTACTAAAGCTCCATCCATTTCCAATTTTACTAAACTTACCCATAATTATTTTTATTTACTTTATCATATGCCTTCTCTATATCTATAAAATCCATATATGACTGTCTACCTGTATTTCTACTCATATCTATAAATTGTGTAACTACAAATAAACTATATCCTATATGCCTATCTGATTGAAAACCTCCTTACATTTCTCCCAGTTTATTATTTTCTTCCATCCATTACACTACCATTCCAGCCACCATATATGTGAAATTTTTATATAACACTGGTTTTATCATTATTGGTCTATAATTATTTAGCTTTCTATGATCTTTCCCCTTTTTATTAAATAGTAGCCTTACTCTTGCATTTCTCCATTTATCCAGAAAATATCTCTTCTTTGCCATTCTATTAAAACTTAATAATAAGTTTAATTTTACTCAAGCCCTAAATTCATTACCATCTCTGCTTCCCATCCATCTCAACCTATTGCTTTCCACTTTTCAATTTCTTCCCTGCCTCATTCAGTTAATTTTTTGCAAACCTATTATTTTCATTACTATATGCTTTTATGTTTGTTATCACTCTGTCTTTCACATCTAACATTTTTTCTATATCCATTACATACTTATTTAATATTGTCACTCATTCTTCTCTAGAGCTACCCTCTATACCCTCATCATCTAGTAATACTATTTGTCTCTCCCCTACTGTCCTTCTTTTAATGTATCTCCAAAATTTTTTACTCCCATCTCTTCCACTTCTATTAATATCTTCCAACAATTTACTATTTAGTTTTTTCTCTATATAATTATATTTGGGCCAACTTCTTTTTTTTTTTAAATATTTTTCCCATTTAACATTAACACCTTTTTCACTTTCTTTATTTTAATAGCACACTTATATTCTCTGCATGCTTTTTTCCTTTTTACACATTTACTTACTCTCACTCTCCTAATAATTTTATTCTTCTGAATATTCTCATATAAAACTCTATTTGCCACTTTTTCTATTTCACCACACCAGTTCTTATATTCATCCATAGTCAAATTTTCCATGATATTTATTCTTATCATTCATACTTCATCCACATCTTTCACTATCCTTTCTATTTTTATTGTTATTTTTCATCAAATTATTAATCATTTTTGTTATAAAAAAATTATGACCACTATTATATACTTTCTTTTCGTTATTAAACACTTTAATTATCTGTACTTTATTTATTCGCTCTTTCTCTACTAATACATAATCTATTGTGTGAAATATATTATTTCTAGACTATATGTATTGTCCTTCATAAATATTTGATAAATTTTCAATGCTCATATTCACTCTCTGTCAAATATTCTTCAAAAGCTGTCCATTCTTGTTATATAGATCATCAGTTTCTTCAATATATCAATTCTTATCACCTATAACCATTATTCTCCTTTTTTTGAAACTCTGTATATCCTTAACTAGGCACTCATATATGCTATTGTTCCTTTTCATTATAGTTTCTATGTCCAGTGGCTATATACACTATAGTTAACATCCTTTCTTATCTCCCTAACATTATCTCAAACTACAAATGTTCTTGACATTTAACAATATATAAATACTTTTTTGACATAACTCTTATACCACTACTTGTTTTTTTTTTCTTTTCTATTTATACCCTGCCATACCAAGTCTTCTATTATAGATTCTTCTTTTTCTCTTAGATGTGTTTCTATTACTGCTAATACCTCAAGCTCTTCATTTTAACTGCTTTATTTAATTCCAGCCATTTTTCTGGTTTCCTACCACCTTGCATATTTAAATATCTAATTTTAACAATTTTTTCTTTCCTACTTACTTTCATAAATTCTTTTGACTCTTTCTTCTCCATTACATTTATAAATAACTTGCTTATCATTAATTTTACAGATCCATTCCTTCTCCACATCTACATTTATATGTAAATCAGCTACCCTTTGTTTATTTCTTACATCCTGTCCAATTTTATTCTTTTTGAAAACACTGCAATTTAAAATCCATTCCCCTTTATACGTTCCCTAAACTATATTCTTTATAAATCAAACTCTCTAAAACTTCACTTTCTTGTTTTGCTAAGTGCAATCCATCTTCACTATATAACTCCCTCTTACTAATAAAAAAAACTCATACATTCACAACCATATCATCATTTTTCTTGTACATTTTAAAAAGATTTTCATTAACAGAACATGCCCTATCTATCCAATATATATATATATATATATGTGTGTGTGTGTGTGTGTGTGTGTGTTGTCAAATCTTGGTAATACTCTAACTATTCCTACTCTTTCTCAAATCTTACACAAATTCCTAAAAAATTCTAAGTGCTCATCCATTAGTCTCTCTCTCTCTCTCTCTGATGGCTCTGACAAATTATTTGTCCCTACCATAATGTACACATCTCTATTCCACTGTTTCTTTATCATTTTTTTTAATCTCCCTAATTTTATTTCCAGGCAGACAAATTCTTACATACTTGTTTCTATTTTCTCTTGTAATTATATCTCCACTTTCTCTAATTAGTAAATCCCCAACGAATACACCTTCATAGTTTACTATCTTTACTTCATCCATAATGTTTTCTTCCATCTTCTGGACTTCTTATCTACTTTTTCCTTATCATTTCTATTCAATAATTCCTTTATCTGCTCACACTTTGTCTCTTACAATTTTAATTTTGCTTCTACATCCCCTACCCCTTCTTCTATCTTACTTATTCTTTGGCTAATTATCTCCATTGCACTACTTATTTTTCTATTCATATCTCTTGTCATGCCACTAAAAACATACTTTATCATATCTTCATCAACTACATTTTGCTTCATTTTTCCTGACTGTCTTTTTAAACTATCTACACATAGAAACCACTTTTTCACATCTTTTATTACAGTACACACTATCTATATAACCTTGTTACATCCTTCCTAATCTTATTTAAGCATTTCAAATGATAAACCTCATCATATATGGCACATCCTAACACAGCACACCTAATTTCGTTCTGACATTATATATGCACAGTGGGATACAAATGCAATCCATATTAATTACTTTTCAAGTCCCCTACTCTATGTTTAACTTTATGCTTTCTTTCCTGCTCTTCAAATCCTTTATGCAAAATGAAAAAAACTTAACTTTCTTTCAATGGTAATCAGTAAACCCATTTTCCAACCTTAGATGTCAAAACATTATATTTTTTTCTTAAATAAATCACTTCCTTTCTTAAATTAAAATTTCTTTAGTAGAAAACTTACTAAAATTCAATTAATCTTATATATAACTTAATTATGAAGCCTCCTTACAATAACACACCTTCAACAGTATTTTTTTTCTATATTTAAATGATGTAACAAAACACTTTCTAAACATTATTATTAATATTTCCCAATATTTCCAAATCCATTAAATCGATCTCTTAGACCCCAATTTTTTCTCCAACTTCACATAGGAAGAAAACACTTTTTGTAACAGAATAATATTTGCAGAAAAAAATATAATCTTTAACTTAACTTGCAGAACAAATTACCCACATCAACACAGCAAGGCAGTCAAAGTTTATTTTCATTATGTGATGTGATGTGATTAACCAATTATGTGATGTGATATGATGTACTGTGGCTTCTTCTTAAATGAAGTCAAGAATATCTCGGCAATTATGCCCAGATAAACCTGTTAGCCACTTTATTTTCCATTCCCCACTCGAAGTTTTCCCATATTCTGCTCCATCCCATTTCCACAACATAATCATTGTCAACTATATAGCCTTTATATCTAAATCCCCCTTATCTTTTCCCAAACCCAACATAAAAACCAATAATCCACTTTCTGTATAATCTCTTTTTTCATATTTATTCTTTCATAACTTCATTATGTGTGCCCTTTCTGTTTTCAAGCATTTACATTCAATTAACAGATGCCTAATATTTTCTAAAGCTTCCTTATATAATGTACACACTAAATCACCCATATATTTACATTGCTAAGGATACCATTTGAACCTTAAACAATAAACTAATATCCTTACTATTATCATATATAACTCACACCTAATATTCTGTTTATTTTTATATATATTTAAACTCTTTTTACTCTTCATACTAGTTCTCCATCTCTCTAATTCCCTATTCTTTATTAATAAATCTATTCTTTTATTCCATTCCTTACCACTATAACACTCAACAATCCTCGTAACACAATCATCCCATCTTTTGTACAAATATACTGATAGAAATTATTTATCTAAATCTTTTGCATACTGCATTACCTTTCACATCCATCTTGTTGCCTGCCCTTTACTCAAAACCCAATTAAATACTATTTGGGCCATTCTTTTATTATCCATAAACTGCAATCTACCAAACATTTTCATTTTACTTTTTGCATCCCTCATATGAAAACATGACCATCCCATTTCTTCTTGAATTGCCTCTCTTGCTGTTCATAACTCTGCATCCAATGCATGTCTTCCTACTTCCCTTTGAACTTTTTCTAAGTAATGTAATACCCCTTTACTAACACCTAATGCATCATAACCATATATTAACCCTGCTATTGCAATTCTCTTCCATATAATTCTAGCTACATCATATTTATTATATGAAAACACTGTTAATTTCTTTATCAATCCCTTTCTTTTCTTTGCTTCATTTATCTTTTTTTTTTCCCATTCATCCAAATAATTTTTCTGATTACTTAAAATAATTCCCAAATAACTATATCTATTTAATGTCTCCCAATAAAAAATCTACATCTTCTCTTTCCCCAGTATTAACCATCATTATATATTATTATTTTTCACTAAATTTAATCCCCATCTTTTTACCCACCCTTGCACATGTCCTCAGTATAACTTCCATATCTTCTCTTCTTTCTGCACACAAAAATATATCCACAAAAAAGACCTGACAAAATATATACTCCCTTACCACCTATTAATGGTATCTCTATTCCTCTTCCTAATCTTTCTATTGCTCTTTTCATTTCACTCAAATACAAAACAAACAAAATAGGTGACATAGGGCATCCTTGCCTTAGTCCTACCCTATTTTTAACTTTAACTGATTCCATATTTCCTGATATATATATATATATATATATATATATATATATATATATATATGATAAACAAAAATGCAAGTATATATATATATAATTATTATTTTTATATAATTTCTTAATAATATCCAGTTAATGCTTCATCCATTCCCAAATTTGGTAAACTTATCCATAATCTATTTCTATTTATTCTATCATATGCCTTCTCTATATCTTTAAAACTCATATACAACTGCTTACCTGAATTCCTACTCATATCCATCAGTTGTGTAACTACAAATAAACTATCTCCTATATACCTATCTAATCTAAAAACCTCCTTGCATTTCCCCCACTACATTATTCCCTTCCATACAATTTACAATTATTCTAGCCATCATATATGAGAAAACTTTATATAAAACTGCTGTTACCACTATGGGTCTATAATTATTTCACTTTGTATGATCCTTACCCTTTTCTTTAAGTAATAATCTTACTCTTGTATTACTCCAACTACTCTATTCTGTGCCATCTTATTAAAACAGGATAATAACTTTACTTTTTTCCTATATCCTAAATTCATTACCATCTCTGCTGCCCATCAATCTAAACCTCTTGTCTTTCCACTTTTTAATTTCTTCTCTATCTTATTCAGTTCATTTTTTGTAAACCTAATATTCCCATTACTATATGCACTATATGCTTTCATGTTTTCTATCACTCTATTCTTCACATCTAACATCCTTTCTATATTCATTACATATCTATTTAAGATTCTCTCTAAATCTTCTCTAGAGCTACACCCTATTCCCTCATCATCTATTAATATTATCTCTCTCCCCCCTACATTTCTCTTCTTAATGTAATTCCAAAATGTTTTACTCCCATCTCTTCCACTTTTATTAATATCCTCCAACAATTTACTACTCAATTTCATTCTCTCTATATAATTATATATTTTAGCCAACTTCTTCTTTTCTAAGTACTTTTACCATTTAGCATTAATATCTTTTTCACTTTCCTTGTTCTTAATATCACACTTATATTCTCTGCATGCTTCTTTCCTCTCTTTTACACTTTTACTAATTCTCATTTTTTTATTACTTTTATTCTTCTGGATAAAATACCATCTAGTGTTTTATATAGGAAGTAAAATAACAACAATAACAAAATAAAGTATCAGTAAAATAGAATAAAACTTTTTTGTAGAGATCAATTGTATCTTCAATGTACTGACTATATAATATAATAATATACAAAATAAATAATATATATATATTATACATCTTTATATATATTTTTATGTAATTTTTTATTCATTTCCAATTGACCAGTTATTCAACAAATTTATTGAAGTTTGTAAATATTCATACAAGTATTTAAGTTATTTTCAAAGTAATATGTTTCATATATTTGTCTTCTCTTTACATCTTTAATATAATTTAAAGCTTTAATATTTTTGTAGCAGCTTTTTATGTCCATATATTAAATAATGAATGTGTAAAGCAGGTTTATCATGTTGACTATTAATGATATTGTTGTGTTCTTTAACTCTTATCTATGTTTCCCTGAATGATCATAATAAATCATATTGCAAAAGTCACAGTAAAAATTAACTCTGACTTTTGCAAAATGATTTACTATGATTGTACAGGGAAACAGATAGAGATAAGAGCCTATTAACATAATAATGCCATTAATAGATGAAATGATAAATCTGCTTTATACATAATTGGTCAATTGGAAATGAATGAAAAATTATATAAAACCAGACATAACTGATCTCTAAGAATAGTTTTTTTAATTGGTTGCTTTAGCATTTTTTTTTAAATTTAATGTAAATATTTTAATATTATATAAATAAATATGTAATAGTGATATTAGCGATTAAACCAATGCACATGTGCTTTAAAGATAAATTATAAATGAATACTCTTACTTTTTTTCCACACACAAGATATAGTATTTTAGAAAGAATGGAATGAATCCACCCATTTTTTCAACCCAAACATTTATGTATGGGCAAATCTTAAGCATATGGAAATGAGAGCATGAAGGTGTTAAGCAATCACTGAAAAAATAAATTTGATAAATTTGCTGGCTGTTTTTGTATTCCAGTTTATTAATGACTTATAATTTTTCAAAGTCTATATAAATATCACTATATATACACATAACATTTAATTTTAGTTATTCTTTTGTAACCTGATTATTATCTTATAAATTTAGCATATAAATAAATGTGAGATATTCACAATTGACAAAGTGGGAAAAAAATGTTTGGAACAACCTGGACTTCAGAAATGAATCTGGCAAGGTATTAATAAAGTTAAATTAAAATTAAAATTTTTAAATATGCCTGTTATATTTGATAATGAATTTGGTTGTGTTACAGACAACTACTCAATAAAAAAATTATGATTATAAATGGTAGATTTACTTCTTTCATATAAATTGCTTATAATATAAATTACAGTTTAGTTAAGTATAGATATTTAATTATAAAAACAAATTTAATATTGTTGTTTTTTGATTTTTCAATTGTGAATTTTACATTATTACTTATAAACAAACGATAATTTTTTTAAATTGGTTTGACATGTGACAGTCTCAGAACAAACATGTTTTCACATCACATAACTGTTCTATGAACAAACAGACATTCACTCGTCAGACAACAAGGAAAATAGGGATTTTATACATAAGACAATATATATATAAAGTTGTATAATATATGTTTTATTTATTTTATATATAAAGTTATGTTATATAGTTAATTCTTTGAAGTTATATTGAATTTCTATATCAAGGTTTAATTCTATTTTGCTGATGTTTTATTTTATTTTTATTATTTTACTTCTATTGTAGAACACTAGATGGCGGTATATTTATATAATATAAATAAAATGTCCGTTAATTAAAACAAAATTGTAATCATAATAAAAATAATAAATTTAACGGTAATAAACTATTATAAACAGTCTTTCAATCCGCAGAAGTTGAGGCAGGTTTAAGAAATTAACCGAAAGTAATTCTGTGGATTGAAAAAATGTTTATAATAGTTTATTACCGTTAAATTTATTATATATCTATATACTGTATATGCAAGAATTGAATAATGCTAAAATAGATTATTAATATTTGAAAAGGCCACTAAACCATGTCCCAAAAAAGGCTTTTGATGTCTAATTATTATTAATATATATATAGCTGTTGTAGATTATTTTCTTTTATGTATTTACTATAATTTTTATGAAAGAACAGCAGAATGCATTTACTTAGTTTCCATTTTAAATACTGTTTACACATTTTTCCAATTTAATAAATTAAACTGAAAGAGTTTTTCCAAAAAAATATTTTAAAAATATTAGAAAAACATTTTTTTCTCTCTCTCATGATAAATTATATAAAAAATATCTATAATTTTAATAAACATAATTTCATAATTTTTGGATTCAATCGCACAGAATTCTTTTAACTTTTTAAAACTATATGCATATCCATACACACTCACACATATGACAGATTGTCATCCTAAACTTTTATTCCGTCACTCATTTTTGAAAAATATAAAAAGCCCCAAGATATATTTCTCTCTGTTGCACTTTTTAATTGATTCAGGTCATAGCCTTTCACAAGGTTTCATTCTTTGTTTAATATTTATCAATATAATGACTATAATCTATAAGTGTCAACCTTCCAGCATTCACACCTTTAAAATTTACCTTAATAACATAACCGTCTCTAATTGCTTTCCATATTCTGTCAATAATCCGCAAAAAATATTCAACATTCAATCTTTCAGGAATAATAATATCATGCAGTTTCATTTTTGGAAGGCGAGGTGGATAAGGAACATTGAAGCCATGAGAAAATAATTGGGAGAAATAACCAAACTGTCAAAAAAAAATATTTAAATAAATTATTACATATATCAAATATATTTTATAAATAACAGAAAAAACATGAGTTAACCATATAAAATTTAGTATACCTTTGTTAAATATATAAAATAAATATTAATCTTCAAATTTTACTGATGACTACTATTTCTAATTGTATACACCATCTATCTTGCAAACAAAATTTAAATTTCCATTCCATTTACACATTCAAGTTACTTGTACCAATCTCAAAATATCAACTAAAAAGATGATATAGTCTTTTTTTAAGTATATTTTACAGTTTAGATGATATTTGTTAATTTTTCAACTATTATTATTATTAAGTCTTTTAGAGTTCAACACAAGACGATTTGTTTTTTTCATAATAAAGCTTTTTTTTAAAAGCATCAAAACTCTAATAAAATCTTAAATAAACAATATTTTATTAATAATAATATATATATATAATCATTAAAATCAGTCAACACTTAGACAATTCTAATATCAATAACAATTAATAATCTCAATCTGCTGTCATGACAACCTCCTTTTAACAATAAAGATTATGGTTCAATATATTTATATAGATACTAAATATTGTAAATTGACCATCTAGAAATATTAAATTGTACTTAAACTTATGATCTGGTCCAACTAATGAGTGCTGGTTCTGCACAAAATATTAAAGTTGGTGATCATCTATATTTTTCATGGTATGTGATCATCTGTATCAGTTGCTTGAGTGATGTAATGTACTGTGGCTTCTCCTTTTTTGGGGTCAGGAATCTCTCAGCCACTATGCCCAGAAAAAATAGTTTTCCATATAACCTTCCCTTTTCATTCCCCATCTTATGTTTTTCCATATTTTTACTATCCTGCTCCATCCCATTTCCACAATATAATCTTCATCAACTTTACGACCTTTATATCTAAATACCTCTTATCTTTTCCCAAACTCAACATAAAAACCAAGAACCTACTTCTGTATAATCACTTTGTTTATATTTATTCTCATACAACTTCATTATTTGTACTCTTTCTGTTTTCAGACATTTACATTCAATTAACAGATGTCTATGTGATGTGATGTGATGCACTGTGACTTCTCCTTAAACAGAGTCAGGAATCTCTCAGCAGTTATGTGCAAAGAAACCTGTTAGCCACTTTACCTTCCTTTTCCATTGTCCACCCTAAGTTTTCCCATAATCTGCCTCATCCCATTTCTACAACATAATATTCGTCAACTCCATGACCTTCATATCTAAATCCCCCTTATTTTTTTCCAAACCTAGCATAAAAACCAATAATTCACTTTCTGTATAATCATTTTGTTCATATTTAATCTTCCATAGCTTCATTATTTGTACCCTTTCTGCTTCCAAGAATTTACATTGAAGTAACAGATGCCTAATATTTTCTATGCCTTCCTCACACAACTTGCAGACTAAATCACCCATATTTTTTCATTTACGTGTATATTCCCTTATTGCTAAAGATCTCGTTTGAGCCTTAAACAATAAACTATTTTTTTTACTATTATCATAAATCAACTCACACCCAATGTTCTGTTTACTTCTATATATATTTAAACTCGTTTTACTCTCCATACTAGGTCTCCATTTCTCCATGTGTTGAGGGCAATAGCGACCTCTATTTTCAATTATAGACAACTCAAAAAAATATGGTTGGACAACTTTATTTAAATTTATATTCAAAATAAAAACCTCACAATATAAGTTTTTTCATGTAATTGTAATACTAATAAATCTCATGCATGATTGCCACAAAATCTGTCTGAGAATTTCAAATATGAAAATAAACTGAACACAATATTATATACAAAAGAATATGATTTAAAGTTAACTTTTATCTAAAAATAAGCCTTCTGCTCTGATTTGGTTTAGTGGCAAAGTAATGGGCCCAAAAGATTGCTAGCTAAATAAAGTGTTAAAAATCTCAGTTTGGTCAATTGTGTAAAACTAATTCACACATGATCCTGTAAGAAAACATAGTAAATCACACAATTCTTAAATTTATATAATGTGTGATAAAACCAGAACTACATCTCTACACTTTTGCTATTGCAGTAGGCTTAACAGGTAAAAATCAGGAACTAGTTTGGAGGTGGAGATTTAAAGGTTCTAATCATCAGATAATAACTGACTAATCAAACTTACTATAGATGGCACTGAAGTAGAGAGCTGTTCATATTTTATTACCTTCTGAGGAAAAAGTATATGTTTTTTTTTTTATTCTAATGTAAAACCCAACAATTCTGCCCATTAGCCACAACAATATATTGAAATTTTTATTTTAAATTTGTACTATCAATAGATATAATTCATATATGCTTTGAGTTAAAACTGAAAAATATGATTGCTGAATACTGAAGTCTCTTCGAGATTAGGCAAGATTTTAATTCTATAGGTAATTTTTTGTTTATTTCACATTTACAAGCAACAATGCTTTGTTAAAATTTAAAATAAAATCTACTGTAATGAAGTCTTTAACTTTGAGTAGGATTGTAATTTATAAAACATATATTTTTCTGCAAATTGAAAGATTTGATGTTTGAATTTTAGAAATTTCACTAACTTTATATTAAAGCATTTTATTATAAAAAGAAAATAAAGTATTATGAAAATGCTGATATTAAATTTAAAAAGTACATTTTAACATTGTATATAGTCTTTTAAAAAAATATTGTTAATAATGTCTTTATAATTGTAAATTATCTGACTGCTAGGGTTTGAATCCTGGCTAAATAAAGTTTTAAATTATTTCAGGTTCTAATACAACTTAGGAATTTTTTTTCCTGGTTAGAACTATCTCACATCATCATCATCCAATTTGTAAGCTAAGTAAATAAAATATATATTCCTAGTTAGAGAATAAGAGAAAGATAAAAAAATGTTCAAATCCTTACAATTTTTCTATTGAAAAATCTGCCAAGTAATGCCTTTTCATTTACAACTTTTGTATGGGAGTTTATTATGAATGCTCTTTGTCGAAGTAAGCTGTTTAAAAAGTTATAGTTCCTCTTAAAATTCTTTATTATGACTGTTATATTTAAATTCATGAGAATTAGCATTTATTGGTTTACAATACATCACTCATGAATGATGTTTTGTTTTATGATTATGGTATCAACTTTAACCAGACCATGTCTGATTATAATTGAGAAAAAAACTGTCAGATATTCATTTACTAATTAACTATTCAATATCTAGTTGATTAATTTGTGAATCTCACTGAAAATAACAGAATAATATACAATCACTTATTTTTGAATTATTTGCATTGCCAATATTGCTTTGTATTATTTAGTTCAGCGTAATGAAGAAATGAACCTAAGTGAGCTAATATTTTATGACCTCCTGAGTAACAAATTATTCAATTACTATTACAAAGCTTTCTATTAAAATAAATAAAATCAATGTTTTTAAAAATATTATTAAGGTTTAAACTGAGCATCACTGTAAGCATGTATTATATCCATATCTATACATTTTTCTGGTCCTGTCAGTAATTGAAATATAATTTAAAAAACATGTTTACTCATGTGTCCAATGAAGGTTTATGTGTACTACATATATATATAATCATTTATATTGTAATTCATGTGATATTTTGCTTGATATATATATATTGTGCCAGTCTGTGTATAACGGCCATGCACAAAATGGCTGTTTGCTGAAGATTCAGCACAGCTTACATGTATCACATGAAAATTATAATTTTAATACGATTTATTAAATTATAATTCAGAGGGGAAGTGGGAGGTACGGATATAGTACATAAATAAATGGGTTTGGGCTATATTATATTCTTATTATACCCACAGTACAAGTGTATGCAGTATATATATGCTTTAATAATTTATTCGACTAGCAAACCTGTCTAAAAAACAAAGGGAAAATAAGTTGTAATATTTGTTTATGTGTAGAACAGTTTTTTTTTTTGTTGTTGTATTTTACTACTTATAAATGTTCGAACACTCATATACAGAAATGTATTTTTATTTTTTATTATTTTCCTAAAAAAAGAAAAGAAAATTCTAAATAGTTAAAAATTTTTGCATTTATTGGAATTTATCTTTTCTAATTGTTAAAATGAGAGGGTTTGAAATTAATTAATTAAATTTGTAAAGGGAAAAAACCTTTTTGCTAATTACAATCTACTTTCAACCGAAGAAAATGTTTTGTATAAAAGAATTTTCGGTTGATCGTGAATAAAGATAAAATAGATTTTATCTAAGAAAGGAATGTAAGCACAATGGGTGTCAAGTACTCAATATGGAAGCTTGCAAAAGTGTACTTTAATAAATAAAAAGGTAAAAGAATGTAGAAAGGTATATGAAGGTATAATTAAATTTATTATTAGCTGATGCAATAGCTCGTAGAAGGGGTATGACAATTGGACTGTTTGGGCTATATGTGCTGCTTACTGGGGGCTTTGAGTCAGTCGAGTACTAGCTTGCTAAAGCATGCGGACCAGGGGAGATTAGCCTACTAAAGAGTGCGGACAAGTGGAGATTAGGCTGCTAAAGCGTGCGGATCAGTTAATGCTAGCTTGCCAAAGCATTCCAATGGCAAAGATTTAGAAAGTTAAATCTTGTCTCCCGCTAGTCTAAAAAAATGGAACAGTATAGATTTGTGAAAAACAATCCGACAGAGAGAAAGGAGAAAATGAACTGTGTCTGTTAAAATTATAATCACTTGGTTATTTCCCAGAAAAAGAATTTGAAAATTAGCAGTTAGCAAGGATCGTTAAGTGGAGTTTGGAAAATGATCAACCACATGGATTCTCAATACGTTTAAATAGAAAAAAAAAAAACGAAAGACGAATCATAGTTGGAGAACTGCAATTTATTTAGGATCTACTTGCCCTAATCAGCCATGTGCGATATACATATATACGGGAGAAGTATACTTACAGATCCGATAATTTGAAAGATGGCTCGATTATACGTTCCGGGTTATTATCCTACCATGGAGTAGACTTTCAGCCATAGTACACCACCTGTTTGGCTATCAAGTCCGAAGATGCCTTAGAAGAAATAGCAGACCCTGATGACAAGAAAGACTCAAAGTATATCGGTGAATGGAAGCCTTATCTGCCCTATGAAGTAGCTGGGTGGCCCAGGAAGTTCGAATTGAATACAAGAACAAGTCAGAGGAGCGTGTATGGTTGGTTATATATATATATATATATATATATATTTTATATTCTATTATATATATTTTTTTTTCTCTCTCATTTATGTTCTTTGTAAAAAAAATTTTATGATATATATATTATTACTGCATACCTTGTTATATGGATTTATTACTCT
This sequence comes from Epiperipatus broadwayi, assembly GCA_028023455.1. Lineage (NCBI taxonomy): Eukaryota > Metazoa > Onychophora > Udeonychophora > Euonychophora > Peripatidae > Epiperipatus > Epiperipatus broadwayi. The sequence goes on along the minus strand of JAQFVV010012425.1, from coordinate 5,563,917 downwards.
AAAGTGGGAAGGAATATAGGGCACACCCATTGTGTAATCTTTTAGATATTGTTTTTTTTCTTTTTATATATATCTTGGGGTCATATGTATATGCATCGGTGGAGGGTAAATATAATTTAAATATTTTTTTATATATATTGGACTTATATGTATGCATTAGTGGAGGATAAATATAATAATCTGGGGATAATAAATATTCACTTTTGTAATTAAAATCGTTTATAAGTTTTTGACTTAGTTTTAAAATAATTATTAAGTTATTAGTACAGATATATAGTTTTTTTTTATCAAAATGCAAATCCACGTAGTTAACCTGAGATTTATAGAATATAAAGTGAGCTAGATAGGGATAACTTACCGGGGAGTTGGATTGTTTCTTTTATTTTAGTCCGAACGTCTCGAAATATTCATATTCGTTAATGACTAGTCACATTTTACACACTCTTTCGGGAAAGAAAAGGAATAAGTATAATCTTGAACAGGAGTGGTGCTAGAGACTGAAGGAAATATTCAGTACTCTTAAAGGTGTGTAAGGACACTTTAATTAGTCAATGTATAATTAATTGGCTAATGAAACAATTTAACAAGGAAGGTCTGGATGGGCCTAATTTTAGGTTCAATCTACTTCCTCTAATAATTTCTTTGAGGTATTTACTCATATTTAATCAAAAATATTTTAGAGAATTATTATCGATGTCCCATTCTGTAGCATATGTCACTTCATGCTCGGTGCGTATGAGAGTCTAACCAGGCAAGACCACTACAGGGTCGTCGAACCGGTACAGAAAAATGGTGCCTCAATCGTGGTAAAGACGAACTAGGTTAAGATGAAAAAAGATAATATTAGTAGAAATCTATACTATATTTTCGTGGTTTCAAAACAAATTTAGGATAGCTAAGTTAAGAGAAGAACATTGTAAATGAGATAGGATTTTAATAATTGCATAAGAGAAGGTTGAAATATACGGTTTTGATTATTTAGTTATAAGATTTTTTCTTTTTCGAGCAAAAATTTATTATCGTGAATGAAATAAATTATTAACAGAAGTTAGATAAATAATTCTGTCATTTATTAGGGCATATAAGTGGAATGGGGCATTTGAAATTTTTTGTTATATTATCACACGTTTGAGTAAATTGTCATTAGAAATCAGGGAATGTGCTTGGAGGAAAGGGCGATTAGTAGGGCATAGCGTAAGACGTGATGTACTGCGAATTTACTTTACGAAATTAAATTAAATATTTTTCTGGAATTGAGTTAATAAACGTTAGTATAAAGGTAAGAATACCTTGACTTTCAAGTTCAGTAAATCTAAACCCGTAAATGCTTACGAGAGCAGGGAAAATCAGAATGGAACAGGCAATAATCAGTGAAATGCTAGTAAACCTGTCTGAAGAACAGGAAGTGGACTGTCAGAAAAACGAACTAGGAAAGGAAAAAGAATGCTTAAAGGAAATGATGGAAGATTTCGCAAACCTTGTGAAAAAGGAAATGGCTAAAATGTCAAAAGAAGTAGAAAGATGGAGAACAGAGAGGGATAAACAAGAGGAAAATATCATTCAGAAAATAGAGGAAATGCGAAGCGAATTAGTACAAGAAATAGATTTAAGATTTCAAAAGTGGGAAATGAAATGTGATAAATCTAATCAAACTAAGGAGGATGAGATAGAAGCAAATATAAGAGATAGTCAGTCAGTTAAGTTAGGGCCAGAGGAGACAAAGCAGGACACAGAAATGGAGTACAAACAAAATAGGATGGTTGAAAATGTTAAAAATGAACAAGACAACCATATGGCAAATAGTGGAGATCATCTGGATGGTCGTATAGAAAAGACCAATGGAAGTGATCAGCTGCCACAATTAAATATTAACCAATTTTTAAAAATCCGTACATTTGAAGAAAAAGTGGGGGAGGCTCCAGTGGAGCATATAAGAAGTCTGGAAAATTACTTTTGGATAAACAAAGTAAAGGAAATCAGTAAATTGCTTGTTGCCAGCGCTCATCTTAATGGAGACGCATTAGCTTGGTGGGAGTCTTTGTTTCATCATCCTCCAACCTTCAATCAATATAAGGATATGATTGTTAACAATTTCTGGAGCCCAGAATGTCAGGAGACTATCCTGTATCAAATAATGCAGGAAAAATACAAGAGTAACACGAACGAAAACTACTCTCAATTTTTTCGTAGGCAAGCAGCCAAATTAAGAAATTTAAACGCCTGCCAAACATCGGAGGGTCAAATTATTAGAATAATTAGACATAATTTTCCTTTCCGAATAGAACAAACATTGTTGACAGCAAATGTAAACACAATGGAACACATGGTGGAGTTATTGAACATGTTGGACATGAACCAACTGGACAAACCCCCAGATAAATTTAGGGAAAATTCGCATATTAGCGCAATAGGATGGGACAGTGATGATGATGATCAAAGGGGATATATAAAAACAAAGAAAAAAAATTGGAATTCAGAAATGAATGTCAAATATATTGACAGTCAAGTAAATGACCAGGGAAAGAAATATGGAAAAGACAGGGGATATAGGCCAGATTCGCCGAAGCCTGGGGGCAGTAAAAATAAATAGTAAATAACAGTGTAGTGTAAGTGAGTATGTCGTTTAAAAGTGGAGGTGAGAACTTTGTGGTTGTTTCAGGCATTGCATGTAAGGTTTGAATTATGTCGGTTTGCTCATGTTCTTTGGGAGATGAGAGTTTGGAGGGTTGGCTGCAGATCTTATGTAGTTCGGAATTTTGTGGCGTTATGTCAGCGTATGTACCCTGTCACTAATGCGGGGGGTACCGTTGGGCTGAGAAAAGGGAAAAACTTTTGTTTTCCTCTCGGGGACCTTCTTACCTTGTAATGCGAAAAGACCCTATAAGTCTTAAAAGAAAGAAGCGTGGGTGCATTTACTAAGGTATTCATTCAAATTACCTCTTCGAAAACGAAGAGCTTGTTTTTCGTGTTTTTAAATGCAAAAGGATCTCATAAGCCTCCAAAGACATGAGCTGGGACGCATTTATTACACATTTACGGTACTTGACATACGTTGTTTGTCACAGAGTTCTGCATGAAGTAGGGATCTGTAAGCTGATGCTCTGGGTTTCTTATGGTCTCGAGGTGGCATGCGGGGGGACGATGTACTCTGAGCCATGCAGGTTGATGTTTGAAGGGCTACGGGTGTATATTGCTACTGAATAAACGACATAACTTGCATGTTTAAAACGTATAATATAAATGCTGAATTTAAAATGTAAGTAATTAAAGAAGATGTAAAAATAGTTAAGTAAGACCATTAAAAAAGAATGGTTTCCTTTTTAACAGTCTCATCGGGGACGGGGGTATTGTGCCAGTCCGTGTATAATGGCCATGCACAAAATGGCTGTTTGCTGAAGATTCAGCACAGCTTACATGTATCACATGAAAATTATAATTTTAATATGATTTATTAAATTATAATTCAGAGGGGAAGTGGGAGGTACGGATATAGTACATAAATAAATGGGTTTGGGCTATATTATATTCTTATTATACCCACAGTACAAGTGTATGCAGTGTATATATGTTTTAATAACTTATTCGACTAGCAAACCTGTCTAAAAAAAAAAAAAAAAAAAGGGAAAATAAGTTGTAATATTTGTTTATGTGTAGAACAGTTTTTTTTTTTTTGTTGTATTTTACTACTTATAAATGTTCGAACACACATATATAGAAATGTATTTTTATTTTTTATTATTTTCCTAAAAAAAGAAAAGAAAATTCTAAATAGTTAAAAATTTTTGCATTTATTGGAATTTATCTTTTCAAATTGTTAGAATGAGAGGGTTTGAAATTAATTAATTAAATTTGTAAAGGGAAAAAACCTTTTTGCTAATTACAATCTACTTTCAACCGAAGAAAATGTTTTGTATAAAAGAATTTTCAGTTGATCGTGAATAAAGATAAAATAGATTTTATCTAAGAAAGGAATGTAAGCACAATGGGTGTCAAGTACTCAATATGGAAGCTTGCAAAAGTGTACTTTAATAAATAAAAAGGTAAAAGAATGTAGAAAGGTATATGAAGGTATAATTAAATTTATTATTAGCTGATGCAATAGCTCGTAGAGGGGGTATGACAATTGGACTGTTTGGGCTATATGTGCTGCTTACTGGGGGCTTTGAGTCAGTCGAGTACTAGCTTGCTAAAGCATGCGGACCAGGGGAGATTAGCCTACTAAAGAGTGCGGACAAGTAGAGATTAGCCTGCTAAAGCGTGCGGATCAGTTAATGCTAGCTTGCCAAAGCATTCCAATGGCAAAGATTTAGAAAGTTAAATCTTGTCTCCCGCTAGTCTAAAAAAATGGAACAGTATAGATTTGTGAAAAACAATCCGACAGAGAGAAAGGATAAAATGAACTGTGTCTGTTAAAATTATAATCACTTGGTTATTTCCCAGAAAAAGAATTTGAAAATTAGCAGTTAGCAAGGATCATTAAGTGGAGTTTGGAAAATGATCAACCACATGGATTCTCAATACGTTTAAATAGAAAAAAAAAACGAAAGACGAATCATAGTTGGAGAACTGCAATTTATTTAGGATCTACTTGCCCTAATCAGCCATGTGCGATATACATATATACGGGAGAAGTATACTTACAGATCCGATAATTTGAAAGATGGCTCGATTATACGTTCCGGGTTATTATCCTACCATGGAGTAGACTTTCAGCCGTAGTACACCACCTGTTTGGCTATCAAGTCCGAAGATGCCTTAAAAAAAATAGCAGACCCTGATGACGAGAAAGACTCAAAGTATATTGGTGAATGGAAGCCTTATCTGCCCTATGAAGTAGCCGGGTGGCCCAGGAAGTTCAAATTGAATACAAGAACAAGTCAGAGGAGCGTGTATAGTTGGTTATATATATATATATTTATATTCTATTATATTTTTTTTTCTCTCTCATTTATGTTCTTTGTAATTTTTTTTTTATGATATATATATTATTACTGCATACCTTGTTATATGGATTTATTACTCTAAAGTGGGAAGGAATATAGGGCACACCCATTGTGTAATCTTTTAGATATTGTTTTTTTTCTTTTTATATATATCTTGGGGTCATATGTATATGCATTGGTGGAGGGTAAATATAATTTAAATATTTTTTTATATATATTGGACTTATATGTATGCATTAGTGGAGGATAAATATAATAATCTGGGGATAATAAATATTCACTTTTGTAATTAAAATCGTTTATAAGTTTTTGACTTAGTTTTAAAATAATTATTAAGTTATTAGTACAGATATATAGTTTTTTTTTTATCAAAATGCAAATCCACGTAGTTAACCTGAGATTTATAGAATATAAAGTGAGCTAGATAGGGATAACTTACCGGGGAGTTGGATTGTTTCTTTTATTTTAGTCCAAACATCTCGAAATATTCATATTCGTTAATGACTAGTCACATTTTACACACTCTTTCGGAAAGAAAAGGAATAAGTATAATCTTGAACGGGAGTGGCGCTAGAGACTGAAGGAAATATTCAGTACTCTTTAAGGTGTGTAAGGACACTTTAATTAGTCAACATATAATTAATTGGCTAATGAAACAATTTAACAAGGAAGGTCTGGATGGGCCTAATTTTAGGTTCAATCTACTTCCTCTAATAATTTCTTTGAGGTATTTACTCATATTTAATCAAAAATATTTTAGAGAATTATTATCGATGTCCCATTCTGTAGCATATGTCACTTCATGCTCGGTGCATATGAGAGTCTAACCAGGCAAGACCACTATAGGGTCGTTGAACCGGTACAATATATATAATATTAATCAATGCTTGAATTCCATTAACTAATATACATACAATTTTCTATTCAAATAATAAAACAAATATAGTAATATCAATTCAAATTTTTAATCCATATCAGAACACTTTCAACTACTAAAGTAGTCTTTGTCAACTAAGTTCAAAACTTTTAAAAACAGATGTATAAAATATATTCAAAGACAGTGACTTTCTATTTTTAGCTTTCCCATAATTCGTTAATTTTACATTTGCTGCTTATTAATTTATTATACGTTTGGTTTTAAAAGTTTTAAACTTAGTTGACAAAGACTACTTAGGTAGTTGAAAGCACTCCTATATTGATTAAATGCTTGAACTGATATTATTGTATGTTTTATTATTTGAATATAAAATTATATATATACATATGCAAAGACATATAATGAATGAGCTTATAAACAACAAAATAAATAAATATTTAAATATAAAACTTACATCTATTGGATCTGTCCAACTTTTTACATTTTCTACCTTTTTAAATCCAAATGCAAATCGCTCTGCATCATAACGTCTAAGTATCTGTCTATGAGCAAAAAAGAAATCCTCTCCTCTACGGTCAGCTGAATGAATTTTTGGACGAAGAAATGCTTCTACAGGATGAAGTGTATGCCAGTGCCAATGGAAAGAATTGACACCTATATCTTCCCTAAAGTATGCTAGTACTTGTTCAGGATGGGACTCATTTATACCATTAAATTCATCTGAAACTACAACTCCACCTAAGTAAGTCATGTTATTGTCATAAATTAATTTACCTGATGAAATATTATTTAATAGCATAAATCCTGGGAAAAAACGACTAGGCATTACATGAAAGGGATGAGGAATTCTTAATTTCTCTGGAGTGTCTGTCATATTTGTTAAAGCTACAGCCACAGAGTGATAAAATATATCTGGTTTCACACATTCTCTTAGCAGCATTACAGTCATCATAAAGGTAGTAAAGTTTTGTGGAACCATTAAAAGATCTATTAATTTTGCTGAATATTCTGTATGGTTTGAACTAAGAGATGTGAATGGAGCCTTAATAGGTCCTTCACATATAGATTTAACTTCATCATATTGTGTTTGTGGAATTAATTTCATACATTCTACAGGGGCTGGTTGTAAAGTATTAAAAGATTGGATTAGATATGTTTCACAGGTTTGCAGATCAACGGAAATATTCATGATGAAGAAGTCAAAATCTGTAAAAAAAATTAAACAAATGGATTATATGGAATATAATTATGAATTTATATAAATATTGAAAGTCTACAATAAATATTTCTATCTACTTATCTAAACAGAGCGTAGCTATGATCTAACAAAGTAAGCAACCTTGGCAATGTTAAATAAAATAATATCATCTAATAAGAGTATTTATTTTTATTATCTCTCTTTACCAGAGGTGGGTTTCAGAAGGTCAAATAAATAAATATTGTTGTAGATATTGTTTCAGTCTGAATTCCCAGTTTTTATGTGGTTTTTTATTAATTACATAATAGGTGAACTCTATCATAAAAAATATAAATTAAAGGCAATAGAACACTTTATGTTCAGAGAAGACATTGAAAATATTAAATACAATCTTAAAGCTTCTAGTTATATATATTTACATAATGGGTATAAGATCAAACTAAATTTAATAACTGATTGCAGAGGAAAGACTCCTACACTTTACTCTTCCCTTTATAAGAGAACATGAAAGAAAAAGACATTATTCATCATGCTTGGCAGTTTCCAAATAGGATTTAGTTTGAAACGTTTTTATTCTTATTTTATTTCTTTATTAAAGAATTGCTTCTGATTTATGGGAATCTAAAAAAAATCCATTTTTTTTACAATATAATATGTCAATTTGCTAATCTTGTAACATATTTATATTTAGTAAAAGTATTGTACAATAACTAGTAATTAGATCAAATATAAAAAGGCAAAATTACGAAGTTAGTCAATTAAGAAAAGAATATGGAAATTGAAGTTACAAAACTCATAAAAAAGTAATATATATATATATAACAGATGATGTATGAGTATACATATACAAATTTTGATATATGATGAAGTGGTGGTAACACATATTAGGAGCCACGTAATTTTTTCAATTGGAAAGCCACGAAAAAAGTCAATAGTATTTAAATAATAATTATGGGCAGTTTGTAAGTCTGAAATTATTGTTATAACAAAATTTAGACTACAATAGTAAGATCTATACGATGTTTAAGCATGTATATGCATTTATACACAAAGATATAAAAAATTGTCAAACGACTATTTTCAAAATTAAACTGAATGGAAACGATTAAAATGACATAATGTAACAACGATTAAATTTAATATTTATTGTTTTATAATGCAAATTAGCAAAGTTGCTAGACATTTAAAATGAAGAATAATTGTTGCAGATAAATAATAAAACTTTATCATTTATGTATTCTTAATTAATACATAAAACATAGTTTGTGGTAAATAAATATAATTGAAAAAAATGTCTAAGTAAAAACTGTCATTACAAAATTATTTTTATTGCAAATAATTTACTTTTATTCATTTTAATAACTAATTTATGTAAAAATTAGTTGTTCATTATTCGAGCTTTAATCTTGTAAGGTAAATGCTATATATTTAAAGTTAAAAACTAAAATGTAATTACATTAAAATATGTTCAATTTTCTTAATGAAATTAATCATTATGACAGAGTGATTACATAAAAACAAAATCCACCATTGGTAAACAAATCAATATATCTTTATGAAAAACATATTACACTGCATTAAATGTCAAGCCATTACAAAGGACAAGAATTATTAAGTGTATAACAAAATTAACAAAAATACCACCAGATAATTATAGCACAGTCACTACATTATTATATTGCCAATTAAAGAAAGTGACAGTACTGTATTTGCTTTAAGGCTTTAATTATATGTAATTTCCCAAGGAGTTAACAGTAGTTACCACAAAAAAGAAGCTAATATTATGATAATTGTTAGAATAGAATGAAGCCACAATTATAAACCATAAGTTGTAAATAATATTTTCAATTGTTGTTATAACAATATTCTTCATCATTATATATATATATACAATGTTTTATTAAATATTTTTATGGGAATTATATCTATATAAATTAATGGCAGTATTATCTTTGATGTTATTAGTTGACAGTCCTATGGTTAACCAACTTTTCTCTGTAATTACTAATTTCTCTTTCCCATAGAGTTGTATATATTCAATTAAATCTTTTGATGGATTTATTATAATGCAAACAATGAGATTTAAGGGCTTATATCTGCATAAACAAATAGAGGCAATTTATCTTGGATGTTTTTGGAAACTATCAATTACTAATTGACAGTCGTGAGACTAAAATAGTTTTCTCTAGTAACTAATTAATAAAATATTTGTCCTGGATTTAAATAAAAGAAAAAAAAAGATCCTCTTTTACAGGATATCAAAAGAAGATGTTACTTTTGGAATCCTTATACCTATAAAAATAGCTGACAGATTTAATTTTATTTAACAACTTGAGTTAAAAGTAAAAGAGAACCAACTTTTTTTATATTTAATCCAGTACAAAAATTATTTAGTAGGTTACTAGAAAAAACTTGTTTAGCTCTATAACTATAAATAAGTAATTGTTAGTTTCCTTGCAACATCAAAGTTAAACTTTCTTCTAGTTGTTTATATGGATATAATTCCTTAATTTTTATTGTTTACTTATGCCTTTTTTAAAATTGTAAAACTCAATTGAACCATTGTTTAAAATGTGGAAATGTAATTACTAATAAAGTGCCGTATACATATAGCCTAAGAATATCTTACAGTTAATGTCTGTTTTATATTTTGTTTGAGTCATTGATGTAATAGCTGCCAACCAATTAAAGAGCTTTAGACAAGTCAAATTTCAGAAATAATTATTAATATAGAATTTATGCTATGAAAAAACATTAAACTCTTAAAAGATAAAATTCAGAAAAAGTATAGTTATAGAACCATGATTGGAGGGGGGAACAACATTTAAAAAAACATGCAAACTGGGAAAATTGATTTTGCAAAGAAGACGGATATTTTTAACATTCTCAAAAGTGTTATTTTTCACAGCTGCACTTTGCATGCTGAAAATAAGAAAGATGATACTAAAGGTAAGAACTAAATTTAAATTATATTTTATAAATTCTTTAATAATTATTGTTAATTAACTTTTATGCCAATATGCTAGCAATACACATAATTCTTTTTCCTCCTTTTTTTTAAATTATAATATTTTCTTTAGTGTTTTTATTTTTTATTTTTTAAATATATTTTCTTTTATATGAGATAATAAATGATGTAACCTTTTAATATTTTCCTGAAGATTTATAATGATGGTATTTTTGTTGTAGGATTATATCCATTATCTAATATTATGTAGTGAATGTGCTTAGAAAAATTTAACTTCATTTAATATTTTAATTAGATTCTACTGCTAGTAATAGCATACAGGTTAGTATATGCACAACATTTTGAGAGATATTATTCTCCTCTCTTCTGATTTTTAAGGTAATGATCTAACCAACTAAGCCATCCTTCCAAAGGATTGAGGTTCGATTTCCATTATAGTACTGTCACTGGACAGACTGGCAACACCTGAAAAAGAGAGGAGAATAACATTCTCTCAAAATGATATGCATAAACTAACATGTGTTCTATTATTAACATTCGAATAATTTGAATATTTAAGTAAAGTTAAATTTGTTTAAAGGCATTCAATACTTAATATTAAATGATGGAAATAGTCCAATGCATAAATAAATACAATATAAACTTTAACTTTAATAAAATAATTTAATTTATTGCATACAATTAAAAAACGAGTTTATTTTTCTCATGTGTCATAGCATCAGCCGGGAAGCGAACCTGCTAACCCAGGACAACTGCTTGTAAAGCAGCCATCGCTGACCTCTCGACCATCAATGCTTGACATTAAAAAATTAAAAAACCAGTTTTATGCAGTATTTATATAAATGTGCTAGTTTAAATAGCTTATTTAATAAGTTAATGAATTCAGTTAAAACTAGCATAAATATGCATTCTATATAAGGATGATCTATGGTGTGCGTTTGCGCATGATTTGAATTTGATATTTGTATTTCAAATTTTTTGAAATTTTCTAATTTGTACTTTTATTTATAATGTTATTTTAAAATTTAACCAATGTATTAAAAAAAATAGTCGTAACTATATTACATATATCAATTATCCTGAGTGACAGGGCATGCTGTAAGCTATCTATAGCTAATATTTATTTTTATATATTGGTATCTTGATTATTGTAGATTTTATTCCAGAGTTTTTTGTTTCTTATATTTCTTTTTATTTGATTATATACATATAATATTTCAAATAAAATATTATTTTATGATTTTTATTTTAAAATAATTATATATGTTCTAGTCTAAACAATGCTTAAACAAGCCAGCCAACCAAATTGAGAATGATAATACTTATTACTTTTAATGTTGTGCTAAAATAATCAGCCAATAAGCTTTATGTCCTAGATAGTTTTCATTAGTTTATTTTTATAAATTTTATTGAATTTTTTTTTTAAACATTATTTATTTTAATTAATTTATATATTGTTTGTAGATATTATTGAAAATATCTATGCAACTAAAATTATACATTATTTTTATATCTTTATAATTCTTTCATTGAAAGAATTGTAAACAATTTAAACTAAATATTAGTTATTAATACAAATTAATAATAATAATAATATAAAACAGTGAATTATATATGTACAACGAATGTAAGGATACCATCAAAAAAAAAATTACTAAACTGATGGGTGCTACTTTTACAAAAAAAATATTGAAATCATTGTATTAACCATGACAAGGCTCATTTTGTTAAAATTAAAACAAAATGCAGAACCCATAAGAGTAGGTACCTAGTAAAGGCAATCATGTTATGTTATCATATTTGTTAGATCCATGAAAGTGACATTTATTTGGCCAATAAATATTAACTGTGATGTCTATTTATTGCTATATTTGATACTTACTAATTTGGCTCAGGACTATCTAAATATTTATAATATGATTTCTCTATTTTACTTTTAATTTACATTAAAAGCTAATGACCTCTATCATACCCTTATAGCATCAACTAAATATTTACTGGTTAATCTTACAAAGATGTAATTCTTAAATAATAAGTAAGATATGCAAAAATAATTAATAAACAATATATTTTTATATACTTATATTTTAAAAAACTGATATAAATGAAACTGATATAAATGTGTAGTACATAATTTTGAATGCTAAGAAAAAATGATAGATATGTTAAAGAAAAAGAAGTAAAATTATGGAATGCAGATAATAAAGTTTTACAAGAGTAAAAAGTACATACAATATGAAAGCATATATGGCAACACTAAAGGGAGCATATAGTTATTTTATTCAAGAGCAGGAACTTCAAATAAAAGCAAAAATGGAATAAGGATTTGGTTTATCAATACAATTAATGTGAAGATAGGGTGGTTACTTAAGATTGTCAGAATTAATTATATGGAGAGCATAAGATATTCAAAGATAAACAAAGTGAACAGGATAAAGACTTTATTATTTTTTGTTTTAGTTTTTGAACTAAATTGAGGAATATAAGGATAGGAAGAGAACTATTAAAATACCTTTTGTTATTATGTTATAGGAGAAACATAAAAATGATCCAGACTGAAATTGAAAAGAGTTTTGGGCATATAGCTTATGCTCAAGAACTTCTGATTTTTTTTTTTAAAGATAAGCAATTTTATATCGCATTTAAAAACAACTTTATAAATATAATGTGGACAAGTTTTATGATATTTAATTCTTTGTTACTACAAAATATATAAAGTACTCTAACATATTTAATTATAGAAAATGGATTTATAAATCTCAGCCATACTTGTATTTTTTTCTAGTAGTTTTTTTTTTTAAAACTCAAATTCTATTTTTACATTGCTATCTATCTTCTGAAAGTAAGGATATCTCAGAATTCTCAAGCTTTTGGAAAGAAAACATATTGAAGATATATTTCAAAAATTTAATTGATGAATCTTCTACCAAAAATGTAAAGCCAGTTTATTATATCTTATATTAATATTATGTTAACTTAAAATATATATTAAATATTTTATAGAACGGTAAATCATGAAATAATGCCTCAAAATCTGCAATAGCAATCTCATCAAGTTAGATATAGTTCAATATTATAAATATATTTTTCCTTGTCATCAATTCTTTGATATTCATATGATTAACTCTAGTTACCTGGAACTTCTCCTCTCTGACTAAATGATTAGATACACATTCTAAAACAAGCAGCAGCCTGAAAAAACCCTCAAACTTATCTTAATTTGAATGCCAGGTCATGGGCATGTTAGGTTTTACTATGCCTTAACACTATCAATATTATATATTTACATATTCTAAATGACATTTATATATGGTAAGTAATACATTGTTTTTAAACTAATTTGTTATAACTATTTTAAAATAGTAAATGACGACTGGAAGGCATTCTTTCGATAGAAATATAGAATTTAAATATTACAAACTGGATAATAATTTTTGTGCAGAACTACAAAAATGAATAAATAAATTACCCGTTAAAAGACTTTAATTCATCTATAGTGACCTGTTATTACATATTTTCGAAAACATATACATTACATAGAAATTTTGGTTATGATTAAATCAATACTTACATTTAAGATAAAGACATTCTTAATATATATATATAGTACTTTCTGTTTAACTTTTTACCTTGTTAAATATTAATAACTTTTAACTTCTATTTGCATTTACATTTTACTTTTCAGCCAATCAAACGTGATATCAATTACACGAAACTGATTGACCGGTAACCAAAACTGGGTCACCTTTATAAGGTCTATGTGATTGTGAAATGTAGACCATCAACTTTTATATATACATATAATGTAATTTTTGTAGAATTTCTGAACATTGTTTTAATTTAAAATTGTTAAATTTCATTTACGAAGTAATTATCTCTTTTAAAATAGTTTCGCTCATCTCACCTGAAAGAGAAATTAGGTTACGTCCTTGATAAAGCGTGTCTTAGTTACTAATAGTTTGACTGAGAATGGATTCATTGCTTTGTTTCTTTTGATTTTTTTAAAAAAAATTTGCTTCTCAAATTCCAATTATTTGATGAAGATAAATGCACATACGTGTACATGTATTTTTAAAAAAATTTTAAAAGCAATTAAAGTATATACTATTTACATACATTTGTGTTTTAATTAAACAAATCCATTTATACTCTGAAAAATTTGACTTATATAAATTAATATGATAAAATGTATTCAGGAAAGGCGCGGCGGGGGGGGGGGGGGCTGTTTGTATTTATTTTATAAAGAATTATATTATTAGCTGAGCCGCGCTGAAATAGTTTTTTTATTTATTTATTGCAACCTGGTTTATAAATGTATAAATTTTATATATCCGTGATGATGGTTACTATATTTATTAAGCTAAAGATTGTAATTACATTTGAGTGTCTGTGTTGTAACGTTATTTACATATTATGCCATATGTTTTGTTCTAGAATCTTATTTACAAACTATATTCGATGTGTTTTTCTGAAGGTTTGTGATGATGGTGTTCTAGCCGTATTTTTATATTCGACTATTTTCATCATCTAATATGGGTGTTGAATGTCTTTAGAAAAGTTTAATTTTATTTAAATATTCCCAATGCATTCAACTGTTAGTAATAACACATTAATATCTAGACAATCCAAATGAAGAATCGTTATTTGGGTCTTATGTTTTAATGTTTTTTTCACAACTATTTGTATGTTTATGTGTAATTATAATTCAAAAAATAATTAATAATACCTCTTTATTTATTTTTCCTTATTAATTCAATTTCTTCATAATTATTCTTGAAGAGCATGATGATATTTATTATCCTGGTAAGTTTTCTTCTTGATTTACTGTATTCAAGCAGGGGACTTTTGTAAACTGGTAATATTTTGTTAGTTTGCCTTTGTTGACCATCTTCTAGTCAGATTTTTTACTAAATGTGATTTAATCTGGTATTGTGTCTGTATAAAAATATGGCTTACAATGGTATATTTTATGGGTTAAACTTCTAGCTTAGTCTTGGTTACTAAATCTACAATTTTTATTTAATAGAACAGAGAACAGGAGAACTTTGTATACAAAATTCCAATATACAATTTATGTACAGTGTCCATTTTCTAAAGGGGTATTTGAAATTAAAGCTGTGTGGAATATTTTGTACACCTTGACATATTGCTGAATAATTTTTAATGTGATAATATCTTAAAACTAATCATTCCTATTGTTTTTTTTAATATAAGCATAGTTTTAAAAATATACCATTAGATTTTAAGCCTAATCTATTCTCTAGATTTTTTTTCCAAAAGTATCCTGCATGGAGTTGTGCCCATGTGTTAATTTTGTTTTGATTCCTTGTATAAAAACTTTATCCATACATCCACTCAGGAATTCAATAAATATCTGATAACTGATCACAGCATCACATTTTGCCTTTATTATTAAAATTAGTTATTCTCTTATTTGTGGTTTAGTTGGGTAAAGGTTAAGCAATTTATTGTAACTTTACATTTATTATTATAAACTGCCATTAGTATTAGATTAGAACAGCTCTTTTGATATAAAAAAAATAACTCTACTACACTATTTAAGAAAAAGTTGTAATGATAAACAGTTAAAATCTAGATTTTCTTTTTGAACTTTGATATTTATTTTATTTTAACTTTTATTGGTCACATTATCCATATAAAATTTTTGTGGTATTGGTGTGCTTATATCTATAGGCATCTACTTATCCTTAGCTATAGAACATAATGAATAAGAAATACTTAAAGTTTTTAGACTAATATTTATCACGCTTTATAGATAATGTTTCCAATTTTTTTTTATTGTTTTTTTCCAGAAAGTTTTGGAATAAACTTTTGCATCAAAGTGAAACATTTAAGAATTTTCTCACTTTTTAGTCATATACGATTTATATAGTGATTTTGTTTTAGAATGCCTCTACTAATTTAAGAAATAAAAAATATTAAATCATCATTTTGGTATTTTGCTTATTTGTTTGGTCAAGGTGAATGTTGTTTAATCTAAAGGTACTGGTTCAATTCCTGGATTAGGAATAGATATGGATATATCCAATCTGGCTCTTAATGAGTCTTTCTTATGAGCATCACTTAAATTCCAAGTGTGATACTTTGTATAACTTTTATCACAGACAACTATTTAGAATTCACAGCTTGCATAAATATCATTAAAAAATCTAGGCTTGAAATTTTTAATATTGAAAATCATATGATGAACACAAGGTTTGTTTTCTACCAAAAAAAAAAACATTTATGATTTAATGATTTCACACCATATCGAAGAACAGTGCTCCTAATAATTTCTTAATCACAAGTTTTCCTCTTCCTTAATGAACCAGAAACTTCTTCAACAATTCTTTTATATATTTATATATGTATATACGTATATTATTTTCAACAGAATTTTTAACCATTAATAATGAATCCTTGCAAAATGAAGATCTCTTGAAGTTAAAACAAGATTCTCTGACACACACACTCATAAATATATATATATTATAACGATCCGGAGAAAAGCTTAATGTGATCTGCACTACAGGGCGCCATCTAGGCATTTGAACCTAGAAAAATTTATAAAGTAGGCAGATACGTAAATCAAAAACAAAAAAAAATTTTTTTTTTTAATTTTAATTCTGGTCGTTAGCCCAAGTCACTAGCTCAAGGAGTAGGAGAGATTAAATAATATAATATAAATTCTTATCTAAGAATATATAAAAAAGAATAAAATAAGCTACTGCCAGTAATTAACATACAAAAATTTATTTACGCACATATATATATAACATTTAACATTTTTATTTTAATATGTTTACTTTAACATTTAACTTTATTTTTAACTTTTATTTTAGATTTTTAATTTACATTTTAAATTTTATACTATTATTAGTTCGCACAAATGGATTTAAAAAAGTTTGTTTTAAAACATGTTGAGTATAGATCGGTTACATAGATTTCACGGTTAAAGACATTTCAAAATAAAGATAAACGATTAAAATACAAAATCATTGATACCGTCAATTGCAGAGGGAAATTTATAAGTAACCCAATAGCATTCACCATAAGATGCGTGCATTAACACCAATAACTTAAAAGACATCCGAATAAATACATTTTAGATACTCACCGTAAGATATCAGTATTTACCGAATGCCTATATATATTTTGATTGAATATGAAAACCAAAAATATAATCAAACGGTAATGAACCCATGCAAGCGTCTATACCCAACTTAAATTTAATGCATCTTTATTTAGAGAGTCGAGTATGAATAGACTACATAGATTTGCTTTTGAAAAGAAAATATTCAATCCTTGTTTAACCTTAGGCCAAAGGTTTGCAGTCAAACCAAACTTCAATCCATCTGATATATCGATGTGTTCAATGTAATACGAATCCGGCAGCACAATTAGGTTAAGAGAAGAAAATGCTTCTCATCAGATAGGAATATTACATCTATCTGATGATGAGAGCAATAAAAAAAACTCCATGGAAGGAACTGCAGTCTCCATCTTATAATTCCTCCCATAGGCAAAATGAGTGTGTGCGGCGTATAATAGCGATTCTGTCCATAGTGAATCTCGTATTACATCTACAATTACACCAATATATCGAATCCATTGACCTAATTCAACTACGAAATGAATAACCTAAGATTACCCTCCCCTAATATAACTTTACAAATCTATATAGCCATTCACGCCCGACTTAAGTTTAATATTTATATAACTAATTTAATGAAAAACAAAAATCATAATAAAACTTAAAGAACAAATAAATAAATAAATGGAAATGATTTTACAAAAGAAATACATTAAATAAAATTATAACTAATTAATAAATAACATTGGTCAGATAGGATTCTATTTCTTAATTATTTTAAATACATAAAGTTTTTAATTTAATGTTCATTAATTATAAAGTTCTTACGGTTTAAAACAGTTCATCTTTATCTGTTGCTTGCCATTTGAATGTGAATCCACATTAAATCCCCCGACGATCCTGTTGTTCTCAGTATAAGAAAAGCGATGTTTCATTTTTCCATTTTTATAACAACTGAAGGAATTGAAAGTGCGTCTTTCAATCCCTTCACCTCCAACTCTCTGACTTAACACATCTCAGTCCTCTTTTAATAATCCATAATAATTTCCAACTTTTCCTTTTATATTAATCTTAAGGATTGACTCAACATTACATCATCGATGATGGTGGTCTTTTCGCTGAGGTCCGATTCCATAGGAATTTCTTTTTATTTGCTAAAAAGTTTCTATTGTTTTTCTATCTGACCGTTGTTTATATATTTAAATGCCCAAGGGTTTGTTCACTTGGACTAATTAAAATAATCATTTCCATAACATTAATTAACCTGTTTTCCAAATCCAAAGATATATTTAAAGATAAATTTAAAGATATAATTTTATCTCCAAATCTTTTTAAAATTTAGTTTTAAAATACTTTTTCTTTAATAAAGTTTTATTTTAATAATTTTTCTCATCTGTGCAATTTATATATATACGAGTTTAAGGTACAATTTATTTTCAATTTTTCTGTCTTAAAAAAAAAAATTTTAATGTGAACTTTTATAAAAAAAAATAATGTAACGTCGTCTGTGCTCGTTACAATATATATATATAAATATTCCATTCTTGCTATTAAAAGGTGTGAAAGTTACCTTGACAGCAGTGAGAAATATTGATTACTATATTTTACTGTGAATGTTTAGGTGGTTACTGGTTGGAACTTATATATATATATATATATATATATATATATATATAATTTTTAAATAATGTATGTATATATATATATATATATATATATATATATATATATACAAACACTGTACATTATTATTTAAAAATGTATGCTTCAGAGTTAATTGTAGATTTGAAAAAGAATTGAAAATATAGGAGTCATACAAATACAAATCTGTTTTTATAATTGTAAGAGAGAAAATGCTAAAAAAATGACTATAATGTTTTAACTGTATTTATTATGACTTGAAATATATCTATTATCTGATTTTAATAGTTAAATGTCTTTAGAAAAATTCAAACATTATTTAACCTTTCCGAATACATTCAAATGTTAGCTTTAGCACATACATCAGTACGTAACACAACATTTCCAGTGATATTATTGTCAGCTCTTTTCCACATATTGCTGATGTGATCTATGACAGTCATAGAAATAGAAACAAACCTGGGACTTTTACATTCATGAATCCTGATTCAAAATGACATATTAAACAACTGAACTATTCTCTAAATAATCAGTATAAAATTTATTTACTCTTTAACGTTGACTTTAATAGAAAATGAAAAAATCCAGAAGATCTCATAGATAAGTATATAAAATTTCTATTGACACTTCTTTTTCTTCATAAATCCAAAGATTTCACATTTTATTTCTATACCATTACACACAACATCAACATATGAAGATAGAAGAATAGTTTTTTTTTTTCTGGAAATATTATGTTATGTAATAACCTATGTGCTAATACTAACAGTTGAATGTATTTAAAATGTTTAAATAGTTTGAATTTTTTAAAGCACAACTAACAATTAATTTTATGTGATGGAAATTGTCCAATATATATTTATAAGTAAAATGTCATCATCACAGACTTTCAGACAAACATTAATGCATTAGTGTAATTTAAATGTAACTTCTTAATCAATATTTGTTTTAAAAAATGATTAAATAAATCTAAATCTGTTAACTACTGCTTACAAAGCAATTTTGCATACAAATTTGATATGATATTACAAAAAAAATTGGAGACTATGATGAAGAAAAAAAAGTTGAAAAACGTGTTTAATTTTTAATCAATATTTTTATTGTTTTCAAGAAAATATTCAGTAAAAAAAAAACAACATTTAAATCCATTATCATAACCTTGAAATTTGAAATTTCTGATTACTAATTGACAAAAAGTTTCTAGTAAAAGTTGAAACTTCCAAGAATTTTTTAAAGCTATGATCTAATTAAAAGTGACTAATTCACAGAATTTTTTTTCGGTTAACATTTTGAAGATAAACTTGTAACATAAAATTTTAACAAACAATTGCAAACTTTTTGATTTTACATGCTGTACAAAGTTGATAAAGAATAAATAATAAAGCATTTTAACAATTCAACATTTTATATAAACAGACAATATTCTGTGGACATATTTTTCTGATTCAAACTAATATAATATACCCTAATACAGATGTTAAAACTGTTGTTATATATTGCTGTTTTTTAATTTTTTAAAATAAACTTTTAGCATTGAATCATAATTTTTTTAAATTATACTTGTTATATGTAGTTACAGATTAATACACATGTATTCAGTTTACAGCTTAATTATACTTTTATATAAAATAATGGATTATAGTTATAATGCTGACAATTATGATATATTAAGATGTTGATGTGATCATGAAAACACATTAAAACTGTCATCATATTGTTTATATTTGAGGAATCATATGGAGTTGTATGTCAACCCATACTAATACAGTTTATTGATAAATTAAACTTTTTAATGAAGATGTACATAGAATTACAATTTTTCTGTTTGATGTGATGAAAAATGACAATATGTTTTAAAGCTTTTACATTGGTTGAGGAATAGCTTTTTAACAATTGAACTTTTTCATTAATGTATCCACTGTAAGAATTGTAGTCCTCACATATATTTGTTTGACCCTTTATTGGAAAAATTTCTATTTTATCCAACTCAGAATATTGATGATTTATCTCCTTTAACTGATAGTTGGGTAGCTCTATAAAAATTATTATTACAGTTATAATATGTAATGCAAGAATCTTCGCTGTCACCTCTGCATGTTTTATACTTACAAAACATTTAACAAAAAATAATCTACAAAATTCAATTGCAAGAAGTATTATTTCCTTGTAATATTGTCCCTTAGTATTATTTAACAATTTGTTTACAAACTACAAATTAAATTTTTGTATCTAAATAATGTGGTGATTAGTTTTATTAATAAATTTATCTTAAATGTAATGTACATATATCCTTTTCCATTATTTCTTCCTCATATGTTTATTTTTTAAAATATATTGTTTGTATTTAAGGAAACTAACCAAATACAGTATATCAGGGGTCCCAACCTTTTTGCACTTAAGAGCACATTCTATAATACCGGCCAGGTGGCAGGCACCATTTATTTTTTCAATGTAAATTTATAGTTGGATATTGTTAATAATACATATAATGTACAAAAAAATATTTATTTCAAAAATAAAATTTTAACATATAATTAATGTTTATATTTTTACGCTGAAAGAGTATAATATGCCATACAATTTGATTACAATATAATACAATAATTTATAAGAAATTTTAAAAATTAAATTTATTTGTATCAGATAAATAATTTTTTATCATGTTTGGATAGCGGCGGGCACACGTAAAATGGTCTGCGGGTGCCATGGTGCCTGTGGGCATAGGGTTGGGGACCCCTGCAGTATATCATTCATACACTTCCAATATTTATATTTGTTTGTCATTCCAATACTTTTATAACATTTTTATACAAATTGAAAATATTCTTAAATATAACAGCATATCTATATGATATGTGTATAATCTGAATTTGGATTCAAATTAAACTTAAAACACTCTAATCAGACTTAGGAACTTTTTTTCAGATATCTGGCTTAAAGTCAACCTATCCAATATTGGCAGCAAGTGAGTAATTAGCTATTTTTAGTTTAAATAATAAAAGAAAAAAGTGCTCAAATTCTAAGCACTTAGAAATTGGAAAATGCCAATAGTAAGATATTTTCCATTATTATTTCTCTAATGGAAGTGGAGAAATAGATAAATGTTAGAGATGCATTTGATTTGCAGTGGGATGTTGTTGTTTTTTTTTTAAAAAAAATGTTTAATCTAATCCAGTAAACTTGTATGCATTACAAACTTTTGAGATAGGATTTATAATTTTATTTATTCGACAGATATTGAAAACATTTTATGTTGACAGTTCAAACATAAATTCAGAAAACATCTTTAGGGGTTTTAACATTATCAAATGCTTTGGAATAATTGCTACAAGAGGTCAAATGTGAAATATCACATTTTTAAAAAAATTTTCTGTACAAAATAAATTATGACAAATTTTATTAATTCACAAACTTAATTAATTACCTATAATTACTGACAGAATTAAGTAATGATAAGTTTAAAAACAATTTTAATTCTGTAATTAATGCTTATTATTTATGTTGTTATATATATATTGAAACAGTCGATGTCTAATCACAATGGGCCTCATGCTTAACCACTCATGCTAACCACCCATGGAGTTCGAAATGCAGCATTCGTTGTATGCATGTGCTTATACAAACACACTTTGTTTATAATAAATGACAAATTATTTTAATGCATATTGTAAAAACCAACAGTCATAAGTACAAATCAATAATCTTATTAAGATTATTGATGAAAATTTTGTGTTTTATATATAAAAAATTAATATTATTTATTATATAATAGGCTTAGAAGGTTCGAGATTCTCTTAAGAGGTTATTACCAAGCAAAAGTAATTCATTATCTAATTTCAAATTATTTTCACTAATTTAATTTTTTAAAAAACAAGATTTTAATTAAACTGGTAATGAATTTCTTTGTTTATTTCTATCTGAAAATCTTTTCGAAATCTAAAAAAAATATTTTAAAAAGTATCTCCGGCTTTATCATCATTCTTAAATCTGCATTTAACAAAAGCTAATGTATAGATAAATAATATATTACCAGACTAGCCATGGGCAAATAAAGAGAAAGCAATCCATAAAGGATTAAGGAAAGACATAAAAGGGGACAAAGACAAAAGAAAATTAGTAAAAATTTTAGAAGAGAGTTCATGCTAAGCCACATCCTAAATATGTACAGTGAGTAGAGGAAACTTAGCACCTTTCCCCAGACCTCTCAGAGGCTGTCTCCCACCTACTTCTGTAATGCTTCTTCCATCTGTCTGACCACCCAAGATGGCCAACTGAGTGCTGACTTCACCTGCTGACTATTCCATATTGCAGCTCACCTTTGAACATAAGAGATAGTTGGAGAGAAGTGGATCCACCTGTAACCACATCACTGGGAGATCCTAAGGTAAAATTGTTCATTGTATAAGAGCTGCCCTAATTTGTATAACCTATGTATAAGTTTTTAATAAAATGTTAGTTAAAGAATAAATTGCATAATTACTGACCATGATGGTCTATATTTTATGCTTGTAATAATTCTTGTAAAATCTCTCTATAATCTACCTAATCAAACTATAATTCCACCCATCAATTTCATCCTTAAGTTTAGTTATATAGCTCTGTGCAGCTCTATTTAGTATTTTATCATATTTTATTTACATATTATACCATTATCACCTTTTTAGACACTATTGATACTTTTATTTGTATTAAACTAACAGTTTCAACTGTCCTGCAGTCATAATCAGAGCTACAATATTCAAATATATAATTATACAATTATTACACTTATCCACATATTGATATACATAATTAAATTTACAATATAAACAAAAATAATTATACATTTTAATATTAACTTTATAAATAATCATTTTCCATTTTATTATTTTACCTTTTAAATTATTTTATCAATATTTTATATTAATTTATTTTATATCACTTTATTTTATTTTTAAAAAATATTATTTTATATAATAATTATAACTTTAACATTTATTTTACTATTTAATGCATATTATTATCATTTTTCTTATATTATAAAATCAACTTCTAATCTTGTCTTATTTTTATTAAATATTTCTATCAATTAACTTTACTCACACTACAATTTTTTTTTAATTTTTATTACAAAAAAATACTTACTTCTTGTTAATTCTATTACCAAAACCCAGCTGACAAAAAAATTCAAAATTTGTATTTGTTTAACACTCCCTCTATTGTCATTTTCTTTAACTTTTTTCTCTTTACCTTTTCAAATTCTAATTATTATTAACAATTGTTTATAAAATTATTGTTCTTTCCCCAAAATCCCTATTGAGATTGGGTTTTATACTCTTAATCAAGATTGCCTCTTTAATTTTCTTATCTCTTCTATTATTTGTGTAATTAATCATTTTTACACAAACTTTTTCAAACCTATGACTTGTTTCTAATGAATGCAAATAAATAGGTGATCTCTTATCATATTTATGTTGAATTAATCTGGTATAAATTGAATTCTTTGTTTCTGCCACATAATTAGTTTTTATATTTTTACTTTTACATGATTTGCATTCAATTTTATATACACCATTTATGTTTTTTTTTCTACTTTTCTTACATACTTATTATCTAATATATTAAGTATAATTATATAATTATATATTTGAGTATTGTAGCTCCCATGATGACTGCTGGACAGTCAAAACTGTTAGTTTAATACAAATAAAAGTATTGATAAAAGTGTCTAAAAAGGTGTTAATGGTATGATATGTTATAATAGAAATCAATACATAGGAAAAGAAGAAGTAGAAAATTATATTACTTTGTATTTTATTTATATATGTGATTCTTCTACTTAATACACCAATAATACCCAACCTCATGAATTGAACATTATAATTGCTTAGTTTGGGGAGAAGCAGGGGTTATTATTAACATTAATCATTAAAGTTATTATTTCCTTTATTTGAAACCACTCGCCAGGTTGAATATCTATTAAATCTTTATGGATAAATGCTATTGAAGTTATTACTAATTGTTATTAAAAGATTGTGCATTTTATAATTGTGATCATCATCACCTCTTCTAAGATCCCTGAGAGGTTGAGTACAATACTATTTTAACATATAATTCTATAATTAAAAATCACTTTTCTTTTCAAAAACTTTATTTGGTGTATATATATATACATCAAATAAAGTTTTTGAAAAGAAAAGAAGTGATTTTTAATTATAGAATTATATGGCTATATGTACTGTATATTTTTGAAAAGAAAAAAGGATTGAGTCGTGATTAGAAACAGAAGTAAATGGATTTATACTATTTTAACACTATATGGGAATAAAAATCAAATATAATTTTATGTTAGTCTAGTGTAATAAATGCAGAAGTAATTATTAGTTATAATTTTCTTGATGATTCATTATTCCAATAGATCATTGTGCATAGCCTTAAACCATTTTAGGCTTTAAACTCTAATTTATGGATTTTATTATTCAGGTTATAGCATTGCTAGCATACTTTACTTGTTATATTATGATATTTATATTTTCATTGCTTTATCATTTGGAAACTTTGGAAATTCAAAGCCACCCACCTTACTGTTATTCTTAATCATTTGTAATCAGGTGTAAATGCTATTCCCTGCAGAATGTGGGTTTTGTGAACTGATAGCTCTGCAGGAGACCATATGCTGTCACTGAATCCTGAAGCCCAACCACTCTATTCAATATCGTTCTGCTAAAATAAGTGGTCATACCAATTTTAGTGGATTAAAAATGTCAAGTGATAAAGTATCCAAACAGCCATAAGAGCCAAATTTCTTTGGATGTCATGCTAGTACTGTTACTCTTCTTATAAATTTAATGTACCACCTGTTTTGATCTCTATTTGTCACAATGATGTGTTGACAATAATAAATTGTCCATTAATTAATCTGGCAGTATTAATTAATCGAGTATGCTTGATCTGAGCTGCTTCCCTCTTTACAAATAATGAATGAATCCCATAGATGTAAGCAATACTTGTTCTCATGTAAATATTCTAAAGAATTTGTTACTTCATGCTATATAATATAGTGTCAAAGAGACATAAAGCATTGTTTGTCTCATGTAAATATTCTACAGATGTTGTAGTCCATCCTATATTACATAGTGTCAGAGATATGACATTTCTTGTTCTCATGTAAATATTCTAAAGATGTTATTTTTAAATAATGTCATTGAAAATATATTTACTTTCCATATTGTAAATAAATGACTTAAATTGTGTAATCAACTGTTGATTACCAAACCATTTATTGATAAAATGTAAAGCACAGATTATGTAATATATAATTCAA
The DNA here is from genome assembly GCA_028023455.1 of Epiperipatus broadwayi. Taxonomy (NCBI): domain Eukaryota; kingdom Metazoa; phylum Onychophora; class Udeonychophora; order Euonychophora; family Peripatidae; genus Epiperipatus; species Epiperipatus broadwayi. The sequence goes on along the minus strand of JAQFVV010012425.1, from coordinate 5,537,894 downwards.
AATGGTCATGATCATCCATATTTTATAACCGTCACACTAGTGCAATCTATGTAAATACCTTGAAATTGGCATATTAAGCCCATACAAGCTATAAATCCCTCAATGTAACTATGTGTATAATAAGTAATTTGTATAATGGGATTTAATAATAATAAATCCCAAACTTTGTAAATAAATCATTTGACCATCAAGTGTGAAATATTTTTGTACTATATATATGCATTTCTCATTATGTTATATTAAATTTATATATAAAATATAAATTCTGTGTTCAAATTTTCTTTTGGTTAATATTTAAATATTAATAAATATACTTTAATAAATGGTAATTCCTTGGCTACTCTTGTCATGATCATCATTATCTTCACATTAAACCTCACATCTCTTGTTTTCTCCACTGTGTATCCAGGCCAAGATTCAATATAATCATGCTGTATCACTGGGACTATTGTTCATAGGGTTGTAGACTCAAAGAATAGGCAATAGATTAGTATCCATGATTGCTCTTGACCCATGTACCTTGAGCATGATTGGATTCGAGATACTGCTGCTTTGGACTTTTGTTCTTGTTGTATAAGCATACAATTTCAACTGGAACAATATATATTGAACCAAATGCTTTATCTACTTCAAAAGTTCCATTTTCAAATTAAAATTAACTTTTATTTTTATAAAGTTTTTAAAAGCAAACTGTATTTAAATTTTTGTGTTTTTTTATGTATTAAAAGTATGTGCAATAACACACATACTCATTTATATTTTAAAATTCTGTGATTTTACTTCTCCAATAGATTTTAGTTTAAAATAATTTTCTTTTGATGCTTTTTTTCTCTCACAGTAATTAAAAGCAAGCAAAGTTTTAATCTATTTGAAAATGCATTTTAATTTTAAAAAGTTTTGATTGCGATCAGGTTTCATTTTATTTTGTTGATTTGAATATATTTTTAAAAGCTGAGACACATATTTTTCATTTATTTTTTTTAATTCATTTTGAATAAGATGAGAGCCATGATCAGATGTTGTTTTTTAAATTAAGATTAAGCAGGAGATAGAGATTTATCCTGATCAAAACTTCTAATTAAAAATTAAGTGGGAAATAACAGTTCACATAAATAGACTGGGTTTCTGACTTATTATTATTATGCTGATTATTATTATTCATTCTTATTCTTCTGTTGGTGATATCTATTTAGATTGCTATGCTACCTTATATTTTAAAGATTGCTCTTCATGTCTTTATATCACAATTGCTGATATTATATTTTTGCTGTCTGCTGTTAGGAAATTCTGCTATCATATTATTGACTGCTATTTTTTAAATAGTGATTGTCCCTGCACAATGCCAAAACTATACACCATAAGAAATCTTTATAATATGCAGTGTTAAACCTTTCCAAAGATGAACCTCAGAGCTCCATAATTGTGACTTCAAGACATGACCTAATTGCCTACTCCAGAACTGATCCAAAGATTGCCTCGAGACTCCCGAACATATAAAAGTAAATCAAAACCTTCATAAGAACCATATATAAATCTGAACTTTGCATACCCTGTTGGAATAACACTACAGACTATCTAAAGCCTGAAAGTTAACATAACTTTTATATATTGAAACCAGGTTTTAAATCTCTATGTTAAAAGTCTCATCTTAATCTAAAAAGAAACCTGCCTCTAATAATACATTTTGCTTACTCATTTAAATATCTTTAATTATTTTATTATGTATTTTATTTATAACATGTATTAAAATCTTAGTGTTAAGATTTCATATTTTTAATTTTATTTATCCAAGAGTGTATTGTGAGTTTCTATTTTATATACTTAGTGTTTTTTTCTTTTTTTTATTACTAACCTTTGATAAATGCTTGGGCAGACATTTGTAATTTTCTTTTAACTCACCTGTCTTTTTTTCATCATGATTAATTTAGTTAAGCTTGGTTTGTGTTTCCTACAGACCATAAATCTTTTGGCTGATAGTTTATTGAGTATATTGTTTTGTTTTTCTTAGTCAGTAGATGTTTTAGTTTTTCTATGTTCCAGATTACATAATACCAATTTTTTTGTATTGGAATCATCATTGATGATCTTGAACACAGTCATTCATGGGTGTTTGCAGACATATGACATTTTTAGTCCTGATGTTTCTTTTCCAGGCTAAGGAAAGCTCATCTGCATTATTTCATTGTATTTCATACTAGCCTGCTTTGTTTTGAAATCTCTTAATAGGGAAACTGGAATTTGTTTCTTTATAAATCACTAGCAGAAAGACATTATAAATCCTTTTTTAATTATTAGGTGGAAAAACAAACTTATCGGACAGGGTGTTTAATGTTTCAATACTCTTGTACATTCTCTGATAAATCTGCTAGAGAAATTCAAGTCAAACTTTCATATTTTTGTTTGCCTGGAATTTTTTTATGAATTTAATAAACTTTAAAATTATTTAAAATTATTTTCGATAATGTTTGTTTTTGTGTTCTTTTCTCAATTGTCTGAACAATGTTAAAGATCTCTTTCTCTTCCTGGGTCGATCTGATAGCATTCATCAACTTTTGGAGCACTGTAAATTAAACTTTCTAGGTCAATAGTGGTGTAGTGGTACCCTTAGTAATTAAAAAAGTGACTGGTACTATATATATATATATATATATATATATATATATATATATATATATATATATATATTCAAAAAACAATATGGTTAGCAATCCAAGGATACATGCACAGGCACCACATGATATGGATTTTAAAAAGCAAACACTGGAGTATGAGTACCTTGTAGACACTCTCATGATTAAATATGATTATTAAAATACAAGATTCTTTTTTATAATTCAAACATATAATTCTTAAGATATTTTGATAACAAATATAGTTTTTTTAAAACTTAAATATCTTATATTATGTTTTAGGAATATTATATTTATTTAAAAATAAGTTTTTTTGCAAGTTTAAAATATCACATCTTATCTTTTAAAATAGATTTATCTCAAATATAGATTTTACAATTCAGGATATCTTGATCTCAGGATTCAAATTCAGAATAAAATGCACTGGAATGTTAATGGTAATATTTTAAATTCTTAACAAAAATATGGTGATTGTTATATAATCTAGACATGAAACATTTGATACTTCTTTTAGTTTATTTTAGAATCTTAGTATTTTAAGAAAGAAATTAAACTAAATAATAACATAATACTCAAATACTTAAGTAATATATAATTGATAACTTGAAGGTATTTGTTAATTATTAAAATATAATTAATTAATTTCTACTGACCATAAAGTACAGAAATATTATATTTTTGATGCAAATTTGAATAAGTAATATCAAAATAATATAGAAGGCAGTAAGGGTATTTTTATGCTACCAACTACACAACAAGTTCATTTAAAATGAAGTAAATAATATAACAATTATCTTTTAAGAATGTAGGTAAAATAATTAAATAACTATTTATGCAAAATAAGTATATAAACCCTATGTGACCACTGAAATGTACTCTTAAAAATAATTATTAATGCAAATCTTATTAAAGTAGATTTTTTGATAGATAGATGTGCTTATGCAATTACATTATAATGGCAACAAAACAAAAATGTATTTAATTAATAATAAAATATTTATTTACAACATATAATAATTCATATAATAAAAATATTTACTTATAATAATTATTATTGTTTCTTTTAATCTACTATCTATAATTTACAAATATTAACTAATACATTGGTATGCCTTTATTAACACCAATTCTACAATTCTATCATATAAGTTATATTTATTAACCAATAGTTATTTTATTCATCAAATACAATCTTTACTTCCAAACCCAGTATCCATATGGTAAAACAATATACCTGTATGCCTTTGTCCAGGCACTAGGAGATACAATACAATTAATTTAATCAAAAATAGTATTAAAATCATCAGTGTAGAGATGCTTAATAAATATTAATAAAATAGCAACCAATATTATGCAGCATAAAAACACTTATAATATTAACAATATCTATGTTATAATGAGGAAATAACTATGATCAACAGTGATAATATACTTTAAATAAAAAATGAGTGTGGAACTAATAATAAATTGTAATGCTGAGCATGCCTGTAAATATACACTAAAATATAATATTGAAATTCTAGGCATAGTGGACAAAGGAAATATGCACTAGCAAAAATATGATCAAGCACCCAGTAATACATGCAGGTGATGATGATAAATGAGTCATGGAGAGAATAAATATCCATAAAATAACACCCACTTAGAATTGCCTCAAAAATACTACTGGTAATAATAAACATGGAGTTACTAATAATATTAAACATCTGATTAATTGTTTATCTTGCATGCACAATACAAAAGGCATATATATAATTCATTCACTCAGTTTAAGATTATATGTATACTGACAAAGTCTATTATTGCATAACAATCACAACACTTTATGTCTAAACTATTTGAAATTCTTGTACACATACTGATGCATGTAATATTTTTATTCATGAAATGTTTTTCATGATATACAAAAAAGGTTGTTATACCTCTGGATACAATCATTTATAATTTTAAATACTCATTGAAGAAAACTCTGAAATAATAAAACCAACACAAAATAAAACCTTTTATTGTATATCTTACCAATTCCACCTCTGGAACATTCTTTATATAAACATATTTATAATATAGTAATTAATAATATTTATAAGCTATGGCTATATTAATTCTATTTTTTCTATATATATATATATATATATATATATATATATATATATATATATATATATATATTATAATAGTAACTTACAGTTATTATTATTGGTCTAACGTGTTTTATCTCTTGTGAAATTATTTATAAATATAAATTTTTATTTGACTATTTTATTATGTAACATATATGTACTATTTATATATACATTTAAGTTTTTAATAATACATACCTTAAGCTTTTGAGTAAAATGCCAGATTTGAAGTTAAGAATAAATACTTATATATTTTTTTTATTTTATTATTAAATCTTAATGTCAATGGAACAATTGATAGTTGAGTTAAGCATGAACTTGTATATAACACACGAGCAGATTCGTTCGTTCTCTGGATATAAAAAAACGAAAGAAAAAGAAAATCTTTTCTCTTTAAAAATAGCATTTTTCTTTTATCAATACTACTATTTAACGATTGGAATTTAAATATTAACTTTTCCAAATTAAAATAATTTGTAGATTAAAAGTCTGCAAGGAAAATATATTTAATTTTCTACTCAATCTTAAAGGAATAGCAATATAAAAGAAAAGAACGTCTGTTTAAGTTTTTTGGAAACTATGTTGTTTTAATACTTCCGTGATTCTTCGGATATATATAAATTTAAGATAATTATATATATATATATAGGATAAAACAATGTGTTTTGAGTAAAACAGCTTTATATCGTAAAGGTTTTGAAACCAACCTTGCATGCTATTTTAAAATATTTTGAAATATTGAATATATAGAACGTCTAGTGATAATAGAGAAATGAAGATAAAGAACATCTACATTCAAAGAATATTTATTTTATTTCACATTAATCCGGTCATTGGATATTATTAACAGTTTATCGTTTAAGGATAAATGGAATCATCATTGTACCAATGGATTGGTGATATGCTTCATAAGAGATCTTCATTGGGATGATGAACTATAGACTTCAATATCTACTCTCAACTCTCTTATAAATAAGTTTCCTTTATTATTTATATATATATATTATAATAATGCTTATATTATTTTAATATGTTTATTATTATTATTATTATTATTATTATTATTATTATTATTATTATTATTATTATTATTATCTTTATTTCAAATTTGGCATCGCATCATATATATCTTAAAAGGAAAATTATATTTATTATTAAATATAATTAATTAAAAGCTTAACATAATTCATCAAATTAGATGAGGGATATAAAAAATAGTTATTATTTGACAGATATCTTAAACAGGATTATATTGTGTTTACTACGTAATATTGTAAACGTTTAATGTATTTTCATTTATTAAAAATACATATAATATATAAGTTATACAATGGCAAATAATACTTATATATGGGTAATTGTGAAGCATATAAATAAGAACGATAAATAAATTAATAAGTTATATAAATTATTAATTTTTGAACCCAGATATTGTTTTTATATATCTGTTAATTTAAGCTATTTTCTTTAATTTTTGAAAGTTTATTATAGTATTGAGTTTTATCATAGAGTATTAAATAAAAAAATATCATTTATTAATATTTTATTATCTATTCTATTATATTTTTTATTGTTTATTAAATATTGATTTGTTAACGTGATCTCTTTGTCTAATCATTATTGAATTATATTATATATATGCTAGTATTATAAATATCATATGAATAATAGTTATAATTAATGCTTATATAAAGGCATATGAAATAACTTGTTTTGAAATTATTCCTGAAAAGAGCTAATTGCAAATTCTCCGTGAGTTTGAATATCGTGGCATAATGGTGACTGAAAGAGGGATGAAAGATGGATGACCTGGTTTATATTGTATTTAAACTTATTTAAAGATTATTGAGCTAGCATAATAAAGATATATATAATCATGGATTTAGTATTTCATCGATTCATTTCTAGCATTCTACTTGAAGACCCAAAGTCCGATTGTAGTGAAATGCGTATTCTCTTTCTAAGGAATTTAATCATCTCTTTATATTTAACAAGACCAACTTAGATTTTAAATATAATCCATTCTGTTATATTTGGCGAACCTAACTGTGAAGCATTAAGTTAATGATTTCTAAACATTAAATATAATTGATTATATTACAATTAATACATCAACTGGGATGATTAAATGCCGTTCCGTTATATTTGGTGCCTCAACTAAGGCTATCAAATAGGCTGTCCCGTTATAATATATATATATACATGATAACTATAATGCATTTTGAAGATTAACAGTTCATTTCCTTTTTATAAAGAAAACTATCTCTTTTTAGTTCTTTTCTTCTCTTCTTGAAGTGATATGTGAGCACATTTTTTTATTAAAATAGAGCAGGCATACATATAAGCAGAAAAATTTTGGAGAAAATGTTTGTAATAATTTCATATATATAAAATAAAAGGAACTGACAGAAAATGATGTTAATAACAAACAATTTCTTTCAAAATGCATTTTTTTAAATGGCAATAAAACTCAGAGGAGCAGTAAACAGAAGCATAACCAAAACACTAACCATCACATGATCATCATTTTTTATGCTTATACAAGCTGTTTTGCCTCTGTGAGAATGATAATTCTTTATCAGAAGTTGTTATTTATAAAGTTTTATCATAACTTGACCGTGATATACTCAAATTATATTTATTCCTTTTCTAAATATAATAACAATATACCTGAAATGATCAGCAATTTAAAAAAATGAAATATTCAAATAAAAAGATGAATCTGCAAACTTGAGATGAATAGCTACATTATTTGTTTTAATATGAAGCAATCTGGATATAGTCTTTTCATTATGATAATTAAAATTTTAATTTTAATAAATTTGTGTCTTATAATAATTTTATAAGATAATTTTAAATAATTGTCAATGTTTTTTATAAGCTTAATAGTATATAGAAGTTCATCATTCTATATCTGAGCTTTATATATGTGGATTGATTATTTTAGTAGCAAATAATTAGTATTAATATCTAATTAAATGTTAATTAAAGTATGCTGGAGATTGTCTTATAGAAAAGTTTAGAATTTAATTAATATTATATAACAATGAAATAATATACTTTCCTTTACATGACTTTTCCTTTGGCTTCTTTGACAAAAAGAAATATTAGAATTTTCTTTAGTATCTTGTAAAATTCTTGTTTGATAAATCAGTTGAACCTATGCTTTAAGGAAAAATGCTGCATAGATAACATACTGGTTCTTTTTTCTATCTTGAAATGATAAAAAAATAAAACTTTAAACTTTAATATTGACTTAAAATAAATAGTCAAGTATAAACCAAACACTTTACTTCAAAATTAAAATTTAAAGTAACATTATGTGAATTGAAGTGTGAAAAAGAAGTAGTAATAGTAAATTTTTAAGTGTGTCTATTTTATACTAGTATGTGTTTATTTTACTACCACCCATGCATCAAGATCAATACTACATTTCCTCTTTATTAAACCAATAATTTACAGGTCTGCTTTATAAGATTAAATTGATAAAAAATCAAGTCAGATGACCTAATTTTAATAAAGCTCCTATTTACAAATGTTATATATAGAGTAAGTTAAAAACAAACTCTTATGAAGCTTCAAAAATACCCTCAACCTCAGACCGCGGTTTCTGCCTCTAGCGTCATCAGTGAGGTGCTAGGGAATAAAAATACTAGAACTAGTCCAGCATTTTATCAATGCCTAACTATTGAGAAGAAAATCTGAAACTTTCAGACATTTAAATGTCCAAAAATCCAGCTATCTAACTCAAATAGCCGTATGGGACTGAACTAAGTTCAGATACACCATATATTAATAGCTCTAGCAATATAAAATCGCCAAAGCATTAATAGCAAAAAACTAAAATTAAATTGATAAAAAATCAAGTCAGATGACCTAATTTTAATAAAGCTCCTATTTACAAATGTTATATATAGAGTAAGTTAAAAACAAACTCTTATGAAGCTTCAAAAATACCCTCAACCTCAGACCGCGGTTTCTGCCTCTAGCGTCATCAGTGAGGTGCTAGGGAATAAAAATACTAGAACTAATCCAGCATTTTATCAATGCCTAACTATTGAGAAGAAAATCTGAAACTTTCAGACATTTAAATGTCCAAAAATCCAGCTATCTAACTCAAATAGCCGTATGGGACTGAACTAAGTTCAGATACACCATATATTAATAGCTCTAGCAATATAAAATCGCCAAAGCATTAATAGCAAAAAACTAAAATTAAATTGTTTTTAACCTACTCTATATATAACATTTGTAAATAGGAGCTTTATTAAAATTAGGTCATCTGACTTGATTTTTTATCAATTTAATTTTAGTTTTTTGCTATTAATGCTTTGGCGATTTTATATTGCTAGAGCTATTAATATATGGTGTATCTGAACTTAGTTCAGTCCCATACGGCTATTTGAGTTAGATAGCTGGATTTTTGGACATTTAAATGTCTGAAAGTTTCAGATTTTCTTCTCAATAGTTAGGCATTGATAAAATGCTGGACTAGTTCTAGTATTTTTATTCCCTAGCACCTCACTGATGATGCTAGAGGCAGAAACCGCGGTCTGAGGTTGAGGGTATTCTTGAAGCTTCATAAGAGTTTGTTTTTAACTTACTCTATATATAACATTTGTAAATAGGAGCTTTATTAAAATTAGGTCATCTGACTTGATTTTTTATCAATTTAATTTTAGTTTTTTGCTATTAATGCTTTGGCGATTTTATATTGCTAGAGCTATTAATATATGGTGTATCTGAACTTAGTTCAGTCCCATACGGCTATTTGAGTTAGATAGCTGGATTTTTGGACATTTAAATGTCTGAAAGTTTCAGATTTTCTTCTCAATAGTTAGGCATTGATAAAATGCTGGACTAGTTCTAGTATTTTTATTCCCTAGCACCTCACTGATGATGCTAGAGGCAGAAACCGCGGTCTGAGGTTGAGGGTATTTTTGAAGCTTCATAAGAGTTTGTTTTTAACTTACTCTATATATAACATTTGTAAATAGGAGCTTTATTAAAATTAGGTCATCTGACTTGATTTTTTATCAATTTAATTTTAGTTTTTTGCTATTAATGCTTTGGCGATTTTATATTGCTAGAGCTATTAATATATGGTGTATCTGAACTTAGTTCAGTCCCATACGGCTATTTGAGTTAGATAGCTGGATTTTTGGACATTTAAATGTCTGAAAGTTTCAGATTTTCTTCTCAATAGTTAGGCATTGATAAAATGCTGGACTAGTTCTAGTATTTTTATTCCCTAGCATCTCACTGATGACGCTAGAGGCAGAAACCTCAGTCTGAGGTTGAGGGTATTTTTGAAGCTTCATAAGAGTTTGTTTTTAACTTACTCTATATATAACATTTGTAAATAGGAGCTTTATTAAAATTAGGTCATCTGACTTGATTTTTTATCAATTTAATTTTAGTTTTTTGCTATTAATGCTTTGGCGATTTTATATTGCTAGAGCTATTAATATATGGTGTATCTGAACTTAGTTCAGTCCCATACGGCTATTTGAGTTAGATAGCTGGATTTTTGGACATTTAAATGTCTGAAAGTTTCAGATTTTCTTCTCAATAGTTAGGCATTGATAAAATGCTGGACTAGTTCTAGTATTTTTATTCCCTAGCACCTCACTGATGACGCTAGAGGCAGAAACCGCGGTCTGAGGTTGAGGGTATTTTTGAAGCTTCATAAGAGTTTGTTTTTAACTTACTCTATATATAACATTTGTAAATAGGAGCTTTATTAAAATTAGGTCATCTGACTTGATTTTTTATCAATTTAATTTTAGTTTTTTGCTATTAATGCTTTGGCGATTTTATATTGCTAGAGCTATTAATATATGGTGTATCTGAACTTAGTTCAGTCCCATATGGCTATTTGAGTTAGATAGCTGGATTTTTGGACATTTAAATGTCTGAAAGTTTCAGATTTTCTTCTCAATAGTTAGGCATTGATAAAATGCTGGACTAGTTCTAGTATTTTTATTCCCTAGCACCTCACTGATGACGCTAGAGGCAGAAACCGTGGTCTGAGGTTGAGGGTATTTTTGAAGCTTCATAAGAGTTTGTTTTTAACTTACTCTATATATAACTTTATAAGATTTAAATTAAAAGTCATTATTGACTTTTAATTGATCTAACCTTGACCTTGTACTTTAAATCCAGACAACTTAGTGAGGTGACCAACTAGCTAATAAATGAACTTGTTAATTAATGATATTTTATCAACTTTAAATAATTATCAAATTCATTATTTAATAAAATTATTAACTGATTTTCAAATTAAACATTCTTTTGATTAAATATATTGGTCTCAATTTATTTAACTCTTTTTAATTTAATTTATCCTAATTAAAACCTTTTAACATTGTAATAGATTACCCAATTTTAAAATATACTTATTATTTTTAATAGGTCTTTTTACTTTTTACTATTTCACATGCATGCTCCAAACACTCACACACATACATGCTCATTAAATATAATCATTTTTAATGCAATGAAATAAATTAGTTATTGACAGACATTTAAAATCAATTAAAACTTATCACTAATCTCAGTCAGTTATACTTACTACATTAAATTTTAATATTAAATATTTCTATATAAATTGAAGTTTAATAAATCATACCTATAATTTTTAAAACTATCCATTTTAAAATCAACAATTAAAAATTTTAACAAAGTTCAATTAATAATTTTAGACAGCATAGAGCAATTTTATTTATTATATCTATTTGAAACATGTTAAACTCTATATTAACTATTTTTTAGTTCAAATATTAATTTTATTCTTTAAAGTAAATATTAAAAAACCTAAGGTAACCTTTAAATAACCGCTAATAGATTAAGCTAATTGAATTACTTCAACTCGTACTATAAAACATATAATTTAAGATTTTTATTATAATAATGCAGTTAAAGAAATTTACTTATCATATTCTTATAAAAAAAATTAATATTTTAAAACTATCCACAAGGATGAAATATATGGTTAATATATATATATATGCATTTAATTTCATTAGCAATTATGAATAAACTAAAACAGAAAATTAACATTAAAAATAGTTGCTAAAGTATTTAACACTTACAATTACCCTACCTGCACATATTGTTTTTTTTCCATATATACACGCGATATCATATGCTTTTAAAAATGCATGTGTTGTTGTGTTTACTCTTCAAAAGATCTGTGTATGCAAATAAAGTCATGGTCATGTGTTGTTTAAATAGTTTGGTTAGTATTACTAATGTATATAAAGTGCATGCATAGTGTAAGAAAGTTTTCCAACTTTATGTGCTGATAGATAGTTGTAATACATTATAAGTGAAATGAGAAATGCACTGATATAAAACAAAAACATGAAAATATGTCTGCAGTTCAACAATTATTTCTCTTTTCATAATATATTAAAAGAAATATAAACCAGATTCTATCTTAGATTAGAGTAGTATAATGGAAACATTAAAATGGGCATAAAGATTCAGATATTTGTTACTTAAAGGTCAGTTGAGGAGCAATAGTTGTTCATGAACAGCTCATATGAGAGAGAAGGAGTAGTCAGAATTTCTGATCCAGTAGATGGTTATGTTATAGTGAAGCTGAGATTAGAGATGTACTGATAAAAATTAATGTATATATATATTCTCCTAAACTGAATATAATCAATTTAATAGACAACTACATAATTAAAATAAAAAAACTATTTCCATCAAATTGACTTTAGTTCAAACTGTATATACATGTGATGAGAAAGACTATATGTGCAACAATTAAGAGTCATCCTGTAGAAAGAAAAAAAAACAAGACACAAAGTTATCTGTCCATCTCTCATCATGCTGCTTACAGTAGGTGATAACAATTTTATTTTAATTGTAACATACTATCAAATAATAAGTATTGCATTGCAATAAATTGATGTAACAATTAATAGAATACTATAAAATATATATACCTATAATTAAACAAATTTTAAATTTATATAAGATACCCTTTTTACATCAAAATCTATATCATAATTATTCCATCTAAATAAAAGTGTCTGAATATTTAAAAAAACAAATTTAACACATCAACTAGAAGCTTAAAATCTCTAGACCTTGACATTTAAATAACAGTAATTCACAATATGAATATATATAACTTTTAATATAATGATTTTAAATCATAATGCTATTATAGTAAATGAAACATATTCTCACTAAGCATTCAATAATATGATAATAAGAAAAGTGATTCAACTTTGTTACTTTGTTTCCTTTGTTTATAAATTATCTTGAATAACTACAGCAAAATGTATGAGATTTAATCAGTCCAATTGTTTATTGTGAACTATGTATTAAACAATTTTTTATTTTTTTATTTAACAACGTAAAAGTATTACTTATTTTAAACTTTGTAACAAACATTTCAGCAATAAATATTTGATATAATAAATTACAATAAATGCTTTGTGAAAATTTATCTCATTTGCCATATCACTATTTACTTTTTAAAATAATTATATATATATACTTTGTAATTTATTGAATTATATATTTATTCCTTACATGATTATTACAAAATTTAAAATAAGATGGAATTTCTTTATTTTCTTAAGCAAAAATCAATCTATTTAATAAATAGTTCACAATAAATAATTTGATTGATTAATTTTAACACCTTCTATTGTAGTTATTCAAGACAATCTTCTTATAAACAAAATTGAAAACAAATAAATAAAAAAACTAAGGAATAAAGTGAAAATGTTTGATTATTATTGTATTATCAAAGGTTTAGTGTGCCTCGTTTACTATTTAAAATAATTGTATTGAATGTGGGTGGCTGGTTCAATGCTAAAGCTCAAATTTATTCACAACCAACTGCACATCCATGTTCTTTATGCACTTTACTAATACAACTACATATTTTTTATTTCATAGTTCTTGACTAATTATTACCTATATTAATTTTATGACACACTTACTATGCTATAAATTGTTGTATGATTAACAATAATATTCTAGCTTTGTTATCACTTAGTCTGAGAGTGATTTAAAGAGGTACAGTAGTTGGTACATATTTTTGCTACATTGAAAATTTGTGTTCCAAATTTGGTTTGTTTTAGGTAGTTAAGGATAAGAACATAATCATATTTTTTTAATGTAGATAAGTTAGTCAATTATAAGATAAAAATAAAAGATAATACATTTTTTTATAAATATCCACTGTGGAATAGTAAAAAAGAAAGTAGTAAACCATATCATTTGCCAGATGGTGAAGATTTGAGCAGTTTTTCATTCTTATTTAAACTTGTAGATGGGAATAGCTAAATATCCATTTAGTGACTATAATTCACCTGAAATAAAAAGCCTAATTTTCTTAAAAGTTTTACTCAGCATAAATTCAAAAAAGTTCATAATCATGGCAGACAGAAGTGCTACTTTTCACCATAAATTCCTGTCAAATAATGGCTGGTAAATTACTGTTTAACAATATTAGTTTATGAATGCCGATAAATTATGTCCATACGAAGATGTAATATTTATTTAAGCTAAAATGAGTGTCTTTCACTATGGTTTTTATTATATTTACGTAATTCACTTTGTATATATATTCCAAATCTTAAATTATTTTTGACAATATACTTTAGAACATAATAAAAATAATATTTTGCAGATTATGTAAAACTGATTCTTAGTCAAAAATGTTAATTTGTTTACAAATGGCAAAATGGTCAGTGTTTATTTTTCCGAACTCATTAAATGTACTGAGATAAATATGAGTTTTAAAAAATATTTTATGTATAAAATAATTAAAAGATACAAATAATAATGATGATAAGATGTAAGAATTACAAAAAATAAATAATTTCTTTTAATTCATTAATTCCTATAGAAAAACGTTAATGTAATTAAATTACAATTACTAAAAATTAACAGACATTTTTTCTTTCTTTTTTTTTTTTAATATAAAAAGTTGAAAACTTAGTCATAAAAAAGATCGTTAAATTATTAAAGCATAAAAAATGTAAATTTATTTATTTTTTCTGTCATTTAGCAATGGAAAAACTGTTAAATATTTTATGATGTAGTTCTAAATATCAAATTATATTATTGTTGTTCTTCATAGCTCTTTTATGTTGTTCTCAGCACATAAAAAATGCTAACAATAGATATTGTCGGTGAAAGGCAATCATTGTTTTAAAATAGCGGAGCTACATAATAAAGTCTCTTACTTCATTATGGTATGTTTGTTCATAATTAAACTTCTAAATATAAGTTAGTATTTGCTTTACTTGAATAAAAAAGTGTCACTTATCAAATATAATTTGAAGTATTGTTTTTAAAACTGGCTTTTCAATTGAATTGCCACTATGATTTTAAGTATTATTTATATAAACAAATTCAATAAAACAAAATGAATAAGTAAACTTGTTGATTACAAATAAAATTACTTTCATATTATCACTGATAAGATGTAAATTTTGTTTTTATGTATTATTTTTTGTCGATTATATTGCCTTACATCTTACCACATATTTTATATGATCAATATGTATAACATAGATTTTATTACAATTTAATATAAAAGTGCAAATTTTTCAATAGACAAGTATGCCACCATCTTCCCTATACAAATGCTGTAATGATTAATAACTTTTTATCTATTAGGATATAAATTTACTTATTTATTTTTAATCCCAAATATATAATGTAAACTTTAATTAAAGATTAATATGTGTGTTATTATTAAACACTCCATTTCACTCTTTTTCTCTATTTTTCAAACATAAAAACTCTATTTAATCCAATACAAGTCAAGTCCAATAATCTATATTCTATTTAAGATAAAATCAGATCTCCTCTCTAGTGCCATCTACCATAAACTTGAATAATTTGAGGATGGAAATTTAAATGCAGATGTTTATTTATTTATTTATCATATGGATTTTTTCCAACAGAAAATATAATTATTAGTGTTATGGTTCATAATTAGTTACCTGCATTTACATACATCAGTGGTTTCTAAATTTCAATTATAAATCAGAAGAATGCTATGACCATAGAATATTCTGAATCAGATGATGTGATAACAGTTGTGTTTAAAATAATAAAATCCAGCTAGTTTTATGGTTATATTAAAAAAAAAAATTGAATGGAACATCATAAGAATTCCATTTTTAATGCCATAATTTTCAGAATTTTTAAAAATGAAATATTAAATGAGATGAGTCTTAGATAATTAAACTATATTTTGAGTTATTAATAAATTCAATTTTCATAATAGTATTTTATATATTTTCTGTGAAGAAACTACTTCTTTGATGACTTATGGAAGAATATAAGTAAGAAAAGAAAACCACTACAAAGGAATACATTTGAGTGTACCAATAATAATACTCATAGTAACATTTAACTGAATATCTATAAGTTTAGTGTCTTTTTCCCTTTAAACAAGAACACAGTATTCACTACATAATTTTCTAGTGCTAAGGAAGCCAATAAAAATTAATTTAGATCAATTATAAATTAAAATGAGAAAATTAGGTTATATTACAAACCAAGGTCACTTTTAAATAACATGAAGTAAGATCATGTTTAAGTCAATTTTTTCAAAAGTTGTATTCAGAATATGAGATGTTTCTTTGTTGTTTAGCTAAAAACTTGAACTTTCTTCATTTGATTAGGAATAAAATACCAATCATAGAACATTTGCCAATCTTTTCTTATCTTTATTGAGAGATTTCTATATCAGGAAAAGATCAGTTTTGTGAAGTAAAAATAATATCACCAGCATAAATAAATTTTTCACATTCTGTTTCAAGATCTCTAATGAATATATTAGAAATATCAATTAGTTACGGAACTTCACTCTACGTAGACCATTCTGTAAAATATTGTATGTACTATTCTTATCATATAATGTCTTTTGAATATTGCTATTAAATAGTGTTTGGTCAAATAAATTGATGGTTTTTCTATTTTTAAAAATTTTGAAAGCTTTTAGAAATAGATCACTTTTCCAAACCTAATCATAAACTGCAATTAAATCAATAGAGATTGCACCAGTTTTTAATTTATTCAAAAACCTTTTTTGTACAAATTGTTAAAGATAAAATTTGTATATAGCAGCTTATTGCTGGCTTAAGTTCAACTCAACAAATAGATGACTCTAAAATATTGGCAAAATTGTTATTAATATGAATATTTTAAAAAGGTTGTAAAGAATACATAATAATGATATTGGGTAATAATATTTGGATCATTTCTCAGTTTATTTTGTTATAGTTTTGCTTTTATGTCAATTTTTGCTTTTATGTCAATTTTTGATAGTTTCTTTATAGATAATGTTGAAGAAAGGTTATACCTACCTTGCTTTCACTTTAAGTACTACATTTGTTAATGTTGTAAGTATATTATACGTTAAACCATTAAACATCACATGATCACCATCTCATGCTAGCACATAACTGTTAGTAAACAGGCAAAAAATCTTCATATCATAGTGCCACCTTGTGCTAACCAGAGTAACCAATGAATGCCAGAAGGCTGGTGTATAAAATCCCTATCTAGTGCCTACTCATCCAATATCCCCAGACTAGTTTCTCAGATCCAAGGCTCCTCACTGATGAAGGCCACAAGCCAGAAACTAGTCTGGGGATATTAGATAAGTGGTCAATAGATAGGGATTTTATGCACAAGCCTTCTGGCATCCATTGATTACTCTGGTTAGCATAAGGTGGCACTACTATATGGAGAGTTTTTGCTTGTTTATATTATATGTTCCTGTAGCCTTTCCTGATTTAAAACCATACATGACACATTCATGTTCATCGGAATTTACTAGTTTTATCAGATATGTCTTAGAAAAAAACTGTTAAAAAGAAGCTTGCAGTTCTGCTTTAATGATTCTTTTTTCATTTTATTTATCTTAGGTTTAGAAGCCTGACATTAAAGATTGGTGGTCTCATTAAAATTAAAAGTAGCACTTAATTTAATAATTTTATATCCACCAAACTTTCATGATTAGATTTTGAAAATGTTGGCTTTGATGTTGCTTTCCTATGGTTTTTCTTCATTCATTTCTTTGGTCATCATCCAGTGAGATTATAAGTTTGTCAGTTATTTTTGGATTATTGGTGAGCAATAATCTGTATAAAGATTACTGCTAGGTTTCTTCCAATCTCTAATAAATTGCTTTCAATGTCCATGAGAAATGAAATTTCTGAGTTGTTATTATTTGTTTGTTCTCCACATATCAACTCCAGTTAGTTTTTCCTAAATTCAACCTTGAAATAGGATGAATTTCAACCATTGAATTCCAAGAGTGATTGGACATTTTTTGTTATTTGTGATAAAAATGTTGCGATATCAGTTGCTCTGCAAGTAATAGTAATCTATTTTTGTAAAACAAAATTCAGAAATTGTTTTCTATCTTTCTAATTGGGAAGTATCTCCTTTCTTGGCATTGTAAAATGAGAGCACATTGTTTAAATCCATCCACTCTAAAAATTGACAACCTGCTTATTACTCATTTATATATTTCCAAACATTAACATTAGAATAAAAATCTCCAAAAAATACGGGTGAAAGATATGAGAAGAAGAGTAGGATCATTTTCTATTAGGAAGTCTGTAAATATTGCATAAATAAAAATTATTTATCTGAACAATGATTGCATTATCATTTGAACTATATTCAATAGAAGTTGTATGCTTTACTAGATGCTTTGATATAACAGTAGCCACACCATTTTTACAATGCATTTGATCAGAAATCGATATACATCCATATATTTTTAAAAAGATGTTCATTATTAGAATAATGATGAGTCTTCTGAACTACAATTGCATAAGCTTTATGCTAAATAATTAATATGAAGAACTAATTTCAATGTGAGTGCAAAACTCTACATACAATAGTGGTATCATAATCAAGCCTTTGTAATCAATGTCTGCAGGAAGATTTGTGCATACAATCCCTATCTATTGTCTATGCAACTAACATTCCCAGACTAATTACTAGCTTGCAGCTTTCATCAGTGAGAATCTTTTGATTTGAGAGCACTTCCCCTAGATATTAGGATCTAATGCAACCCTCCATCTAGATTTGGGGCTCTGAAATCCAAAGCTTTTTAATGATGAAAGCCACAAGCTAGAAACTAGTCTGGGGATGTTGGATGAGTAGGCACTAGATGTGGATTTTATGCATAAATCTTCCTCCATCCATTGATTGCAAAGCTGCACTTGGTGGACAGTTTGGTACTCTTATTAACAGCATGTGTAACATATGAAATGGTAATCATATAATTTTAAAGTGTTTCATAAGTGAAGACAAGATCATTCTGTAAATGACATACTAAGAACTTAATGATTGCTCAATCTATGCTAATGACAGTAGAATGAATGTCTTTGATAAAACAATAAATGAATTTAATATTCTGATTATACCCTATATTTTTATAAAGTAAAAAAGATAATAATTTTTAAAACATTCTGTAGAAATGAATGAATAATTCATTTCACGTTTTACAATCATATGTAACCAGTGATAAGGGTCTTTTGGCATGTTAGCATATAAAAGAATTTGTCTCCACATGGAAACCAGTCCTGATGAATTTGTTTAAAAAGAGAAAATTATAAATGCAATTAATAATCACTGATTGCTCAAGTTTAGAATAGTTGCTGAGAGTTGAAAGCTGTTTGTGTTTTATTATATTGTATAAGTTGGAGAGTCAATGATTTTTGTAATACATTTTAATGATGTCAGTATTTATTGAAAAATTAGTTTGTAAAATATATGCAAAGAAAAGTTAGCAAATTTGATATAAATATTAATGCAATTTGTGTATTTATCTAACATTTTTGTTTAATTATTGCTAATTATTCACACTATTAGAAAAAAATAAATTCATATATGTTCCAATGAGGATATAGATTTATTTTGGGTTTTATTAAAGACCTTTAATTCTACTATACTATGCATAGATTGAGCAATCATTGGGTTTATAATTCATTGTTTGTGTTTGCCTCAGTTATATCAGTCAATGTCTTCTGAAAAAATAAATGTAACAACTAAGGTTGTTTCTTAATTTCTTGATGAAACTCCAATAACATTTAGAAGGATGGAATCTGTAAAAATAATAAGTTAGAATCTTTTCAAGATGTCTTACTTCATAATTTTTTATGGTTTAAATAATATTTCTTTTTATTTGTTCAAATTCAACTAAATAAGATCTTACTTTTAAGTTTATCTTAGTTGGTGAATTTAAATCTTAATTTACTTATGAGTTTACCTAACCTTTACACATTGTTGTGAAATAACTTGTCTTTGATATCTAATAGATAAAAATTAAAAAGTCCAGATAATATTTTAATGTTGGTTGGTAAAGGGATATTTATCAGTTCTTTGCTTAGAGATAAACTAAGTTTTTTTTTTTTTAAAAAAATCTTCTCAAACCCTCTTTATCTGGCAATTCTAATGAATATTTCTTTATTTTTCATTGACCTATGACAGTTTGTTAGAGCAACTTTTGGCCAGAAGTGGGCTATTTAATTGTTATTTTATTTTTATAGATATATAATAAACATCTTTTAAATATTCTTTTTCAATATTTTTTTTTATTGACAAAAAAAAATTCACAATAACTAATCAAATCACATTATAAAAACTCTTTGAATAAATAAACTTATAGGGATTGAAAGTGGTCAATTTTTTTTATATATATAATTTGGAAGGTTTTATATCAATACTGTATTTTTTAATATTCCTATCTGCCTTAACTTTAATTAATTGAATTTTAAAATAAAATTTAAAAATAAGTTCCTAGCATATGCAATGCAAATATACTTTTCTATTTCACTCAATATACGTTAGATTGTAAAGCCTATGAAATCTCTTCTATCAATATCTCAGATTAGGTTTTACAGTATAACTTTCATAAGTTAGGGTTTTTAGATCTGGATTTAGTGCACCTGCATAGAAATGTAATAAAAATAGCATCTATTGATTATGTAAACTTACGTTATAAATGGTAGAACTACAATAAAAATAATATAGCTTTTCTTTTGCTTCCAATAAGTGATTTTATGCTTTGTAATATTTAATATCACACAATTTATAAAATATATAGTTCTATATAATAATAATTTTTATTCATTATATTAGAGATTATCCAATAATGAATAATATTTATGTAGTGTAATTTTCACTACACAATTCTCACACAAGTAGGGACTGTTTTCTATCTGCTTTTAACACCTTGTGGAGGGATGTAATTATAAACATATGACCAAAGACATGTATCTTTTTACACATGTCTTTAGTCATATGTTTATAAGCACACCCCTCCATGGGTTGTTAAAAGCACATAGAAACTAGTCCTTCCCTTGTGTGAGAATGGCGTAGTGAAAATTACAGTACAGAAATATAGTTTTATATATTTTCTTGATTGTTCCTAGTTTGTTACTAAGCTTGAAATTGTAGATTATCTGTTCTCCATGTCTACAATCTATGTTCAAATTGAAATCTGATTATTTTGTCTGGCCCATCTCATTCAGGATTTTTCTTTCAGATAGCTGGATCCAACTTAGCTAACTAGTTTATATCGATTGGTAAATGAATATTTAGATATACTTATTTAGCTGGGTAGTAAGTTATCTGTGAAATATCCTTTATATTATCATCAGTCTAATAAATCACTTCAGTATTCCTGTATGGAAGAATACTAAAGAGAAGTATGCATTATACCCAAAATATTTTTATCTTCCTATATAATATAATTATATTTAAATTACTATAAATTTAATAGTCACTAGACTATAATATGTTTAATGGATTTTCTCATGAGATGAAATTAAAGATTGATTATGATGTGCCTTGATCAGTTTATTACTACAGATGGAAACATAATAGATGAAATTAAATCATAGAATTAAACTTAGTTGGAGTGCTTTTAGTAGAAATGACTTAGTTTTTTTTTTTTAAAAAATGCCTATATGTTTGAAAAGGAAGATTTTTAATAAATGTGTTGATCTTATTTATTGATATGATAGTTAGACACGTAATAGAAGAGCAATACAGAGACTTCAGATCACTCAAAGAAGTATCGAGAGATATATGATAGGACAAACAAGGAGAGATCAAAATGCAATATATGGGTAAGAAAACAAACAGGTGTCACTGGCATTGTTAAAATAATTAAGACTGAAGTGAAGTTGATCTAAACATATTCCTAGAAGAGATGATAATAGATGGACAATTGAAATCTTAAACTGGATTCCAAGAGGTTATAAATGACCAAGAATAAGATCACATGTTAAATGAATGTATAAAGTAAGAAAGTGTGCATGGGTGATATAGAGAAGAGAGATGAGATATAAAAGAAGATGGATTGAACTTGGTGAGACTTTCATCCTGCAGTGGATTGATGATAGTGACAATAATGATGATTAGACTGCGATATATAATATAGAACAAAAAGTTGTAATTATTTATATATATATAATTAACATTCTTAGATATTGTGTAATAATACAGAAAGTAAAAAGTAAATAATATAATCCAAGTAAAAAGTAAATAAATAATCTTTAAAAAATCCATTGTAGGACGATGGCCTCTCCAATACCTCCTCATAAAAAAGAATGAAGTTGAAGGCAGTACTCACCAGGTTTCTTAATTGCCGGTAGTGAAGATTTGAGTTATATATACTACTTTTTCATTCATATTGCATATCTATCGGGTTGACTATGTACTGACTATCTGAAATAAAAAAATCCAAAATCTCTTGAAAAAATTTTCAAATTTGCTAAACCATGTTTGAATTCAGATTGTATAAACACAATCGCATATACAAACTATAATTATTAAGACACTCATTAATTTTTATATTCCTAACATAAACTGCTATTAAATTTTATGTAATTAAACACAGATCATTTAATAAGTTGTGTATATGGTTTTGATTTTTTAATTACACTTTTGCTAGAAATCTTAGAAATGATTATCTAGGCCCTTATACATGTAAGTAAGAGAGTGTTTCCAAAATACTAAAGTTTTTTTTTTTTAAATAATTAGAACATTTTAATTATAATTTTCATTGTATAATAGCCGCTTTTCTTGATCTCTATAAAATATAAAATAATCAGATTTTGAAATTGTCAAACTAAAACAAATCCTCTCCCTCCTCCCAATTTCTCCCAAAACGCCTCTATTCAAATTATTTAATTTACTTAAATAGCACTTAGTATATAGTAAGAATTTAGTACACTAAAAAAAAAAGTAAATAAAGTATAAGAATAACTATTTGCACACACCTTAAACATTTAAAATTAATTAGCCCTAACTTTTACTTTTGATTTCATAGCAAATAATCTTAACTGAAAAATTATTTTTTTAATAAGGGAAAGCGCTTATCATAATCGTTTTATGAAAAATAGACACTTTTAAAAATAAAGAGCTATAAGATAGCAGCTGTATTAGTGTAGAATGCTTTGTATAGCCTATAGGTTATGAATTTTGACTATTGAGAACATAATTTTCGTTTGGATTAGTCATCTCATAAAATAATGCAAAAACAATAGACACTTTAGCAATTATATACTATTAATACATTAGCAATGAATCTCTAATATATATATTTAAAGGTTTGAAAATACTATTATTAATATTAGAATCGATTAACGTTTTTAGTTTTTTGCGTGCTCTTCTTTAAAGTTTTACATCATTGTTTTTTCTTCTAAAATTTGTAAGAAAATAAAAGGGAAAAGTTTTTATTACGAACTGTACTAGCATAATAGGAATATTTGGTAGCCTATTTCCGAATCAAATTATAAATGAATAAAGTATATATATGGAAAGTAAAATGTAATTTTAATTTGACTTAATTATTTTATCTTACTTACTCAGATCTTCTTTCACTTGAACACAAAACTTGATTTCTTAACAAAAGCGAAATTTATACAAACTGACATAATAACATAGTTTTCTTAAGATAAAAAGAAGTTGGGCAAGGAGGGGAGCAGGTGTAAAAAAACGGGAGGCATTTCTTTAATCATCACGTACTCTAGGATTTTGACCAAGGTTATTGGTTCCGCTCCAGTTAAAAATCAACTTGTTAAATAAGTAGACAATAAAATATTCTATTTTCAATTTTTTTTTATAATTTATAAAAATGTATTTACAAAAAATTATATTGTTTATCAAATATTTAAATACATACATATTCTAAGAGAAACGTGTTCGGTGGTGGCATAGAATTTTCAATCATACGACATGAGTTTGAATCCAGACAAGTAAAATTGAACACTTTACAGGTTTCAATCAAATTTAATATTGTCCTTTTAGATATACAATCCCTGTCTAATCTAACTTATTATCTTATATTGATTAATAAGAAATTATAAAATAATTTCTAGCTTGAGAGTAAAAAAAGAACAGAGATAAAAACCATTCAACTACTGTTATTTTTTTTTTTGCTAGAGTTCGATTATTTAGCTACTTCATTTATTTTCCGAAATTAAGTTAATAAAACATATATTATAACCTTACAAAGGGCGACCAAGAAATCATAAAGCAAACTTTAGATTTAAACACAGGTATGAATCTACAATGCATTAAATAAACATATAAAATAAGTCCTCCCATAGACTAAGTTCATAACAATTAAATAAGTTCTCTCATAGGCTAATCACACAGTAATTAATACATTACTTTACAAAATGTGAATAGACCAACAACGGTTGATTCATAATTTATTACATTTTACAAACAATAATAATGAACAGTTATAATAATCTCAGTTCTTAAATATTAAATAATTCAATTGTAAGAATACTAACTTTGCAATGATAATCTAAAATAATAAGTAATTTATAGGGGATATAAAATCAGACTTTCACACGACCCTCAACTATCCACACTATCTCATACTGCTGACACACTTGATCACACACATGTCAAAAAAATAAATAATCACCAATATAAGTATTTCGTGCTAAATCAGCACTTGTCAATTGATCCAGATTATCATCTCTATACATATATACAAGCAATAATCAGCTTATATTAAGATAGCCAATCTTCATACTTTAATAGACAGGCTTCAATTTACTTCACCCCACAACTATTCGGCAATCTATTTCATTGAAAATCTTATGATGGAATGTTCAAAGCCTACATTGGTGCCAACTTTCTCATCCTACCCATGTTGACCATTAATCACTCTGACCCCTCATGTACAGGAGATAATCCATTTACATACATATATGAGGGATGAGCAGACCTTACAGCACTCTATTTTAATATATAAATTTTTTCTATTGTACAGGCTTGTTCATACCTGCACTCCAATATGTAATATATAGGGGTTTAAACTCAGTCTTTCACATGACCCTCAAAGGGCTTTGAGCATTCCATCATCACATTTCCAATGAAATGGATGGCTGAAGAATTGCAGGATAGAGTGAATTAAAGCCTGCCATTAAAGTATGAAGATTGGCTATCTTAATATAACTGAGCATTGTTTGTATATATGTGTGGAGATGATAATCTGGGTGCTTGTTTAGCACGGAATACATATATTGGTGATTATTTATTTTTTTGACATGTGTGTGATCAAGTGTGTCACCAGTATGGGATAGCATTAGTTTAAGGTCATGTGAAAATCTGAGTTGAAACCCCCTATATATTACATATTGGAGTGCAGGTATGGAAAAGCCTGTAGAAAAAAACATCATTCTAAAATAT
Organism: Epiperipatus broadwayi; assembly: GCA_028023455.1. NCBI lineage: Eukaryota > Metazoa > Onychophora > Udeonychophora > Euonychophora > Peripatidae > Epiperipatus > Epiperipatus broadwayi. The sequence continues at coordinate 5,512,414 of JAQFVV010012425.1, read as the reverse complement.
ATCGCTGTAAGGTCTGCCCATCTCTTGTATATGTGTATGTAAATGGATTATGTCCTTTAAATGAGAGGTCAGAGTGACTTATAGTCAACATGGGTAGGATGAGAAGGTTGGCACCAATGTGGGCTTTGAGCATTCTATCATCAGATTTTCAATGAAATGGATGTCTGAAGAGTTTTGGGGTGGAGTGGATAGAAGCATGTCCATTAAAGTATGAAGATTGGCTATCTTAATATAAGCTGAGCATTGATTGTATATATGTGTGAAGATGATAATATGGACCAACTGATTCTTTACTTATTGATTTTAAAAATTAACTTCGAATATATCATTCATATTGGAAGTTTAAAAAGATTTTATCACAATAAGTAGCAACTTTATTTTGTTTTCTTAAATGTTTACCAACAAGGAACTACATTCATATTTTTTAATATAAAATATGAGGTATATTTCAAACTATCTTATGTTTTAGACTGTAGGAACATCTTGCAACATATTCGTGATATACATACATAAATGTTTAGTATTTATTATTAAATAATTTGAAACTTATAATCAATTACATATGAAGATGTCAAACTACCGTCAATTAATGATTTATTGTATATTCAATAAGATCGTATGTGTACATATTGATAGTTTATGATATATGTAATCAATACTTTCTGATTAATAAATTTAAATTAAATCAATTAAAATTTTCTAAATGTTTGCTCAATAGTGCAATGTGAATTAATTAATTAACAACATTAGAGTGAGGACAGATAAATTATATCGAAAAATTTATTTGAAATAACAATATTATATAAACTAGAAATCAAATTACAGAATTGATAAGTAATAATAGTTATATTATTTTTTAATTGAATTCTACTGTTAATATTTAATTAGACAGAAAAGGAATACAAAGCAGAATACTGTATGAATATACTAATATTCAAATATAAGTACAGTATCTATACTAAATTTAATATAATTTAAGGAACTTATATTTCAATATTACTTATTCAGCCTGTATTTTGTCCATCCCTCTTCTGGATAATTAAATAGATATATTAAGATCCTATATGTGAGGCATCAAGGTAACTTAAAGTTAATATGGGTATGGCAGTAATAATGCTGGTAGTCATGTGTTTGTTGATTTTTTTTTCAGGATCAAGAAACATGGTGGTGCTCATTATCCACCCGACTGTCATCTTTATTTTTTTCCAACGAATGATGTATTACCCTGAAGGCATATTAATCTAATCTTGCAATCTTTAATGTGCCAAGTCCACATGATCTGTGGACAAATTTAGCGATTGCATTTGTCTGCAAATCACTTGGAAATGTTATCTTAAAGATCGGAAGATCAGACTGATATGGCTTCAGGATAATATGTCATTGGTTGGAAAATACTAAAGATCATCATCATCATCATCATCATCATCATCATCATCATCATTATTATTATTATTATTATTATTATTATTATTATTTATGTTATTCTCCTTTATTTCTATTTTATTTAATATTTATCAATACTTAAAATTTAATATTTTGTTTTCCTTCTCCATGTTATTTGTATTTGGAAAGGATTAGAAGCAAGCATTACAATTTTAAAAGAAAGCTAAAATTTGAGCTCTTGCATATATATATATATATTGTAACTATTTAAATTAATATAAGATTTGTAACTATTTAAATTAATATAGAAATACACCTCTCTCAGGTGTGTGGCATATTTCAATCCCTATTTGGCATGCCATTTGTAACTATAATTTGTAACTATTTTAATATGTCACATTTGTAACCATAATAAATATTTAGATAGGGGAAATTATTAATTATTAGATATATGCCTATCCAATCTGTACCATTTGTAACTATATTAATCATCATAGCATAGATAAAGAAATTATAGAATCACTGTGCCACTTGAAAATATCAGCATTAAAGATTCTTGGTATTTATTTATATATTGGGGCAGTCATTTGAACAATAAAACATACTGGCCATTGTCATCAAATAAAAATAATATTAAATATAGCAACTGAATAAAAGTACCCACTGTGAAATTCCTGGAGTGCCTTATGCTTATCTCCAATACTAGGTTCTTCTAACAAAGAATCCTTCCTATTCTTCTTTCCAAATATATAAGACCATTCATGGTCATATGCACACACTGGTTCTATTCATGACAACTTATGATATATATATATATATATATATATATATATCATAAGTTGTCATGAATATAGATATATATATATATATATATATATATATATATTCTATAAAACTAATATTATGAAGTTGGAAAGGGATGATATCACTCTTTATTCAGTTTAGCTAAGTACATGTGTTTTCCCATGAGCGCCACTAGATTGTTTTCCATCTAGATAAGTATCTGTTTATAGTGTACTTGAGTTCAAACTCATTCAGTACATTTTTATTACATATGACTTGGATGACTAATGAAAAAAATGACATTCTTACATTTTATCTATATTGATAAAATTACAAGATCCCAATATTACCAAAGTTTATACTATAGATCAAAGATTCTTATAGACATTGCTAGCTCATTTATGTATATTGATGAACGGACATGTATAATCCTATTAATGGCTTCCAAACAAGCATGTGAAGACCATTATTGATATTGATGGCCATTTAACTAGATTATTTATCACAATAAAGGTAATAATAATGATGATGATAATAATATCATAATAATAATGATAATAATAGTGATATCATAATAATGATTATAATAGTGATGATGATACCAGCGATGACTTATTAATAAACTCACAACAATAAATTCATCTTTATAAACTTATAGGCATCTATTAAAATTATCCTATTTCATACTGGGATTTAATAATACTAGTGGTGATGATTGATCATCATGAATCTCTTTGCATAATATTCAATTTTCTATAAACCCCTATTTACTAAAATATATTCATTACGCTAAACATTAAATTTAATGATTATAATTTATTAATGATGATTGATGGCGATCATAACTTTTATATAGTATTATTTGAAACATTTTTTAACCAATAACATGATATCCATCTTTGATGAGGATGATCTAAACTCATGGACACAACACAATTTTAGCTTTCTATTGTTGAACTATAATTATCAAAATTTGGTTATTCTCAAGCATAATCCTTAAATACTTAAATATCAACATTCTAGTTTACCTATTATTTTGCGGACGCTTAATATTTGCAAGTGATTGCTCAATATATACGAATGGTAATACTTAATAACTGCAAGCAATCATGATGAATTAAAATGATAGAATTAAGACAAGAAAAAAACACAATATTCTTAATAATAACTCGGAAACCAATTAAGATATATAATTATATTTTATTAACACTACTACTCTCTCTTTCCTTCTTTAAAGTCAAATCAACAATTAAATAAATGGCTTATTACCATATTAATTCAATACAAAAATTAATATAAAAAATTTATATAAGTATAAGCAAATAAATCTAACATATAGGTTTGTCATTTTTCTTGATATCTTAAAATAAGCTGACTTAAATCAATATTAGAAAAAAAATACATATTCTATAAATGCTTATTTAAGACTTTTCTTACTTATCATATCATAAAATAAATTTCAGGTGTAACTTGTATATGTTATTTCACTTCCATTCAAATGTAATGCCCTACTTTTCAATTTACCATTTTAAACTAATCATATATAACCTATTCTTTGATGTGTTTGGATAAGCAGTTACACATGCACACATTCAGTAATGTTAACATATATGTTTAAAATGTATACCCACAAATTACATATATAAAATATTTTTTTTGCAACCTTATAGCGAAAGAAAATAAAATACATGATATCAATTTTTTAATATGCAACAAGATAAAATAAAAATAAAAAACATTATAAATGCATATATCTATAGGTTGCTCATTATCATTAACAACTGAAGAACAATTAAAAAAAAAAAAAACATTTCAACATTACAATATATAATAAAAAAAATAATAAATAAAAAAAATAATGAAAAATTTAAGTTTAAATATTTAAACTATGTTTGTGCTATGTTGTGTGATATTGCAAATAACTATAGATAAACAAGTCTTTAATGTTTCTGTATCAAAAGAAAAATTGCTTTGACCTGTAAATCAAGGTTTACTTTTAATAAGCAAGAATAAAATCGGTTAAAGAAAGTTCATATTTACCCGTTTACTTTTTACTTCTTATTAATGTCCTGAGTTTGAATTTTCAGACTGCTTTTCTTTGCTCAACAACAAAAAAAAAAAAGAAAGTTATTGCAGATACTTTTAAGATAATGCTGAATCAATTGACTTGCTTGTTTCTTCAATTCTATTATTATTCATTGTTGATTGGCTTCCTTCTACCATTTTAAAAAAAAGTTATTATAAGTACTTTTGAATAAGTAGGTACCGGTGGATTTGCTTGTCTCTCTCCTTTTAAAAAAATAATTGCTGTTGACACTTTAGATGATTGAGGTAAATTAACAAAAATTTGATTCATGGCTTCAAACTTGGTTCTACATGGCTTTTATAAATTTTCTTTTCCTCCTATTTCCTCTTCTCCATTCATTCGAAGGTAATGAGCTTTTAATAAGCCAGGAACCAGAAAAGAAGCATTCCATATAGCTTGTGTGGTTGGCTTCAAACTCTATCATTTTGTTGGTTATTACTTGATATATGACTTCATAGACAGATCAGCTATTTTAACTCATTCTCTATTAACCAGGAAGCAGAAAAAAATGGTTTAGCAATGCAGAGGCATAGTATTATGCATAGCCAAATATGTTAATATCATATTTATATAATTGTTAATAACTTCTATTAAATTCAATCTTGTTCCAATGTTTTCCTCTCTTCTTTAATATTGCTGGAAATTGTTTATATAGACGCACATCTTCGTCTATATTGACTTTATACCAGAGTCTTTTACTTCATTTCCTTTCTCAATTTTTAAAGAGTGAATAAAAAAAATCAAATCGCTTACTTTTCTCCTTTTTTTTTTTAACATTAATAACAAGGAAGGACCGACTGAGTTGAGTCTCAAAATAATAATCACTGAGTTACATCTCACTTTAATAATAATAATCTGAGTGACTGTCTCTCCAAAATATTCATATTGAGTCTCTAAAATAAAATCATACTGACTGATCAAAAAATAAAATCATACTGCCTGATCATCTCTCTAAAAAAAAAAATTAATGACTGAGTGATCATCTCTCTAAAAAAAAAATTAATGACTAAGTGATCATCTCTCTAAAAAAAATTAATGACTAAGTGATCATCTCTCTAAAAAAAATTAATGACTGAGTGATCATCTCTCTAAAAAAAAAAAATTAATGACTAAGTGATTAAAAAATTGTTTCAATCATTTATATCGCGAATTTCAACCAAAGCAAAAAAAACATCTGGAAACCTTATCTTAAAAAAAAAATCAAAGCTTCACAAGTTTGACATCGGTCACAATCAATAAAGACTTAAAATTGATCGCTATCGTTATCTACATCAAAGCACCTCTTTTGTAAAAATAATCTTAAGACACCGACAACAACAAACCTGGAATCTATAGCCATCAGAAATAGGTGTAAAAGCATCTTTGTGTTTGTACAGATGTATTCATTCTTTCACACGTGTACATTTTTTTTATCTTCTAATCTAATAATCTCCATCGCCTTATTTTACACTTTTTGTATCTACTCTATTTTAATAAAACCAAAGTTAAATAATATGACACCTTATTTAATAAAAATATATATAATAAATCATTACCAAATATTATTACCCTCTACATAATGGTTTATTCATTAACTATCTATAAATTTATAATAATAAATACACATATATAAATCCTCATATATATATAAAAGAAATTTTTTTTTAATTAAATAATATGTATGTATGTGAAATGAGTCATATATCTACAATATATATATATATATATATTGTAACTAAATTATTTATGTGCCCCAAAAATATATATAGCCATTGTAACTAAATTATTAAAGCAGACTATTGTAACTTAAATTATTAATGGGACTAATGTTCAATTTAAACATTATAACTCAGATATTAATTCAAACAAGTTGTCCTTTAAATCATTGTAACCAAAATACATTGTAGCCAAAATATTAATTATCAATCAAAAGGGCATTGTAACTTAAATTAATTTCTACTTAATATTTTTAATACATTGTAGCTAAAATATTATATCTGCTTAATATTCTCACAATATATATAATGTCTGTGTCTTGAGGGAGGAAAATGATGATGAGATAGATATAAATCCAACTCCAAGATAGAAAAATAATATCATAATAATAATGATTAGAAACTAGTCATTTCAGTTATCTGGTATCTGGCCTATTTCAAACCCTAGTTAGGCAGCCATTGTATCCTCAATAAACAAGTATCAACACACTGTAACATAAATAAACTATTAAGACATTATAACTCATGAAATAACATCAAGTGGGAGAGTACATGGGTAACCCAATAAAATATTTCCTCAATAAATCCAACAATAAATCTTACCTACTTTTATCTCTTGGTTTGGTATTAAGTGCATATTAAAGTGAATAACAAGTGAATATGGTTTAGCAGGGTGCTACTAGGCTAACTGAACCTAGACAAAGTTATATTCTATAACCTTTTTGAATGTACCAGGTTTGAACCCCTTTGATACCTTATTTCTATCAAAAATGTAGGATTTTGCTTTTAGTCCCATATCACCGTATGCACTAATATTAATTTACACAAAACATCCTTAAGCTACAGCAGGGTATATAAAATGCATCATACAGAAATTATCTCCTAGATTTTTAACAAGATAAATGCATTTCAATATCTCTATAAGTTTTACTAGCTCATATTATACTATTAATTTAGGATGGCAATTTATTCATCCTTGAATGATGTAGATGATGGAATGGTGGTTATTATAATGATTCACGAATGTCAACTAAATACCATGAAATCACTTATTTATTTATGGCCTTTAAACATTTATCAAGCTCATTAATTAAAACACGATGATGATGATTATAATGATAATGGTTTCAACTACAGCTTTAGAACCAGGCCTCACCTTAAATTTAGTTTTACAGAAATTCATAACTATTGGTTAATCTTAGTATATCTAATTATATCTTAAACAGTTAATATTCACCAGTGATGATGAATGATCACAACTAATAAAGAATACCCTTAATAAAATATATACACCTCATTTAATAAAACAAATTAACATTTATTACTGCATTTCTAACATATACATACAATTTCTAAATAGACATGAAAGTTTATATGAATAATAATAATAATAATAATAATAATAATAATAATAATAATAATAATAATAATAATAATAATAATAATAATAATAATAATAATAATTGACTATTTTGAAATCATAACATTAATTTTAAGTTCTTCCCTCTTTCCCATTAATGATATAATGTATATTAAATTGGATACCAAATTTGCTAAGATTTTCAATCCACAAAAAAATATTTCATATAAAAAATAAACAATCTTTTTGTACACATACTTTTATAACCCAACATGTAAAGTAGAATGATTAATGAAAAAAAAATGTTAGTGGAATTGAAAGAAGATTTCCAGAAACAAGTTTTTAAATTACTTCTCCCCCTCCCTTCTAAGCTATCGAGACTATTCCTTAACTTAAAACAAAATAATCCAATATTTTTAATGCTTTCTATTACTCTCACATTCATACACCATTATATATCTGTGACAAGTTAATATATCACTGTGTGTGTGTTGATACCCTTAGAAATAAAATATTATTTAAAAACAAATAATACAAAAAAATATTTGTACATATTAATAACATCTCATAACTCTAGATTGATAGACAATCATACCCTTTTAAAAAACAAAATTCATCAATGAGTGGGTATAATAATTTTAGCATACACAAAATCATTAATGAAGCTTATCTATTATTACTAAAGAAATTCTTGTTTTAAATCGATTTTGGTTGTTTTTAAAGTTCTGAGATAAAAAAATATAAAAAGTTTATTACTAAAATTTTACTAATAGTCTCTGATATCATAAAAGAAAATATATAATGAAAATTCATATTACCAGTCCCTTTTATTTTGTGGAGGCTTCCAAGAGTTCAAACTTAGCTTGTTAAATGTCTATACTTTTGCAGCAAACAATTTCTGCAGTTCACTAGAACAGTTTCTTTTCTTGAGGCTTATAATTATTTGATGATGATGATGATGATGATGATGAGGTTATTTGCTTCAGTGGCAACCATTTGGCACTGGAACTGTCTCTTCCTTTCTTGTTAAGCATAATTATTCTAATAGATGGAGTATATCAGTTGTTCTCATATTTATAATTTTGCTTGGGTTTAAATTCAGTCACTGAAATAATTGAACTTATTAATTATTTTCCTTTAGCCTTCAAATGCAGTTGAATGTTTTCTTCTATTTAAAACATCTTATTTCTCTCAATCAGTCATAAGGTGTAGAATACTTTTAATTCAGACAAACTCTATTTTTTCTTTCCTATATGATATGCAGTCTCGATGGTGTGTGAGATTGCCCCAGATGAGATACATATAGATTTTTAATCCACCATCCTTATATTTTCAATCTCCAAAAAAAATCTCTATATAAAAAAATAATTTCAAATTGAGATCTTGCAGAGTTTAAAATTTGTCTCTTCCCTAGTTTCAATATTTAAAAAAAAATCTCTCAACTGATTTTCCGGACTCTTTTTATACCTTATTTTTCAGTCAACTCATTTAATTAGAGTGGTAGTGTGACTTTCTTTATCTTCTGGTTAAAGAAAAATATGAAACTTCACACCACCATGCTTTCCAGACAAATTTTGTTTTGAAAGAAAATGGTTTTAATCACTTTTCTTCACATCTCCATCATAAATGTCACACCTGAAAATTTGAGCTTCTTTCTTTGATCAAGTTGATGGGAAAATTTTAAAGCTATATTTTTTACATCGTCTAAGCTCCCATAAAACAACAATCTTTTCTTATAACACAAAATTGTGAAGCAAAGAATCTAACAGTTTTAACTCTTTTTTTTTCTTTTTTCAACCTTTCAATATGTGTAAATATAGATTTATTTATGTAATATACACACTATCATTCAAATAATTTATAAAACTGGCCTCTTAAAATAATCTGAATGCTTTTTAGAAATTATACTTTTAATATTTAAAATTAAATCCTTACCACTGTTTTAAACCCAAATTACAACTATAGAAAAAAATAGAAGCATAACAAATTACAACTATAGAAAAAAATAGAAGCATAGAATAAAATAGTAGAATCTAGCTTAAAGTGTAGACTAATTTTGAAGAAAGTTATTATTTGAAATTTGAAAATGACAAACTGAATAGCTTGTCCCCACACACACTGCCTATATATGTGTTATAACCTTACTTTTTAACAAAAAAATTTAACTATTGAATAATCAAAAGGTGTGTACTACTGTTTTTGAGTTTTGTCAACACACTAACAACTAATAAACATAACTGTTTCCCCCATTCTCTTTTTGTCTTAGGCTTTTGGAACTTGATCCTGTAGGGTTTAAACTTGGGTGTGCTACAGCTTCCTTTCCTATATAAAATGTGATGATGATTTTTGTTCCATATTTTCTATCATGCACATTACTACAAATTTAGCTACTGGCTGAATTGAAATGGCACAATATATATGACAATTCACTAGAATAAAACTACAAATATTTTAAAAAATGCCTATATAAAATTAAAAGATAAAATTAAAATATAAAGATGACAAAATACGCTGAAGCTGGCTATAGCAAAGGATATTAATTTTCAATTTTATACAGGCATTTTTTTTAAATGTTTGTAGTTTTATTCTAGTGAATTGTTTCATTATACTTATATTATTTGAATATAAACCTAAAGATAGAATATTTTTGGAACACCAAGGAGTTTATGAAATTCCATGTTTACAGTGCTCAAGAAGCTATGTGGGTCATTCTAATAGATGAATAAATGTCAGAATTAAGGAACGTAGAAATGCTTTTAATCAAAAAATTAGTACATCAGTTTTTACTTCCCATTTTTTAGAAATTGGTCACAAACCTGATTTTGACAATACAAAAATACTTGCAAATTTGGAACGATATGATTTAAGAACCATGAGAGAGTCAATTGAAATATTAAAAAGACCTACTGGTTTAAATAGGGCTGATGAAGCACAACATATTCCAGCTATGTAGAAACCTCTCATTTTATCCAATATTAACTTGAAATTAATAGGTGAAAAAACTGAGGGAAATAAACATTTTGATAAGCCTCATATTGTGAATGCTGAACTACTTCAAGTTCAACCTCACTTCTCATCGCGTACTGAGTCACATTATTCTTTGAGATCTAACAAGATTGTTCTTTCAAAAGTTAACCTTGATAATGGCGGTTGCTAGTCCATCAAAATATCGGTGTTTAATGGAAAATAATACACGGTGCAGCCCAAAAAGTTATAATTTATCTACATTATACAACCGTGAAAACATTAAATATAATATATATATATATATTGTAGTGATGAGCTACAAACTGCCACACCATCCAGTTATTTAAGATACTCTACCAATTGGAGCCTTGTAATATATTAGCTTAACCAATAAGTTGCTAAGCAAATTGACATATTAACTTTTTTTTTCTTTCCAACATATACATGTGTATAAAGATCTTTTTATTTTTAAGGAGGTAATAAAAGCCATTAAATTACTAGGGAGAAACAGATAGGTATATTAACACTGGAATAAAAGGGTATTATATGTTAATAATTGGGGATGACTATAAAAATAAAATAGAAACTTACACATAAACTTAAAAATAAAATAAAAACAAAGACTGAATTAAAAACTAAACCTAAACACATGGCACCATTTGTAGAGATGAGATTTGTAGAAATGAAATTTAAAATATTGATAAATTATTATTTTTAGTTATAATCCCATTTATTTATATTATGTCATTTAAACAATAGGAAATGTCAAGGTTAAAATGTTTAAAATAACTTCACGCGACCGAAACGCAGGATTAATTGTTATAATTGTCTTCTGTTTTTTTTTTTTTAAGAGAGAACAGTATTATTTTTTTTGGTTTAAAAAAAATAGTTTTCGAATACAAAATGGATCTGAATATTCGAATTCAAATATATAAATATTTTTTTTTAAATATTAATCAAAGTGATCAAAAGCTGAAATTTTAAAGCAATCATTTGAAGGGAAATAAATGATTTGAAAGTAAGAAGTTTTAAATTATTTGCTGATTAGATAAATTTTAGCTAAATTTAAGCGTTGCAGTAATATTCAATAAATAATTGTTTTGATAAATAATAATATCGTCATTGAAATCTTGAGCAGCAAATGAATCAATAAATATATATTATTTTTATATCATGATTGCTTGCTGAAAAGTTTTTACCATGGGGTAATAATATGTCATCGATAAAGCCATGAAAGTTTAAAGATTTTACCTGCCCATTTAGGAGAAACTTAAAAACCATCTTTGCTTTAAATAAAATGCCTAAACAAATCCAAGACAGGATAATTGGAGAACATTATTATTTTTTGACTCAGACAAGAAACTTCTATTCTTCGTGGGAGCAAAACTTCATCTCCATTCCTAGGAATTTATTTAATAAATGAACAATTTCCAGAAGACTTATCGAACTTTAATTAACATAATGGGATAAGAATTGTAATTTTTGTTTTATTATTTTGTCTATTGTAAATTTTATGTATTATTTTCGTTTCTACAAATGGAAGCTAATGTGTATAATTTTGGAGTTACTCTGTATGAGAGTAATAAGGGGGGGGGGGAATTAGATTTATATACATATATTTTCATCATCTCTAATTGTATATAAAAAAAAATAACAGTTTTGACCGCCCCATCTGACTGACTTTTGACAAAATTTGGAGGTAAGAAATTTTAATATTATCTTATAGTAAGCAAAACACAATGATATTTTTTTTTACTATTATTAATTAAGCTTACTTTTGTATTGCTTTTATAAATCAATGATTTATAACCATTGAGGTATCTAGAAAACAGAGGTCTTTTTATTGTTGTTATGTTGGTATACACATTTTAAATTAGTCAGCTAAATTTGCAATCACATATACATATTATAATTTTCCATATTCGTTGTTGTAAATAATTAGTCAAGTACATGAACTTCTACCATTGGGTTTATGGCAAGGGTTTTATTTTATTAATATCATTGTAGTTATCGATATGGTAGAATTTCATCCTGACAAAATAAATTATATATATCAGATTTAAGTGTTATTCATATTGCATATTTTTTATTTATTTGTCAATCAATAAATGTTTATATAATTTGTTATTTTAATCTGGTCTCTAACTCATCATTATTTCAATATCCATCACCAGCTTTATAGTTCTTCATTATGCACATACCCATTATAAACATTATAATCTTATTTAGTTTTACACCTATTAATATTATTACTATGATAGAGGAAATACACATACATATTTAAGTCATTTATTATAGCTTTTAATACATATATACTTATACTGCACATACATATTTTTTTTATATATCTTATGCTTAATTGATTTTTGGTAATTAATTATCACTTATATAGAAGTGCAATAACTACTATTAGTGTGATCTCCTTCCCTGATAAGAGAGCTCAGGCAATTACTCTCTGAGTTTGAATACTGTGGTATAACGCGGCTAGAAAGGGGTGAGAATTGGATGAACTGACCCAAATTGTATCTAGGTTAATAAAAATAGGTAGAGCTAGTCTATTGGAAGTAGGTACAATCATAGGTTATGTATTTCATCGCGTAATCACTTGCATCCTATCTAAAGATCCAAAGTCCGACCATAGTAAGATGCGTTCCCCCTATCTCTTATGTAATCCTCCAGCCCGTTACAATATATATATATGAATAAAGACTCTCTTAAACCAAATTTATAATGCTTATGTACATATCTAGACTTTTCGTTGTTATAGATGTATGGTAATTTTAAAATTTTTGTTTTAAAATTTAATATGAAAGCTTTATTTGGAAAATTAATGTACCATGTTTAATTTTGTATTATGAAATGCATATATTCATTTTTGTATCCTATTCAAACTACATTTTTAATAAATTATATAATTTATTAATATTTAAAGGTCTTGCTTTTTTTATTATATTGCCAATCACATACCCAATTCGAGTTATACAAGAATGCAGTATGTTCTAACATGATGAATAATAGAGGTGTAAATTACATGATGATATAAATTATGTTATAGGTGGCATTGATCCTATATCTTCAAAATATAGACTATTATCATCACATTACTACTACAATGACTTATAGAGAAACATCATAATAATTTAGCTTTCCCAATATTATTTTTGATTACAGAAGAATTTATTTTATTTATTAGTTAATTAATCTTTATATCTCTACATTACAAGAATCAATCTCTGAAGTGTTACAATATGAGATAGAGTGGATAGCTGAATAGAGCTTAAAAGTCTGTGTTCAAATTCCCTATAATTAAATATTTATAATTAGAATGGATTTTATATAAACAAAGACAATAAATCACACTTCCTCAGGCTATGAAATAAAAATACTCAAAATGTTGAACAAAGTATCAAGAATAGAATGAATCTATCTATTTTGGGAGCTCCGATTTTTATAAGCCTACCTTTGTCAACATTGTTGTTAATTCAGACTGAAATTAATTTACCAGCCAGATGAAGTATAACAAACTTATAATCAACTATACTAGACTCAAAACAACATCTCACTTTTAACACATAGATTGTAAATATATATATATATATATATATATATATATATATATATATATATATATATATATATATATATATATATATATATATATATATATATATATATATATATATAAGCTAAATGTAATAAGAGCAGATTTCAACCCAGATTTTCAAGGTTTTTTTAGTCATCCACTTCATCTCAAACAACTGGTACACATGACAACATACATGTGAACAAGATAAATGATCTCCAATATATGTATTTTGCACTAAATCAGCACTCATCAGTTGATCTGGATTATCATCTCCCACACACATATATAATGTGCTCGATTTATATTAAGATATCAAATCTTCAAACATTAATAGACAGGCTTCCATCTTATTTACACTCCTAATCTTCCCCCAACCATATCATTGAAACTCTGATGATGCCATGTTTAAAACCTCTGTTTGCCAACAGATGAGTGCTGGTTTAGCATGAAATACATATATTGGAAATCATTTATCTTTTTTACATGTATATCGATTGTATAAGATGGAGTTAGTGACTAAAGGGAGCTTCAAAATATGTATTCAAATTCTTTCTAATTACATCTTGAGTGTAATAATTAAATAAGATTTAATATGTATACATTAATTTAAAAATAGCTCAAAGGTATGCTTATAAATATCAGAGGGGCTAAGAATAGGTGGATTTATTAAGAGTGCTCTTTATTTAGAACACTTTTCATTCCCAATCTATGAGAGAATAATTTACCTCTTTGTTTACAAATACTTTAAGCTATGTTTAATTTAAAATTTAACATGTATATAATGAGTGTTGCAGAATAATTGTAATAAAAATAATGAATTATAATGGTGATAATTAGTATTTCATAAGTAACTGTAGTTAACTGCATAAATATTTTAAGTTAATTTCTTCACCTTCTTCCATGAAAAATCATTTAAATTTAGCAGAAGTAATAATCATTATGTTATATTCCACGATTTATGAATGCTAATGTTAGCATGATGTCTATTAATTAAAGATATTCTCTTTTTAAATTAAATTATTATATATACTAGATAAAATATATTATATTTCCATTTATCAAAATTGCCTCCCTAATTTTTTTTATTATTATGAGTTTTTTTTCCTCATGAAGAAACTCAGAATTTTCCAGATCAAATGTCAAAATTAACATATAGTTTTTTTGTAATTAAAGAAAACATGTTGTTATTATTAAATCATTATTTTTCTTATTTATATATGTTTTTATAACAGTTGATGCCCTTTTAAACTTTTAAAAATATTACCTCTCAATTCACCTATATATAAACCTTGCACTTACACAAAATTTGATACAGAATATTATTCATTTATTTCAAAGGGATGACACTTTTTTAATTATTTAGCAATTTATTAACATTATATAAGTATTTAAAAAATGAACATTTGAAACAGATGGAATAGTTATCCATTTCTTACTATTAACTTTCTGCTCTTTTAAAATAGCTTTTTTTAAAAAAATTGGCATGAAGTAGAATAAATTTGTTTATTATTATGTCCAAATTTAATACATTTTTTATAGATATTTCAATATTTTGTTATTTATCACTTTTATAATGACATAATTTCTCAAGGCAAAACACTCCATACAGTAGCACCAACCTGTGCCAACCAGAGTAATCACTGAATGCCAGAAGGCTTGTGCATACAATCCCTATCTAGTGCCTACTCATCCAATATCTCCAGACTAGGTTTTGGCTTGTGGCCTTCATCAGTGAGGAGCCTTGGATCTGAGAGCAATCCTCCAGCAGCCACTTTTTATCTCTACTTAACTACAAAACTATGAGAATGAAATTGAAAACACAATAATATTTTCAATCTAAGCTCAAATAGATTATATAGTATAAGAGATGGTGATCATGTGATGTTTAGTGTTTAAACATAATGTCTCATTGTGAAATGAAAAGGATCTTAGTGTTGCTATCTTATACATAAACAATATTTTTTGATATATAATGTACACAGTATATTTTTTGCAATGGTTTGATTAACAATTTATATCTTAATAAAATACCATTGCTTATAACACACAAATCAAGATATTTAATAACTTTATTCTGTTTTTTTTCAGGAGTCCATTTCAGACAATTTAACTTGTTTAATTCACCCGCAAGACAGTTTGTACTATCTTCATATCTAGAAACAAAAGCATCAGCAGCATATTTTTTGTAAATTTTAATACCAATAAAATTGAAATTATTGAAAATCTGCTCCTCATTTTATAAAAATTATTGACAAGCGTTAATAAATATAAGTTTTTGCCAATATATTATAAAATTTATTACTGATTCTTTGAGATTTATAATAAATGCAAAATTATAGATATCATTGCCTTATATATCTGGACCATCACAAAATTCAAGTAAAATTTACTCTAATTCATATAACATCAGTTTTGGGACCTCACCCATGTTAATTTATTTAATAAATAATAGTAAAGAAAGGTTGTCCCTGGAGCAGGAACCTCAAGTTGTTTACATAATTGAATGCAATAACTCTGTTTGTAAGGCTATTAAAACGTCAGTGAATCATGCACAAACATTGTAACTAGTGTAATCCAACACAGATATCTTTATAACAGGGCAAACCAACACAGAATACAAATCTATATTCTTGGAATATTAGATACAATATGGTCATGTCTTTGAACCACCCAGGGCCAATATAGTGTGTGCTGAAAAAGACAACAGAAAGTGCAAAGTCAAAGAAGCCTGGCACATAGCCAGTAATGAGCATGATATTAATAAAAAATAGACTTGCATCTCTTATCAAAAAAGTAGATTATGTAAATTTAATAATTTACATTTTTGCAGGGAATATTTAAATACATAACAGATGTCACCTATTATAATGTCAGGTTGCTATGGGTATGACTTTTTGATAGTTGAAAGCATGCTAAGCATACTATTTATTGATAAAAAAAATTATTTTCTTAATAGACACAGCTAACATGTTTATATCAAATTACAATTTCTGGAGAAAAAAAAAGAAATGAAATAAGTATTGAATTATAATGATAATATTGTTGCTTTTTTTGAAAATACTACAAATTTCTAAAGGCTCACTGTTGGGTCAGCCTATTTAGTTGCCGACATTTCTAATTTTCCTTTGTCTATAGAGGATATTTTCAATAATTTCAATTTTACAGGTATTAAAATTTACTAAAGACATGTTGGTGATGTTCTTTCTGTGGACATAAATATAGTATAAATTGTCATATGGATAATTTAAATAAATTAAATGATTTGTAATCAACTATTGAAAAAACTCAGAATAAAACTACGAAATATCTTGGTATATATGTCACAAAAGATGAATGTTTATTAAATTATAATCTGGAAATCAAACCATTTGATGAAAAAGGTTATATACATTGTAAATCAAAAATGCCAGTTATATATAAAATGTCAAGTCTTAGATCCTTTTTATTTCACAATGAAAAATTATGTTATGAAAGTGATAAATCACAAAATATTGGTTTACAAAAGAGTTGATTCAAGTTGTTATAATAATAAACAAATTGATTACATTTTATGACAATTTAATATATATATATATATATATATATATATATATATATATATATATATATATATATATTGGATATCTATTGACATGTTTCAAATGTTCAGGTTAAATGTTTTAAAAAATATATAGAGATTTATATAATGTTCCTGAAGATTTATGATCATGATGTATTTGATGTGATAATATGTTGGATTATTTCCATCATTTATGTTAAAGGCTGAATGTATAGATATTTTCAAATTATTTCAACTTTTCAAATACTAACAACTTCTTAGTAATAACACACAAATAGAAAGAACAGGTAAATAATTACATAATTTTTATAGTAGTAGTATTTTTCACTCTTCTTTGGGTATTGCTAACTTGATCAGTGACAGTATTACATAGAAGTCAGGGTATTGCTAACTTGATCAGTGACAGTATTACATAGAAGTCAAACATACACCATTAGATTCTCAAATTTTGAATTTTAAAGCAACATTCTAACAAACAGAGCTAATCTATCAAAAGCAACAGATAGTAGAAATTTCATATATTTATATATGAGTGTTGTTTCAAATCCTCCTGATCCCTAAAATTGTTTAATACTTTTTTCTAAGAGCAAAGTTAGCGGTTTTCATACATTGTATATTGCAACACTGAATTAACACAGGATTATTTTTCATTGCCATATGAGCAGCTTCCTTGAATTTTCTTCTTTGCATTTTTTCTCTCTGTTCAATATTTTCTCTCTATCCAATACTTTTGTATTTTCCAATTGAACATATGGCCATTAGTACATATAAGGTCTGTTATTATAGATACATTTGTTGTTTTTTTTTGACAATTTGTTTGTTGTCTCTCAATTGCTGTTCAATAGAGTGGCAAGTCTTACCAATCAACTTCTTTTCACATTTACATCGTATATCATAGATGCAGTTTTTGTACTTCAGCATTTCCAGTTTAAGGTTGTAAAAGTTAGAATTCCTCAATGCATTGTATGGTTTTGGAAAACTGCTCTAATGTTATATTGACTACATATTTTCTTTAATTTATCTGTCATTCCTGGTATGTATGGATACACTACAGTACTGATAATTGTTCTTTTTCTGTGACTCATTTTATTATCTATTAAAGGTATTCTTAGTGGCAACTGATGAATAACCACTCATCATGAGAGGTTTTTCTAATCTTTTCATTTCCAAATAATTGGCTACTGAACAGAATTCCTTTGTTTTGTTCCATAGTGCTAGTATAATTCCATATTTAATGCTTCTGGTATTATTGGATGTATGATCCATGTACTAGCCAGTGTGTGTTGGTTTCTATATATTACTGTTTTTATTTTTCCCTGAGGGAGACTTGTCACAATAACATCTGAATATGCCAATTTTGTTGTCATTCTGATTCCATTGTGAAATTAAATGATGGAGATATGTTATTAATATGCATCCATAATGACTGTAATTGAACCTCACCAAGTTGTCATATTACAAATGTATCTTCACCATTGCAAATCCACACTTTAGAAAGACATGGAATAGTATTTATTGTTGTGGTTTCAAGTTCTTCCATGCAAATGATACCAAGCAAAGGTGACCATGGTGAATCCATAGCCATCTCATAATTGTATTGAATGAATTCTGAGTAATCTTGAAAGTTCATTGTTGTTATGCAGAACATTAATAATTCAATTATGGTATCAACAGATGGAGTCCTTTTGGTTTTTGGACTATTATCATCATAGAATCTTTTTCTTACAATAGATAATGCTTTATCATATGGTGCATTTGTAAACAATCTTTTCATGTCAAAGCTTACAATATGTCAGTTGTTTCCATTTTCATGTCCTTGACTAATTTTACTGTGTGCCAGAATCCCTGACAAAGGACTGGTTCTGTATGCCAATAAACTAAAACTTTGAAAAGAAATCTCAACAAATTTTGATACGGTGAATTTCTAGAACTAACAATAGGCCTCACTGGAACATTGTTTTTATGGATTTTAGGTAGTCCATAAATGTGAGGATTTTTTCAGAAATACAAAGTTAATTTACTTTTTTCTGAGTTACAAAAATACATGCAATGTTTCTATGTTACTGCTTGTAACTTTACCTCTGTACATGAAATTGGATTTTTTGCTACTATCTTGTATTGCCCTGCTGTGAGAAGTTCTTGTATTTTGTTATCATAATCACTTTTAGTTCTTACAATTAACATAAACATATAGTAAGTTTTGCCTGTTTTAATCCTTACAATTGTAGTGTAAGAATGATTATAGATGTATTCTATGCTAATATTGTCACTGGCCATGCAAGTAATATCTAAAGAAGAGTGTAGAATAATACTACTCCAAACATTGTGTTATTACTGACCTGTGTTGTCTATTTGTGTGTTATTACTAGTATGTTGTTTGTATTTGAAAATTTGAAATAAAGTTTAAAATTTTCTATACATTCAACATTTACTGATAGATGATGAAAATAATCCAACATGTCACATTTTATATAATGTTTCATTTTGTGTTCCAACTAATGTTAATAGATTTGTTAATATTTAAGAAAGTATCATTCCTTTAAAACAAAAGAGTAATATTATGTATCAAATTTTATGGAAGTATAAGGGTTAATATATAGTTAAATCGAAGTGTAGTATTGAGAAAAGTTTTTAAAAAGCTCAGTTGTCATATAAACAAATAAAAAGGACACCTGTTTTCTTTTGATTACAAAAAAAGATGATTATTTTCAATTTTGATCTGAAAAATATTAAGATTCTTTATGAGAAGAGAGAATAGAAAAATTAAGGAAGCATATGTTAAATACAAATAGGACATCTTTAATTAATAGGCAATATGTTGTGCTAATATAAAATTCATGAATCTTTGGATATAACATGACTTTTGCTTTTTCTAAATTTAAATTTAAGTGCTTTTCAGTTGAAGGACATTAAGAATTACTTGAAAATATTTTTGCGGTTTATTATAGTTATTTATAAATTATATTGTCACCGTTATAATTCATTGTTTTATTACAATTTATATATAGGCATAAAGATAGAGTGTATGTATATATAAAGACAGCGAGAGGGATAGTGCAATTATTAATATTTCAAATTTACTTTAGCGTTTAATGCAATAGCAGATATCAATGTGGGTGCTTAAGATAGCATAGTAGTTTGAACACAATTGCAAGTAAGTTATATTACATAAATCGATCACTACTCTGATGACAATTGAGTAGGTTAGACCTTCAGCATATTGATAAGAGATTGTGCTTTAAATAAACAAAATATATGTAGTGGAAGAAATCATCAAGTTGGTTTTTTTATCTTGAATAATGACCCAGATATTAAAAATCTTATATCTACATTACAGAGCGCTGAAACTTGTTCTCGGTTTATTAGAAATATTTATAATGCAACTATTAGTTTCATAAATATTTATTCTATTTAATATTACAAAGTTTATTAATCATTTAACTCTAAGATGAAATAAATTCAGTATAAATTCAGATTATATGAAGAGGATTTTAAGCATTTTGAAAAGAATTTAAATTAAAGTATTAATAAATATATATATTTTTTCAATAGGTATAAAAATTACCTTCTACAGATTGTCAATCAAATATAAAGTCGTGTAAGTATATTTGGTTAAACAAACCGATTGTCTCTCTCCATTTTTGAAATTCATTTAACAAGTTTACAAAAAAAAAATAAACCTGTTTTTCCCCCCTCAGTTTTATTTTTTTAATGAAACTAGAATTTAGCAAGTATCTTAAACTTAGTTATCAATTCACTTCATTTAATCATATTTCTATAAAAAAAATCATAACCTATTAAAAGTGTTTTATAAGTCTTTATGCACTTGAATTATTTTTATGCTATAGTTTATTCTAAAATCAACGAACTCATCATTCATATGATTATAAACAACTGCCTTTATACTTAGTACTCTTTTATAAGAAAATGTATCATTCAAAGAAAAATGTAATCAAACGAGAAAATTATATAACATTATTCATTACAATATTTTTACTTTTGTAACTTGTTATTCATTAAAAAAAATCATTATATATATATCTGTGTATGAAAAAATATCTCGAATTGTTGGTGGTGTATTATTATCATATGCTTTACACTATTATCATATAATTAAATAAATAAATAATACTTCTGTATATAATATAAAAATAATATAAAATAACAATTCGTGTCAATTGTTAATACAGAGTTTAATATAAATAAATAAAAACAAATAATATTTCCAAGCGCTTTCAACTCTTACGAGTCCTTATCAAAGCAGTGTAAAAAATTCTATTTTCTGCTAGGTGATGAATCTAACATTTCATTGTATTAGCCAGGAACAACTAATCGGAAAGCTGGTTAATTTCGAATTCATAGCACAAGATGAATTTTGTATAAAATATGATTCTTTAATCTTGCGTTTTTTATCATGTGTTTCATGCATTAATATTGTAAAATCCTTTGGACTACATATATGGCCTGTATAATTAAAAAAAGATTTAAATATTGACTTTCAAGCTCTCTATAGTCATCCACTCTATCCAATATAACCGATACACATAACCACGCATATGTGAAAACGATAAATGATCTCCAATATCCGTATTTCATGCTGAGCCAGCACTCATCAGTTGATCCGATCATCATCTCCCACACACATATATAGTCAGTGCTTGGTTTATATTAAGATATCAAATCTACACATTTTAATGGACAAACTTTAATTATCTTCACTCTCCAACTCTTCAGCCATATATTGAAACGGAAACCTCCAATCCCTTTCCGTTTCACCATCAACCTAATGACCTACTCATCTGAACTAGTTTCGAACCTATCTTAAATGTAAAAATGTCATATGTAAAAATGTTATATATAAGTCGAGCGGGAAAACTTTGCTATAATGTCCACTTGAATTGCATCATCCATTTTCATATGAAACACGCTATAATTAGACAGGTTTGATACAATTATAGCGGAGAAATGCTCATAATTTATTATAAAATGTTTTATTAATTTTCAGTCAATTCTTAATTATATTCGCTATTATATTCGTATGTGGATGGATAATTTAAACCTTGGAATAACGGCAAAATGATTTGTATATATATTTAAGTTTAAATAAAGAAGATATAATGTAAAACATTTTCTTTAAAACATATTTAACGGTTTTCTGATTTAATGTTTTACATATATAATTAAAACTAAAATATTTTCTTTAAATTTGCTTTTTTTTTTAATAAACAAATAATATTGTAAGAACAAATATGTTAAAAGTTATTTATTTCAGTAAAATAAAAATCATCCATTTGTAATTAAAAATGAGAATTTTGTGTAAACAAGAGATCAATTAGTGACTGCACCCCGGGTAAAAAGTAAAATCTAGTTTGCTGATTGATTTTTGTTTGCAACAAAAGACTTTATCATTAAATCAGAATACCGTTCCTTCTGCTAAGCTTTAACATTCTTTAACACTTAAAAAAGAATTTAATTAATGAAACTGAATCAAATTATATAATTTATATATTTTAATAATTTTAAGTAAATAAATGTAACACCTCGGAGACATTATCTGTTGTAGAAATTAAATTATATTATTTTGTTTAATTAAAAGTCAATTGGTCCCGAGGCTAATGAAATTCCAAAAAGGTGTTAAAGTTTAATCGAAATGTATAAATAGGGCTTATTTTAAGCGGGAAGAGGTACTCCATCTTGTTTTTGAAGAGCTATTACTATCCAAGTTATAAATTGTTTAATTTTACCATGTCCGGCTAAAGTCAGGCAAAATTTTGCTGCCGTTCCCGTGATGGAACGCCGAGTTCAATCCATCAAATGCCGAAGCAACAACCAACAAGCTTACACCAAATAAAAGATGTCATAAACAACTAAAAGGGAATTGTCTTCATTCCAACACCATTTTAAATCATCTCGCAACTGAACAAGAACATGCCATAAGCCGCCAAAGAACTCACCTTCGTTCCAGCTCGAATCTATCCAGTCCAGATATAGAACTGTTATAATATTATTTAAAATAGCAGAGCTCTGTGAATTTCAAAAACAATCATGATTTCTTCAAAAACAGGTTAGCTAACCATATTATCGAAACTTTTTTCTAAATTGTTTTTCAAATAATCTTTAAATTCTATAATATGAAATACTTTTGTAAATTTCTGTGTTACTTAATGTTTTGCTATATAATTTAATCACTGCAGTTATATTTTGCTTTTCTTTTGCTTATTTTTAATTATTATTAGTTGTGCCTATGTTTCAAAATGGTGTGCATTTAATTATAGAATATGTTTTTAAACATATAAATTTAACATCTTCGTATTATTATTTATATAGTGTCATTTCGTGCGCTGTTTCGAAACCCAAATTCATATTTTGTCATTTAGTAAATTAATTAATATAAATATAAAATGTGGCTTTTCAACCTTTAATTATTATATTACTAAAGATTAAACTAGCCTGGAGTGCAATCATAAGTATATTTTTTTAGGAAAGTATTCGTAAGTCCCTTATTAAATATACTTTTCCTCCTTTTTAAAAGTTTAGTAGTTATAGATAACTAAAGAGATTGAACGGGATAAAGTAAAGTTTGTATATATACCCGTCAGTAGCATATACATATTTCTCATGCTACAGAAGAGTTGGCTCTTTTGATCAAGCTGATAAACTTGTGGTCATTTAATATGTGATATTTCATTTATAATATCCTTCGGCTTGGCGGATGTGAAACTTATTAATATCTTTCTCGTTGTGCTGTTTTATATATATAAGATGGAGCCACGGTATTGCCAGCACATCTTCTCATATAAAGTAGTGCAGTAGCGAAGTCTGAGCTATGGGCCAGATTAGCACGTAAGTCCCCCGCTTCTTATGAACCAAATAAAGATTCCCTTTTGCAGCATGACGATCGGTTATTGGGTAAACCGTTGTTTGTCACAAAAACCCTAAAACTATTCTTCCATCCGCAGAGCCACTTTATTATTATATTTTACTTGTGCCTAGTGTATTAGTAAAATCGTTATAGCCAACTCTCCCTCCCTAATATGCAGTCTTCGGCGTTGATCCGAAGCAATCTTGAAAACCCGTTCGATCTAAAGCTATCTGGGATGCTTTTTAAGCCCATAGTTAATATACAAAATTATTATAGTCAGATGTATTATTAACCCTTAAACCACTAATTATATTATTGGTTGTATGAGGTAAAAATCAAATCTTTTAATTGGCTAACTCACAAACTGAAGACAAACGTATTGTTAAAACATATTCGCCTATAATATTAAATTCAACTCAGATACGTTTACAAAAAGTATATTACTAATTTTTCAGGGTATTGAAAGAGAATGAAAGTTCTTTCAAAAATAAATTGTTATTTATTTATTATAAAATATATTCAATTTTGGCAAATATAAAGTGAATGTCTAAACAAAAAAGTGGTAACGCAAACGCTTTTTTTCAATGTTATGTTCTGGAAAAGTAAAGATTTCTTTTTGCTAAATCTTAAATATTTTTACTAAAATCTTCAATATTTTTCGAAAATAATTTTGTTTTTTTAGTATATTTTTTAAAAAACTAGTTTAATTTCTGAAATTATATTTTTTTAATACTTAAAATTGCATTCGAAATGAAAATCTCAGCATTTTTCTTTATTTTCTTTGATCAGGCAGTTTCTTTGTTCTTTCCAGCCAATCAGAATGTCTTTTTCAGCTGAGAGCTCGCTGACAACCAATGACTGACAATGTTCTTTCTTTGTTTAGGTTTAAATGCAGTTTTTTTGATTTTTTACTTGTAAAATAATTCGGAAGAGGGCACCATCTTACAGAACTTTTAAAAACCTAATCAATACCTGTCAAACGAATATCAGATGTCGACGAGAGGCCTCGTAAGAGGCAGGAAAAGGTTTTAAGTTTCACTCCAGACTTTGTTAGATTTCACGTACAATAGCACACGAACTGATGATGAAAGGGCATGACTGGTAAAAGTTAATATAGTGATTAGTTATATAGTAGGGTATGTGTTTCCATTAAATAATATTGGAGCAATTAAATAATAGCCAATGTATCAATTATTGTTTAAATGGCCTAGAGTAATGTTACTTTATAAATAAAATGCCTGCGTGCATTTGCCAACAACAATTGTCAATAAATATATTTTAATTCATCATATATCAGTTTCTGTCTCATTATTAAATCAATCCAATTCACTAATTTCCCATAGCTATTTCATTAGTAAAACCCCTATTAACTAATTATATTAGATTTTATCTTTGGAATGTCTTTAGTGTTTAAGTTGTTTATATAGATGTTTAAGTCCATGAGTCTTTTGTTTCTCTGATTTGCTAGTGGGCCAGATTAAGAATTAATTCTCGTGTGCCATCATTGTTATGTTGTCCATTAGGTGTTTAATCTGGGGCTTGGAGAGTGGGTTCGAATCCAGGCTGGTCCCTGACCAAAATCTCAGGCTCGACTGGGTTTGAAGTACATTTTGTGAGTTCCAGCTCGTGTTAGATGGATAAGCATATTTTGACCGGCACAATATATCACTAAAAATCTGGTGATGGAATGCTCATCAAGGTCTTTGAGCATTCCAACATCAGATTATCAATAATATGAATGCTTGAAGAGTTGAAGAGTATAAAGGCTTAAAGCCTGTCCATTAAAATGTGTATATATGCTATCCTAATATAAATTGAGCACTGATTATATATATATGGGAGTTGATGATCCGGACCAATTAATGAGTGCTGTTTCAGCATAAAATATGTATATTGGAGATTATTTATCTTTTTTGCACATATATGGTCATATGTATCGGTTATATTGGATAGAGTGGATAACTATAGGGAACTTGAAAGTCTGAGTTCAAATCCCATTTAATTACATCTAGGTTAAGTATATTCAATATACATTTTTCTATGATAAAAATTATATTTCAATATTACATAGTATCATATAAATATCGTTTTCTCAGATATATTTCTATTATTTGTAATCTTTTTTACCATCATTTTGAAGCCTAAACTACACGTAGTCTATTTCTATAAGTTATATATGATCCTAAAAATCCATGTAAAAATAAAGCATAAAAAGTACCACTCTAAGGAAAAAATAAAGATAAGTTTCACAAGTGAAAAATCACTAAAAAATATAATTTACTGTGTTCAAACAAATTTTATAAAGTCTATATAAATATCTTAGTAGGATTTTTGAAAGTTTACATACATTTTTTATTTTATAAACTTTTAAAGACATATAATTAAAAAAAAAAAATTATAATAAAAAAATGTCACTAATTCAGGAATATAAAATTGAATAAAAATATTATTTATATACATGCTTAATAGTAGATTTTATTTATTGTCACTTTTAGTTAAGTTAATAAATAAAAACATGGTAAATTATGATATTTTTATCAACAAAATTTCATTATCACAAATTTTATTTAAATTGGATTTTTTCTCACTACTCCATTTAAGTGATAAAGTTTGAACGAAAGGATGATTATTGGCCATGTATTTAAATAAAAAAAAACAAACAAGACTTCAGAAATAACTATCAATTGCAGCATGAAACACCGATTCTATAGATAAAGCAAAGTTCATAGTTTTTGTTAGAATTGGAATTAGATGGAGATTTTTAAATTGCAGATTTATTGGAGTATATTAATTCAAATTAAATCTTGTAAAAAGAATATTGGATTTGTTCCAACTCTGTATCATATGAATATAAAATAGAAATTCATGTTACTTATAATACTAATCTACTTATAATACTAATCGAAACTAAAAATTTACTAAAATTCTTCGATAACCATGATTTCACCTATAAATTTCTATTTTATTTATACTATAGCGTTAGGCAGTATTTAATTTTTAATATATAATTATATAATTGTTTTTCAAGATTATATAAAAGTAGAATTATGTGTACATGATCTCATGATATAACAAAATAGGACATTTTCAACTTATCATTAGTTTTAAGAGGGAGTTCAGGGATACTTGTTTATTTTAATTACTGCTTTTAAAAATTTTTAAAAAGACTTCAATCAATATTAATCTATCTTTTTAAGTGTTCGGCTTTGACGTCAATGGAAAGTTACAGAGAATGACATAGTTTAAACACTTTTGATTTTCATATAAATAAAATTAGAATGTTTTTATTGAAAAAAATAATAACTTAATATTATAACAAAAATAGACTCATTTGGTTAAAAAATATTTTTTTTACTAAATGTAATTTACAGATCTGAGAATGGTATTGGATATTTAATATAACAATACCAAATATGAAAACTTTAGATTAGAGTATGAAGAAATATATGTTGTTAATTAGTAACAAGAAATCAATTGTGAAGTATATTGATAAAAAACAAACACATATAACAAAAATCATTGAAGGATTAAAAACTGATGTGAAGATTGTCTGGAAATGTGTCTAAAAATATGATAACTAGTGAATATATAAGATCTTAAACTGAATCTCAAAAGATTATAAAAAAGACTTCTTAAAAGAAGTTATATAAAAAGCAAATGGATTCATAAGAAATCTTGTTGGAATGATGTGAAGAAAGGAAGTTGTGAATGATAGAAACTGGATTTAATTCCTGGTGATTTTTATTCTGCTGGAGGTTTATAATGATTGTATTTGATATACATTTTGTTGATGACCCACTATTTTGTTTAACCAAAGTTTCTGCATCAACTCTCATCATTTTGTTTAACCAAAGTTTCTGCATCAACTCTCATCATTTTGTTTAACCAAAGTTTCTGCATCAACTCTTGTCAATGAATTTTATTCTGGCAACTCTTCCAAGCTTATTGAGTAAATACTTAGAGAAATTTCTGTAGACAAGCAGAACATCTTAAAGTTGTAAAGCTATAAATTATGTATCCCAATTGATTTTTCTAACTTAGCTTTAATTTGTTGAATCTTAACTGATTAATAAATAAATATCCAATATGTTGGAAAATAAATAAATTAGACACAAATTTTAAAATATAACCATGCATTTGAAAATTTATTGAAAAATTAATCAAATGTTTTATGTGGTTTCAAGTATAAAGAAATAAAGATATCAAAAACAATGATAATTATTTATATTATGTATTACAAAAGTAATTTTGTAAGAAGATAATTTCTGTTTTATAACTGAGAAAAAGACAATAAATGTTTTGTATGTATTTTATCCTGTAATCTACTGAGTCAAAGAACTGGTTATGGTATTGTATGAATTTTAATGCATAGAATAATTTAATGACTATCATAAATATTTTATTTAGGCATATATTTACTATAAAAGAATATAGATACATCCATGATCAGAACAATGGTATATAATAGTATATATTATAGTTAAGAGTCACAATATAAAAGTTCATAATTGTTGTTGGACAGATTATATATTAATATGCACTAAGTTTAAAATGATAATCGTATAATAAAAACTGATCTTATTCCAATCATATTTATAATAATATTGATGTTCATGCTTTGGTGTTATTTATTATTCATGCAAAGTTTAAGCAGCTATTCAGCATTGAATATTGTTTATTTGGTTTTTCAGAATTATCATGTTATGTGAGACTTGGAATTATCTATAAAAATTGTTATAAATGCAAGTAACGCTATTCTAGAGTTCACTAAAAAAAATATTATTGGCTTATTAACAATCATCAATGACTTGATTAAAAGAAATATATGGATGTTTTTTCATAGCATAATAATAAATTAAACATAGAGCTTCATAATGAATATAAAAATTTAAATGCGGAAGTTTAACAAGTGACAAAAAAGTCTTAAAATGAATGGGAAATTAATTTGCAAAGAAGATATAAACATTTAATGATCATTGTGATTACAATATTATTTCAAACAAGTAGAGATATCACATTGATGGCCTTTTAAATGGTACAATAATTGAGATTGCAATGCTTTAAAGATACATTTATTTATGTAAGCACTAGATTTCTCAAAGTTAACCAGCTCAGTAAAATCAAAACATCTTCAATCTCAAAAATAAAATTCTCCAGGTCCTGATGAGGCACATGGAGAAGTTTTAGAATGCAGTGGTGGTTTTTATATATATATATATATATATATATATATATATATATATATATATATATATATATATATATATATATATATATATATATATATATATATATATATATATATATATAACTTTCAAAAACCATAAAATTATGCGTTCTAATATTAATAATGCCTCTATTGTTCTGATTTTTAGGAAATAAATAAGATTACAATAATTATTATGGAATATCATTATTATCCACTACCACAATGGCACTTTTAAGAATTCAGCTGAATATATTGCTTCAAATCATAATTGAATGGCTACAAGATAATTCATATGATTTTAAAAAATTAATAAGTATCATAAACATGATTTTTCATTGGGATACAAATGTAACTTTTCAAGAACAAATAGATAGATAGATAGATAGATAGATAGATAGATAGATAGATAGATAGATAGATAGATAGATAGATAGATAGATAGATAGATAGATAGATAGATAGATAGATAGATAGATAGATAGATAGATAGATAGATAGATAGATAGATAGATAGATAGATAGATAGATAGATAGATAGATAGATAGATAGATAGATAGATAGATAGATAGATAGATAGATAGATAGATAGATAGATAGATAGATAGATAGATAGATAGATAGATAGATAGATAGATAGATAGATAGATAGATAGATAGATAGATAGATAGATAGATAGATAGATAGATAGATAGATAGATAGATAGATAGATAGATAGATAGATAGATAGATAGATAGATAGATAGATAGATAGATAGATAGATAGATAGATAGATAGATAGATAGATAGATAGATAGATAGATAGATAGATAGATAGATAGATAGATAGATAGATAGATAGATAGATAGATAGATAGATAGATAGATAGATAGATAGATAGATAGATAGACAGATAGACAGATAGACAGATAGACAGCCAGCCAGCCATCCAGCCATCCAGCCATCCAGACAGACAGACAGATAGACAGACAGATAGACAGATAGATAAATAGATCAACTCATTTGAATTAATAATTAAACAGACCTGTATCATTGTTTGAAAGTAGTTGGTTGTTATCAAACTTTATTTATATTCTACAACTTCTTTATGATGGAATGAAGGAAATTTTATTAGAACAAGCAGAAAATCTGAAGCATTTGAAATGAAAAATGATGTTAAACAAGGATGGGTATTTGCTTCAAAAGCATTTTAGTTTTTATACCAGGGTTCTTTGGAATTGTTTATAGATAGCTTAATCAAATAGAAATCAAGATGTGATATAGGTTTCTGGAATTTTTAATGTGAATTGATTAAAAGTAAAAATAAAAACTTCAGTTTGTTGGCTTCTGAATTTGCAATATAATTATGATTATGCTATTTTTGCCAGTTCAAATTAAATTTAATGTTTTGAATGTCACATATCAAAATTTGCTTTGGGAATTAATATTCAAAACATTCAAGTTTGTTATCAGACAGTGGTGGAAAAAATCGTCAGCAGTTTCTAATTTGTAGGATTATCAAATTGAGAATGGAATCAAATTTAAATATTTTGATATCTGTTTAAGTAAAAAGATAATCTTAGATTTTGCAATGCAATACACTCTTATATGTTATTGCTTTTAATACATTAAAAATAGAATGTTCTATTAAAGTAAAATAAGTATTGCAACTAAATTATCACAAAATATATTTATTCTTTTATCTACTTTATCATACAGAAGTAAGATTTGCATAATTCATCAATTTAAACTTAAAGCAACATAAACTCGTTGTAAATCGCAAGATTTCGTGGGTTAATTTGTCTAAAATAAAATAATGGATTTAATTGCGAAGTGAATAAAAGTTTCACACTCTCAAATCATATGCTTCAGATTGGCATATATAAACGTGAATTTAGGTTAAAGATAAGGCAGCTTTTATCTTCATAAAGTTCCTATCGTGTATCGAGGTTTGAGAGTTTTCTCTATAATCATAAAACTACATTGCTTGGCTGTTGTAAATGTTTAAAGTGCCTGTGGAAAAGGTTAAAGCTTTCTTTTTATAATTACATACTGCATGTGTTCTCGATAAATAATTAGAACTTTAAAATAATTTTTAAAAAATCATTTATGGGTGCTGCAATAAATTTTAGAATTGCAATGGGAAGATCATAAGTTCAATTAATATTTTTTCAATTTATTTTATATAATAGTATAGAAACTATTATTCTAAAATGACAAATTTATTTAATTGGACATGTGAAAAAATAAACAATATAAAACATTCTGAACAGGTGATTACTGCAAACTTGAATATGACTTTCTTAAGAGAGATAAACAGTTTCCATTATAAATATTATATTGAAGGCATTTTAAAATATTTAATATTGCTTGTTCTTAATGGGAAGATATAGTAGTATATAGAATACATTGGAGAAACACACTTTGATACAGTTTTGAAATATTTCCAACAAAAACTATTTTTTTTGCACAAAAGGTTAAAAGTCAATATTAAAAAAATCTCAAATAAATAAGAAAATTGATCAGCATTTTGTTTAGGATATATTTGTTTGTAGTTTACACTTTATTTTGTATAATCATAACAAAATTTATTTCTAATTTAATACTTTTTTGATCTTTATATTTTTTTATTTGTGTTGAAACTCGGGCAACACTCATTTGTGAATGGTTACTTCTGGTGGTGATCACAAAGAAAGAATTTTAAATAACTTTCCATATTAAAAATGACATAAGAAAGATATTTGTAAGTAATAGATCATCATGGCTAAATTTTTAAAAAAAAATCTATTTGGACAGTCCTAAAAAAAATATTAAAGTTTTTTTTTTTAATTTTGCTTTATAAATTTATTTCCAACTTTCTTTAATATTAATTATCAATACATTTAAAAAGTTATTATATAAAAGAAACTGTCCTTGACATTATTGTTACTATTTTTTGACAATTGAAATAAATCCAGCTAAATTTATTTTTTAAAAAATACTAATTTTTAACCATTTACTTAAATCTTTAGTTTATACTAAGCTGAGTAAGCTTTCATTTCATTAAAATGGTAATAAAAAGCATACGCTGTATGCCCAAATAAAACACCTCATGAAATTTTCTGGCTACGTTCAACATCTTTAACAGGATTAATAATTCATTAAATTTACTCTGCACTACATCTATTTGTGATAATCTTGAATAATCATTATCAGCTGATAACGTTATATTCATATCTTAAAATCAGTTTTACACATCCAACAGCCAACATTGTCATGTTTATGTTGTCAAATCTAAGAGTCTGAGATTCATATGTCCTATGACTTAAAATTCAAAATAACCCATTCACATAATTATATTGTTCAGATATTACAATAGTAAATATATTTTAGAGATCTCAGTTTTAACATAAATTGAAGTACTTTTAATATTTTATCAAGAATGGTAGTATACTAAATAAAGTATCATATGACTGTCTTTTTTTCATTTTATAATGTGAAATAAAAACATTTATTCATTCTATTAGTTTTATTCTAGAGCAGTTTATTGTTAACTTAGATAATTTCAGGGATAGTCAGTATCCAGAAACAAGAATAAAAATGCGAAAATACATTAATTTAATCCACCGATTATACAAATTTTTAATAATTGAGATTGAAATAAATAAAACAAATTTCTGTTATTATGACAAATAAAGGTTTTCTAAAATATATAATAAGTTAAGTTTGTTGAATGATAACTAGTCATTCATCAATAGATTACAGAGATACTTTTTATTAGAGAAATTAAGCATAATTTAAAATTCAGTAAATTATAAAATAAATAAAAATTAATGGGTACCCAATAATTAGCATAAATGAGATATGAAATAAAATTGTTGAATAGATATTCAACATTAAAGATAAATATAAAACAAAAAAAATAATAAAAAAACTTGCACACAAAATTAAGAAAAATATCCCATTTTTCTTTTATTATATTTATCTCTATGCCACATTATTATTATTATTATTATTATTATTATTATTATTATTATTATTATTATTATTATTATTATTATTATTATTATTATTATCATCATCATCATCATCAATGTCATCATCATCATCATCATTGATAATTAGAATATTCATAAAATTGTAATTTATTTATAATTATGTTCACTAATATATAATGAAACTTTAATAACTTCCAATATTTTGTCATTCTATATATTAGCCAATATTATGTCTTATTATGCAAAAACTATCATATCTTCAATCAAAATGGAATTTAGATTGTTTTGCATGTAATGTTAAGTGGAGTTTTCATTTTAAATTTATAGTTGCTATTATAAAGTTCCAGAGATTTAGCTCTTGCTATGAAAATGTGGAACTGAAAAAAAGACTGCAAGTTGTATATATGATATTCCTGGTTAATACTTTTAGGAAATGTAAGTAGATGTTAAAGTATTTCATGTCATTTTATAACTATGTGTATTTTTTATTATTTAAAACTGTACTCATTTTTGAAAATATGCATGTAGACACTAAGAACACTAACATTTCTTTCATTTTCCTTATTCTAAATAATACTCCTTCAATTAGTTTGCACTAATAAATTGAAATTCTTTTTCAGCAGTTCTTCATTTTGCAAATGTCTTTGAAGAATGGCATGATTTACTTTCCAAAAAATTACATATTATATTAATTAAATTTGATTTATCAGAATCTATGTTTAAATTCAGTTCATTATTAGTAAATAGTTTTATATTATCAAACCAGGACTGTTCAAAAAATTTGCATTTTTTTGTCAAAACTAACTTGCATATTTTAATTAGCAAAATTATATTATTAGATTTGTTGTTCTCATCAATAACTTTGTAGTTTACTTTTTCTTTATGTAATATTTTGTTGTTTTTTATTAGACAATAAATGTTGTATCCATTTCCCACAATCTTCAATTGGAAAATGATGGGAACTGAGTGTAATAAATGTCTCAGTTTACCCATTTGGCTATAACTATGTGTCATTTGAATGCTTAAGCATCAGATAAC
This sequence comes from Epiperipatus broadwayi, assembly GCA_028023455.1. Taxonomy (NCBI): domain Eukaryota; kingdom Metazoa; phylum Onychophora; class Udeonychophora; order Euonychophora; family Peripatidae; genus Epiperipatus; species Epiperipatus broadwayi. Next base: position 5,477,929 of record JAQFVV010012425.1, on the reverse strand, counting down.
CTTCTAAGAAATTGACTTCAGAAGAATTAATCACACCATTATTTACAAGCATCTAATATATACAGTTGATAGATAGATGACTATTTTAGGTATTCAGGCTAATATTAGTAGAATGATCTTTCTGACCTGATATGTTTTCATTCAGCATTTGCTTTTTCTATTCTTTTTTTTCAAGGATGTTAAACATTATATGACAGAGAAAAACCTCCATATACAAACCTTCCTGCATCCATTGATTATTCAGGCCTGCATTGAATGGCATTACTGTAAAGAGAATTTTTTTCTGTATTTTCACAGATTTTTTGGCTTCAATGAATGATAACTCAGATTGTATTGACTTTTTTTGGAGAGATTCATTTTTTTAAGAGGATGTCACTTTTCAAGGCTTTGAATTCTTTTATACAATTAAGTATGGTTTCAGCAGTACTTTCTTATTAGTTTTAAAATTATTATTATTATTATTATTATTATTATTATTATTATTATTATTATTATTATTATTATTATTATTATTATTATTATTATTATTATTATTATTATTATTATTATTATTATTATTATTATTATTATTATTATTATTATTATTATTGTTGTTGTTGTTTTTGTTGTTGTTATTATTATTATTATTATTATTATTATTACTACTACTACTACTACTACTACTACTACTACTACTACTACTACTACTACTACTACTACTACTACTACTACTATTTAATTACCATAATTATTAATGAACATTCTCAAACAAATACAGTTATTCAATATCAAAAAATATATATAGAAAAAAAAAATAAAGAAATAAAAAAAAAGTTTGTAATTAGAATTGCTGTGCTATAATTAAATAATAAAAAATTAATTATCCATAAAGCTATTGTCTCATTTAGTGCAGAAAGATGATCAATAACATGTAAGGGTAATGCCTCCTGAACTCTGTATTATTTAAATGACTGAAGACAATGAAATTAAAAATGAACATAAAATAATCAAAGAGAATGAATAGAAAATACTTTTACAAGATACATAACCATTGATAATCCTATACCTGCCTAAAATAGAAAAAAATATATTATGAAAATATATTAAGAATGATGATCTGTCTAATAATCATCTATAAATAATATTAACACATCTGTCAAACTCATTGTTAGAATAAAATTGTATTCATTGTGGATAAAAACAATTCTGCATTGAAATTGCCTCAACCTAATACTTCTAAAATAAAATCACAACGTTTTTTTTGTTCCAAGATAGAATCACAAAATTTTTGTTTTAATAATTATGTGAATAAACATTTTAATTAATATAATATTAGAAAATTTTATTAAATTGCACATTAATGAAGAAGTTATATATCTACAGGATTATTAAAATGTATACGATTGTTGATTCTATCTTGAAAATATTAAGTTAAGCCAATTTCAATGCAGTATTATCTATATCTATAATGAATACAATTTTATTCTTAAAGATATAATTGTCTAAATTTATCTTCTACATAAACTATTTGATTGCAGACAAAGTGAAACTCATTTTATACGTTTGATAATGTGATACGTTTTCTGTTAGAATTTAATGAATTTATAAATACATATTGAAGAGATCTTAATTCTCAGTATATATAAATAAACTATTATCGGTGTACATCTATATATTTTACTGAATATACATATAAATCAACATTTTATAAGGGCATACTTGATATTTTAATATTTTGGATAACATATTAATTAAGAAACATGTTATTTTTTTCTTTTATTACTGATTTATCAGAATATAAAATTAGAAGTATAGAGAAATAGTATATTACATTATTGTTTATGGATAAGTATTTGATAGTATATTTCTTTTTACATAAAATATCTATTTAGGCAGTAAACTAACTTTAATCATTAACTGTAATGCCCTCCAACTGATTATTACAAAATCTAAGCACAACATTTACATTTTTGGTCATATATTCATTATTTTTCACTTACCCTTATAGTCAATTTGTAGCTTAATCAGTAATTAAAATTTTAATTCCAAAACTATCTGCATTTGACTGTGTTTTTCACAAAAAATCATTTTTTATTGTGGTCTATTGTCATATACTCCAGCCTCTTTTTCATTATAAGTGTCACAAAGCACTGATTGTCTACTTCAGTCATTGTTTACCAAGTATTTTTGACAAAGTCAGAAATTAAACCAAAATGTTTTCTGCTTTCATAATAGATTTTGAACATAAATAAATATATTTCTCATATTTTTTTACATTTGTAATTAAATGTTTACCTAAATATAAGCTTTAATTTGAAATTTTTGAAATTTTACAAGATAAATAATCAATGAAAAATAAATAGCACTTGATCGCTATTCAAAACAAGTGAATAACATTGACCACTATTTGCATGTCAATGACATTCAGTGATAACTAGCAAAATGTAACTATTTTTTCATAAATATTTATGTATTTTATGAATATTTTTTACACTATATTGACAAATAATGTGGTTAGATTTATTTAAATATTTCATTTTAGATGAAGAAAAGACAACAGAAGTGAATAATTAGTGTTTGTAATTCCTAAGACACAATAAATTACTGGCAATTTTATGTAATGATCATTTGAAATATAATTCTTTTGTTTTACTGTAAGCTATTTTTCTTATGTTTTACTTATATTTTTCTTCAGTTATTAACATTATTTAAATTTTTTCATTACATTTAATCAATTTGAATGTAAAATAATTCAATTTTTAGAAGCTCAATTAAAACAATTTTGATTATTGTATATTAATATATTTGTGGGGAAAAAATGAGCTAGATTCCTATTTGACAAATAAAATCACTCAAATTTTTCCTCAATCTGGTCAATAAGAAAATTAGACACTTAAAATGTTTTAATGCAGAGGTAATTTTGTCATATCAAATATGAATACAAATTGTCTTAAATATATAAATAATAGCAAATTGATTACAAAGAATGAATTCTTTTATCAATTAATTAAGATTATATAATAGTTGTTCAAGTTAATCAAACAAACATAGTAAGATCTCTTTGCCCATGGGAATTAATTTAAAAATTGATATATATTTTATTTATTATGGGAAGGAAATTTAGTTGTACATAATTTTGTTATGCTGAATTGCATTTATTCTAATAGGTACAAAATCTCTTAAAGTTGCCAATTACTATCAATTGACTAGTGGAATATACGAAATATTTCAGTTTAATAATAACTAGTTCCTCTATCACACATACATATAAAAAATATAATCAAATACTTTAAGGATTAAAAATTATGATTATATTCTCAATTATAACAACTTTATATATAAAATTTTAAGTAGTTCACTTCAGAGCAAAGTTGTTACTGACAATTTTTTACAGAGAAATAAATTAAAAGGTCTGATTTGTCAAGCTTACCAATTTTCTATGGTTTGAGTGTTTTTCTATCTTGGATTTATTCTTTAGTTAAAACAGTTAGATACCAATTTACTGAAAAATATTAGATGCTATGTAAGTTATAGACTGGTTGCCAAAAAAAAATTTAAGACTGGCAGAAATTTAAAGAAAAATTAAATTTGACTTAATCCAGTTTGAACCCACATCATGGATTTAATAACCAGATGCATTGTATTATAATCAGATAGCATAATTTTATATTTGATTAACTGAAATAAAAAATTTAAATTACTTTGTATGTATATTTGTTCTATAACACTTATTAAATATTAAAAATAAATTATGATTATCTATATTCATCTATAATCGTATCAAACAAATTCTGCAGTAGAAATTCAATTAATCAATTGATAATAACCAAGCATTATATGCCAAGAAACTAAATGTCATATATATATATATATATATATATATATATATATATATATATATATATAATTAACTATTATATACAGTCTTTCAATCTGCAGAAGTACTTTGGGTTAATTCCTTAAACTTCCTCAACTGTTGTTAACTTCAAAAAACATAAAAAGCAAATGTCATCAACTCAAATCCCATGAATTCTTAATTTTACTGTTACCAGCTTCTCTATTAATTATATTCATTTTATTTCTATTTATTAAAATTGCCTCCTTAATTTTTCCTTTTGCATGGTTTCTCTCTTCATAAAGAACGTTAGCACTTTCAATATCAAACTTAAATTTATATTTATATGACCTCTCATGATCCAAGAAAACTGAAGCAGTCATCGTATACTAATTCATGCTCCTTTAATTTTTTTTAAATACTGCATCCCGATACACCTATATATGATAACATACTTGCACAAAAAATTTGATACACAACATTACTTTTCTGCTTGACAGGTTTGACATATGACATTTTCTGTCAAACAAAAAAGTAATGTTGTGTATCAAATTTTGTAGATGTATTATATCATATATAGGTGAATACAGTCTTGAAAAAAGATTAAATGAGCATGAATTGTTGTACAAGTGTGCGAAAAATAAAAATAATAGTAATTTAATGAATGCTTCAGTTTTCTTCGATCATGAAAGGAAAATGTAAATATAAATTTAAATTTTGTATTGAAAGTGCTAAGATTCTTCATGAAGAGAGAAAACATAATAAAAGAAAATTTAAGGAAGCAATTTTAATAAATAAAAATACAATGAATATAATTAATAGACAAGCTTCTAACATTAAAATTTGGAATCAATGATATTTAAGTTGATGGCATTTGCTTTTGTTTTTTTTTTTAATTTAAAGGCAGTTAAAGAGGATTAAGAAATAATTAATGGAAAGTATTTTGGCAGATTAAAAGACTGTATATAATAGTTAATTATCATTATATTTATTATTTTTATTGGTATTACAATTTTTTTTAATTAACAGACATTTTATTTGTATTATATATATATATATATATATATATATATATATAAACTTAACCAAATATATAATTAATATATAATAGAGCTTTATTTTAAAATGTTACAATGGATGAGTACATTTTAAATTTCTCTATTAACTCATTACTTAGTTAAGATAGAAGATGCAATATAATAGTCAAGCTATAAATTGTAAATCATGATACTATAAAGCTCTCAGAACTAGTTTTAAGAATCTCTTTCATCAGTGGTATCAAGAAACATCATTTACCACAAATCAGAATAAATTTGAAATACATTCTTTCATAGTTATACAATAATTTAGATATGTACAAAATAAATCTAAAACTAAAATCGTCATTCTTGATTATTTACTTACCTTTTTATTTCATAAAAAATAATTCTGATATCGATATAAATAGTAGAAAAGTTAAATTATATTTTAAACTTTACTTTTTGCCTGTATTTTTTGTATCAATAATAATGAGGTTTATTGAATGACTCGTTTTCAGAACTTAATATGCATAGCCAATATGAATATTGGGCTTTTTACAAAAAAATCTATCTTTTTCTATAACTTTCAGTCTAATAATGTTAGTATCAATATCAATCGGTGTTTTCTGCAAGGGTTACTTCCCTTTCCCCAAGTGGAATAGGTCTGTTGATTTATAGATGTTTATCATTGATATGTATATATGAATAGTAGTCATTCTACATTTAATCAGAAAATTATCTAATACTGGTTAGTTAATGGGTATCTATTATTAATTAAAGAATAAAAATTTTAAGACAATCTGGATTTATCAGATAAATATAAATGCACTAACTGTAGAAGCAAAATATGACTGCTGGAAAAGCAACATAATCATTGAGTTTCCTTTATTTTTGCTTAGTCATAAAATGTTCATCTTTAAAGAACAAAGCTTGAGCTTTGATCCAGAGATCGTCAGGTTCTATGGTTTAATGCTTTATCTCAATGCTAAACCACACAATTTACTTTTATATTTATCTTTAGAATTGATATTCTGCAAAGTAAAATAATAATTTACATTAATATATACAAATTATATCATCAGTTGCAGTTAGACAGAATTTTAGCAGTTCTCCTATTAATTTCTGCGTAAAACAAACTACGCAATCAATTACCAAGTAAAAAGTAATTACCTTGATTGACTAATAGGTAATTATTTTCAAATTTTCTCACTGCTATGCAATATTGACATATATATGACAAAATTTTCTAAGTTTTAATAGGATTCAAATTTTTGGTCATTATCATGGCAAGTATAAGTTGCTAATCATTTCTCTATATACAATAATTGCAAAAGCATTTACATTTAATACAATAGTTAAAATCTCAGAAAGTTATTTATTTTAAATTAAAATATTTTAATATTGTAAATACAATGTATATAACATAGGACTGTGTCATCTTTGTCATACTCTAAATGATTCTGACTTTCACCCTTCATCAACTTTATTTCAACACCAAAACCGCCAGAAGCAAGACTAGTATAATATCTAACCTAAATAATGCAAATCTTCACATTTCCTTATATGACGTTAGGATAACATAATTTTAATGACACACATAAAATCTAACATTTCAGCTCTACTTGTAAATATTTGTAAAAAAAAAAAAAACTAATCTGAATTCAGTAATGACTTGTAAAAATTACTTTAAAAATATTTCGACATAATATTATAAGCATTGATGGATTTTTCTTTTCTTTTTTTTTTCCTCAGCAAAACTACGATCTTTTACAATGATTGGGTTGAGATCGGAGTTTATTTCTATTTGAACTGGAAATGATTTATCTCTTTTTGCATCATAAAACAAAATTAAATCATATGATCCAGTGGTCAATAATCATGTGAAGTGTTATATGTACAATAAATAAATTTAGCTATAATAATCAATTAAAATATTTGACTACAGTTCTCCAAACAAGAATAACAAATAATAGTTTTTATTCATCACATTTTCTGGCTCTCAAGGTTTCCTATAAATAGTCGAATCGATTATGATGATGATGATTATTATTATTATTATTATTATTATTATTATTATTATTATTATTATTATTATTATTATTATTATTATTATTATAAAACTTTGTGATGACATTTTACTTGTAAATTTGCATTATACTATTGTCATCATCTTAAGGGTTAAATGGGAAGTGTTTTTAGAAACATTCCAATTTATTATAAAATTTTCAAATACATTAGCTGTTAGTCAAAAACAAAGTATATATATATATGTAAAATAAATAAAATATCCGTCAATTAAAAACAAAATTGTAATTATAATTGAAATAATAAATTTAACAGTTTACAAACTATTACAAACAATCCTTAAATCAGCAGAAGTACTTACGGTTAATTTCTTAAACCTGCCTCAACTGCCATTAAATTCAAAAATAAAAGCGGAAGCCAACGTCATCAATTCAAATTCCACGAATCTCGTATTTTAATGTTAGCAGCTTGTCAATTTATTAAATGCATTTTATTCTTGTTTATAAAAATTGCCTCTTTAATTTTTCTTTTACTATGGTTTATCTCTTCATGAAGAAATTTTCACATTTTCAAAATCAAAATTAAATTTATATTTACATGTTTTTTCCTGATCAAAGAAAACTGAAGGAGATATTAAATCACCATTATTTTTACTTTATACACGCTTATATAACAATTCATGCTCCTTCAATCTTTTCTCAATACTGCACCTAGATTCACTTATATATGCAGCATACAATCACAAAAAATTGATATATGACATTACTTTTCTGCTTGACAGATATGACATCCTTAGAATTATTGACTAATTTATTAATATTGTTTGGAACGTACAATGAAACATTAAACACATTCTTATATAAATCCTTAAAAAATTTCATATCTCCTTCAGTTTTCTTTGATCACGAAAAAACATGTAAATATAAATTTAAATTTTATTTTGAAAATGTGAAAATTCTTCATGAAGAGAGAAACCATAGTAAAAGAAAAATTAAAGAGGCAATTTTTATAAACAGGAATAAAATGCATTTAATAAATCAACAAGCTGCTAACATTAAAATAAGAGATAAGTGGAATTTGAATTGATGATGTTTGCTTCCACTTTTGTTTTTGAATTTAATGGCAGTTGAGGCAGTTTTAAGAAATTAACCGAAAGTACTTCTGCTGCTTTAAGGATTGTTTGTAATAGTTTGTAAACTGTTAAATTTATTATTTCATATATATATATATATATATATATATATATATGAAATATATAAATATAATATCTACTTAAGGTATTTATATATATATATATATATATATATAACTAAATGCCTTAAGTAGTATTATTCTTCATTTGTTTTCAGATGTTTCTGACTTTATCAATAATAGTACTACAGGAAAATTAACTGGTGACTCTTAGATATGTGAATACTAAAGTTTAAGGTGATACAACAATAAACAAAGTTATTCTATAAAAGCAAATCAGTAAAAATTTTAATTTGCTAGCCATGAGAATTTTTATGATTTTTTTCCAGCCTTTTCTTAAGAACACGGCCAATGAGTAATTTCCATACTTTAAAAAATATCATACCAAGTTCTGAGAATTTTCTTCATTTTTAATTTTAATTATTTTTTCTCTATAATATTCTTGTATTCTCCCATTAGCACACAAGTTTATTGATAAATGCATGGGTGCTATTATAGATGCAACTGTTTTTCCTCTCATCATTACATAGTACTGTAATAGTTATTTATTGATTGGCAAATGTTTTTCCATAAACATTTAAGTATTTTAGATACAGTTTTTATTTTCCAGTTTTCAAGTTTAGGTTTTGTAGTGTTTAGGATTTTTTACAGTATGCTAAGATATACGTTTACAAATTTTATATTTTAGTTAAATAACGACTGATCTATGGCTCTTAATTGTTTCCATTCATAACATATACATATATGCATCATTGTATATTTATAGTAATACTGATCCTGATTGAAAAATGTTGAGATGTTTGTTATGAGAGAATAAAGTATGAAAAAACAGAAATCCATTCAGTTGGAAAACATCAAAAAGTGAATGGTTTGATCATTGATTAACTTTATAGTTTCATTTGTTCTTATTTATATAATAAATATGCTTTTTTACAGTCAATATGCTTAATAAATATATTAATAATACAATGTATTAAATGTATTAAAATACTTGAAAGGGCAGGAATTATTATTAATGACTAGAGAAGGGTATATTATTTTTTAATATATATTAATATGATTTGATTTTCCAGTGACAACCTCTTCCTCCACACATACTTTTGATATCCTAAATTTTAAATAAAAACATTAATAATTTTTACTAAATTTGTAATAGGCTAGGTAATATCACATTTAAATATTTTAGTATAACAGTTCTTTATTTATAAAATGTTCAAAAACTTATAGTTTATGTTCTTTTCTTTTTTTGTTACTCCTTATTAATATATAGGGTATATGAGCACAGACTTTCACATGACCCACTATTCTCCACACTATCTCATAATATATGCATTTCATGCTAAACCAGCAATCATCAGTTGGTCCAGATTACCATCTTTACACATATATGCTATAAGTACTCAGATATATATTAAGATAGTCAATCCTCCTACTTTAATAGACAGGCTTCAATCTATTCCACACTCCAACTCTTCAACCATCCATCCAATTGAAAATGTGATGATGGAATGCTCAAGGGCCACCCTGAGGCTGAGATTCTTGTCACACCCATGTTGACCTAAGGCCAATATGACCCCTCATGTACAGGACATAATCCATTTAATACATATACAAGGGATGGGCAGACATCTCTACTATGTAATAACTGAAACACCCAGGCTTATTATATGCCTGTGATTATCTAACTGATGATTGCTGATTTAGCATGAAATACGTTATATTGATGATTATTTATTTTTCAACATATATATGTGTTCAAGTGTATCAGTGTTATGAGATAGTGTGGAGAGGTCATGTGAAAGTCTGTGCTCATATACCCTATACATTACATATATAGACACAGGTATATAATAAGCCTGTGTGTTTCAGTTATTCCTTATTGTAAATGTATACATTTGATTTGTCATCTTAGACTTACAATTATGTATTTTCATGGTATCTTGACAACAAATTTAAGTAATAATTTTACCTTCATTATTAGATATATTTCATTAAATATTCTAGCAAATGTATGTAGATAATCAGGCAATAATATTTGTTGCAAAAAAAATATTGTGTAGACCATCTTGAATTGATATGCTTTAGTTGTTCAGCATGAATAATAAATTCATAACTAATTTAAAAGCTGTAAAATCTTTACTTATATTTGTCAGTTTTTTTGTTTTTAATTTATATAAAAGCCATGATTTTGTAATGTTGTTTTCAAAAATGTTTTACTGCCTTCAAAAAATAAAGTTTTTTCTTCTACTTACTAATCATCTTATACAGTTAAAGGTACACTTTTTTTGGATAGAGAAGAAAAGTGAAAATCAGAATTATTTTCTACAAAAATTTAATCAAAATCTTGATGAAAAGCACAGATTAGCTTAAAATTTCTTTACTCCAATTATTTTATATACTTTCCAATTTTGAATGATTAAAATTATAGACAAAAACTTAGCTAGGTGTGTGGCTTGTAATTTATCTAAAAGATTAAAAGATTTTCATAATATTTTAACAATAGAATACAATAAATCCGAATTTTTACACTTTAGAAGTTCTAAATTTTTTAAAATAAAATCGACTTTTTGAGACAATAAAATGAAAAATATTTTAATTTTAATATGTAGTTGTTTTTCATACAACTTGAAACATTTTTATTTAATTAATTAAATTAAAACATAACCTTCTGATTAAAATCAAATTTATATAAAAAAAAAGTTATTTATATAAAAATAACTCGCATTTGCACATGCATACACTTTCTCTCACACACACGCACACACACATACATATATATATATGTTAACAATATTAAGGTCTTAAGGCTTTTTATTTTACCATTGAACCTAGAACTATAAAACAATTAATTAAATTTGCTGCTATATCAAAATCTATTATTTTAATAGTATAAAGTAAGATTAAATTATAAAAATAATTGTAATATTTTTAATTCCATTTATCTTATTTCCCTTTAGTTTTTTGTGATTATTATTATTTTTAAATCTAATCCTTCGTACATATTTCACTAAGAAATGTCCATTCCAATATTCAAATAAATAGCAATGAAAATTACTAAATACTATATAATTATATGGGATTTGAACACAGACTTCCAAGCTCCGTTCAGCTCGCTATCCGTTCTATCACATACAACCGATACATATGACCATATAAATGTGAAAAAGATAAATGATCTCCAATATAGATATTTCTTACTGAACCAGCACTCATCAGTTGTTTCAGATCACCATCTCTCACACACACATACATAATTAGTGCTTGGTTTATATTAAAATAGTAAATCTTCAAACTTTAATGGACAAGCTTTAATATACTCCATTCTCCAACCCTTCAGTCATTCACACCATTGAAAATCTGATGATGGGATGCCCAAATCCTTTGTTGATGCTAATATTATTGTCAAGCCCCTGTTGACTTTAAGTCCCTCTGATGTATCATGTATGTCCATTTAAATACACAGAAGAGGGATGATCAGGATACAGGCTGAATCTGTAATACTTCAATATAAGTAAGATTTATATATATATATATATATATATATATATATATATATATATATGAGGTTCGCATGTAATTGTATGAGATTTAAACACAGACTTTCAACCTCCCTCCAGCTATCCTCTTTATCTCGTACAACCGATATACAAGCCCGCATATGTGTATTAGTTATAAGAAATAGAATGGATAACTGAAGGGAGCTTGAAAGTCTGTGTTCATATCCCCTGTAATTACATCTAACTCCAAGTATAAAAATTATACTTGTATTTAAATATTGAATAGTATATAATTGTTTAGAGAGACAAATTTGTTGGCACTGGTTTAAATCTAACATATATATATAATATAACAAGGATCTTGGATATATATGGTTTAAATCTAACATATATATATAATATAACAAGGATCTTGGATGGAAACCATTTATTTTTGTCTGCTTTCGAGTTAGTCATTAACTACAGCTTTGAAGTTTTTCTTTCTAATGTATTATTTATAAAAATTACTAATTAAACACCATATAAATATTTAATAACATTATTACTAATTATTTTAACTTATTCCCTTTATAAATAATTTCCATAGTCTTTCAAGTTGTAATGTTTGATGAAAAAAATCATACAATCCCTATTGGCAATATGTTTTCCATGCTATTGATGATCTCAGTTACTACAAAAATAAGCAAAGATTGGTTGATTTTTTCCAGCAAACATTTTCAATTAAAAAATTGTGAAAATGTTTATATAAAGCATAAAAGTTAAAATTAACATCTTTAATACTATATGTGTACATTACAATGGCAAAATCAGCTTGAATTGTCAATATTATGAATTATCATTACTTTCCATACATGTTATCATCAGTACTGACTTTTATAATATTTTTCCTATGGTGACACAAAACAGATAATCCGTCATGCTCACTTACTTAAATCTCACAATATCCCAATATCTAAATTAGTATAGAAAATAAAAATGCAATGATCAAAAGAATAATTAAGATATTGAAATGTAGATAATTATAAAAATACAAAAAAGAAAACATTATTTAATTTTTGTAATATATTAGTAAGTAATATATAAACTGGCTATTTAAAATTTAGTTTGTATGCTTAGAATATATATTGTAATGGTCAAGATTGTATAATCAGTCAACAAGACTGAAAGATCAAGCAGGGATCTTCAACCAGCAGACACTACCCCATGCTGCCTACTTTAAACCCCTACCTAGGCTTCTTAATCTCAAACACCTAATTAACATCCTTGATGTCACATAGCTTCCCTTCTTTATACAGCTCAATGTAGCTCAGGGTTCTAACATAGACTGTCTCAGGATTCATTATAACTTAGGACATTACACTATGCTAGCACTTTTAAGCCTCATAAGAATTTATTTATATTACCATTGTTGGTAGGATTTGGAAATTTAATTATTTCTCTATTATTACAGAACTAATGTTATATCTGTAAGACCCAAAACCATGGATAAGTTTGTTTTACAATTAAATGACTCACTAAATGATATATATAATAACTTATTAATCATTCTGACTTACAATAAGGATGCATGTTTAGTTAACAATGATGATATAAATTTTATTATAAAATTAAAATAATAGAGAGAGTAGCCTACAAAATATTAGGTTGGGATGACCTTCTGGCTTTTACATAATATTACAGAAGATGGTGGTGGCTTATAATTATGATGTGTGCTCTACATAGTTTAATTGGAAATTATATAAATCTATCAGCCTAATCTAGGTTTAAACATAACAAGTAATACCATATTTGTTTAATGGTGCAACTTGTGTATGGGTTTGAGCTTAGGTCATCCAGGGTTGCTGATGAGTGCAGGCAAAGGCTAAAGGCAAACATTACTTGGAAATTGTGGTAATACCTATGTGAGTGAGGTCAATAGTATATAAAATGAATATGATCTGCTTAGCGATCTGATGATATGGTTCACTACTGCACAGTGGATATCCCTGGCCACAGATGTGCATCTGCTTCTAACCAAGGGTGCATTCCAGTGGAAAGAACAAAGATGTGCCAAATCTAGGCTTCTGCAGAACCTAGACCAGCACTAATCTGGGCATGGAGAGTCTAATCTGCTCTCATGCAATTTGTCTATATGACACATGAACCATACAGAGAATGCATGACAAAGTTGAATTGTGATAATATGACCATTGCCATACACATAAGAAGATAGGAATGCAAATATATATAGAAAGATAAACAAATTATTAAGCATTCCACCCACATGCATAAACATTATGAAACTTATTTTATATATAAACCATAGGCATCCCCAGTGAACCACATATGATTAATTTATGATTAGAACCCATTCACAATACTCTTTTAATAATCTTAAATTTAAAAATCCAATAAAACATTCTTTAAGTCTTGGGGAGATTACTTACACCTAAAATAGACTGATAGTGCAATCCATTATTCCTTACATAGCTTGTACAATGATAAAGATAGTATTATACATTGTCCTAGAGGAGATAAGCACAGAAAATGATTAAGAAAATCCTTATTTCCATTTGAAAGAAATATCAGAAAAGTGTAGAAAAGATTAACTACAGATACCCTGTTAATTCAATATGTCAAATGAGTTCTGGTCAAAACACCACATGTTAGTAACACAATGTGAAGTCAACATAAAAAAGTTTCATATTGTATGAACAACCATTCACAATTAAAAGGAAAATTGCAGACAATGTTTTCTTACTGAAAGGTAAACAGGGTAGAAGAAAATGTATAATATCCAAAGTGTATTATTACTCAGGGAGTAATCTTAATTTCATGATTGAAAAGTGTTATAATGTATTTTTGTTATATATAAATTTTTAGGTATGTATTATTTTACTAACCAAGTTAAATCATTTTAATTGTTTTTTTACTGGATAGACCAGGGGTCCCCAACTTTTTTGCACTTAAGAGCACATTCTGTAATACCGGCCAGGTGGCAGGCACCATTTATTTTTTCAATGTAAATTTATAGTTGGATATTGTTAATAATAATCATTTTCATTTTTTCAATGTAAATTTATAGTTGGCTATTGTTAATAATACACATAATATACAAAAAAATATTTATTTCAAAATTAAAATTTTAACATATAATTAACGTTTATATTTTTACGCTGTAAAAGTATAGTATGCCCTACAATTTGATTACAATATAATACAATAATTTATAAGAAATTTTAAAAATTAAATTTATTTGTATCAGATAAATAATTTTTTATCATGTTCGGATAGCGGCGGGCACACGTAAAATGGTCTGCGGGCACCATGGTGCCTGCGGGCATAGGGTTGGGGACCCCTGGGATAGACTGTACTGATATAAAGTAATATTTATATATTCTTCATGTTTGTAATTTAAAATATTTAAAGGAATTTTAAAAATAAATATTTTAAACAATTTTAATTTTATATATAATTTACATGCGCAGATACATGTATACACTATAAATAATGATAAATTTATTTTAAAAAGTAAGTTAAAACAAAATGCGTTTTTTATTAACAATTACAAAGTGGAAATGAAATGCTTATAAAAGTAATTAAAATGCTTGTTAAACATATTACTTAAGTAAATAGATAAATATATGACATAATTTAGGCTGCTATATTATTAATCCCTTTCATAGATAAGAATTTGAAAATGGTATGATTGGGCAAATCAAACAGCAAACCAAAACAGAGGTTAGACATTATCTGCAACCAATAGATCGAAGGATTCAAACAACTACCCATGGATCCTATTTCTGTTGGTAAGTCAGATCAAAGAGATATAAATAGGGATTGTAACCTAGTTTATTATTCTTATTCTGATTTTACTAGGCCTACTCTGCTGTGTGCTTTAAATAATCCAGTTTATCTTATTCCGTTACTGCATTGATTTTTATACTATGGTTCCAGTGAATTGCAAGAGTAGTGAATCTGCCAACTGCTTCACTCTGACAAGTCAGCAAAGTGCAGGCCATAATCCATCACCGAGTCTAAAAAAAAAATTCAACAACCAATGTACAACCATACTGCAAGTTTTGACCACTAAGTGTCCACTATATATGCATAAATTTCAAATGTTCAAAGCTTCATGGAAAAATTGGTCATCATGCAAAGAATAAACTATCACTGGAGATACCTCATAAATGTTGATTGATTATCAAATCTTAGTGACATCATAGTTATGGTTTAGCAAATAAAATCAGCTGAAATATACTAAAACCTAAAGAATGAACTCAAACTTTTACTGCTGAAAGGAATACATATAAACTTTAAATGAATATTATAAATCTCAAGCAATATTATTCTTTATTTCCTTTCTAATGAAAATATTTTAGTCAATAATTGTTTGTTAAATCTGTTTATACGCATATATAACAAGAAATTGCTGTGTTGTTTTCTTTTTCATGCCATAATTTAGTCAGCAATTACTTTATATAAAGCAGTTAAAGTTTATTATAGTAATCTCTAGCCATTCTTACAATTTATTAATTTCAATTAAACCCATCATTTTTACTTCTTTCAAAGTATAAACAACATATTAAACCTGTAATTTAACAAATCCTGAATGGAGTTAATCTGACTGCATAGACAAACTAGGATTAAGATTGTCATTGATTGTCCATAAACAGTTCTCAGTTTTAAGCAAACCATTACTCCAGGCTCAAGAAAGGATAATTTAGAGTATTCATTGAAGTTGGTTTCTTTAATTTAGGCTGTTTTTGTCTTAGGATATGACATTTGTTTACATTATTTATTTTAGATGATTATAATACTATTTGCAATTGCTCGCATCTTACATTCATTATTTTATTTAGTGAAATAGTATTGGTAGATGTAAATTCACACTGTATATTCTGTCTTGTTTTTGCACATGTCTTGATATGGAAGTAATGCATCTTTTGGTTACCCTTACACATTATACATATACTCTATGCAGTAATACACAGTAGAAGCTTATTCCTACTGTTTACATATACATATTGGATATATTTTTTAGTTATTTATAGATTAATGTACTACAGATGTTATTTCCTGTATTTTGCATTTTTTATATTATTTTATGCCTGAAATTAATTAAAGAAGTCAGTTATTTAAATAGATTCTAGAATGATCTATTTTTGTCTCTGTATTGCAATCCTCAATTTTCCAGGTCATTAAATTTTAAAACTGTGATAACAATTACTTGTGATTATGAGTCTATGCAATGGGTTGATATTTTTTCAGAATCATATATTATGCCTGAATATATGTATTATCTGTGCACAAAATTTTATAAAACTAATAAATAAAATTTATAATAGAATTCACAAATAAATAATTAATTGTATTCACTTGTCTTATAAGTTGACAAGCCAGTTATGTTATGGTATGTGTAGAATTTTAAATAAATTGTAATGTCTATTTTATAGCAATTTGTCATTATTTTGCAATCAATAATTCAATTGAAATACTTTAAGAGTTTCGTGTGATTAGCTGATTTTATCAGGATGTAAAAGAAAAAATTGTTGTTTTGTGATGTCAGAATATGGATTCCACATGCAGATTTCCCTTAGATTATTTTTGTGTGAGTTATACATTCTATCTTTATTCATTATTTTCATACCTAGGTGAGTTTATAAATAAATAATAATCAAACAATTTACTTTCTGCATTTGTCTTTTGTTCATACTTGTACAAATATAGACCAAATAATAATAATAACAACAATAGTAAATATGTAAAATTTATAGTTCTTTTTTTAATACTCATTCCATTGTATAGTTATCTTTAGGCAGTACAACAGTTAAGCTTAAAAATGATCGTTATTAATATAATTAGATGTTATGAAGACGACAACAATTCTTGATAATTATGCAATTAATATGTCTCCATATTAATCCATCATTTATTTGTTTGTTGTTCAAATTACATGCATTCATTATTGTGATAATAGAGTTCTTCTACCTCAATACAACTCAAACTTTCTTTTCAAACACCACTTACAATTTTATAATATAATAATATTATTTTATCTAGCGCCATGTTTACAATTATATTGCATTCAAATATCAGCCTTTCAAGCTCTCCTCAACAGTACTTCAGATTTGCTCATATAAAAGAATTTGAGTCATAGGAATAAGAGGATCCTTTTTATTCCTGCATAAATACTATATCTTGGATTGAAGAGGAAAGTATTCATTTATTTAACACTCTCAAAAGGCGCTGCTCAATTAGCTTGAAAGGATATTTGAGTGTAATATAATTGTAAACATGGTGCTAGATAAAATAATTGCTTATTTACTCATAATTAAGTTTCAGTAAGAATGACATTTAGTAAATTCTAAGTAATTTCACTGACGTCATTCAGTCAAAAAACATCATAAATAGTAATTTAAAGTGGGAATTCTACTCACGTTCTCCTCAACAGTACTTCAGATTTGTTCATATAAAAGAATTTGAGTCATAGGAATAAGAGGATTCTTTTTATTCTTGCATAAATACTATATCTTGGATTGAAGAGGAAAGTATTCATTTATTTAACACTCTCAAAAAGCGCGTGCTCAATTAGCTTGAAAGGCTGATATTTGAATGTAATATAATAATATTAAAAAATGTCAACATAATCAACTGAATTCCAAATAAGTAGTCAGCTCTTATCTGATTCAATATTTTCTTGTTCATTTATTGTGTCTATCAAAGTCTCTGAATTTTTATTGCCATTATATTGTGTCCAATATTTACATTTATAGTTACAGAAAACACTATAGCTTGAACAATCCAAGATATGGTTTTAAAATGATCATATATTGTTAAGTTACATGGTATATGAAGACTTCATAGTTCAACAAGTTGTTATTAAATATTGAAACAGTAAGATTCGTATTCGAATCTTAAGTTTCACCTTTTTCTGTCGTCTCTCACTGACCGGTCTATCCCGCCCAAATTTAAACTTTTTGATATCGAATTGTGTGTGTAACAATATTAAAAATGTATAAATATGTGTAGAATTCAGCTTAAACACGCACACATTTCGATCTCAAATTAAACGCAATAAATAGGGATAAAATAATATAATTTAGATTTCTTTTAGTTATATAATTTTGTATAATTTTAATCATTTATTTTGGATTATAAAGTTCGTATTTATTGCTTTGTTTAAATTTCGTTTAATAATAATTCTAAAAATATCTGATGTAATATTTAATTAAAAGTTAAAATAATCTTATGTTCCCTTTTTGTTTTTGAAATTTAAAAGCATCAGTCAGTGATAGATAATAGATTAATTAAAGAAAAATTCCCCAAAATTAATTAGTAAATGTAAAATGTAAACAATAGAATGGCAGCTTTCTTTAATTAAAAACCAACTAAATGCATTGATTATCCTCAGGGCAGATTAAATAGAACCTAAAAATATCTTAACAAAAATGTGAAAGATCAAGATAAAAAAAGAGGCCATCTTAGACTTGCTGGAGACATTCACTTAAACTTTAGCTTTGCTCTCGATCACTGAGAGTCTCCAAAAATAATAAAAATAATTTGTTCCTGCCAAGGTATGACCGAGTAAAGCACCTAGATTATTCTCCATCGGGAGATGGCCTATTGTGCTGAACTTTCATTGCCCGTCATAAATTCACCATGAAGATCTGCTGCCTGAAATGAATGAGAAAGCTGCTGCTGCCATGAAATTAAATAAAATATCTTAATACAAGAAAGAATTGCCACTCGTGAACTTTTTGCTGCTGTGAAAGTAAAATAAAATGTCTAAATACAAGAAAGAATTGCCACTCATGAACTATTTGCTACTTAACCAATGGACTCGGAAAACTTCTTATAAAACAGGTACCTGTCTGTGTTCAAACTCTAGAGTACTCTAATAATATGCTATAGCTTTTCTTCATATTACTTATCTAAATTATAAAATGTAAAACTACCATATGTATAACTAAAACTGAATAATTAATTTAATATGTTAATTTCTCTAATAATCTAGCTTACCTCACTCTGTCTTTCTTGGGTGCGTATTTCTATAATCTACATTTCTATCTATAGTTATTATTTAATTATTGCATGCTCATAATTATTTCAATTTTCAAAGTTTAAATCTATGATCGCTTAAAACAATGAATGCGTGTCAAATTTTCATTAATATTTACTTTCTTTAATAACTTAACTTTCATATAAATCGACACGCATTCAATGCTTCATTTATTGTAATGCAGGGGTCTACTACTTTGCAAATGGCTGACGTATTAGTTATAATAATTCCCAAGTTATATATGTTTTGTATTTATTAAATAATCAGTGAATAATTCCAGAAAATTACATTTCTTTGAGAGTCACCAACATTCTTTAGTCAATGTTGATAATGTAGAGCCGAATTAGAAATCTATTTAAATCTCATCATAATCAATTATCAGTATACATGTGTTACGTTTTAGAGACGCGATGACCCATTCCGCCGTGAAATTTCCGGATTCTTCAGGGTTGAAATTAACCCCAGTCGTCCTACACAAGCGGGCATAATGGGTGCTCCCGTAGGATTTGACAATGTCATGCAGCCAGCCGGAAAATCGCACCACGTACTTCTTGTCCCTGGTTATGCTTATGTGACACCTTACTTCGTCGGACCGAGGCAGAGACCAGTCTGATATTCTTATAAACCCATTCGTGGCATTGCAGTTTCGATATACTGCCATTCCATATCGCCTTTCTAAAGCGTACCACGTGTTCCTTTGCTCAACTCTATTATTCTATATATCACTCCGCCTCTGCATTATCTTCGTAATTCACTCTCAAATAAATGTTGCCCTTAGTCATAAAATAAATAGTTTAATTAAATAAATATATGTCCGCCACTACTCTTAAATCTTACTTTAGACTCTTGCATTGCAAAGGTATAAATTCCCCAAGGCATGCATTAGAAATACTTACTCGAGAATTTTAGGTAGCTAGATTACGCTTTCAAATAAATGTATTCCTTTTGTAAACATTACAGTATCGGAAATACCGCTACTGAAATCCTCAATATAAAATAATGTCTAAATAAATAAATGTACTCTTTAAAATATAATCATGTCGCAAATCCCGCTGCTGAAGTTGTTAGGCCATAAAATATTATTAGTAAATGATTTTATTAAAATGTATTAATAAATAATTTTAAACTATATGTCTGCAGTTACGTTTCATTTATTCGATGCCCACTCTATATAATATTTCCTCGATTATGTAAATATGAATGTTTAATTAATATTAGTTTGATTATTGGCTAACTCGAGAATAAAATCATGAGTGTCTTGCATATCCCTGACCACCGTGCCTAAGGAAATATTTACTAATGTCACATCAGATGCATTGTTTTGTGGATTGTATTGTGGAACCGATAAACTATGTTCGAACTCAGTACCATGGGTGGCTTCGCTACTCGATGGTGCTGCTGTTCTGTATGGTAGTCGAATTCTGCACTATGTTTACGCGTCACACGTTTTCTGACCGTTACAATATGGGTAGAGCAAACTTAAAGCCTTTTAACAGACACAATTTTTTATTCAGATAGTAAGACTATTTCCATCTTAGTTAATTATTCAATATTGGTAAACAAATTGATATCTACTTATTTTGCTAGAAGTGAAAACAAGGATAAAAAACATTTATGCCATTTTTAATTTGAAATTAGCAAATCTAATGAATTAATATCAACTTTTTATTGCTTCTCTACAAAAGTCTGATGAAGAGGTATTCACTCTGCAGAAGTTGTTGGAAGGTCTATTAAAGAAACTAATACAATTTCATTTAAAGTGAAACACAACCACTAATATCAATCACAGAATTCACATTGCAATAAACAACAAATTATTTATAATTAATTGAGGTGAACAATATAATGGACAATGAATAATTATCAAATGCATAAAAAAGAAAAGAGGAGGAAAAGTAAGGAATAATAGACAAATGGATATATGATTACAGATTGTATTCTAGCTTCAAAGCTTTATGGAAATGAATAAAATCAAGAAGGAGTATATTATTGTTCATACTTCTTATTAAAATTATTGACAATGTGAAATATTGAGGAGAACTTGAGGAAGTCTTATAAAGTGGGAATTGGATTTAAAGAGACATACAATCTGATATTACATAAAGAGATAAGGAAAGCATATTTATTATATATTAAATAATATTATATTTACTATACAATAGTAATAACAGTAAATTATATAGCTTTTCCTGAACAGGGAGTAAATCATGTACATACTTCATTGAAGAAAAAAACTTAATCAACGGCCATTTGATTAGTTTGGTGAGTATTGTCTTCACTTTCACTAATTTTTTGCAGAGGAATGATAGAAAGAGTTTACTTTTGAAATAGCCTATTTAAAAATTATTTGCTATAACAATTCTCTGATTTTATGCTATTCTTGTAAGTCTTCTCAGGAATATAAAGTTTTATATAACACAATAACTTTTCTTTACGATTGTATCTTCCATATTAAAAATGGTAAAATGTGCTAGATGGAAATTCATTAAAAATTCTATGCTTTAATTTTGTAAGCATATATTTTTAAAAGTTTCCTTTTCAATTCTAAATTAATTTATTTAAAGATCTATTTAGTTAATACTCTTTTTATTTTACTTTTATTTTCAATTCTGCCACCCAGACATGTGTCAAATTCTCTCTCTAAGAGCAAGTGAGTTACTTAAACAGCATAGTAATATGACTAAAAGAATATAAGACTAAATCATCATTAATAATACTTTGTCAATATTTGGAACTATTTTATAAAGATTTAAAATCAACAGAACTGATAATTTTGAATTTAGTTTTTAATGACTTCATTGCATTATTAAAGAATATTGCAACTTTCCAAATATTTAAAAATATCATGTTTTATATCACACTAATTAACTATTATATACAGTATTCCATTTTCCAGAAGTACTTTTGGTTCATTTCTTAACCTTCCTCAATTGCCATTAAATTTTAAAAAAACAAAACAAAATGGAAGCAAATGTCACAACTCAAATCCCATGAATCCTGAATTTTAAGCAGCTTATCTACTAATTATATTCATTTTATTTCTATTTATTATAATTATCTCCTTAATTTTTCTTTTATTACAGTTTCTCTTCCTATAAAAAATCCTAACACTTTCAAGATCAAAATTAAATTTATATTTACATTTTCTTTCATGATTCAAAAAAACTGAAGCAGTCAGTAAATCATTATTATTTTTATTTTTCACATATGTGGATCTTGAAAGGACACGTAAATATAAATTTAAGTTTGATATTGGAAGTTTTAAGATTCTTCATGAAGAGAGAAACCATAATAAAAAAAAGTAAGGAGGAAATTTTAATAAATAGAAATAAAATGAATATACTTAGTATACAAGCTGCTAGCATTAAAATTTAGGCTTCATGAGATTTGAATTGATGATATTTGCTTCTGTTTTGTTTCTTGAATTTAATGGTAGTTGAAGAGGGTTAAGGAATTAACCAAAAGTACTTCTGCAGATTGAAAGACTGTATATAATAGTTAATTACCATAATGTTTATTATTTTTACCATTATTACAATAGTTTTTAATTAATGAGCAATTTATTTGTATTATATATATTTGACATTTTAATTTTTATCTTC
Organism: Epiperipatus broadwayi; assembly: GCA_028023455.1. Taxonomy (NCBI): domain Eukaryota; kingdom Metazoa; phylum Onychophora; class Udeonychophora; order Euonychophora; family Peripatidae; genus Epiperipatus; species Epiperipatus broadwayi. Next base: position 5,454,740 of record JAQFVV010012425.1, on the reverse strand, counting down.
TCTAACTTTTAGCATAGGTTTAATTATTTTTCACCCATGTTTGGAAATAGCCAGCTAAAATATTATAGATAAAACAGCATTAAGAAAAATCCCTGGTGGCAGTATTTTTGGGGGTTTAGAAATTTTGAATATAAAGAATAATTGTTTTATTCTTTCACTACATATCCAAATTCTGCTAATATAAAAAATGTGAACACTTCATTCAGGTTTAATAATTTATAAGTACTTAATGAATGCTATTTTAACTTAATTTTACTTATAAATGTGTGTTTAAATATTTAATATAAGGTTCTAGATAATGTGTGTTCAGATTACTATTATTATATCTACAGTTGTATTAACTTAATCACATTGATAGTGTTTATACTTATTTTGCATGAGAAACTACCCAAGAATCTTTATTTCTACAATCACATATAATGAAATAATGGTTACGTATATAATTTACTGCAAGACTTTTTATTTTATCTTTATATCTTTTATAAATATAAAGCTATTTATAAAGAACAAAGCTTGTCTTTCCATATTTGAAAAGAAATTCACATCCCACTTTGATATTTTTTGTATTTTTCTTTTCTTTTATAAACTAACTGTCCAAAACACATTCTGTAAAACTGCAAATGACATGAAAATCATGTTAAACATATACATTTGTAGAGCTAATATAGTTTATTCTGAAGTGAATATTTTTATATAATTTATTTTCAATATTATCTCTACAAATATATCCAAAATCATTTTATGTATTAAGATTACCAAACTTTTCCTATTAGTGCTTTAATAAAAAAATTTCTGATGGAAAATCTTTGAAGAAGCTAACCTAGACATCTAGATAACAACAAAGATGAAACTAAAAAAGTGACTTTGAAAAATGAAACAGTGCTAGAAATAAAAATAAAAATTACAGTAATTTTAAGGTTAAAAAAATATGTAGGAAAAAGAAAATACTTTTCAAATAGCTTGTCTCTTCATCACACTAGAAATAATAAATGAACTCCCATTATTCTGAAGAATCTACAATTGTGAAATAGAGAAGATTTGACCATATTTTCTTCCTCATTTTAGCCACTAATGAGGGTTAATTAAATATTGGATGGTTAAGTAAAAGCTAATTGACTAATAAAAACTATGCCTGTTAAAATTTTTCAAGATTGCTTAAACCAAGTTTGAACCCATATCATAGGAAGGGAGGCAAATGCTCTATCATCACACTTATAAGATTTTTTCATCGCCTATGTTAGTAATTTACATAGAACATAATTGTTATTTGGTTATAACACTTATTTACATAAATAAATAGATTTTGTTATTTCTTGATAATTAATCATTAATGTTTTGTTCCAGATGATCTAAGTAGAATATTTCACACTCTTAACTAACAAAAAGTTGGTTTTTTTTAGTGAAAAAAATAAATAATAAAATTATTTTATAATTATCTTAGCAGGTTTGTAAAACAAATAGATAATTCCATTCAAAATAAATCATGCGTTTGGTTGGTTGCTTGTAGAAGACAATAAAAAGATCGTGTCCTAGAAGAGTAATTTTAATTTCTAATTACAATTTTACTTTAAGGAATAATAAAAAAATCTTATTTCAAACAATTGTAAAATATTTTGTTTTATTATTATTATATTTTTTTTAAAAAAAGTGTATTATCTCAGAGGAAGTGTTTGTCACATCTAATCTTGTATTAACATAATTAAATATGTATGCATATGATTAAATTTGTGCTTCACTTTTGCTAAATTTCATGAATCCACTTCATCTTAGAATAATTTAGAACAGTGGTAAAGTAACCGACTCCTTGGTTAAAGATTTTTGGATTGAATCTCAACATGTCATTTTTATTTGCTCAAATGAGCATCAACCCATTCGATTAAATTTGATTGATTTTATACTTTATTAATAGTTTTAAAATTATATCAAACGTTCATCAATGTAAAGTCGGATTGTTATTTTAGAATAACAGCTTCTTCTATTATCATATTTAGAAAAAAAACGAATAAAGCATGTACGATTACAGGAACTATTTATAGATATGGAAATGTATTTAATTATTCTACAAAATCTCGGAATATGGATCAGTAAAAATTAATACAGTTTACCAAAGGCAAAAAAAACTTCTACTTTTGCATAAAATTATTTCCCATAATATTATTGCCTGTAATTTGTTTTTCAAATTATATATCGAAGAACAACAAATAAAAATCGTATTCACCTGTTTTCACTATAAAATTTGTCCGCTTGAATGTTTAAATTTTCAATTCCTTTTGTTTGTACAGAAGGCAGTAAATATTTTACAAATTAGGACATTTTTGATCAATTGTGCAGAGCTCTCGCAAATATATATATATGTTCTTTCTTTTTTCGCCTTTTATTTATTTTTATTCTAGCTTTTTTTTTGTTTTTAATTTTTTTTAAACTACTATTTCTATACATTTGTTATTGTTTTTTATATCATTTTATTGTTATTATTCACTCTACTTCACTATACAATCTATAATTATTTTAATGAACGACAATATTTATACTAAATAAATAAATATATTATTATTATTATTATTATTATTATTATTATTATTATTATTATTATTATTTAAGTATAAAGGGTAATTTTGTTCATCGTTAGTAGCTTGTTTTGTTTTCTTTTTCTGACATCATAAATATTAAATATTTTATTTATGTCCTTCATTATATTTCCTTGTTTCTATTAAAATTATTTAATCCAGCCCCCAAACTTATTTTCTAGCACTATTGTTTACAGTCATGGTATTTTTCTTATTTTGGCTGCTAAACTATAAAGATATTTTGAGGAAATTTTTCATAATAATAAAAAACTTATTAAAATTGCTTTATGGATTGTCAGAATTTTAAAACTCTTTCAATGGGTTATGATAAATTAATGCACCAAGGTAGAGATTGTATTGCCAAGGATCCTATTATAATTGCTTAAAATTTATTGATTTAAAACTTCTGGTTATGAAATATATAAATTAATTGCAAAGTAAACATCAAGATTTAAACATGTATATTAACTGAAGCATTAAACTCTTTATTCAGTAATTGTTATATTTTTATGCTTTTGCTTATTGTACGTCGTCATTTGAGATAACGATAACATAGAAATAATTTCTTGCATTTATTTAACGCAATATAAAATTGATTGCTTAGGAAAATCTCTCAAGTTATTATTAAAACTATATGCATCAGACGGATGTGATATTTCATGATGCTATTTCTGTTGATGCAGAGAGATGGATGATTGGCAAATAATTCATAGAAGTGAAGCACATTCCATCCTAATGTCAAAAAATTCATATGTTATATATATATATAATATGTGTGTTTTAGTCAAAACTTTGATGTCCATCTGTCTGTTTACATTTATTTGCACTTTTAATTTAAATTAATAATAATTAAATATTAATTTATTTATTAATAATGGGTCGTTAGTCGTTGTCTATGTTATATATAGTTTTCCTATCCGAAAAGATCAGCTCAGATTTAATCTGTAGCTTGTAAACATAATAACCATTATGATAATCATTATGTTCTTCCATTACTATTATGATATTTGGTTAGGTTTTATAATGTATATGATGCTTATCGATAATATGGCATTTATCTTCCAGTTTAAAAGTTTATAATAAATCTATGACAAGGCAAAGAAACATTTTGGTAAAGAATGTCATTTTGAAAAATATTGTAAAGCCCTTTGCAAGCAATCAAATTTTTAAAACTATCGATACCTGAAACAAGATTATATCTTTGTTTAATCAAAAAAAAAAATTTAAAAAAGGAAATACAAAGTGAAAGTGATAATAAAGTATACCTTGTACAGTATATTTTATGTAAGAATCTTTATTTATTGCTACATCTTATTTCTACTATGTATAAAAGTTGTTTTAAAGGTAAATAACTAATATTTAAAATAAATTGAGTTACAGCAATGTTGGATGTATTGATTAGGAAAAGTTAGTCTATTAAAAACAAATTTTAATAAATAATAATAAAAATGAATCTCATTGTAAAAACGTTGTGCACTTTCTTAGTGATGATTACTAGAAAAAGTTGCTTTAATTTATATCTAAATAAATCATGGTTAATGCATAGACTGAATCTATAGATGCATGATATTTGGACAACATTTTGGAATCATGACTTTTACATCTACCACCGTAAATAAAAACCAACATTTGAATGCAGATAAATATTAGAAGCATTTTGGGCAACTAGCCCATAGACATTACAAATTGATATAGAATCATTTTGTAGAAAATGAGTGCCTGGTTAGTTTTGAAAAAAAAAAGTAAAACATTATCATTATCTAACCTGGTAATATCTATGCTCCCCTATTCATTTGTAAAAAAAATCGAACCATACCATCAAATAAACTGCTTAAGGCTATTTTGAATATGATGTGTACAAAAGAAAGCAGACTTTAAATTTCACATTGCAATGTAAAGATCTTACCAGAAGTTCTTAAAACAGTAAATCATTCATCAGGCTTGCTAATTGTGAGGGAATAGATTATGAGTGCTTCTCCATTATGGTTGTATCCAATAATTAAGAATAGTTACCTATTTTATGATCAATGTTGAATAATTAGCTGATTAATTGTGAGACATCTTTCAGAAAAAGAAACAATGTATTCTTAATTACAAATTAAAAAAAAAAAATTATCTAATTCAGATTCAAATTTAAAAGATACACGTGCTACCATTGCATTGTGAGGATATTTATTTATATATCCATATATTAAAGTTGTTAAAGATGTAATGTTTTGATTAATGTTTATGAAGCAAATTTGTAGCTGAGATCCCTGTATATATTGTGTTAAGAATATTTCTAGCTATACAAAACTACTGGAAATAATAATACAATGTTTATATTTAGTTTTGCTAATTTTTTGCCTAATATGTAACTTTATTTTGGCCAGAGAAAATATATATATGTATGTTGATAAGATGGGCGTGCGTTCGAATTTTTTTATTAACATTGTTTACCGATATAACTTAACGTTAAAAATATACGTAGTAAATAATTAATATTAAATTATAAAAATGTCAAACAATGCTAAGTAAATGTTATTAATAAAATATTAAGAATAATATTTATTTATTACACAAAGATAAACACATAAAAAATAACTCCCAACAAACAGAATTTGTGCGAGAAGTTATATTAGTTACAAATAATAAGTATATACAATAAATAATAATCAAATAACATTATTTTACTTAATTTGACCTCTTTTAAATTTTACTATTTTATCTGGTTAATAAAAATTTATTCAATAAACTAGAAAAAAAGTCCTAAAGGGAAATGAACAGTTGCCATTGTTTGAAAAGTAATATTAATGTTTTATTATTTACAATAAAAAGTTAAAAAATTATATTTGTAATTATATGCTAAACTATTTTCATTAATTGTTAATTGTTTTAAGAAAAAACCAAACTTTTAATAAATGACGTAATCTTTTGAGTTTTGAATAGGTTTCATTCTCTTCTTCATGCTGCTAGCATATCAGTGATAGTCATATAACATAGAAATCTAAACTGCCAGTCTAACAATGCCTGAAGGAAAAGATGAAATATCACTGGAGACATTGAGCCATATATTAATCTGTGTGCTATTATTAACAGTTGATTGTATTTAAGATCGCAAATACAGGGAAAACTAATGAATAAAATTAAGAATATAATTAATTCTCTTTGCAAATCATATTTATCATTCTATGCCAAAGTGGCGCTTTTCAATCTCCTAAGAATGACAATGACATCTGTTACATACTATACATCTATAATAATATATACAATAACTTTTACATCTAAAATTTACTTAATGTGTAGGATATTGTTATGGGGGAGGGGGCATCACTATCCCTAAGATTCTGCACCCTCTATCTCAAAATGGATTGGTTTTACATTGTATAAAAATTGTTCAAATTCAAAAAACACTTAATCTTATATCATCATGTGCAAGGATATTTCCAAATTTCGAAATAGGTTTTATTAAAATTACAGACATAGACAGGCCACTATTCATAGGCAATTACTGGGATAAGCTAATTTTTCTTTTATTATGTATTTTCAATTTAATATATTGCTCTCCCAAAAATAAAATGAAATACTAGGGTGCACATTCAATTTGTGCTTCCCCATCTAATGATAATAACAAACTTTTTTAAACATAATCAATAAGCAATTGACTGAACAATTCAAATACCAATCAGTAGAGCCAAAATACTATGAATATCTCCTAAAACTACATACTGAAGTACTTCCCAACTTTTATTTCTACAGATATAAAAGAAATTTCCCTAACCTTAAAGAGATATGCAAAATATGTCAAAGAGATCCAGAAACACAATCACATTTTCTATTCACATGCCCCATGTTTAATACTTTCCAGTTTATTATGGTGTACAGATGTACATTTATCTATGGTTCAAACACAAGAAAACATCCTAATACAGTGAGGAACAAAATGGTTATTATATGCATAAGGGATGAAAAAATTTAACCAACTAACATGGACACATGATCACTAATATGATTTTGCTTAAATTTATGACATGAGCCACTATTATAAAATGATAACTAGATAATTAAAAGCAAAAAGACATTAATGCAATAATGTACATAGAAAGATGTAAATCTTAAGCAGCAATCAGAAAATGTTAAGCTGCTTTTAAGATTGTATTTTTTTGTTACACATAAATTGTAATTTTTCCCATCTCTTGTATGGGATAAAGATACAGAATATATAATGTAAACCGCATATATTCCTTTGTTTAAAATCTCATAGTTTTTTTTTTTTACTTTATCCTAGTATGTGGTACTAAGTACTGTTTTGCATCCTTAGAGTGCAATAAAGCCTTTCGAAACTAAAATTTAAATTTTCTGAAAGCATTTAACAATTAAAACTTGTGATGGAAATAGTTCAATATGTAATAAAAGTATAATGCCATAAATCACATTCATTCAGATAAACATGTTAATTATATGTTGTTATTCAAATAGACTTTGAATATACTAAACATTTTATCTTCAATTATAAGACTGATAATTTAAAATAAAAAATAGTTTTAAATTCTAGCTCTAATTTTTTTCAATTTTGTAAGATATATTTACCATGAAAACAACTTCTTTTCCCCTGCTATATAAGGTTAGACATGATTAAATTAATATTTAAATTTTACAATTATGTTTTTATATCATCATCAATAACCATTATCAATCCACTGCAGGATGAAAGTCTCTCGAAGTTCAATCCATCTTCTCCGATCTTTAGCTTCTCTTTTCCACATCACCCATGCACACGTTTTTATTTCATCCATCCATCTCACATGTTGTTTCTTTCTGAGTCATTTACAATATGTGGTCTTAACTATAAAAATTTACTATGGCAAAGAAATAATATTTTATAAAAAAAATTTTTATAAATAAAACAAATATGGTTTTTAATATTTTTGATATTATAACGAAACACTAGCCACTCCAATACGGATATGGATATTTTACTTATTTATCTATTAATGAAATCATAAATAATTACTTTTTATACTAGATATAGAATATTAATTAACAATATGCCAGATGTCCATTTAACAACTACATTTTATTATTTCATAACTATTTCATTTACTACATTTAACTTACACTATAAATAAAATTTATTTATGAAACACATGGAACAAATCTCATTAAAATATAAATATTTAAATTGGAAAGCCTGTGATGATCTTCTAAAATATATATTGCAACCAAGGCGTGTGTACTAATCTGTGCATATATATGTGTGTGTGTGTGCGCGCGCGCGCGTGTGTGCGTGTGTGTACATACATATAGGTTTGAAATAAAGAAGAGAGAAATGAAATATTCACAAGTTGATATATTTATATAGTTAATGTTCTCTATGTTTCAAAACAAACAGTCTTTAAATTTATTATGGAGATGTCGTCGAAAATTTATAAAGACAGCAAAACTTTTATATATAAATGAGGTTGCAAATATTGAAGTAAGATTTTCTCTCTCTCTCTCTCTCTCTCTCTCTTACTCAAAACAGAGACAGAAGAAAAACAAAATATCTATGAAGTTAAAAGTATACAAGAAGTATAAATTTATAAATACTTTAAGTGAAAAAAATACTCTGGATATTCAAACGTTTATATAAGATGGCTTGATCAATTAAAGCCAATAGCCCATTAGTTGTTATCCCTAGTATAATGCTCAATATCTTCCTTATCAACTAATAGAATATGCTAGAAATAGTGGAACTTTGCAAATGAGCAGTCAAGAAGACCTTTTTAAGAAGAAATAAAATATCAATAGACTACATGTAAGTGCATTTAATATTTTGTTTAAAGATATTTAAAGAAAGAAAAACTTTTAAACAAATGATAAGATAATCTAAAGCAAGAAGCTTAATGTTTTTAATCTTATCTTTTGTATATTGAAGTAAATAAAAGAAGAAATACTGAACTTTTAAAAACAAACTTATCATGTGTTTGAAGTGTTAGTATTCAGTCATTTATAGTTAAAATCTGCAAAGCGCATGTGCAACAGCTTAATGCTGTTTAATTATTACAGTTTATAAAACATCGCGCTATATAAAATAATTGATTTATTTAAAAACTAACTTTGAAACTATCAGAAATGACATTATCTTTTATTCATGAATGAAATAGAAGAATAAAATATCTATATTTTAAATGGTTCATGGAATAAATTATATGGTTATTCATAAAAAATAATACGAGTTAAGTTATTTCCAGGAAAGCAGTATACAAATAAATACTATATATATATATCTGAGAAGTTATATTGTACAGTCATAGAAAAAAAAAGACTTGATCTTTTATTATAATTTTCATCTTGAAAAGTACTCGAGAAAGAAAATCTTCAAAGAAGATTGTAATGATTTGTTGTATTACCTACTTATTATTTTTTTCCATTAATAAATTATTTCCTTATTACTAAGTTGTTTATTGTTATTTTATGCCTATATTGAAACAAATATAGAATAAAATATTTTGATATTTTATACTGTAATTAATAAATGTGTAAAGCGTATACTCATTACGTAATATCTATTAAGGCTATAAACTTAAGACATGTTATCATATTGCTATAATATTTTTGTTTTATGCCACACATGCTGGTAAATATATATATCACACACACAACTTTTAGAAAGAAACCGCTCTTCCCCATAGTTCTGACAACATCTCTCTGGTGCGTGATGTAGAATACTAGAGGCAAATGAGTATTTGTATATAGAGTGAGTCTTAGTTAATCAACTATTAGCCTCATATCATTTGTTTGTATATTCTACTTCTTTTGTTTCTATTGTTAATAGTTACAATTTTAATGGATGCTATTGATGTAAATATATAATAAGTAGGATTTTCCATTTATAATTTTATTTATAAAAAATTACTTTCAGATGTTAATAAAACAATAGACAATGAAAATAGTAAATATTAATGGTTTGTTTTACTTAAATGGATTTCTGTTTTAAGTGCTGCTCTTGTTGTTATATAAAAACAAAGCATTTAAACATATATAAGTATGTAAGTTATTGAAGTACCATAACTCTTCCTATTTTCTTATTATGTAACAAAATTTTCCATCAGTAAATTAGATATGATAATTTAATAATTTTAATAGAAGTAATTGATGTACATATTTAATAAGAGGAATTTTCCATTTATAATTTTATATATAAATGCCACAATCAGATGTTAATGATACAGTAGCCAATTAAAATAGTTGCACTTAAAAGAAATATTAACCTATGACTGAGGATTTTAATGAATAAAAATATAAATAAAATATTCTTCTTATTAAATATTTACATCAATTATATCCATTCAAATTTATGTATGTGATTTATTGATGGAAGAATTTGTTATGAAATAATAAAATAAGAAAAGTTGTGATTCATGGATTTCTTTTACTTATCTGTGCTTACTATAATACTTTATCTCTAAATAACAGTTAGAGCAGTACCCAAACGATAATTTTTCAATTGTAATAAATCATCAACATTTAACGATTTTTATTGGCTATTGCCTAACTACATTTGACTATATATTTTTTTATGAATAGAATTATAAATGCAAAATTCCAATTATTATATATATTGTGCCAGTGACCTGGAAATGTAAACTTGCAATATAACCATAAATATTTCAATTTTTGTACATAAACTAGGCAAGTAGATAATAGTAGTAATGACTGAATCCAATAATTTTATTTCCTATTCATCTTCTCAAGATTAACTCTAGGAATTCATAATACGCTTCTTCATTCAGAAACAATTTATTTTATTTATATTAAGATAAGGGTGTGGATTCGCAGACTTTCCTAGGCAATCAATTCTTCATGTGAAAAGATCGCTTTGAATAAAATTAGCCTAATATCATTTCTCCCCCATTCCAGCAGTTTCTCAGTTATATAACAATTTCTCCAGTTTTATGTCAACGCTGCAGTTATAAATGCGATTTCTAATATTAAGAATGAAATATGATGTACAAAAAAAAAGGCACAGACAACTTGAATTTATAAAATGACTAAAAGAATTTATTTACATCTTCACTAAATCACACGAAGTAAAATTATTCAGAATTCAATGGCAAAATCAGGAGGCATACTAATAATATTAACAACAAAAAAAAACATATGAAACACATACAATATAAAATAAAGGAAACAGAATAAATTATATAAATATAGAACTTAATTATTTCGTTTTAATGTTTATAAAGGAAATGTCTTACGATAGGAGCTAGACTTAAATTAGCTGCATAATAATATAAATTTATGTCTGATCAGTTTGGGAACTATGCAGTGTCCATAAGTGAAGTTTTTAAACTTATTCTTTGTTTTTCTTTCAATCATTCCTAACTATTCCAATCATACAAAATGATGGGAAACACCATTTTCATATGTTCAGGCAAGATATACATTATCGAGATGCTATGACACTTCAAATTAGAGTTTCAAGCAGCATAATTTATTATGTGATATGGCTAAATGTTGCTGATTAGGATTGATATACTTTTAGGTTATCTTAGCACTGACTTATAATTTACTTCATGAATAAAGTTTTCTCTTCTAGCCACAATTATATATGAATAAATTTTTCTCTTCTAGCCACAATTATATTCGAAAGCTAGTTTTTTTAGACCAGTAGTTACGTGAGTTAACAAGAGCTACAAATCAAATAATGACTTTTTTGGATGTCATCATCATCATCAACCATTATCAATTCACTGCAGAATGAAGGACTTTCCAAGTTCAATCCATCTTGTCCGATCTTTAGCTTCTTTTCTCCACATCAACCCTGCACACTTTCTTATTTCATCCACCCATCTCACATGCGGTCTCTTTCTAGATATTTTACAATCTCTTGGAATCCAGTTTAAGATTTCAATTATCCATCTATTATCATCTCTTCTAGCAATATGTCCAGCCCAACTCCATTTCAGTCTTTAATTTTTTCAATGAGGTCAGTAACATCTGTTTGTTCTCTTACCCATATATTGCATTTACGCTCTTTTCTTGTTACTCCCAACATGCATCTTTCCATACTTCTTTGAGTGGTCTGAAGTCTCTGTATTGCTCTTCTATTAAGTGTCCAAGTCTCAGATCCATAAGGAAGAACTGGTAAAACACATTTATTAAAAACCTTCCTTTTCAAACACATGGGCATATTCCCTTTTAGTATCAAGTTATCTGCAAAAAGCACTCCAACCAAGTTTAATTCTATGATTAATTTCATCCATTATGTTTCCATCTGTATTAACAATCTGACCAAGGTATTTGTAACTGTTAACTTCTTCTAACTCATCATAATCAATCTTTTATTTCCATATTTTGAGAAAATCCATTAAACATTACTTTAGTCTTTTTAATATTTATCTTCAGTCCTACTTTCATACTTTCATCTGATAACTCCTGCAACATTTCCTGCAGCTCTAAAGCATTATTTGCAAAAACAACTAAATCATCTGCAAAACCTAAATGACCAAAATAATCTCCATTTACTTTCACTCCTTTAGCTTCCCATTTTAATTTATAAAATACTTCTGCAGCATTGCTGTAAAAAGTTTTGGAGATATGGAGTCACCCTGTCTTACACCGTTCTCAATGTTGACTTTCCCAGTATCATTATGTAACCTAATTGTTGCTGTTGCATTTTTATAAATATCCTTTAAAATATGACAATATTCTGGATCTATACCTTGATGATCTAATGCTTTAATCACTAAAGAAATGTTTATAGAATCAAATGCCTTTTCATAATCTACAAATCCAAAGCATAATGACAACTCATATTCATTTGTCCTTTCTATAACTTCTCTCAATATCTGGATATAATCCACTGTACTAAAACCAGTTTTAAATCCAGCTTATTCTCTTGGTTGGTGAAAATCCAATGTTCTCTATAGATGAATTGTAATTATCTTGGTAAAAATTTTGTATAAAAATGATAAAAGGCTGATAGGTCTGTAATGTTTAATATCTTCTTTATCATCTTTTTAAATATTAATATTAATACTGCATTCTTCCAATTATCTGGTACATCTTTATCATTTAGACATTTGGTATATAACTCCACTAATATTTTTTCTATTTCTTCACCTGCTTTCTTTAATATATCAATTATAATTCCATCATTACCTGGAGCCTTTCCTTTCTTCATACATTTAATTGCATGTCTCACTTCTTCATTTAAAATTCTGTGCAATTTGGAAGATGTAATAGATATAGGAGGGACTTGTTCTTTATTACTATATAATTCTTGATAAAAGTATTTTACCATTTCATGATGTCATCTCTCTTTTTAGTAACAATTCCATCTTTTTATCTTATTGCAGATATAAATTTTATACCAACACCAAAATGTTGTTTTACACTCTTGAGACTTTTATTCTCTTCTATAGCTTTCCTTGCTAGTTCACAGTTATACTTTCTTATATCATATTGAACTCTTTTCCACACTATTTTACAAAATTCGAGATATTCAATTCTTTTTAATGCATCATTTTTGTATATCTTCATATTCTTTCTTTTCTTCATAAATTCTCTATCTCAGTAAAAATTTTATTGGTCAGTTGCTGCTTTTTTCTATTAGCTATTTTTGTTGCAGTTTTTAAAAGTGTATCAGTTATTTTCATATTAATTTCATTCAAATCTGAATCATGTTCAAAATCTAATACTTGAAACCAATTTGCAAGTTCTAATTTAAATTCATTAGAATGTTTCTGAAAATTAGGAATATCAATTGTAAATATTGTTTTTCATAATAATTTTTGTCTCTCCAGTTTTGCATTAACACGTACCCTACATCTTACTAATCGATGATCACTTCCCTGTTAAATTTATTAAAAACATTACAATCTTGCAATATGTATTTTCTGGTAATCAAAATATAAACCAATTCTGCTATACCTTTATTTGGATGCTTCCATGTCTATTTCCTTTTAACATTTTTCTCAAAAAAAGAATTCATAATATAAAGTTTTTCTTTTTCTGCAAACTCCACAAGTTTATATCCTCTCTTATTTCTATTACCATAACCAAAATTACCTACAGCATTTTCATCTTTCATTTGTTTACCAATTCTAGCATTAAAGTCTCCCATAATAATTTTAAAATGTTGTTTACTCTGATCAAAAGCCTTTTGTACATCCATATAAAAATCTTCTACTACTTCATCACTATGAGAACTTGTTGGGGCATAAACCTGAATTATCTGCATTTGGTATCTGATATTAAGTTGTATAACTAATCTTGCCACTCTGTCCAATACACCATCAATCTCCACAATGTTGTTCCTCCATTTTTTATTTATAATAAATCCTACTCTACTTGTATTTCCAATATTTGTACCTTTATAATAGAGTACATGTCTACTTTTTAAATCAATTGTCTCTTCACCTTTTCTTCTAACTTCACAAATACCAATAATGTCCCATTTAATATAAGACACTTCTTCTTCTAATTCTTGCCATCTTCCTTCACTTGAAAGTGATCTGCAGTTGTAAGTACCTAAATAAAAAGTCATCATCAAATGGCAGCCTGGGTCTGCCTTCAGCCACCAACTGCTGCCTTGGTTGGTGACTTTACAGTCTCCTGGGAATAAGCACCATGATTTATTTTTGTCTGTCATAATTGTATATATTCGAAAAATATGTATCATTTACACAAACATTCATTCTGCCTTATCCGGCAACTGAGAAGAAAGACCATGTGTTTTTTGATCTTAAACTCAGAAGTAAAAAACCAATAAACTCATCATGCTGGCTAATGCATGTTGGTGAGCAGCCCATCCATGTTCGTATATTGTATGAATAATCACATAGTAATAACAGCTGCAACGACTAGAATGTATGGAGTGAACATTAGGAATTTGCCCTGTTCGGTTCCTTTAAGAATGTATAAAGATGCATATAAATTTCCACTGAATTTTCTCTGGATAGTTGTCTAAATTGCACATTTCTTTTTACTGGTAACTTTTACATTAAAGTTTTTTTATTATTTAAAGTCCAATGCTAAAAAAAATATCTTATATCATCCTCTGATTTAATCTGTCAAATAATATATAACATTTTTAATTACCTTTTTTTATGTTTTAAAATTCAATTAATCTCTAATAGTAGATTTCTAGATTATTCTTCATTATTTTCAAATATTTTTTTAACATTTGGATTTTTCTACAATAAATGTAAAGAAATTGCTTTTTTTTTTTAACTACAGGAATTAAATTTAATTTAAGATGTATATTTTTTTCTATTAAGGTCATTTAAGGTCTTTTTTTTCTTTTTTAATTACATTGATGAATGTTATTTTAAAAGTTTGATCTTTTTACTTTTTTTGTTTCTTTAATTCAAATAATGTAATCCCATATATAACGTTCAAATTTATTTATTAAGTCATAGGAGATATGTAATTAGAAAACGAATTCCACCTTTTTACATATGCACTTTAATAATTTATATAATAACTCAACAATGTTGTGTTGAATACAGAGGAAACTCTCAAACCCAATCCTTGGATAGAGACTTTATAATGTTTAGAGGCTATCTTTTATTCTAAATTTTTAATTATATAGGCCAATTTGAAGCGTCTTGGTTGGAGAGCATGAAAATGTTTCTCTGTTCACTTTTATATCCATTATTTTTTTTCATACATTAACATACATGAAATCTTTTGATTTACTATGAGTCAATATTAAGAATTAATAGAAACTATGTAATGTTCAAATTTATTTATTAAGCACATAGGATGTATGTAATTATAGAGAAAGGATTTCAACTTTTTCTCTACACTCACTACAACATCATTGAGCTATTGTATACAGTATTAAAGTGCATATGTAAAAAGGTGAAACCTTTCTCTTTAATTAATGCCATGTATAAATGTGTGTGTGTGTGTCATACATGCATACATTTTCATAATTCGTGAAAATGCAATACACTGATCTGATGAATTCAATGGTACTCAGTAAATAATAAATGCATCCACACACACATGTATACATTCTTTTCCTTTATTTAATTGCTCTCATTTTTGATAAGAACATTTTTTTTATTATTTCAATGGATAATTATCACTTCATCAGTTCTCTATTATAAACACGAGAATTAAATGTACTTCTGAACAACTAACTATCCTTTGGGTCCTGTTTGCAGCATTAAAATATATATATACAAATATTTGTGGTTATCATATAGATCTAATATACATAATGCTAAAATGAAAATAATATACATTAATTATTCCTAATAATTTTCAATACGTCAACGTATAACTCATACTTACCTTACATTGGCCAATTAAATCTTGTAAGTATATGTATTTTATAAAATCGACTCTAATATTTAACTGCCTTTGAAAAACTGCTATTTTCTGATATAATAAACAAACTTATCAATCCAACAATATCTGAAAAAACATATTGTAAATTATGTTAGAAAATAGATGAATTCTGAAAGCAGCATAAATTACCATTCATTGTGAGTAACATATGGATTATATGAGCAGATTAATAGTTCTTTTAATATGGTGCAAAGTGATTGTCTGGCTTATTAAAATTATAAAGAGAAATTAATTTGTATATGAGATAATAGAAATAAGATATACTGGAGCTTTATTTATTTAAACCTTTTTTAAAATGTGTTAAATATTAGTATGTTTATGCATGATCCAATAATAAGATGTTTGAATTATTTAGAATTAGTAAAATATAACAATCAAATGATCAATAACTTTGTCATGATGGTAAACCTCCATTTAATAGCACTGAACTATATTCATTATCTAGTTGTATGGTTGAATGTTTTTAGAAAATTTCAAATTTCACTTAGAATTTTCTAAATACAATTAACTATTGGTAACAAGACACAGATAAATATAAAATGTATTTAAAATAGTACTTTTTTCTTTTTTCATCTTAAATTGATGTTGTTCTGATTAGTAACAGTGTTACAACATAAAGAACTTGTCCCCTGTCATAAATCTAAAGATTATTATTTCAATTCTTCTACTACAATATCACTAATTTTCTACTTCTTCCTTTTCCTATGTATTGATTTCTATTTTAACATATTATACCATTTACACCTTTCTTAAACACTTTATCAATACTCTTTATTTATATCAAACTAACAGTTTTGATTGTCCTGCAGTCATCATCAGAGCTACAATATTCAAATTATAATTATATAATTAATACACTTATGCACATATTCTTATACATAATTAAATACACAATATAAACAAAAATAAATATACATTTTAATCTGATCAACTTAAATAATCATTTCCCCTTTTATTACTTTACTCTTAAAATAATTCTTTCAATATTTATTTTATATCACTTTATTTTATATCATTTTATATTATTTTTTTTAAAAATATTATTATAATTATAAACTTTAACATTTATTCTATTTAATGCATATTATTGTCATTTTACTTATATTATAAATCAACTTCTAATCTTTTCTTATTTTTATTAAATATTTTATAATTATCAATTAACTTTTCCCACATACAAATTATTTTTTTTACATTACAAAAATTACCTACCTCTTCACATTCCTTTTTCCAAAACCCAACTGACAAAATTTTTAATATGTGATGTGGTGTGATGCACTGTGACTTTTCCTTAAATGGAGTCAGGAATCTCTCAGCAGCTACGCTCAGAAATACCTGTTAGCCACTTTACCTTCCTTTTCCATTGACCATCCTGAGTTTTCCCATAATCTGCTCCATTCCATTTCCACAACATAATCTTTGCCAACTCCATGATCTTCATATCTAAATTCCCCTTACTTTTCCCCAAACCTAGCATAAAAACCAATAACTCACTTTCTGTATAATTGCTTTGTTCATATTTAACCTTCCATAACTTCATTATTTGTACCCTTTCTGCTTCCAAGCATTTACATTGAAGTAACAGATGCCTAATATTTTCTATGCCTTTCTTACACAACTTGCAGACTAAATCACCCATATTTTTCCATTTACTAGTATATTCCCTTGTTGCTAAAGATCCCGTTCGAGCCTTAAACAATAAACTACTTTCATTACTATTATCATAAATTAATGCACACCCAATGTTCTGTTTACTTCTATATATATTTAAACTCGTTTTGCTCTCCATATTTCTACACTTGTTTAACACTCCCTCTATTGCCATTATCTTCAACTTTATTATTTTAAACTTTTTCAAATTTAAACTATTATTATTAATAATTGTTTATAAAATTATTGTTTTTACCACAAAATCCCTATTAAGATTTTGTTTTATATTCTTAATCAAGATTGCTTCTTTAATTTTCCTATCACTTCTATTATTTGTATAATAAATCATTTTTATACTATCTTTCTCAAACCTATGACCTGTTTTTAATGAATGCATTTAAATAGGTGATCTCTTGTCATATTTATGTTGAATTAATCTTGTATAAATTGAATTTTTTATTTCTTTCACATAATTAGTTTTATATTTTCACTTTTACATGATTTGCATTCAATTTTATATATCCCTTTTATGCTTTTTTCTACTTTTCTCACATACTTATTATTTAATATATTAAGTATATAGTTCCTTCTTTTATTTACTATCTTAAATTTTATTACATTATTAAACTTTTTGTTAAATTTTATAATTATTTTATTCATACTTTTTACAATACTATTATTATAAGTTTTAATATCTATATATTTATTCCTATCTATTTTATTTTTTATACATACTATCCCATTATTTTATTAAATTTCTCTTCTGATTTTCTTATACTTTCTTCTATAACTTTTTCTGGATATTCATTATCTCTGAAGTTTTTAATTATCAATTCTACCTGTTTTCTATAATCTTTCTTATTTGAGCAATAATTCCAAGCTCTATATATTATTGAATTTGTACTACTTAATTTATATTTAACATCTATATTTGATTTCCAATTAGTTATATTGCTATCTACATTAGGTTCTGCATTCACCATTTTTATATAATTTTTTAACTAAATATCTAAATACAATAACTTATTATCAATTTTTTTCTATTGTAAATTTTATATTTTTATCTAATCTTTTAATCTTTTCAAGATAAATATCTATTTGCCTTTGGTTCCTGTTTTAATAACATTTATGAGCAAGCACAAGAAATGGTGATCATGTGATGTTTGGTGATTTAATACTAATTCTGCCTAGTAGGAGAGTAGTGGCTATGGTTATTAAAAAAACAAAGACACCAAAATGTATAGGTACTGAATTAAGTTGAGACCTATATGAACATATAAGCTAATGAGCTTAGATTGAAAATATTATTGTGTTTTCAATTTTATTCTCATAGTTTTGTAGTTAAGTAGTCATAAAAGATGGCTTCTGGAAGATTGTATTAGATACTAAAATCTAGGGGCAGTGCTCTCAGATCCAATCTTCCCCATAAAGACCACAAGCCAGAAACTAGTCTGAAATTATTGGATGAGTAGGCACTAGATAGAAATTGTATGCACAAGCCTCTGGCATCCATTTATTACTCTGGCTTGCACTGAGTAGCACTACTGTATAGAGAGTTTTGCCTGTTTTAACAACTGTTTTTAAAACAGGCAAAACTCTTCATACCATAATGCCACTCAGTGCAAGCCAGAGTAATCAATGGAAGCCAGTAGGCTTGTGCATAAAATCTATACCTAGTGCCTACTCATTCAATATTCCCAGACTAGTTTCTGGCTTGCAGCCTTTGTCAGTGAAGAGCCTTGGATCTGAGAGCACTGCACCTAGATCTTAGGATCTAATGCAACCTGCCAGCAGCCACCCTTTATTTCTACTTAACTACAAAACTATGAAAATAAAATAGAAAATACAATAATATTTTCAATCTAAGCTCATTAGCTTATATAATCATATAGGTCTGAACTCAGTTCAGTACCTATACATTTTGGTGACTTCAGTTCTCATAGCCATCACTACTCTACTATGCAGGATTGGTCTTAAACCAGCAAACATCACATGATCATCATTGTTATGCTTGTTCATAAATGTTATTAAAACAGTCAAAACTCACCATACAGTAGTGCCATTCAGTGCAAGCCAGAATAATCAATAGATTTCAGAAGCATTGGGCATAAAATCTCTATCTAGGGACTCCTCATCTAATATCTCCAAACTAGTTTCCAGCTTGTGATCATCAGTGAGGAGCCTTGACACTGAGAGCACTGCACCTAGATCTTAGGATCTAATGCAACCCATCAGCAGCCACCTTTTATCTCTACTTAACTACAAAACTATGAGAATAAAATTAAAAACACAATAATATTTTCAATCTAAGTTCATTAGTTTATATAGTCATATAGGTCTGAATTCAGTTCAGTACTTATACAGATACTGTTTGGAGAGTTTTGCCTGTTTTAATCACAGTTGTGAGAAAACATAAGAAATGCTGAAATGTGATGTTTGGTGATTTAATACCAATCCTGTCTAATAGGATAGTGGTGGATATGATTATTAAAGAACCAAAGACACCAAAATATATATGTACTAAATTGAGTTCAGACCTATATGACTATATAAGCTAATGAGCTTAGATTGAAAATGTTATTGTGTTTTCAATTTTTTTCTCATAGTTTTATAGTTAAGTAGAGATAAAAGGTGGCTGCTGGTGGGTTGCATAAGATCCTAAGATCTAGGTACAGTCCTTTCAGATCCAAGGATACTCACTGATGAAGGCCATTAGCTGGAAACTAGTCTGGGAAAATTGGATGAGTAGGCACTATATAGGGATTTTATGTGCAATCTTCTGCCATCCATTGATTACTCTGGCTTGTACTAAGTGGCACCACTGTACAGAGAGTTTTTCCTGTTTTAATAAGAAAAATACATAGTTTGTGATGTGTCAAAATTACATAGTGCAAACACATCCATACTAAAAACTAAATAATAATAATCTTTAATTAATATATTTTTCAATATTAATATATTTGCTTAGATTTCAATCTTTATCTATTTTGTACTAGTATTCAATATTATACACTGAATTCAACCATTCTATTTCATATTTACTTGTTTAGTATTGAACATATATTCATCTTCTTTATTACAATATGTCACAAATGCAGCTCTCCATTTTCCTGTCATCTAATGTTAGCTAAGTAATCTGTGATTATTAAAAGCATATTTTTCCCTTTATGAATGATTTCTGATATTAAATGTTGGAAGGAATTCATATGTATTTCCAGAAATCATTCTTAATTCCACTTTACATGTCAAGCAAAAAACGTGAACATTATACCTACGAATTTGAATGCAAATCAACTTTCTTGACAGGTTATATAAATCTAAAACCAGTTCAGTGATTATTTAGTTTAGCATTTTTAGTTCTTAGATTCACATTATCCTGATTTGAATTTCAAATTTTTAGTTGGACGGGTAAACTGCTTGATACATATTTAGAATTCTTTCACATTTGAATTCCAATCCTCATAAATATAGGCAAAGCCAGAAACTGTTGAGATTAGGAATTCAAATATTAAGAATAGAAATTTGTATGCATCAGATAATAAGTGATTATACCAGCTTGCACTAGATGGCAGTGAAATGAAGATCTGCTTTTGACTTGTAAAGTTTAAGTTGGGTGTTTAAAAATTTGTTGCTATTATTTAAATTTCTCTGAATTTTTATATATATATAAATTATCCATTGTCTTAAATAATTTCTGTAATTCGAAATATTGAATTCTCTTTTTCCTCAAATTCTTATAAACTCATGGTAATCAACTATTATGAAAAGGTAAAGTTGAAATTCAAGACTATAATAATGCACTAAACATGCTTTCAGTGGCAGCCCTTTTCGTAATACTCCATTATAACAAGTTTATAATAATAATTTCTATAACTACACAACTATCTTTTAATTCTAAATAATATACAATTTGTATTTTTTTTTTCATAAATTGAAAAAAAAGCAGTCAATTTACAAACTAATAAAAAATACATGGATATTGATTATAAATGAATTTCATTTTAGAAATCATAAAATCAGGCACAATTCTCTTTTAATTAATGAAAATAAACTTTCACAATCATAAACGTATAATTCCACATTTATTTAAAAATTTAAAAATATGAAACATTCTTTTAAATTTAATTGTAATCATCATAGTTTTTATGGAAGAAACATAAAAAAAATGTTTTATATCAAAATATTAAAACCCATATTTGTTTTAATTATAAAATTTATTTTTTTAATAAAATATTTTTTGCCACAATAATTTTTTATGGTGAAAACAACATATATGAAAACGGGATTGTAAAATTTAGATCTTAATTTAATTAGATAGCAGGGAAAAATAACTTGTAATGACCTCATTGTAATTATATAGTAATGGAATTGATTAAAAATTATTTAAAATTTTAAAATATGGGTTAACATGGCAATAATAATTGTTTTTGTTTTTTTAAGAAAATGATTTTCTAAGCATTATCAATTGAAAAACAAAGGTAAAGCAATATAGTTTCCGAGATATATTTTATTTTAGGAAAAGGTACTTTGGTATTATTTCTGCTATGACATAATACTCTGGTGATATTTACATCCAGTAATATCTAGTTAGTTTCCATTTATGATGTCATAGCAATGAACAATCGTGGCATGACTAATCCATGTCAAATAAACTGACCCTTTCTTTTTCATTTTAAAAGATATTAAATGGTTTACTCTGCCATAGTAACTTTTTTACCTCCCCACAATATAATAATCTCTTGCATTATTTGTAAGTATTATGATTTTATATTTTAAAATATATTTACTTTATATTTTTTGCTTTTTTTTAATGAAACTTTGTGTGTGTGATTTTTTTTTAATATTTAAAATATAACGTTAAACTTTCAGCAAATGTATCACATTATTTGTAAGTAATTTTTACTATTATTTAAAACTACAGCAGTAAAAGTTGTTATATTTATGTTTTCTTTTTTGCTAAACTTTATATACATTTACAATTAAGAGTTATAACTGAAACACAGGCTTATTATATACCTGTGTCTATATATGTAATATAGGGTATATGAGCACAGACGTTCAGATGATCCATCACTCTCCACTCTATCTAATAACACTGATACACTCAAGCACATATATGCTGAAAAGATAAATAATCACCAATATACGTATTTCATGCTAAACCAGCAATCTCAGCCTCAGGGTGACCTTTGAGCATTCCATCATCAGATTTTCAATTGGATGGATGGTTGAAGAGTTGGAGTGTGTAGTGGAGTGGAGCCTGTCCATTAAAGTATGAGGATTGTCTATCTTAATATATATCTGAGCACTTATAGTATATATGTGTGGGAGATGATAATTTGTACCAACTGATGATTGCTGGTTTAGCATGAAATACGTATATTGGTGATTATTTATCTTTTCAGCATATATGCGCTTGAGTGCATCAGTTTTATTAGATAGAGTGGAGAGTGGTGGATCATCTGAAGGTCTGTGCTTAATTAAGAGTTATATTTGTGGGGTTTTTTTTTAAAAAAGTAATTAAAATATAAAGTTAAACTTACAGTTCCACATTTTTAAATGAAGATAAAACTTTACCTTACAGTTCATCTTTTTTTTAGATTATAAAAATAATAGAATCTAAAACTTTGTTATAACTCGCCATTTAAAAAAGGTTTCAGGGTTTTTTTTTATATTTCTCCCTTTTTCTATAATGAATATATATCGCCATCATTAAAAAGTACATGTTTTTTTGTGTTTTTTTTAATTTTAAGTTTGATATTGCACATGCAATAAGATGGCACAAATTGCTGTAGTATTCTGGGAGGGGGAAGGGTGGTTATGATGTCATGTAGTGTCATACTATAAAGACACAATACACAAGTACCTGTTTTATTTAGTATCACGATATCTTTTTTTCATTTTTCACTATGAATATGTCCACATTATTTTTTTTAGATTTGAATTTTCATAATAGACATGCTAGAACATATTACTTATATTGACATATTATTCTAACTTTTCATTATATGTTTAAAATAACACCTCCATGGATCTGCAGACAAATTTTATTGATTAATTTTGTCTGCATATTCCCTTGGAGGTGTTATTTTAAACATATCATGAACTTATAGTAATACATTATTGGAGTAATACATCACAGCAGGAATAATAAGCACCCTTGAAAATATATTGCTGTTTTATAACTTATGAAATAAAATATTAAAAGATATGTTTAAATTTTAATTTTTGTTGTAATATTTGAATATAAATATCATTTGTAAATGTAACTAAAAAGAATGTTATAATCATTTAATTAATTTATATTGTTTGAAAGATAAAATAAAAGCCATTTTATCTGATCTCCTGTATATGGATAAACTTAACCAGATAACAGAAAAGGTGGAAATAGAATTAAATTTTAATGCATAATCAGAAAGGTGTTTAACTTTATTTTAATTTGTGTTATATATCTTTTGTTTATTTAAATAAATAAGTTGTTACCAATGTCAAGCATTGGTGGTGAGAGGTCAGCAACAGCTGCTTTACAATCAGTTGCAGGTTAGTGGGTTTGCTTCCCAGCTGATGCTATGATACATGAGAATAAATAAATAAATAAATAAATAAATAAATAAATAAAGAAGTTGTTACTAATGTAAAAAATAAAAGAAAAAATAATTATTTTTCTTTAATTAATCAAACTATGTTTTGACTGGATAGAGGTAATCTGTTGTTGTGATTGGATATATAACATATTAAATCCACACTCTCTCTCGCCTTAGTTTCCTGATAAAGCAACTCTGATTTCCTGTGAAGCAGATCTCTTGTAGGTTTCTGGTTTAAACAGCTCATTTGTTGTATCTTGTTAAAGTAGCTCACTTTGGTTTTATGTTAAAGAACTCATAGTTATCATTCTAAAATGGTAAAAGTTACAGATAAAGTGAAAATAATAAACATGCTGTACTAAGCACCAAAATTATATCCCAATCTGCAACCTGGATTATGCAACCTGAAGAAGAATTACCTGGTACCTGTCTGTGGAAAGAGATGCAGCCATCTTGTAAAAAATCAAATGTTACTTGTCTTTTGGGAGAGATGCAGCTCTCTTGTGGAAAATCAACTGTTATCTATCTGTGGCAAGAGAAAGGATGATAGCCTTCCTGTGGAAGATCATCAACTGTTTCTTGGTCTGGAGTGAGTGGGAGATTGTGTTCAAGTTATAAGTCTTAGTTTGTGATGCTTGTTAGAACAATAGTTACCTCTATCTATCATAAAAATATTAAGAATGTAATCAATAATAAATTATTTTACACATGGTGTCATGCTTAAAGATAGGTCTAATCTGAGTAAATAATGATTTTGGGTAAGATAAAGTTTTATTTTACTTATTAATTTTGGTAACTATAATGTTATAAAGCAGTACAATTTTATAATTCTTATTAACTGTAAATATAATTTTTGAGTATATTTATTAGCTAACAATGTATATTTGATTTTTTAAATTGTGTGTTTAAAAAGGTATCTGATTAAATACATTTCATTTTTTCTTTGTTTATTATTAAAATCTGTTTTGTGCATGGGTAATTTCATTTATGTTTAACCTTTTAACATTTTAACAGTTTTTACATTATCCCTAAAATCTGTTTGGATTATTTTTTCAACATTATAAAACTAGAATTTAATTTTTTTATTATATGACAATAAATTGTACTTGATTTAATAGCATCTGACAAATAAATAATGTCTTTAAAAATAATGGTTTGATTGTGCAAATATAAAAAAAAAACATAAAGTGAAATACAAAATCAGAAAAATAACTTTTTTTATTAAATGATTACCACATTGTTAATAAACTTCATTTTCAAAATCTGAATGAAATATTATTAAATCTTCATAAAGCAAAATTGTAATTGCAATTATTTAAAAAATGGCAAAATTTCCTATTGCAGACTTTATGAATGTGGGACAAATCATAATTTTGCTTTAATCATTATAATGGTTTTCTTGATTTATCTTCTTGGAAGCAAATATTTTCAAATAATACTGTAGATATGGTTGCAAAAGTAATCTTATATATTTAAATAAGTTACTAACAATGTACAATATTTTTTCTGTGAAACTGTACAAAAGAAGACTTATTGTTAGTATTCATGAAAGTACTCTCAAAACCTGAGAATAAGAATCTGGCAACCAGAATCATTATAAGCTTATAGTATTTATTTACTTGTTAAAGGACTGGCATCTTCATATGTTTTTAAACATATAGATCAAAATATATTTTAGTTTTAAATTTCAGCTGTCAAATGAATGCCTAATTGAAAAAATAGTACTGCAGATAGCCACAAAAGGGTGAAAGAAATACAAAAGGGACCACAATACCATCAATACTCTAATATGAACCAAAGAACAATCAAAATTTAAGAAAATCTACAAGCTGAATACATGCATTTTTTATTTAAAGTTGTTCAGACAAATACTACTAATATATGGCATAATTCAGATTGCAGTGCCTATTGTGAATTGGTCTCAGTTGCAATTCATTCATAATAATACATGAAACAATTTTTGTTAAAATATTAATGTGTAGATACTAAATAAATTAGTCAATCAGAAGTATGCTTTAAGTATTAAAAAAAATAATTAAATAATTAAGAAATTACATGGCTGATTTCAATTTCTTTTATTCAATTTTTTATCAATTGCTTTTACTTTTAAAATAGTTACAACAGTTTTATAAGGTACTATTTCACATTATTCTTAAGATTAATGAATTTTCACATTAGTATCTTATCAATTAGCAAATTACTTTTTCTATTAATAGGAAAAACGATTAAAAGTGAACTATTTTTATTAACAGAAGTAATTTGCTTAATGAATAAGATTTATATGTGAAAATTCATGAAGTTTGTGGAAATAACATAAAATAATGCATTATTAGAATTTACTAAATTTTTTATAATTGAAAGTAGTTGATAAAAATTATGTGGTAATAACTGAATACACATTTGTAGATAGTTTATTATTTTTTTTAATAATTAAAGTTTACCATAATTAATTCATATAAAGTTTGTAGTGTATATTCATTAAGGGTATCCTGGTATAATGGTTGTATCTATACACTTTTAAGTCTTATTGCTCTAGATCAAATCTTGATTGATTAAATTTCAATTATTTTTTTAATTATCAGTCAAAGATAGGATTTTTTATAAGTAATTGACAAGTAACCAACACTTCCTAATTGTCCAGCATTGATTAGATAATAAAACTGTGTTGCTATTATTACTTACTGATAAAAAATTGCTTTCTGTCTTTATTATCTAGTGACAATTCTGATAATTAATACTTTGTCTTTATTTTGATTTGCTTATATATATATATCTTACTGTTATAAAATTAGAAATTGTAAAAAAAAATTGGCCTCAGCATACCTGCTCAATACTTCTATATTTCTAAAGCTTTCTGCCTAGTGTTAATTGGAATAAATGCTTTATTTTATTACGTGATCCTTGTATTATGTGTGTGTTTAAAAACTCATGAATGTGTTGAGATGTAATGCCACATTTTTTATAATTAATTTTAAAAATTGTAAAATTATTAAATTCTTTTTTATTTAAACTAAATAATTTAAATATTTGTGGAATAAATATTACAGTAAAATTTAAATGTCACAATGCTGACCCGAAATTAATTAAACTAAAAATAATCAAGCATAAAATAATTTTAATAATTATAATCTTTCTAATCTATTAACCTACATCTCTTGAGAAAAAAAAGCTTACTAGTATTATATATGTGTGTGGGAAAAAAGTAATTGTATATTTAAATGATTTAGAAATAGTACTTTTATTTACTATGTAATTGTCTTAATAAAAGCTATGTACTATGCAATAAAAAAGACATTGTCTGAAGAAATTTGTGTAAGTTTCTAAGATTTAAAATGTTTATAAGAGTGTTAATCATGACACAATACCAAAATGTTTTATTAATATTATTGCCTTGTAATAGTACCTTAATTAACTTAACCTTTTTTTATAAAATTTATCCATATATAAATCTTAAACACAACACTACAATAACGTTTTAGGACTTCAAAAGAAAATAAGTAGTTGTTTTAGTCATACTAAATTAAATAAGATTAATTAATAGTATTTGAAAAAATCTATTGCATGAAAACCCATAATTTAATTTTTTTTTTCAATTAATGATCTTTGAGATTGAAAAAAAAGGATATGAATAAAAAAAATTAAACAAGGAACTTATTTTTATAACTTATTAAGGATAAATTTCTGAAGAAAATGTGTTACAATTGCACAGAAACATTAGCTATATTTTCATTCTATTTTTTTTATGTAAAAATGTTTTATAAATTACCAGCGTGTACAGAGATGAAAAACGTTTCAATAAGTTCATAAGGCACAATACAGTAATAGAGATGGCCAATCTTTTTTTTTAATATATGTGTTGAGTCTAATCAAAAAAGATTTAAACTACACTTACAGACTTTATGATTAAATAATTATAAGCAATAATATATATCAAATAAATAAAGCACATCTATATTTAAAATTTAAAGTAAAATCAATAATTACGTTTTACTTTTATTAACAGAAGAAGAAATAAAATTTATTTTGAAATCCTTATCAATTTTAAGTTTACTGAAATCTGAATTAACTGTACATAATCATGTCATTTAATCTGGATAATAACTCGTGATTATAAATTTTAAAAATCATTTTATTG
The DNA here is from genome assembly GCA_028023455.1 of Epiperipatus broadwayi. Taxonomy (NCBI): domain Eukaryota; kingdom Metazoa; phylum Onychophora; class Udeonychophora; order Euonychophora; family Peripatidae; genus Epiperipatus; species Epiperipatus broadwayi. Next base: position 5,426,478 of record JAQFVV010012425.1, on the reverse strand, counting down.
TAGCATATCTCTGATAGCAAGATTCTAATAAAATTATTCACTACAAATATAATCTTACATATGTATAGAGTGATTAAGTAAAGATCAAAGTACTGAAATGTTATTAATATTGAATAGTTGAAAGGATAAGTGAAAGAGTATTTTATTGAATTTAATAAATTATTTTACTTAGTTGATTAAGTTAAATTATGAAAGATTCTTTATACATATTTACACAATTATAATTTCATTATTTGTCTGATAATTTTATCTATATGACACTTGAGATCACATTATAGTATAAAATATCTGAGCAGAGTAGAACTGTTGTTAAGGAAGTTAGACAGAATCGTCTATTCACTTTACTATTTAACTCTATATTTATTATTAAATAAAGGCATTATAAAGATTTAGAATTAGTTTTAAAAACCTTGATAACTTTAAATATGCTGATGGTATTATTCTTACAGCTAAATGACAGAAAATCTCTAAACCATTGTTATAAAAATTAAAGAATAAAAATTAAAACATAGCATTACTGCAAAATATTAAAAAAAAAGAATGACTAAGTTTGTAAGAGACAATATCTGACTTTAAAGTTAATTATCAATATATAGAATTCATTTACAATATTATTCCACTGAATCATTTTCCATCTCATAAAGTATAGAAATGAAACTTTTTCTTGAAAGAAAATTCTGAAAAATATTTTTATAGACAATGGCATATCTTTATAAATTCAAACATCAGAATTGTTCAATATATTATATTTTCTATGACTTTTTATGAATATAAAAAATGAACCGTTTAAAAAGAAATTTAAAAAATAATGTAATATATAGGGTATATGAGCACAGAATTTCCGACAACCTACCACTCTTTATTCCATATCATAATACTGATACATCTGAACACATGTTTGTAATAGTAAAGACATTCACTAACACTAGAGACAGATTTGAGCTTTCATTGTGAGCAAAAATGATTGGGGTAAACTTGTCCTATTTTTCTAATAAAAATAGTCCTCAAAAAGACTAGTAATACACAAAGAATTTATTTACAAGCAATGGAGATAAATTAATCCCATCATAATAATATTGAATGTGTTTTTCTTCTCCCTGAATAAATAAATGATAGATAAATTTAGAAAAAAAATATATTTATATAACTTTCAAAAGTCGTTGTATCTTGATAGTTCTTTTATCACATCACAATTATTATTAAAATTTGAAAGCATAGATTTTTTTCTAACAAAAGAGTTAAATTTATTGAATTATTTATGATACTGCTTAAGCAAACAATTCTATCGATACTGTAGAATATAATTAATTGAAGTGATATTAATTCTTCAAATAGCATCTATACTATTTTACTAACGTCAAACATTATTTATTGATAAACGTATTGACCACATCACGAATCTCATCAGTGAGGGCTAGAGTATAAAAACTAGATCTAAACACTGACTCTCAAGTGTTTATGAAAAACGTTTCTATCAGTTTGCAAGCGTAAATTTCAAACCAGCTTGAAATCAGCTGATCTGGGGGTGAGCAAATGAAAGAGGTAATTAATTCCGACTCTTTTTTCGTTTATGTAAACAAATTTTACACTTGTTCGGTGGTTTTGGTAAAACGCCATCTGTTGAACATAAATAACAAGTAATAGCAAGTTACGTGAATAACTTGTTTTTGTTTTTCATAAATGTACCTTTAAAGTTTTCTTGCAATGATATATATTGCAGAGACTTTGATTATGTGGTGATACTGAACTGAGATCAGACCCATATAAATATCTGGCTTGCTAGGCTGAGTTTGAAGACTTTACCGGCCTGAAAAATTCATGCTTGCAAACTGATAGAAATGTTTTGCATAAACACTTGAGAGTCAGTGTTTAGATCTAGTTTCTATACTCTATCCCTCACTGATGAGAGCAAACCAGCTTGAAATCAGCTGATCTGGGGGTGAGCAAATGAAAGAGGTAGTTAATTCCGACTCTTTTTTCGTTTATGTAAACAAATTTTACAGTTGTTCGGTGGTTTTGGTAAAACGCCATCTGTTGAACATATATATATATTCTAACCTGTAATTATGCATCTTCACTTCCAGATAGTATATGGTATAAAATAAAATAGGTTCTAGCTCAGTTAATAGTTAATAAATAAAATATTCAGCATTAAAATTAAAATATTCCACTAGCTCAAATTTAAAATTCGAATAAGGTTCAATTTATAAAAATATATTAAATAAATATTTAATATTTTCATGAGACTTGAAGTGACAAGATAGATTACATTGAGCCAATATCCTACAGGATACTACCTCAATGTCATAAGAACACTATCCCCCTTATTACTATTTTAAATAACAAACTCATAGTATTCTTACGACTTTAATAACTTCTACTCACTAAGATTAAACTAATAATTAAATTTTAATCTTCTATTTAATAATAATCTAGCTCGATAAAATAATCTCAGTTTCATAAAATTTATTCTAAGTTAATTTAAAATACGGTAGTAAAATTTTTTTTTTTTTTATTTTAAGTAATACACTTTATTAAATCACAACATATTTACATAATTACAAGATCAATTTTTAGTACAGACAAAAAAAAAAAAGGAACAGTATTATCCTTCACTTGTCCATTATACACATTGCAACATGTTCACTTAATTCTCCTGTTACCTGTTCATTGTTTACGATTTAGACCCTTTTTCTTTAACAACATTACCCTTCTTTATTTTATGTTTTACTCCCAGATTTCACATCTGGAGAGAGCAATTCCTCCCCATACATGTTGGAAGGTGTTTTGGGGCCAATATTTTAGGCATAAGTTGAAGTAGTTCTCCCAATCTCTATCCATTTTTTTTAACCAATTGAATTTCTTATTATCAAATAAAAGTGAACATCTTATTGCCCACAATGATTTCAATGTATGGATCATTACATTCGCATTGTGCGGGTTAAAGTTTATAACATATTTTTTCATAAGATATTTGAGATTTATTATAGGCCTGTGAAAGACCTTCATTCTAATTTCTCTAAAGGCGTAGCATTCTTCAAATAAGTGCATAAAAGTTTCATTGTGCCTCTTACACATAATGCAGGTTTTATTCAAACTCAATCCCAGTTTTTTATTAATATAGGTAGTTGTAGGTAGAATCCCATTGATTAACTTAAAAATAAATCTCATTGATGTCTGAGGTATATATATTGAGTGAAATTTTTTTAATACATTTTTCATTGAACAACTCAACCAATTATTTTCATTTTGGTAATTTGCTTTTTTTAAATCTTTATATCTAATACCATCTAGGGTGGTTACATTAAGTTCATCTTGCAAGTCTTTATATGCCATCAACATGTCAGTAAGATACGATCTTTTTTCAGCTCCCAATCCATTAATAATAAATATGTCACCATTTGGGAGATTAAATGACTGATCCTTGGCTACATTCATATAAGCTTTAGCAGTAACAAATTGAACATAAGCTTTTGGGTCAATTAAATTGAGACCACCCTTATTTATTGGAAGCTGTAAAAGTGAGGTAGAGAGGAGATAAGTTTTCTTTCCCCATATGAATTTTTTTGCCATCTGTATAATCTTTAGGTTTGATTTATTATATAATTTTAACCATGGGCCATAATATCCTAGCACTCCCATTGCAATTGCATTAAATATTTTGGTTTTAGTTATTTCATAGAGTTTAAAAGGCATAAAACCATTAATTCTTTCCTCAATTTTCCTTGTGACTAATTTGTTTAATAGTCCATTCATCTTAGTTTTTGGTAAATATAATGGAAGGCCAAGGAAGGACTTAGGTAGGGCTACAAACTCATTGGGAATTCTTTTGCCTGTTGCCAATTGCCAAGCTGCTGATTTATTTACTTGAATTAATGCTCCAGTTGCCTGCTGAAATTTTCTGATTATATTCATTATAACATCAATATTATAACAGTTTTCAAAAATTATTACAATATCATCTATAAATGCCGTGACCTTTACTGAAACTCCCAATTGGGGCAGGTAAATTCCATTTATTAGTGTCTCTATTTCTTTTATCATGGGATCTACATAAATTGCAAACAACAGTGCTGCCAAAGGTGATCCTTGCGGAATTCCTCTATCTGGGGCAAAAAACTCTGATCTTCTCATGAAATTTTTATAAGAAATTCTATTATTCATAATGTAATTTTTTATTGCATTCAATAAGAATGGATCATCCTCTATAAGCTCCTTTAGGGTATTAAATAGATAAGACCAGTTCACGAGGTCAAAGGCAGATTTAAAATCAATTTGCAATGCAAAATACTGTGTTAGATTATGCGTCCTGGCATGCTTAATAGCTTCTTGGATTTTAATAGCTGCATTTACTGCTCTCTTGCCCTTTACTGCATGATGCACCATTGATATCTTGTTACTGACATTTCTAAATAATTTTTTTTGTAATATTCTAGCAATGATTTTAGCATCAATATCCTCAATTGTTATATTTCTTAGTTCTTCAAAGTGGGGCATTTTCATATTCTTTTCTTTTTTAATGCTGAAGATTATTCTGTTGTTAATATATGGCCAATCAAAAATCTCTGAGCACATTTGATTATAAAATTTTAATAAAGGGCCAATCAGAAGATAACCAATTTGCTTATACACTGATGCTGGGATTTCGTCATTTGCTAATACTGTTTGCAACTTTAATCTCTTTATTTCAAGCAAGACCTCCTGATGTGAGATGTAACCATTCATAGTTTGCTTTAATTGACTGGAGAATTGTTCACTCTCAATCCTTCGTTCGCCCATGATTTCTTTTAATCTCACAACCATATATTGATCTACCTCATCACCCGATATCACAGAGTCTTCGGCTGTCATCATCAATGGGATACCATTGGTGTGAGGGATGTATATTTTCGCATAGTTAATTGTTGGCTTCACTATTTTGTTAAGATCTGGGATTAATTTTCTTATTCTTCGTGTATATGTTTCTTCCTGCATTCTTTTATATATATCATTATATTCCAGTTGTAGCTTCTTCACTAAATCATTATTTTCTCTGAGGCCAGATATAGTAATTAGTATTTTATTGATTTCAATAATTCTATTTCTCATTTGGTTTTGTGTTAACATATTATTTGTGTTATTACGGCATAGGCTTGAGATAATTTTTTTCATTTTATTCCATGCAATACATGGAGGTAGCTTTGATTGGCTTGTATAGTAGTTTGATACTATCAAAATGTTAGACATTTGATCAACTGTAAAGTTTATCTGACTCATAATGTTCTTTTTAATAGAAAAGACATAGGCCTTATTTTTTATTGCATCATAATTTTTTATCTCCAATAGTATTCTTAGGTGATCAGAAAAGCCTACTAGAGAAGTTTCAATGAATGAGTCTTTCACTTTACCATTTGACACAAAGAACAAATCTATTAGTGACATATACCTACTGTTAAAAAATGTGTAGGCATCCTTACCATATTTCATTTCCAATGGATATACTGCAAGAGCTTCTAGTTTGTTTTTCCAGACTTTTAGGAATATCCCGGTAGAAGCAATTGAAGTCACCTCCAACCACAACAATGCCCGGCTTCTGCATTAACTTATGTTGTATACCATGAATTAACTTAGGAATATCTTTACCTTTACTAATCGAGTATACTGCAATTAGATAATGAAGCCTATCACAAAAGGTAAAGGAAATCACTATAAAATTTATTTGTAACATGATTATTTGTATGTTTCTTATATTTGATCTCATATTTATTAGTAATGCAACTCCCTGTGCTGATTTTGTATTCATTCTGTACAGAAACACATTTGCCTTTGCAAGTCTTTCAGTAATCCAAATTGGTGTGTTGCTACTAATCTTTGTTTCTGATAAGATTATAATGTCATATTTTTGGGAAGCAATGTAGTCTATAATTTTAATCACTTTATCACCTGCATTCATTCCTCTAACATTCATAGATATTATATTTAGTGAATTCTTCATATCTTGATAATTTAATAATCATTTTATTAGCATATTACACCCCACATCCTCATCTTTTCCCTTAGTTTTTAATTCATCATCTTTCTTATCATAGGAGTCATTGTTTAATTCTGCCAAATTAATATTCAACATTATTTGATTATCACCATTATTATCTTTTGTAACTTTATTAATCTTTTGATGTGTATTTCTTTTGAGTGTTTTGATACTATCCTCATTACCATTTATTTGCTTGTTGCTAAGTTCTTCTGTTTTGATACTATCTTCATTATCATTTACTTGTTGGTTGATAAGTTCTACCGATTGTGTTATCATAACCCTGTCTTCGTTTTCATTTTCCATTTGTGAGTCTGTGTTATTCTCATCAAATGAATCTATAAGACTATCAATACCTGTGACATTTCCAACCTGCAATAGATCATTTTGGCCTGGTAACAATTCAACTTCATCTAATATGTCCATATTTTTTAATTTATCAATTTCTTCTTCATACAATAAATGCTCGTCTCCTGTGTTACTAACTATATTAGCCCATGTCTTAATTGATGATGATACATTACATAGGTGATTTAATCGGTCAAATTTGTTACACTTCATGCAGTTAGCAGTGTCACAGCCTGCTGCAATATGCCCCACTCGATTACATTTAAAACACAATGGTGATCTACCCTTTATTATTATGGAAATGGGCATTTGATCTTTTGTTATTTTATGTGGTATCTGTTCTTTCATTACCCCTTTCTTTAATTTAAGTACTACTGTCCATGAGTTTGATGGAATTTGGAAGGCTGTGCCCGGCGTCATTTCTCTTTCCAAATTTATTATCTCAGCATAATCCAATAGTTGGATTTTAAAAAATTCAACATTGAAACTTGGAGGTGTATGCAGTATTCTTCCATAGACCAATGGATTGGGATCTTTTGTAACGTAGTAAATTTTTTTATTTTGAATTTGCTTAATTATGTTTTCAGCTTTATCTTTTTGTTCTTTATTGAAATATTCAATCGAAACGAACCCTCTAGCGGGAAAAAAAGAAGTATATTTGACCGTGTTAATGAGTTCATGAGAATATAGAGCCTTTAAGTATTCATCGATATCTGGTTTATCAAGTATATGTTCCCCTGTTATTATATTAGTTTGAATAATTAAGCTAAAAATTGATGTACTTGGTGACATACACTTTACAAATATCTTTTTCCAGTATTCATTTAATTTCACGAAAGATTTTGTTGTAAGTTTCTTGCTACTTATATTATCAGCATAGTTATCATTAACATCAATAAATTGAGTTTTATTCACTGAGTTTATTTGATTATCTACTACATCTCCCTTTTTAATTAATTTTGATCTCAATCCAGCTTGTTTTATTGCATCAGATTGTAAGCTCAAAACTTCACTTGAGTCAAAATTATTATCGCTATCCATTTTCCTTTTTTTATTATTATTTAGTATTACGCACTCTGGATTTTCTAGGCCAACGTTACTACTTAGGCTTTTTTCAGTTTTTTTGCTAATAATTGCTTTTTCCGTAAGTGCTATATTGTTTTCTTGATTTATTGATTTATTTGTATGTTGTTTTAAATTTATACTATCACTATTATTATCATTTTCTTCTCTACGTTTATTTAAAGAAGTATCACTATTATATTTCCTTAATTTACTTTCTTTTCTCAGAGACTTAAACGCCATTTTCTCATTATGATTTTTATTTTCCTCCAGATTATTAGTATCTAAGACTTTAAATTTATCTTTAACTTCACAAATACTTACTTTGGTATTCTCGTTCTTTTTATTCTTTCGCCTCATTTTAATTTTTTATTTTAAACAATCGTTCCCGTAAATCAAGCAGGAAAGATACTTGCACTACCAGCCATTACTCGAAGCGGATACGGTAGTAAAATATGAGAAGGGATTTTATGTCATAATCTACTACACTTAAACTAATAATAATAAATAATAATAATAATATTCTTCATTGTTTAATTACTACTGGATATCTTTTCTTTTTGTTATATTTTTTATTACCAAAATAAAATAGTAAAATAATTTTATATAATCTTTTATCTTCATGAATATATGTAAAATTAAGAGCGTGCTAATAGCTCTAAACAAGCTTTTTTTTTATTTTATTTATGATAAATGCTACTACAAGAGAAGGCATTCAAATCATTTTTATCTTGGATTGTCTCCATCCCCAGACCGGTTTCGACCTATGGGTCTCTTCAGTGAGGAGTTGGGACATTAGATCTAAATAACCAACTCAAGCAAAGCATTTATCTAAAAGATAATTGTTAGAAGAAGATGTGAAACTTTTAGACATCTACATGTCTTTAAAGTCAGCTCTCCAACTGAAAAAATCATATGGGCCTGAACTTAATTGATTTTTTCAGTTGGAGAGCTGACTTTAAAGACATGTAGATGTCTAAAAGTTTCAGATCTTCTTCTAACAATTATCTTTTAGATAAATGCTTTGCTTGAGTTGGTTATTTAGATCTAATGTCCCAACTCCTCACTGAAGAGACCCATAGGTCGAAACCGGTCTGGGGATGGAAACAATCCAAGATAAAAATGATTTGAATGCCTTCTCTTGTAGTAGCATTTATCATAAATAAAAAAAAAGCTTGTTTAGAGCTATTAGCACGCTCTTAATTTTACATATTTGTAAGTGCAAGCTATATATATAAGTCATGTGACATCTGACTTGTTATTATTACTATTACTTCATGAATATAATAAATAAATATGTGGTAGCATTTTAATAATCTGACAAACAAAATATGTGTGGCAACTGATAGCATATAATTTAATATAATATTGTGATAACTGATTTATGACCAATAAAATAATGTAAGATTATGATTATTTAATTATAATGAATACCAATAAAATATTTAAAATTTTTAAAATAATTCTCTATTTATCTTTTGTGCAAAATTATATATTTGTTTCGATTATTATGCATATATCGTGTTTTCATGCAGCTATGTGGAGAAATAAATAACTCTGACACAAAATTTTTGTAATAACAAAATTTAACAAAGTTTATTACTAACAATAAATAACTAAACAATTTATTTACACTATTTACAGTGGATATCCTTAACCTTTTTACTTTACAGTTTGATCTACCGGGTTATAAAAAAAATAATTTATATTTCAATTATTTCTTTATTTAGATTTAGGACAAAATTTTTTTTAAAAAAATGTTACTATTTGGTTTCTCATTATGGTTAACTTATTACAAAATATATTTATCTACTTTATTAGCAACAGCATTTTATCCTTAATATTATTAAACTATCTTATTTTAAAAAATTCATACTTAGAAAACATTCTATAAAAAACAAAATTTTATAATGAGTATGGATTTCTCAAAATATTAAAAAAATTTCATCTTGCAAAGTCAAAGATGTTTTACAAAATATTATCCAAAATTCAGTACTAGATTTTAGTATTTATCACACAATGTTTACTAATCATAATATATTCTTCTTTAAGCCTTACTTTAGTATGATATAAGTGTAATCATCAATATATTTCTGTTAATCAATAAACAAAAAATATACTATGCATATTGTTTACATAATTTACTTTGTACTATTGTATTTTAAAAATATGCAATACTTATTTTTCTCTTAAAAAAAAATACTAAAGCATTTAAAATTATTATCACTTTAAAGAAAATATCTTTGTTTAGATACCTTATTTTAAAAATTTATATTTCATTTTCCGAAATAAAATTCAAAATATATTCTATGATTCTTTTCTTTCCTTAGGATACTTTGGATCTTCAATTTTAAGTTATAATATTCTGCTCCTTATAAGCAAATAAACTAATCTTATACAAAAACGATAGCATAACATAAGTTCTAAATTATTTATAATTTCTCTTAAACATATCTAACTGAACGATGCAGTTACATGAAATAAAGATAGCGAAAATAGATGCATAGGATTAAGGAAGAAAGCTAGAGTATTACTCTTAACATATCTCAAAATCATGGCACAGTGCGAAGAGGTATGGCATTTACTTGCCTAATATCCTCTAGTACAGGGACGATGTTAAAGCTATTTCTTCAGCTTTATTAGAACATCAAATATTTAAAGAAATATAAACACTGTCCAATAAAATGTGTATCAGTCATAGGGCTATGTTAACTATGCTGATAACCACATAAATACTAAATATTATTTCCATTCCTTATAACATCCTATTTCTTAAAACATCATATTGGTTTCCTGTTCACTAAGGACTCCCAAGCCACTATCTCAACATTATTTCTCAAGATTTTTCCACATCTTACATCGATAAATAACTATCTGCATTTACAAAACAATAAATAAAATTCATTAATAGTTAAACAATCTTACTATCCCATAAGAAAAGTTGCTTACTTCATTGCTCTGTATGTTTAATCATATACAATCTACTTAGACAATATTTGAATATCCTATAACAGGAAAATTTTAATAGAATCACATAATTATTTGTTATGTTGGATTATATCACTAATAAAAAAAATAAAAGTCGTATGCATATTTTCAAATCAATCCTATCTCATAATGTTTTTTTTTTAAAAAAAAATGTTGTATGAAAATGCGTTACATATAATTAAAAAACTTTTACACTTCATTCTTCCAATTTATGTATGATCTAAAGAAAACAAAAAGTATACATTATAAATTATCAATAGTTATTATTATTACCAATAACCTTTATCTAGTCATCGTGTTCAGTAGGCTCTTCTTTAACCACTTGAGCATTGCAGATATATAAAAAAAAAATCACACCCATACACTTTATATTAAAATATTTTTAGCTAAATTATTAGATTGTTATATTATAAAATTTTAATATTAATTAATTAATGTTTTTATGTTTTTCCTAATCTTATATAAAAATTTAGATTTAAACTAGGTTAACAAAATAAAAAGAATCAAAACTATAGTTACATATTTTCTTGACGATAGTTCCTGATAAGTCAAAAATGTTTATTATTTTCTCTAGAGTTTTTAAAAATGTTCTCCTCTAAGCGCGTTAAAGTTTAAAATAAAAATAATTGTTAATCCATTTAGTAAAATTTAGAAAATAATCCTTGGTTTTAATAATTAATCCCGTGAAGCTTCTTTTTAAGTATTTTCTCTACCAATATTCTCTGCGTATCCGATGCATCAATCCATCTAATTTAACTTTAAAAAATATTCGATTAATTTTTAAGTACTATTTGTATTTCCATGGATCCATCTCTTATTCAACTATATGTTCACTTTTTTATATAAGTTTCCTTCTTGATACATTTAAACTTTCGTTTGGTATTTTCATATATCATTTTAAAATTAAAAAAAATGTTACCTTCAGAAAGGATATAACATTTTACTCCTTTGAATATCATATTATATAAAATAATTCATGAAATATAATTGTCTTATTACTATTTAAAAATAAATTTTGGATAGGCTTATAAATAATAATGCATCTCCAATTTTTTCATTAGACTCCGTATGATGTCTGAGCTGTGGTTTTTTATGTACCAAAACAGTTCTTCGGTGAAATATTAATAAAAGTTGTATCAATAAATATTTCAAACATTTTTACAGTATTATAATTTATATACATTTTATATCATAGTATATCCATTTTTTATTGCGTAGTTTAGGTTAAACTTTTAGATAAAATACGACTGATAAAGAAACTTTAGAAAATTTAACAAAGCATGTTAAACGAAATTATTAAAATATTTTTTATTTTACACTCTCTTTTTTGCAAGTTACTTTTAAAATATTAATTAATTTTTGCAAATAAATTATGAGAAAGTACTAAAAAAAAAATTGACTAAAATAAAAAAATTAAAAAAAAAAAATACTATCTCTTTGAGAGCTGCTAATATACCTTTCTCTGGTTTCAATACATTATTAATCTCCCCCGATAACTTAGTTACGATGATATTTATAGTCTGTAAGAATACCTATTCCTATTGGTTAATTCTTACTTTAGCTTGAGAATAAATTTACATATTTTTAGTTTATAGTAGAATTATATTTGAAAATAAAAAAATTATAACGTAATGAACTTAAAATATTATTTAAAATATTACTTTTAAATAAATTATTATTTTATTAAAACTATTTAAACATTTAAAATAACTTTTAAAATAACATTTAATAACTTATTCCATTTCTTAATATTCAATTTATCTATTTTTATTTAAATAAAATATTTAATTTTTATATTATGAATGTATTCATCTTTATTACATTATTTAAACATGTTATACGATAGTTAACTTAATGTTTAATACTATTTACTTTTATGATAGGCAATAATTCTATCCAATTCTATAATATAACTTTTAAAATATTTTAAACTTTGTTATTATTTCAAACAAGCGTGTGTGTGCTAGTATACATTAAAAGTCACATGATTAATAACTTTGACAGATGATTTTCAATCTATTTCTCTGCCTAGACTAATAAAATTGATACACTTATTATATTATCTAAAATAATTATAAAAAATTTGGAAGAACAATTTAGAAAATATAGAATTAAATACAATTTTCACCATCATAAGGTTTATTTTAAAAATATACTATCTTAATTTTGAGTATTTAAATATGATTACAAATTTAAACATAGCATTTATTAAATTATATGTTTTTAAACTATTAAAATCGAATTTTTAAATATACTTTTAATATTTATAGCTGAGTTATTTAATATGGCCAGCTTTTACAACCATATAAAACAATATTTTAAACTTTACTTAACGATTTTTTAAATGATTTTATACTACGTACTCTCTTTAGCTTCAAATTGTACTTTAAAGATATAATTGACTTACTATAATTAATATATTAAAAGAACATATTCAAAAATTTTAAATTTTTAGTAATTGACTGTTATAAACTATTACTGACCTATAGAAAAGGGCACATAACCTTCTCTTTCGAACAAAAATTTTAAATTAAACATCTATCTTAATATTTACTCTATTCATTGACACTTAATATCTTTATCATTTGCTATAACCAAATTCTATCTTGTACTACTGAAATATAAAAGAATATACTGTTTTTAATACAAACCTATAAAATATTTGGACATTACACTCAGAATCTCAACTAGTAATACTAGAAAAAATTTTCTACACTTCTGATGGGTATGGGAATAGACTCCTAGCGTTGTACGCCCCTTTTTCACCTTCTGGTGTAGTCAACATGAAAGCATTTTTTCCTACTTTGCTAAAAATCTTATATGGACCCTCATATAACTCAAGAAATTTCTTAAATTGATTTATTTGAAGGTTCCTAACATGCGATACACAAAGACCTTTTCAGTTTAACTTTTTCTCACTTGTTTTAACATTTTGTCTTTTTAAAATTGTAGTAATACCACTAGTAGAGGGTTGACTATTTTGTACCTCTATCCTACTCCTAGATTTATCAAATCTAACTGCTTTCTTAACATAGGGAGATACCCTATCTCTATCTCTAGAATTATATTTCCTCTTAAAACCTGCTTGAAATCTTTGACTATTATTGTTAATGTTAATATTTGATAACAGATAATTATTTCTTTCCCTATTTGCTTTGAATCTACTATCTAAAGATGTTTCAGTGATTTCAAGTGCGTCTAATATCTCTGACACATCTTCTATCGAATAACGGTCTACTGCAATTAATAATTGCTCCACATTTCTGGGCAAATTATGGTGTACTATCCTGACTATCTGCCCTTCAGATAATGGACATGCAGTATGCGTTTTCAATTGGACAGCCTGGCTTCGAAAGAAACTAGTATAACTGCCCTTGCTAGAGTGATATTTTTCTTGAGTTATCTGGAACCTAATACTATCTTGTTTGTCTGCGTTCCAGAAACTCCCTATAATTAAATATCTAAAGTCGCCATAAGTATTTGGCCTTTCAAAGAGCGACTGCCACCAGTCTTTGGCAGTGCCACCTAAATGATTACTACAGATGGCTAATTTTTCCTTTTCTGTTAGAACACATATTGAAAATAGCTCATCCAAACTATTCAGAAACTCAGATGGGTTTTCGGTATAGTCTCCTCTAAACGGTTTGACCCTCATAAAATGTAATGCCATCAAGCTATTCGAACCACCATCGCAACTAATATTTTCCCTAACTGGTCTGCTGTCTATTTCCTTAACATTAGTATGTTCTAATTGGTTATTCTCACCTTTTCTTAGACATTCTATTCTATCTATTGGGGATGGAGTTATACAATCTTCATACTTACTACTCAATACTTTTTCTTTGCTTAACTCTAAAGTTTTTATTACTTATGGACTTAATCTCCTCCATTTGTTCATACACTTGTTGCAACTTTTCTTCGAAATTTATCTGTCCAATCACTTGTTCTACATATAACTTCTGTTCATTTTTAAACTTATCCAAGTTTTGATCTACTATTTCTCTACACTCATTATTATTCTTTTCCAACTGCTGTGCCTGTTCTTTTACATCTTTCTGTAAATGCTTCATATTCTCACCAACTTTAGATCTATACTTATGTTCATCATCTTTCTGAATACCAAGATCTTTTAATTTCTCAACCAAATCTTGTTCTATTTCTTCCTTTACATCTCTCCTAGTTTGCACTATCAAATCCTTGAACTTCTCTACTAATTCTTTCTCCATTTCATCTTTCACAATTATTCTGGTCTGCACTATCTCTTCCTTAACAATTTTAATACTTTCATCTATATGATCTTTTATTTCACCAATTTCGTGATCAACATCTGATTTATTACTATTAAGCTTCTGATTTAAGTTGCTATTGTTTATCTGACACTGATTGATAGATTCTTCTATTTGCTTGCTCAAACCCTTTATAGTATTCTCAGAAAATTCGGAAAACTTATTTTTTAGCAATTCCTGATTCTTATAATCTATGTGCTCTATTTCCTCCTTTAAAGAACCAATGACTTTTTCATTGCTATCAAATCTCAAATCCAAATTATTAAATTTATCTTGTACTTCCACCTTAAAATCTTCTACCGTCTTACAGGTTTCATTAAGTTTTTGATTCATACTTTCTACACAAGTTCTGATTTCATTACTATTTTTGTCCACATTTTCACTAAGAGATTCTAATCTTATATTTGTTTTATTTTGGTTTTCATTAAGAGACTCAATATTTTTACTCATATTTTCATTAAGAGCTTTTGTATCCTCTCTAAGAGCTTCAAACTTTATATTACTATCTTCTCTATTTTTAATCATATTTTCATTAAGAACTATTAAATCTTTATATTACTATCTTCTCTATTTTTATTCATATTTTCATTAATCAATCTTCTCTATTTTTATTCATATTTTCATTCATCTCCTTCATCATCAATAATCAGTTGAGATATTTGGGAGTTCTCTACCTCCTTTTTAGGCACTATTATCTTTTCTTCCACTGTTTTAATTTCCATAACCCCTCTTCTTTTATCTTACTATCTATAATTTGGACACTATCTACAACTGTTTCCATTTCAATTAAGTTTTCTATTTCTCGTTTCTCCTCACAACTTTCATCGACAATAAACTCAGATATTTCACTCTCTAAATTATTATCTTGATTATTCATTTTTTTTACAAATATGCTTTTTCAAAACTCAATATTTAAACAATATATTACTATTAATTTTTCATAAAATAGTTCCTTACCAGTTTTCTTTTATCCCCATCTAACCATCACCCACAATAAACCATAGATAATACCTCCTTTACACCTTATACAATCTAATCCTAAATAACAATAACGATTAACATTATGTGTGTCACAACATTATTTCCCACATGCATGATTCACAGATATTTTGCACATATTAAAGCATTTTCAAAATATATTTTTAATATTTCAATAATTGGCATGGTCATAGTAAATACTAAAATAATCGTAAGCCACATATGCATATTTTAAAATTTTATTTGCTAATTGTTTTACAACAATATAGTACTATTTTTAAGCAATCAGATCATCTACCACATAAAATTGCAATATTTTTAGTAATAAGCACTTAGTTCACTATAATAATCAAATCCTAAATAATTATTGCTATAATAAAATATTAAATTATCTATCTTCTGTGAGATATACCTATCAATAATTTTCAAAGTTACGCGAACAAATTCAAATACTAACTATTGTATTGTATATTCTTAATTACTTTCCTTATATATCTCATAGCCTAAATGTTTGGGTATCACAATCTGACCTATCGATTGTAGTCCCAAGTACATATGGTGCAATCACGTTGGAAGAGCAAAATCTAACCTAGACTTCCCCATGTCATGTAAGCCCATTATACTCTCCCATTTTAAACACTCAGGCCCAACCCGTTGCTGGTGCCATAATCTAACCTGTAATTATGCATCTTCACTTCCAGATAGTATATGGTATAAAATAAAATAGGTTCTAGCTCAGTTAATAGTTAATAAATAAAATATTCAGCATTAAAATTAAAATATTCCACTAGCTCAAATTTAAAATTCGAATAAGGTTCAATTTATAAAATATATATTGAATAAATATTTAATATTTTCATGAGATTTGAAGTGAAAATACAGGTGACAAGATAGATTACATTGGGCCAATATCCTACAGGATATTACCTCAATGGCATAAGAACACTATCCCCCTTATTACTATTTTAAATAACAAACTCATAGTATTCTTACGACTTTAATAACTTCTACTCACTAAGATTAAACTAATAATTAAATTTTAATCTTCTATTTAATAATAATCTAGCTCAATAAAATAATCTCAGGTTCATAAAATTTATTCTAAGTTAATTTAAAATACGGTAGTAAAATATGAGAAGGGATTTTATGTCATAATCTACTACACTTAAACTAATAATAATAAATAATAATAATAATATTCTTCATTGTTTGATTACTACTAGATATCTTTTCTTTTCGTTATATTTTTTATTACCATAATAAAATAGTAAAATAATTTTATATAATCTTTTATCTTCATGAATATAATAAATAAATACGTGGTAGCATTTTAATAATCTGACAAACAAAATATGTGTGGCAACTGATAGCATATAATTTAATATAATATTGTAATAACTGATTTATGACCAATAAAATAATGTAAGATTATGATTATTTAATTATAATGAATACCAATAAAGTATTTAAAATTCTTAAAATAATTCTCTATTTATCTTTTGTGCAAAATTATATATTTGTTTCGATTATTATGCATATATCGTGTTTTCATGCAGCTATGTGGAGAAATAAATAACTCTGACACAAAATTTTTGTAATAACAAAATTTAACAAAGTTTATTACTAACAATAAATAACTAAACAATTTATTTACACTATTTACAGTGGATATCCTTAACCTTTTTACTTTACAGTTTGATCTACCGGGTTATAAAAAATAATAATTTATATTTCAATTATTTCTTTATTTAGATTTAGGACAAATTTTTTTTTTAAAAAAAAAATGTTACTATTTGGTTTCTCATTATGGTTAATTTATTACAAAATATTGTACCGGTATAAATCCACCACGCTTACTCATACACAGTACCCGAGTTCAAACCCAGCCCACGTTTAAGAATAAATTCCAAAACGCCAACTGAATTCAAACCCAAACCCCGGCATGACCAACCGATGATGACTTTACACCAGCACAGGGTTATCCCTTTTCTAGCTCAGCTTAGAACATGGACTAAATTCTTACAGTTAATGATATATAGGTTTGTTAGACTATAGATATTGGACGGTCATTCATGTAACGTATATATTTAAGTTGCCAATACAGACAGTAAGTGGCTAAATAGACTTAGAGAGTAATAAGGTGGAGGACACAAAAATTTAGATTAAATAAAGTGTTTAATAAGCAAAATATAAAGCATATAAATATAGTGTTAAATAAGACAAATAGAAAGCACATGAATATAGTGTTATATAATAGAAATATACAGCATATAAATATAGTGTTATACAGTACGGTAAGACTTCATAAATCCTCTTGTATTTGGCTACTAGTCTTTAGTGAACGTTTTATTTAATAAACAAACTTATGCCAATAGCTGGGTAGTTAAAGGATTGACGGGTGGTTAAGAGAATCAGAGTATTAGAGCACTGGAAAAATATTTATCTAAAGATTTTTATTAACTTATTTTATTTGAATAGGCTCGAGCCGGAACGTAGACGAACAGTGGAGGTGGTTTTATATAAATACGACATAAAGGATAGATGTGCTGGTGGTTTTATATAAATACAACATGGAAGATAGATGAACTGGTGGTTGCCTGGATTCAAGAGCCCTACAGTAATCAATTGCGGTGCATTAACGGAATACCGGGCGGCTTGTTCTTTGACAAGGCTTAATGCCCCCAAGTAGTTCCGGGACACGACAACCAGCCGGGATCATTTCGAACCCCGGTGATCCAAGAGATTACCGGGAAAGAAAAACTGCTTTCATTCCCCAATGGTAGAATGGCGAGACGCTAACTTCAGCGAAGGGAAGGCATTGCCACAGACGTGAAGGACGAATACTTGAAGCGGATTTTTAAAAGAAATTATATAAAACCTGGAAACTATTTGTCTGTTTCTACGCCACAGGCTGAGATCCTTATCCCAATAAAAACATAGCGAAATTAAACTGACGGTGAGAACAAAGATTAGTTAAATTTACTCTGAAACTCTAACCCTCCGGGTTAACAGGCGGTAGCGATAGTATCAAATTATTCAGTGAATTATTTCTCATATTATACATAACATTAATGAACACTTTGAAACTATTATATATATATTTAATATTGAAACTTAGATTGTAATTTTATAACAACTTAACATAGAATAATAAAGTGACTTAACATTTATCAACTCGGAATGTGAAAGAATATTTAATTCAGAAAGTGGGATTACTTTTAAAATAACTTGATCGTTATAGTACACTAGTTTACTATTGGCATCGTTTGTTTATGGAATAAGCAATACACAAAACAATATAAATGCATTCATTTAAATGATTATTACGATTAATTACAAATGTTATAAATTATTTCTAAAGACTAGAGCAGAGGGTTAAAAAGAAAAGAAAATTTACTGACAGGTTAAACAATAGCATTATAAATGATATAAAAACTTACATATGATTCACTTGATTGATAACATTAAGCACGGAAGAAAGTTAAAGTTCGTGTAACAAAGTTCTCTTTTTCTTCATCCAGCTTGGCTTGTAACGTAGGCGCGCATTTTTGAAAGTTATTTGTAAGGCATAGTAAATTTTGAGATTGGAAGTTGGAAATTCTGAAGTATATGAAACATGATCAAACAGCGGCACGAGGATCCATATTGGCGGGCAGAGATCAGCTCCTGGCAATTAGCCCATGAACATGGCGATTCACTGGTAAACTTCTTAATAAGATATTTGAATTATTATTAACTGCTGTGTTGTCTCGAGACTACCTCTCTCAAACACGACCAAAGTTAGAATGTAAGTTTTTTCTAGAATTTGCCACTGCTGACCTTTCCGACTTGTTTTTGTTTTAGGCTCCGCCTACTTTCTCTAGCCTCTAGCGATGCAGCTTGACCAACAATCAATTATCTGTTTTTAGCAATCTTTTAATTTAATATGCCATTTTTAAATCGATACATTAATTACATATAAAAATTCCTTACTAATTTTGACTACAACTTAATTGCTCTGAACATTTGTGCAATTAGATTTTAATTAAAAACACTGATCAAAGGAATGTGATTTTTGATCAGTATTTTTAAACGACTTTATACAATTTTAAAACTAAAATTTAAAACAAATACGCCCGCACTGAAACTTTAAATTAAATGATATAAATTCGCAAACCACGCACACACAAATATTATTTCATGGTTTGCGACATTTATATACGGGATCTTTACATATTTATTTATAAACTATAAAATACATAACTAAATTTTATTATAATTTGAAATAGACAAAACCTCACTGCGGGCGAACAGTAGCTTGAATTACCGTACATAAAAACACTTGAAACGAAGATCGGTTCTCCGATCTGTCTGTTTCATTTCTTGTCACTTTATAAAAAAAAACAACAAAAAAAAATGATTATACATAATTTCTGGTTAACATTTTTTTCATTCATTTTTTTACATAATTGATTTTTTTATTGATTTGACCTTGGAGAACAGTCTGGGTGAGGGTTTGAACTTAATATTTACAAAGGTGGGTATATTACCGTAATTCCTTTTCTCATCATCATGTGCATGTCATAGTGGTCATTTCCCGGGTTATCATTTTGTATATCTCTACCTTCTCCCTGGGTCGGGAGGTATATAAGGGTTATAGGTATGTCTTTTTAGATTTCTTACTAAAATAGCAAAAGCGGTCACAATATTGTGCTTTGGTATATTATTATATTGTTCATTATTAAAAGTATCTTGCTTTAAAAGAATTTCTCTAACTTTCTGTGATCTAATGGCATCCATTATAACATTTTCACTTTGGGAGTTGAGAAGTTTTTCTCCATTTTTTATGAAACTATTTTTTTTAACATATGTCCATGCTTTAAAACAAAGTTTATCATTTCTGTTTAAAGAGTTCAGTTCCTCATCAATTTTGTTCAGATCACATTTCATAAATAAATAATCATGGAATTTATTAAAATGGGCAGTATTGCACACAACTAAAGATCTGTCCACTTTCTTCATTTTCATATCAGGAGGCCATTCAGCATCATTTCTAAACTTTAACTTTGATGACTTCATTAATCTTTCATCATCACTTTTCCACAGAACATCTTTATCATTATTATGAAAAGATAACTCAGAATTATTAATTATGATTTCAGAAGATTTATTCAAAACAGTATCTTTTGTTCTATTGATATCTTTCAACATCGATACAGCCACTCCATTAGAAGGTACTAAACTGGTGTCATCACTTTGAGATGGGCTGGCTTGCATTAGATTTGAAACGACCATTTCCTCAGTAATTACTTCATCTTTAGCTAAATCTGCTAGAGTAAAACTTTGACTCTGAGTAATTTCTGTCACATCTAATTCTTTACATTTTTGTTGAGTAGAGTTGGCATTTGTATTCACTAATCTAATCTCATGAGGTTCCAACCTTATTTTAGTTGGTTGAGGTTCTGTGTCCTCTGCTCCACTCCTCGCACTAATAATTTCTTTACCTTCCCTAACTGTTTTAACGTCCGACCCCATATACCATTCTTCAATCTGTACCATACGCGCCAACATGGCCATCATGATCTTTCTGTCCTCTCTCCCCTCTCTGAGGATCGCGTTAAACTTCGCATCGCGATCGTGCTCCCTCTGTTTGTTTCCTTCTATTTCTGCCATTTCTGCTTCGTTTTTCCTTAGAAATGTTTTTAGCATAAGACTTTGATTCGTACAACGCTTTGATTTGTATATATCATAAAAGGTTACTGATCCCTGCTCCTTGTGCCAAATCCTCCTCCGCTGCTGATACTGTTTGTGTGGCTTACTTCCTTTCTCTCTTTCTTCCTTCGCCTACGTTCAGTCTGGTTTTTGTTATCTACGTTTTTTTTCTTTATTTAGGAATATCATATGACATGTCTAAAATCATTACTAAAAATATACAGGGAAAAAAAAACTTTCTTTCACCCAGTTCGCACTGTTCTCCTCAGTCCTATAATACATACATATTCATAATGGGTACATAACATAGTATTTTTTTTTTTTTTTGTATTTCTGTCAGTAATTCTCTCTTTTTATATATGCCACCCTACTCTCTTTTAAAACAACACTCGCCACTGCTGTATGGACAAACATGTTTGCTGACAAATTTATTTGATAGGCGCCAGCCAGCAACATGTGACCAATAGATAATTTAATCTACTGATCCCCAAATATATACTTTTATATGACCTAATAATTTTTGATTTAAGATTTACTGTTTTATATAGGCAAAAAAAATTTAATACTGACTCCGGTAAGGTTTTTTTTTTTTTATATTACAACATATATATGCACACACGTTTTTATTTTTAAAACTCAAGAATAATCCTACTTCTTTCTTCTTTTTTCACAAAAAATATTTTTCACAACAAACGAAAATATATATATATGCGTACACATTTTTATTTTTCAGAACTGGACTTAATTCTACTTCTTTATTTTTTCATATGATTTAAACGACAAGAATGAACTCACAAAAACATTATGGAATAACTCATTTATTTTAATTAATTACACTCACGAATTGCTTCTGCTCTCTTTTCAAAAAAAAAATCTTCACTCTGACTTAACAATATTTGGGAGGATTACTATACTGAACCTTTGTGTGAGGGAAAAAAAAATTTTATACATTTGTTTTATTACTATAGTTTTCACTTGCGCATTTTAATACGCCAAATACGTATCAATATTATGACAAACGACACAAAAAAAATTGAATATTTTTATCATTTAACTGTTTCCTTCCGTTCACTCTGCAGGGTGTGGGAGATTTCTTCCATCGAGCACCACGGAGGGCGTCCAAAAATATAATAACTGTACCGGTATAAATCCACCACGCTTACTCATACACAGTACCCGAGTTCAAACCCAGTCCACGTTTAAGAATAAATTCCCAAAACGCCAACTGAATTCAAACCCAAACCCCGGCATGACCAACCGATGATGACTTTACACCAGCACAGGGTTATCCCTTTTCTAGCTCAGCTTAGAACATGGACTAAATTCTTACAGTTAATGATATATAGGTTTATTAGACTCTAGATACTGGGACGGTCATTCATGTAACGTATATATTTAAGTTGCCAATACAGACAGTAAGTGGCTAAATAGACTTAGAGAGTAATAAGGTGGAGGACACAAAAATTTAGATTAAATAAAGTGTTTAATAAGCAAAATATAAAGCATATAAATATAGTGTTAAATAAGACAAATAGAAAGCACATGAATATAATGTTATATAATAGAAATATACAGCATATAAATATAGTGTTATACAGTACGGTAAGACTTCATAAATCCTCTTGTATTTGGCTACTAGTCTTTAGTGAACGTTTTATTTAATAAACAAACTTATGCCAATAGCTGGGTAGTTAAATGATTGACGGGTGGTTAAGAGAATCAGAGTATTAGAGCACTGGAAAAATATTTATCTAAAGATTTTTATTAACTTATTTTATTAGAATAGGCTCGAGCCGGAACGTAGACGAACAGTGGAGGTGGTTTTATATAAATACGACATAAAGGATAGATGTGCTGGTGGTTTTATATAAATACAACATGGAAGATAGATGAACTGGTGGTTGCCTGGATTCAAGAGCCCTACAGTAATCACTTGCGGTGCATTAACGGAATACCGGGCGGCTTGTTCTTTGACAAGGCTTAATGCCCCCAAGTAGTTCCGGGACACGACAACCAGCCGGGATCATTTCGAACCCCGGTGATCCAAGAGATTACCGGGAAAGAAAAACTGCTTTCATTCCCCAATGGTAGAATGGCGAGACGCTAACTTCAGCGAAGGGAAGGCATTGCCACAGACGTGAAGGACGAATACTTGAAGCGGATTTTTTAAAAGAAATTATATAAAACCTGGAAACTATTTGTCTGTTTCTACGCCACAGGCTGAGATCCTTATCCCAATAAAAACATAGCGAAATTAACTGACGGTGAGAACAAAGATTAGTTAAATTTACTCTGAAACTCTAACCCTCCGGGTTAACAGGCGGTAGCGATAGTATCAAATTATTCAGTGAATTATTTCTCATATTATACATAACATTAATGAACACTTTGAAACTATTATATATATATATCTAATATTGAAACTTAGATTGTAATTTTATAACAACTTAACATAGAATAATAAAGTGACTTAACATTTATCAACCCGGAATGTGAAAGAATATTTAATTCAGAAAGTGGGATTACTTTTAAAATAACTTGATCGTTATAGTACACTAGTTTACTATTGGCATCGTTTGTTTATGGAATAAGCAATACACAAAACAATATAAATGCATTCATTTAAATGATTATTACGATTAATTACAAATGTTATAAATTATTTCTAAAGACTAGAGCAGAGGATTAAAAAGAAAAGAAAATTTACTGACAGGTTAAACAAAAGCATTATAAATGATATAAAAACTTACATATGATTTACTTGATTGATAATATTAAGCACGTAAGAAAGTTAAAGTTCGAAAATAAAGTTCTCTTTTTCTTCATCCAGCTTGGCTTGTAACGTAGGCGCGCATTTTTGAAAGTTATTTGTAAGGCATAGTAAATTTTGAGATTGGAAGTTGGAAATTCTGAAGTATATGAAACATGATCAAACAGCGGCACGAGGATCCATATTGGCGGGCAGAGACCAGCTCCTGGCAATTAGCCCATGAACATGGCGATTCACTGGTAAACTTCTTAATAAGATATTTGAATTATTATTAACTGCTGTGTTGTCTCGAGACTACCTCTCTCAAACACGACCAAAGTTAGAATGTAAGTTTTTTCTAGAATTTGCCACTGCTGACCTTTCCGACTTGTTTTTGTTTTAGGCTCCGCCTACTTTCTCTAGCCTCTAGCGATGCAGCTTGACCACAATCAACTATCTGTTTTTAGCAATCTTTTAATTTAATATGCCATTTTTAAATCGATACATTAATTACATATAAAAATTCCTTACTAATTTTGACTACAACTTAATTGCTCTGAACATTTGTGCAATTAGATTTTAATTAAAAACACTGATCAAAGGAATGTGATTTTTGATCAGTATTTTTAAACGACTTTATACAATTTTAAAACTAAAATTTAAAACAAATACGCCCGCACTGAAACTTTAAATTAAATGATATAAATTCGCAAACCACGCACACACAAATATTATTTCATGGTTTGCGACATTTATATACGGGATCTTTACATATTTATTTATAACTATAAAATACATAACTAAATTTTATTATAATTTGAAATAGACAAAACCTCACTGCGGGCGAACAGTAGCTTGAATTACCGTACATAAAAACACTTGAAACGAAGATCGGTTCTCCGATCTGTCTGTTTCAATATATTTATCTACTTTATTAGCAACAGCATTTTATCCTTAATATTATTAAACTATCTTATTTTAAAAAATTCATACTTAGAAAACATTCTATAGAAAACAAAATTTTATAATGAGTATGGATTTCTCAAAATATTAAAAAAATTTCATCTTGCAAAGTCAAAGATGTTATACAAAATATTATCCAAAATTCAGTACTAGATTTTAGTATTTATCACACAATGTTTACTAATCATAGTATATTCTTCTTTAAGCCTTACTTTAGTATGATATAAGTGTAATCATCAATATATTTCTGTTAATCAATAAACAAAAAATATACTATGCATATTGTTTACATAATTTACTTTGTACTATTGTATTTTAAAAATATGCAATACTTATTTTTTTCTTAAAAAAAAATACTAAAGCATTTAAAATTATTATCACTTTAAAGAAAATATCTTTGTTTAGATACCTTATTTTAAAAATTTATATTTCATTTTCCGAAATAAAATTCAAAATATATTCTATGATTCTTTTCTTTCCTTAGGATACTTTGGATCTTCAATTTTAAGTTATAATATTCTGCTCCTTATAAGCAAATAAACTAATCTTATACAAAAATGATAGCATAACGTAAGTTCTAAATTATTTATAATTTCTCTTAAACATATCTAACTGAATGATGCAGTTACATGAAATAAAGATAGCGAAAATAGATGCATAGGATTAAGGAAGAAAGCTAGAGTATTACTCTTAACATATCTCAAAATCATGGCACAGTGCGAAGAGGTATGGCATTTACGTGCCTAATATCCTCTAGTACAGGGAAGATGTTAAAGCTATTTCTTCAGCTTTATTAGAACATCAAATATTTAAAGAAATATAAACACTGTCCAATAAAATGTGTATCAGTCATAGGGCTATGTTAACTATGCTGATAACCACATAAATACTAAATATTATTTCCATTCCTTATAACATCCTATTTCTTAAAACATCATCTTGCTTTCCTGTTCACTAAGTACTTCCAAGCCACTATCTCAACATTATTTCTCAAGATTTTTCCACATCTTACATCGATAAATAACTATCTGCATTTACAAAACAATAAATAAAATTCATTAATAGTTAAACAATCTTACTATCCCATAAGAAAAGTTGCTTACTTCATTACTCTGTATTTTTAATCATATACAATCTACTTAGACAATATTTGAATATCCTATAACATGAAAATTTTAAAAGAATCACATAATTATTTGTTATGTTGGATTATATCACTAATAAAAAAAATAATCGTTGTATGCATATTTTCAAATCAATCCTATCTCATAATGTTTTTTTTTTTTAAAAAAAAAATGTTGTATGAAAATGCGTTACATATAATTAAAAAACTTTTACACTTTATTCTTCCAATTTATGGATGATCTAAAGAAAACAAAAAAATATATACATTATAAATTATCAATAGTTATTATTATTACCAATAACCTTTATCTAATCATCGTGTTCAGTAGGCTTTTCTTTATCCACTTGAGCATTGCAGATATATATAAAAAAAATCACACCCATACACTTTATATTAAAATATTTTTAACTAAATTATTAGATTGTTATATTATAAAATTTTAATATTAATTAATTAATGTTTTTATGTTTTTCTTAATCTTATATAAAAATTTAGATTTAAACTAGGTTAACAAAATAAAAAGAATCAAAACTATAGTTACATATTTTCTTCATGATAGTTCCTGATAAGTCCAAAATGTTTATTATTTTCTCTAGATTTTTTAAAAATGTTCTCCTCTAAGCGTGTTAAAGTTTAAAATAAAAATAATTATTAATCCATTTAGTAAAATTTAGAAAATAATCCTTGGTTTTAATTTAAGACGATAATTATTAAATCATAATATTAATTAATCCCGTGAAGCTTCTTTTTAAGTATTTTCTCTACCAATATTCTCTGCGTATCCGATGCATCAATCCATCTAATTTAACTTTAAAAAATATTCGATGAATTTTTAAGTACTATTTGTATTTCCATGGATCCATCTCTTATTCAACTATATGTTCACTTTTTTATATAAGTTTCCTTCTTGATACATTTAAACTTTCATTTGGTATTTTTATATATCATTTTAAAATTTAAAAAAAATGTTACCTTCAGAAAGGATATAACATTTTACTCCTTTGAATATCATATTATATAAAATAATTCATGAAATATAATTGTCTTATTACTATTTAAAAATAAATCTTGGATAGGCTTATAAATAATAATGCATCTCCAATTTTTTCATTAGACTCCGTATGATGTCCGAGCTGTGGTTTTTTATGTACCAAAACAGTTCTTCGGTGAAATATTAATAAAAGCTGTATCAATAAATATTTCAAACATTTTTACAGTGTTATAATTTATATCCATTTTATATCATAGTATATCCATTTTTTATTGCGTAGTTTAGGTTAAACTTTTAGATAAAATACGACTGATAAAGGAACTTTAGAAAATTTAACAAAGCATGTTAAACGAAATTATTAAAATATTTTTTTATTTTACACTCTTTTTTGCAAGTTACTTTTAAAATATTAATTAATTTTTGCAAATAAATTATGAGAAAGTACTAAAAAAAAAAAATTGACTAAAATAAAAAATTTAAAAAAAAAAAATACTATCTCTTTGAGAGCTGCTAATATACCTTTCTCTGGTTTCAATACATTATTAATCTCCCCCGATAACTTAGTTACGACGATATTTATAGTCTGTAAGAATACCTATTCCTATTGGTTAATTCTTACTTTAGCTTGAGAATAAATTTACATATTTTTAGTTTATAGTAGAATTATATTTGAAAATAAAAAAATTATGACGTAATGAACTTAAAATATTATTTAAAATATTACTTTTAAATAAATTATTATTTTATTAAAACTATTTAAACATTTAAAATAACTTTTAAAATAACATTTAATAACTTATTCCATTTCTTAATATTCAATTTATCTATTTTTATTTAAATAAAATATTTAATTTTTATATTATGAATGTATTCGTCTTTATTACATTATTTAAACATGTTATACGATAGTTAACTTAATGTTTAATACTATTTACTTTTATGATAGGCAATAATTCTATCCAATTCTATAATATAACTTTTAAAATATTTTAAACTTTGTTATTAATTCAAACAAGCAGTGTGTGTGAGAGTATACATTAAAAGTCACATGATTATAACTTTGACAGACGATTTTCAATCTATTTCTCTGCCTAGACTAATAAAATTGATACACTTATTATATTATCTAAAATAATTATAAAAAATTTGGAAGAACAATTTAGAAAATATAGAATTAAATACAATTTTCACCATCATAAAGTTTATTTTAAAAATATACTATATTAATTTTGACTATTTAAATATGATTACAAATTTAAACATAGCATTTATTAAATTATACGTTTTTAAACTATTAAAATCGAATTTTTAAATATACTTTTAATATTTATAGCTGAGTTATTTAATATGGCCTGCTTTTACAACCATATAAAACAATATTTTAAACTTTACTTAACTATTTTTTAAATGATTTTATACTAGTACTCTCTTTAGCTTCAAATTGTACTTTAAAGATATAATTGACTTACTATAATTAATGTATTAAAAGAACATATTCTAAAATTTAAAATTTTTAGTAATTGACTGTTATAAACTATTACTGACCTATAGAAAAGGGCACAATATATATATATATATATATATATATATATATATGCCCTATATATATATATATATATATATATGAGTATATAAGTCTAGCAAATTAAATAACAATGTGTGTATATAGATAAATATATTAGTCACCTATATAATTGCAAAAAACAACAGCAAGATACTAAAAGAAAACTTGATATTTTGTAGTTTATCCATGACTAAAAATTGATTCCGTTACCCTTGGAATCAATTATTAGCCTTCACTCACCACAAAGATAAAATTAGTAGATGCATATTTACTGATCAATATTGGATAGTTATGTTTGATTCGCATCAGCTATTTTAAAAAATAATTCTTGGTCTATTGAAAATCTTCTCATGTTTATGTAATCTGGATTCAATTTCTGTCTGTATGAACTGTCGTTGAACCTGCAGTTGTTGCATCATAAAACTGTATATGTAAATATATATTAAGTTCATACAACTAATAAATCCAGATTTTGGTTTATTAAATTGCTGCATTAATGTTAACTAATCAATTAAAAATTAATTTAAATATTTACCGCTTAAAATAGCAGTACATTTATATGCCAGAACATAATAACTATATAGCTATTATGAAATATTTAATAGGATTTAAATAACGTGCATTCTCATTTTTAAAAATTATATTTATTAAGCAAAATAGACATATTAACAAAATAAAAAAATGAAATGACAATGTAAAACCCAAAAAAATAACATATAATAATCTGGGTACAATATTTTTTTTTTATTTATCAATTTTGTTTTCTTGATTTCTTAATTTGTTAAGCAGAGTATTAAGAGTAAATTATTTTACAGATAAAATAATATTAAGCGATGAAAATATGGGTGTTTCTGAAAACTGACTTAAGGAGTTGTATATTTTTAAACTGCTGCAGAAAGGAATTTGCTTTTAAATGAAAGGAGATCTTTTGATGCTTATTCGAGGCCTTAAAAGAAATAAGTACAGCAAATTCCTAATCCTCACTACTTTGCATGTTTTTGTTATTGCAGCTATTATAGCTCTATGATTTTTTTTCTCAGTGATGAAAGTTTATTCATTAAAAAAAGGTACAGATACAGTTAAATAAGAGGTTTACAAAGAATGGTAAAAATGAAATTCAGGAGCAACATGGTGAAAGAGGAAGGATACACATAAAAAGGGAAAGGGATGTGGAAAGGGTGTGTATTAACCATTAAAGACAAATGGATGTTACAATTAGGAATTATTTGTAAAGTCTAGAGTTTAAATATGAGTAGCATATTAGGAGCACAATATTGAGAAATCTAATTTGCGATGGATAAGTTGAGAATAGGAAAACACTTAGAGATAACATTGGAAATAATAAATTTAAATAGGGTAAATCACTTGCAATTAAAATCATTAGGCCAAACTGTGATTTACTTTGCAATAATACTTGGATAAAATCGTTTATAACAATAATGCTAAAACCGCTATGAATAACGTTTTTTTTTTCTTCCTGTGAATGAGAAAATCAACGTTGGCAACAGTCCTCACAGCAGCCTCATCCTAGCCTTGCCCCTCAAAAGAACCAGGATGGGGCCCCTCCCAACAACCAGACTCTCTCATTCAATCAGCAAAGTTGATTGTAATAAAAATTTTAATTAAAATGTACAATTAGGAATTATATGTAAAGTCTAGAAATCAAATATGAATGTGTTTTAGGAGTACAATATTGGAAAATCCAATTTGCGATAGATAAGTTGAGAAATAGGAAAACATTGGAGATAATATAAAATACGGACTGAATCAATCTACTGTTCAGTTCTTCCAAATAGCCTCGAATATCTTCACAAGAGAGCAATCCCGAATACTTTGGAAAAATTATGGATAAACTATGTAGAATAAGGAAAAAAATTCCAGCTTCAAAATGTCTGCTGAAAACCATTCTAATCCATCATGAAAATTACATAAACAGCAAAAGGCCTACTCTATCAATAACAACGTTGGAAGTAATAAAATTAAATAAGGTGAATCACTTGCAATTAGAATCATGAGGCCAAACTGCAACTTATTTTGCAATAATACATGGATAAAATCATTCGTGACGATAACATTAAAGAATCGCCATAAATAACGTTATTTTTTCTATCTTGTGAATGAGAAAAACCAACGTTGGTAACGATCACCACAGCACCCTCACCCCAACCCCCTCCCTCAAAAAAACTAGAATTTAGGCCTCTGGGGGTTCCCCCAACAACCGGACTCTCTCATTCATTCAACAAAATTAAGTGAAATGAAAGTTTTTATTAAAAGGTAAAATCTCTGTAGAAATCTTTTATAATTTCAGTGGCTGCCATATATTTATATAGCGTTTTTATAAAAGTTGAAATTATTCTTACTTGTGATTACATTGTTGATATAGCTTGTATATGAAAAGAGAGCTAAGAAACTCCCCTTTTTAATAGGGATAGTTTTAGAGAAATTAAATTCCCTAAACTATGAAAAAGGGAATGAAACAGGGAGCCAAAAACAGTGTTAAGTGGAGTCCTTGGCTCCCTCTAGTGGGACTCTATGATTATTTGTATAATGAATGAATGTGGGTGGATTGTTCACCAACATGCATCGATTAGCATAATGAGTTTATTAGCCTTTTACCTCTGAGTTTAAGATGAGGAAATAATAGTCTTTCTTCTCACTTGCCTGATAGTTTTTAACTGAAATATCACTTGAGATTTTTTGAAGACAAGAAGAATGTATGTGTAAATGAATATTTTAAAAATAATTATTTACAAATTATCAAAAAACAAAAATTAATTATAGCCCTTATTCCTTGAAGATTGCAAAGTTACTGGACAACATGCAATTAGTGGATGAAGAGAAAGATGCTAAAAATATTTTAATCTTCATAATACTTAGTACAAATTTATTATATCTATATTATTAAATTTTCTTTTTTTTTTCGCATATTTTTTGAAAAATAATTATTAAAAAGTCTGAGATAACAGGCATAAAAACGCAATATTGTTAGTGTTGTCTTATTAAGAAATAATTTATTTACTATATATAAGTGTGTTGAATATCAAATATTTCTAATAATTCAAATCAAATATGTTAAACATATAATATTAAAGAATAAATATAAATAATATTATTAAAAAAAAGAAAATGAACATATATCTGTATTTATCAAAATAAATTAGTGAATGAATGTTCATTTTTTTGCTTTTTTTTTTTAATGGAGCATTGTGTTGTATTTTAGGTAAATCATAAAGTAAACTCATTTTATGTGTATAATACAATTCTTATAATATATCAATCAATGCCATTTACAGTGGAAGTTCATAGTTTTTGTTTTGTGTGTATATATACATATATAATAAATAATATTATAATTCGATTTCTGTATTTCTTCAAAGCAATATAAGTAATAATTGAATGTTTATAAATACAGTAATCAAATATACTTTAAAATTTTATCTACTTAGGTGAGCTTTCGACATCCTGACTATCCTTGTAATCTATGTCAACTAACACTTTGAAAGGCTAACCTTCCCACAATTTCGTGATCTTGACATTTGCTGACTGCCTGTTAATTAATTCATGTTCGTATTTGTATATTAGCATAGCTTTTTTTATTTTTCTTTTGCTGTTACTTTTTTCAAATTGCAATATTTTAAAGTTGTTGTACTTGAAATTAAAACCATAAATACATGAATTATTATGGTTGTGAAAAACAAAATGCTAGATTATTATAACAATGCTATCTATTTAGAAACACAAAGTTGGAACAAGTCTGAAATGTGCATGTGTATATATGATAATGCCTGCCATATTTCACTAATATTATTATTGATAAAATGTCTTAGAAATTATACTCCTCACTTGAGTAAATTACCAACGATTAATAAAAATATAATATCTTTAGTTATTCAAAATATGCATGCAAATAAATGATATTTTATTGATGAGTCAGATAACGAAAATAGTAATATAATCTTCATATGATTTATAATGTTTATAAATAAAAATCATATTATTCTAATCCTGACATAGATAATAAACATAGGTGGTTGATATAGTATTCAATAATTCTCATTGATTCCCCAAAAGAAGAGCAATGAATATATACTTTTATTGTATACTCTTATGATTGAATGTGCCTTATTAAACATTATATTTATTCACAACCAAGTTATTTGTGCTTATTCTGAGTGCCTGCATTCGAATACACAACCCTCTATTAAGTAGATATTTATTTGAAGTGTAATCCCAACCAAGATTTTTATGATATAAGTTGTGGAATATCTGCTTACTTCATTAAAATATAGTTAACAATAGCTTAAAATGTCTTATCTGATTATGTATGTGTGCACATTACATGCATATTCCAATCAGATATATTTAACTTCCATTTTTCAGGTAATGTGGAAGATAGCCATTTATTTTTCCATTCATGATTATTCATTCATTTTAATTGAGTATTTATTTTTATTTAAATGATACATATTTCCAATAATTTAAATTTATTTAACCAAACGGATTTGTTTTGTTTAGTTCAAACTGAATACGTTTATGAGAAACTCATACACATATATAGATGCATATGATATATGATAATTTATATTAAAGTAATTTGCTTAATTAGTCATTAAAGAAAACAGAATAAGAAGTTAAGAGTTATAAATCATGGACGATGAACTCCACATTCCATTGCTCTAAACTATGCTCAAAATTGTTATTTTGAAAGCGGATAAGTATCTAATAGGATAGTATGTATATCCAAAAATGTATACTCTGTTGATTTTTGTAATGCTAGCCTGTCAATTTATATATATATAATTTAAATGCTATTTTAGTAATGTTTCATTAACCTCAACTTTTAGGCATGCACTATGAAGTAAATAAAATGATAATTAAAACCAAAAAAATTCATAAATAATGTTTTAATTGCCATAAGTTGTTGCTGCTTTTTAATTTTCTAAAAATAATTAAAGCAGAGGCTAGTGCACATTAATTCATAACTTCATTTAATAAAAAAAATAAAAAAAACTAGAGGCTGCTAATGAACGTTACTAACAATATTCACTTATTATGGATGATAAATGAATGCTTAGTTTAAGTTTATGAAAGAATATAGAAAAAAAAATATTGAGCTCTGAATGTTTGATAAGAAATTTTTTTATCAATTCAGATTTTTTATCAACTTTTTGATTGTTAAATTTTTGTAACTTTGAATTAAATTTAAAACATTATTTTCCTCTCATAGATATTAAATAATTAATTATTTTAAAGCTGAGTTTAAAAAAAATATTAGCTGTTTGTCAGCCTGCACATTGCAACAGGGCTTCTAGCAATAAAATATTCTTGTATTTCATTCAATAACAATAAATCAAATATAGCTAAAAATTATATTAAATTATTTAATACATTATTAATGACTAATTAAATAAGCTTTGCAATAATGAGAAAAATGTTTTTAAAATTAATTATTTTATAATACTAATAAATATATATCATTAATCTCCTTTAAGCATTAATATATTGAACATATTTTGTTTGAATTTTGTTAGTTATAAAATTAATTTATTTATTAACAAGAATGAATTATCTTGTCATTAAACTAATTCATGTAAGTCCATCTTAATTATAAAAAAAGTAATTATTAATAATAAAGGTATCATATTGGCCATAGATCTAAATGTGTCTATAATATATATCAACGAGTTAAGTGATGGAGAAGTCAGGGTAAATGAAGTTTTTTTTTTATTGAAAAAGACCTGATGTCTTTGAAAGAATAAAGTCTGTGGTTTATTTATTAGTATATCTTATATTTAAAAATTGTATATATTTTATATTTTAATAATAAAATCAGTTCGATGCTCAAATCCTTCTCTCAATATTGATATTTCATTTTTTAAATAGCACAATCTCATGTCTGTACTCAACTTGGTAGTTTTTATCATGATCATAACTAAGCATACCATCCAGAATCTCAAAAAAATTTTGATTTATCTAAATATTCAGCAATGCCAAATTCAAATACAAAAGTAAGTCTGCTAAATGACAAATGTATTTATAT
Source organism: Epiperipatus broadwayi (assembly GCA_028023455.1). NCBI lineage: Eukaryota > Metazoa > Onychophora > Udeonychophora > Euonychophora > Peripatidae > Epiperipatus > Epiperipatus broadwayi. The sequence continues at coordinate 5,391,682 of JAQFVV010012425.1, read as the reverse complement.
GTTCAACTGTAGAGTTGTCTTTTCAAAAAGAGATATGCTAACAACTAAGCACACTATCTTAAAATATCAACAATATATATATATATATATATATGTGTGTGTGTGTGTGTGTGTGTACTCTTTGTGGAATGAATATTATATACATATATCAATTTAATATCATATAGTTTTAATTTCTTTTATTATATTACACTCCAGTATTAATTAATTTATGAATGTGGTAAAACAATTTCTAAATAATTAAATACAGTGAAAAGACGTCTCTAACAACACCCCAAAGATGAAAAGTAAAGAATACATTTTTACTCATCAGATTTGTCAATAGTAGGAATAAAAATTTGACTGTTTATCTTGCTTTATCTTCTTGTCACAAATAATTATATACGCTTATAAATATCATTTTATAACATATATTAATTACTCGTGTTAACAAAAAGGAATTGAATTGGATTAATTATTCCATGTGGTTGAGTTTAATAACAATCGATATGTTTTTAGCATAATCGGTATTTATTTGTCGAGATTACTGCCGTAGGTGACAATGCAGAAAATATAACACTTTTAGATTAAATTGTAATAATATCGTTTGTATATATATGATTGAAGAATAGTACTAAAGTGCAAATACATATTTTTATTGATTATATATATATATTATGACATTTTAATTCTTAAAAAATTGTAGGCTTTTAAAATTAACAAAAGCATTTTAAGAAATCTGACAATAAAAAGTATTAAAAACTTTTTTTAGCTATTACTAAAGCAAGCAATAAATAATAGAAAGTAAACTTAAATATTTTTTATTGTACTTCTGTTTGTGTCAACAATATGGCTTTTGTTAAAATATTACATTTATCCTAATAAAATATGCTTGTTTGGGATTTTGACAAAGTACAGTTTCGCCACCAGCAGCAAACTATACTTGTTTTAAGGCTGAGTCGTTTAAATAGATCAAGATTAATTAGATTGGTTATAATTATTTATGTTAATTAATGATAAACGCAATACACATAAAATTAATATAAAAAATCAAATAATTATGTATAAATTTATATCATATAATATTAATCAATAAGAGCAAATAAAAAATAATAATAGTAGCAAAAATAAATAAATAATGTCAACCATTTACAAGCTTTGTGCTCTAGGAATTTATATTACAAATATAATTTTAATGAAAATTTTTTGTCTATACTTTCTCAATAATTGTACACACAGATTAAAATTTTGTCATTTAAAATGTTCCATATATTTATATTTTTTATAGAAAAGTTTTTACAAGGTTTGCTCATTGACTGAGCTATGAATTTTTAAGTTAAGAGATTTAATATTCTGAATATATATTTACTTTGTTGTTTTGTAGATAAAAATATATTGAGATGATAAAGCAATATCCTATTTTTTATAATTTTTTATTTTAAATTCTTTTATAATATGTGAATAGTATACCATAGTTTTATTATTGGACTATTCGTTGTATCTATCAAGCACATTATCAAATAGTTCATTGCTTTGTTACTATTAAACGCTTTAGTTTTGCTTTGTCTGATTGTATATTATATAAAATATATGGTTAAAAGAAATGAGCACATCTGTATATAATTAGATTGCCAATTTTGCTCGTTTATTTTTCCTTCTCCCTTAGAACAATCTTTCTTATTCCATTCACTGATTTGTTTTTATATTCTACTGCCAGTGCTTTTTAATTATTTTTATTGATCAATATTAATTATTGTGGAATGTTTTTTTTAAATAATAGCTGTTTCTTTTATATTGTTATTTTTTAAATTTCTGCTTATGTAAACAAACTATGTGAATTTTTGAAAATAAAATTAATATGTATATATTCAATATAAATAAATATAATTATTATTATCTTACAATTTTTTTATATCTGTAAAAGTATCCTTCATATATAAATTATTAAGAACTTTTACTTTTTTAGAAGGCACTGTTTTGAATTTTTATCAACAGTTCTGGTCATTTATTATTGATTTCTGTCCTCTTATTTATAATATTTTTTATTGATTTGTTATTTTTATAACTGGCATAAAATAGCAACATTTTTATAAGATTAACATCCATATGATCCATATATAAGCAAATCTTCTGAAGTTTTTTTGAATAACTGAACATGTAAACTATCAGGGGAAAAAAAATCTCAAGATTTCCAAATAATATTACGATAAAATTCAGAGATTCTGTTTCATTGCAACACATAAAGATTTATAATTGAAAATTCTCAGTTGGGTAACAGAAAAAAAAAAATGCATCAATCTAGAATTTAACTTTTAATATTTGGCAGAAATTATAAATTATTCCACAAGCCAGCAATTGTAAAGAAATAGAAAGCATTATAACAAAAGAGAAGTTACAGTATATATATAGTCAAGTTCATTAACAAAAGAGAAGTTACAGTATATATATAGTCAAGTTCATTACTATAACAGGCTATTATACAAAAACTCGATATCCATTATAGCTGAAAAATAAAACAATTCCTGAAGGTTATGTAAAAAGTGTAAGTATGCCTTAAAAATGGATAGTATGTTCATATATGTATTTAATAAAATTGAAAATAAGATCAAGATATGTTTAATCTATCTGTGAAGATATAAACCAAAGGCATTCATGTACAACAAGATGATTGATTTCAAATTAACAGCTTTCTGATACTGGGTAAAAAAAAATGTGAAGAATATAAAAATATTAACTAACTCCAATATGGCAATCTTAAATCCAACATGTTGAATAAGTAAAGTACATATTCTGTAACAACAATCATAGCTATGATTGTTTTATTGTGGTGCTAAAAACCATGAGCTCAAAAGTTAAAGAATGTGATATTGAAGCTTAATCTGTTATAATGATACTTGAATGTTATATGACCTTCCAAAAAACAAAGATGTGTTTATATTTGTATCACTTAATTTTCTGATAGGGGTATAGACTTGAAAGCTGCAAGATCTGGATCAAAGTTCATCATAACATTTTTCTTTCTTCAATGCAACATAATTTCCTGAACAGGTAATTATTTGCTCTGTAAATCTGATATAATGGTATTGCAGTAGGGTAGAGAAACTAAATATTCCTGGATTAAAGCTCAATTTGTAATTTCAGATATCCAAATATAATATCCCAAACAATAAATATTGTATTATTTATTGTAACAACATTCTTTAATATAAACAATTTTGCAGTGGTAATTTGTAATTTATATTTAGATATTCATTGAGGCAAATATTACAAAATAAATATTTCATTAAAATCAATAACTACAATTTAGATTTGGCAATATAATAAAATTAAATATTACCATTAGATTAGTATTTTTATTGGATAGTTGACACTTTTAAAATAAATGCTGTAAGTGAAATAATATCTAAGTTGCATTGATATATAAACAGGTTTAAATATATAATGGTAATTTTATTCAGAAATGATAATAAATTGAGGATTTTAGAAACACACCCAAGTTTTATAACATCATTTTCACAACTGTATTGCATATAAAGTTTTTTTTTAAATAATAATAAAAAATCTTTTATTGACTTATTGTATTATCTATATTGTGTTTAAATAGTTTATTATTTCATATCTTATGCTAAAATCTGAAAATTGTAGCTGAAGAAGTGAAATGTAGTAATTTCTATTAAAATCTAATACAACCTTTTAATGAATAGCCTACTATAAGAAAGGCCTTTTCCTATTAAACAATCTCTCATAGAAAATCACTGAAAGAGAAGGTAATACTCACCAAACTTGCTAGTTACTATGTGATAAGATTTTAAACAATTTCTTATTCTTGTTTTAGCTATAATTAAAGATAATCACATATCCATTTTTCAAATAATATTGTGTGGTTAGATAAACTGACTACTCTTCTAAGAATGCTAATTTTTTTTTTGCTTAGCCTAGATTTCAACTTAGATCATAGACAAGTTTTCAAACTATAAAGGCATTATAGGCAGATGTGCAATTTTTGTTCATTGAGATCCTTCAACTTTTTATGTTGACATAATATTAAATTTTATTTTAAATATAGTTTCATTTCATTTAAGTGCATATTTTTGATCATTCAAAAAAATAGTTTTTATTATTATTATTATTATTATTATTATTATTATTATTATTATTATTATTATTATTATTATTATTATTATTATTATTATTATTATTATCATCATCATCATCATCATCATCATTATCATCATCATCAATAATGTTATTATTACTGGGGATTTAAATATTCCAGATTTATATCAGGGTAGAATTACTACACACTTTTCTTTTTTGTCTTCTAAAGCTTCTAGAATGTTACAGTTCTGTAAATTTTTAGGACTCAAGCAATATAACCCATTTGTTAATTCCTTTCATCATACTTTGGATTATATTTTATGTAGTTCAACAGTAGTTAGTAATTTTCAAGTTGTCTCTGTTAATTTTCCTATTGATGCTCATCATCCACCTTTTGAGTTTTATATTAACGTTTGTCACTCAAAGATTAATTTTTCTAATATTTCAAGAAAGGGTTATGGGAAGGGTAATTATTTTGATTTTTGTAGAAACTTTTCTAAAGTTAATTGGAATTTTTTGTATTCTTTTAATGATGTAAATCATTGCTTGGATGAGTTTTTAAAGATTCTTAATGGTTTTATTGATTTGTGTATTCCCAATAAGCGACCTTTTTATAAGGGTTTTCCTCGTTGGTTTTCATGCGATCTTATTAAAGTTATTAAAAGGAAGTCTTATCATCGTAGACTTTATTTTAAAACACAGAATATCTTTTTTTATAATAATTTTATTAATTTCAGAAGATTGGTGAAGCATGTTTATAAAATAGATTTGAAGAATTATATTAGAAGAATTGAGGTTAATATTTCATCTAACCCTAAAGAATTTTGGGATTTCATTAAAAAGTCTGGTTTGGGTAGAAAAAAGGTTCAAGCTACTCATAGTTTCACTTTAAGTGCAAATGACTTTTCAAAACATTTTGCTGATGTATATTCATCACATGATGCAATATCTTCAAATATTGCATTATTTTGTAATTCTTCAACTGTTCATTGTATGATTGACCATATTTCTAAGGATGATGTTGTTATGGCTATTAAGCAACTTAAAATTCATTCTAGTTTGGGAAATGATAATATTCCTTCATTTATTTACAAAGGGCTAGCTGAATTTATTGCAGTTCCTCTTGCATTTATTTTTAATTTATCACTGAATTCTTGTGTTTTTCCTAATGTGCTTAAGTGTGCCAAAATGGTCCCAATTTTTAAGAATGGTTCACATGATTGTCTTAATAACTATAGACCTATTTCTGTTTTACATACTATTGCTAGAATTTTTGAGAGGTGTGTTTATAATAAAATTATTTTAGATGTTAGTAAACTCATTTCTTCTTCACAGCATGGTTTTATACCTAATAGATCCGTAGAAACTAATTTGTTAACAATTTATGATCATATAGCTCATGCAATTGAGGACCAGCAGAGACTTGATGTTGTTTATTTTGATTTATCAAAAGCTTTTGATAAAGTAGACCACAGTATTCTTCTTCGCAAATTATATCAAATGGGTTTTTCTACTAAGCTTGTTTATTGGTTTCAATCCTTTCTTCATGGTCGTACTGCATATATTAAATTTAATAATACTATTTCATCTAAGTTTAAATGTAATTTTGGAGTTCCTCAGGGTAGTATTTTAGCACCTATGCTTTTTAACATTTATATGAATGACCTTAAGGATTGCTTAAAATCTTCTTATCTTTTGTGCTATGCAGATGACTGTAAAATCTTTAGAAGAATCACATCTGTGTTTGATTGCACTCTTCTTCAAAAGGATATAGATAATTTTAGTGCTTGGTGTGATTTAAATAATATGATTGTTAATTTCAGTAAATGTTCCTTAGTCTCGTATTCTAAAAAATCTGAAGTTTTGCATTTTTCTTATTTTATTAATTGTCACAAAATTATTTCTGTTGAATCCCAAAAAGATTTGGGAGTTATATTTTCTAGTAATGGATCCTTTCTTCCTTATTTGGAAATGATTATTGATAAAGCTTTAAAAATTATAGGTACTATTCTAAGGTTTGGTCATCATTTCAGTGGTGATACAAAATTTAAATTATTTTTATCATTGGTTCTTCCCATCATTGAATATTGTTCAGTCATTTGGAATCCTAGCTCTAAACAGGGATGTAACTTATTACAATCAGTGAGTAATAAGTTTTTTAAATATGTTTCTTTGAGAAATAAAACTGTTGTTCATCTTTCTTCTAGAAGACAATATAGAGATCTTAAATATCTTTATAAACTTGTTAATAAAATAGTTCTTTTATCTGACACAATTTCTACTGTTGTAATTAGATCTCATGTGCATGATACTCGGTCTGCTTCTGTTTGTTACATTAAAACTTGTCATTCCAATGTTCTTAGATTTTCTCCTTTATTTAGACTGCCATATTTATATAATCAGATTTGTAGTAATAATAATTACTTCAATTTAGATTATAATCAATTTTGTAATGTTATTAAATTTAAATGTCATATTTGATTGGTTTAACTTGATTTTGTTTATATATATATATATATATAAATTAAATCTTTTATTATTATTATTATTATTTTGTTACGTGCTTTATATTTATCCCTTTTATTTATTTGTTATTATTAATGTTTTAATAATAATTGTTTATATGCTGATATTTAATTTTACTTTAGATTTTTAAATGTGTTAATTTTCTTTTATTGAAATATGGCACATAATTATATTAATAATTTGTCATTTAAACTCATTTATGTATTTATATATTTGTTATGGTGCAATACTGTAATTGGCTTTATGCTGTAGTTTTGTACGGTAAATAAATGAATTGAATTGAATTGAATTGAATAATAGTAAAAATATTTCCACTTCATCTGTATTTTTATTTTATGGCTTCGTCTGAATTACTACTTGAAAAAAGTGTTTTAAGATAAGTTCATTTGAGTGTAAAACGTGTTTGTAAAGATATTTAACTATTTTTAAACATAGCTTTCAATACTAAATTTTAACCAACAACTTATTAAAACTAATATTTTTCTATTTTTAATTCAAAATAATCATCAGACTTAGGACAATTAAAGTTTTTTTCATATTTTTTTCCCAAATATTTTTGGTTGATTAATTAAGTCATTTAATAATTGAGGATTCTAATGGCCAATTAATCGTTTAACATTTACATTCTGTTGCTGCAAAATGGAGTATTTGTTTTTATGGTACTCACCTGAAAATTGTTCATGGAATCTTTGGTTCTGATCTGTACATATTTCTACTACTGCACTAAACTACAGAGAAACAACACTGAGATTAATTGAACTGATAAGATTAATTAATTACTAATTATATCAAGGAGGTATTCAATAGTGGTAATATTGAGAAGAAAGTACTAGTTTGTCAAATAATGAAATAAATAATACTTTCTCAACTCTGATTGATGGATTAAATAATTGGTGCTGATATAGTATGGTCTCAATGTCATTTTTAAATTTTAAAACACCTCCAAAAGCACTACTGACACATATAAGCAATAAATGACATCGATTAGATACATGTAGTTTCAAAAAATGGTGGGAAAAATAAATTAACCTATATAATAGATTTAACTAGAAAGTGGATAATATACCTTATATATGATGGGGAAAAAATTAACCTAAAAATAGTGGGTAAAATAAAAAATTGTATAGTATGCAGATGAGGAGGGGGAAAAATTAACATATGTTAATGCAAATTATTCACATGAATTGCACTACATTTAAAAAAAAAACTTTTGACTTTCAACACTAAAGAAAAACAATTTTCAGAGATAATTAGCAAAATTATAAATGCTATTTTCAAAGGTCTATGAAATAAATCAAAAGACTATTTATATTATCTAGTTTTAACAAATGAAACTACTGTCTTCCAACAGTATTTTGAGGAGTATAAAAAATTAAAAATCTATTATTTAAAAACTATAACATTAAATCTCAAAAAAATTAAATGTTAGGTCAAAGTATTCACATGAATTGCATTACATTTAAAAAAAAAACCTCTTCTGACTTTCAACACAAATTCATGGAGTATCAACAAATAAAAAATCTACTTAACCTACTTTACAAAAATATTTAAAAAATATAATACTAAATTTCATCAATACTTAAAAAATAATATTTTAAAAATATAATACTAATTACAGTAGTTTTGGATAGATTGTATTAGTCTGTTATTAAGGTTTGCAAATTATTATTATATCTCTTAGTTAGATAGTGGCTAGGTATATTTGTAAATGTATAATGCCCCAAATAGGCTCTCTCCTTCCTAGTTTTATTATAAAGAAATATATACAGATGCAATATATTTAACTACATTGCTATTTTTCCCAATTTTTTTGTTTTTCCAAAACCTACCCAAAACTACTGTTGAAAGTCTTTTATTTTTTAAATATTGATGAAATTTAGTATTATATTTTTATATATTTTTGAAAAGTAGATTAATTAGGTTTTTTATTTGTTGGTACTCATGCAATAGTGTTGAAAGTTAGAAAGTTTTTTTTTTAAAAAATATAGTGCAATTCATTTTTCCTGCCATATTTTATTATTTTTAAAATTAATATTTAACCTACATGTAATTTTAAATAGATGCATGTGGCATGATTTCTTTTAATAAGAACTGTTTTAAAATTTAGAAACTGATAAATAGTTGCATAAACATTTTAATATATATATATATATAAATATATATATATATATATATATATATATATATATATATATATATATATATATATATATATATATATATATATATATATTTATGTCAGTCACAGATGATTTTTTTTAATGTAGTGCAATTCATGTGAATACTTTGCCTTACCATAGTTAATTTTTTTGAGATTTACTATTATAGTTTTTAAATATTAGTTTTATAATTTTTATACTTCATGAAATACTGTTGAAAGACAGGAATTTCATTTGTTAAAACTAGATAACATAAATAACCTTTTTATTTATTTTATAGGCTTTTGAAAATAGCATTTATGATTTTCTAATTATCACTGAGTAAATAGTGTTTTTGATTTTTCTAATTATTGCTGAAAATTGTTTTTTTTCTAGTGTTGGAAGTCAGGCATTTTTTTTTTTTAATGTAGTGCAATTCATATTAATACTTTGCTTTAACATACATTTTTTTTCCTCATGTACTTTACCATTTTTTATTTTTCCCACCATTTTTTAGATTAATTTTTCCCCACCATATATCAGGTATACTATGCACTATCTAGTTAAATCCATTAGATAAATTAATTTATTTTTTCCATCATTTTAGGTTAATTTTTTTTTATACCAATTAGGTATATTATGGATTATCTAGTTAAGTTCATTACATAGATTAATTTATTTTTTCCACCATTTTTTGGTTAATTTTTTTCCTTTCATTTTTTGAAACTATGTGCTTCTAGTCAATGTCATTTTTCACTTGTATGTGTCAGCAATGTTTTTGGAAGTGTTTTAAAATACAAAATGGCATCCAGAACATACTATATCAGCACCAAATAATTAATGATTTTAATATTTAGGTAAAGATGACTGATATATTTACATTTCAAATAGTAGCAATGGTATATTTTTAGTAAATTCAATAAAAGTAGATGGCAACTTGTAATTCAATAAACCTTTATGTGAGGATTAATGATATTAATCATCATCAGTTTATACTCAATATTTTCATTTACAATTAGATATTTACTTGAACTATATTTTTAAAAAATATTCATTATCTATTTAAAATAACAATCACTTTGTAAGATTAATGTCATCATAGGATACTGACTTCATTAAAGCTTTATCATTTGAGAATAATATGATGTCATCGTTCATGCTAAAAATGCACAGTGCAAAATTTATTTGTTATACAGTGTACAATATTAGGTTTTGATTGCAGAATTAAAATGTAGTTAATATACTTCTCTATTTTTCATCCAGTACTTACAAACAGTGCTTTTATTTATAACATATCCAAAAAAGAAATGATTTTCATTGTTAATATCTACAAAAGCAATATATTGCCAGTTTTATTCAGTACAAATTATAATCATAAATATGCTTTTGATTATATACAGTAATGAAGTAAATTAAAAATAAATTTTAAAATTAAAGTATTATAACATCACATGATCATCTTTTTTGTAATTACACAACCTGTTAACACAACACTTTCTTTATACAATATTGTTACTTAGCATATGCCATAGTAATCAATGGACACAAGAAGGTTAGTGCTTCAAAATCCCTATCTAGTACCTACTCATCTACTATCTTCAGACAAGTTTTTATCTTATAGCTTTCAACAATGAGCAATCTTGGATCTGAAAGTACTTTACCTATATCTTTGGATCTAATGTATCCTTCCAGCAACCACATTTAATCTTTTTAGTTATCTACAAAATTAGCCCAAACTGAAAACACAATAATGTTTTCAATCCAGCTAACTTAACCTGTAGTCATATAGATCTGAATCCCAATTCAGTATCTATGTACTTTGGTGGCAATATTGTACAGCAAAAGTTAAAATTGCATTATCAGATTACATTAGCATAAAAATATGGTCATGTATTATTACAATCGTTCAATACCAATCCTAGTCAGAGAATATTAGTTATTATGGCTATTAACAAACTAAAAACACCAATATATGTAGATACTGAACTAGATTCTGATCTGTATCATTATAAGTAAATTATCTTGGATTGAAAACATTATTGTGTTTTCAGTTTGGTCTCGTCACCTTACACTTAACTATAAAAGTAAAATATGGTTTCTGGAGGAATGCATTAGATCCAAAGATCTATGTAAAGTGCTTTCAGATTGATGGTGTCCTTCTCACTGAAAGAATTTATAAGCTAAAAGTTAGTCTAGGAGTACTGGATGAATAAAAACTATATAAGAATTTAGATGCATTTCTTGATTAATGTGACTTACACTAAGTGGTAATATTGGAGGGAGAAAATTACTATTGTGTAAATTTTAAAATGTGTGCATTAAAGTAAAAATTCTTATGAATATTAATAATGCATGCAGCTAAAAATATGAGTGTTGAAATTGTAAAATACAGTCATTATAATTGTAAATTATCTTGAAAAAGTAAAAAAAAAAAAAAAGATTTTGCACATTATGCAATATCAAATATTACTAAACATAAGTAAAAATATCATGTATTTGTTCAATTTTAAGTCAATAGTTGCATAATTTGTTTCTGATATGTTCAAAATAATGACAATTTTTATTGTAAACAAAAAATATGTACATTAATTTAAAGATTTTTATGTTTATTTAAATATGAATATTAGAATACAGTATGAATTTTGTATCTAATAATCTAGATAAGAATTCAGCTAAAACATAACCAGATACAAACAGTTAAAAGTCATATGCAAACTTAAAATATCTAGCTGATGTACGAGTTAAACGTCAGACATAAATACTTCTCAGATATAAAAATATGAAATATAGCTCATTTGAACACTCACAAGGAACCAAGAATCTCTGAAAAAAGTTATATATATAGTAATTTAAAATTTTCTATGGAATTATAGACGTAAGTATTAAACAATAATGGAATTCATTTATATAAGTAATAGATAAATTTTAGCTAGTTATAACATATTTAATTGACAAAAGCTCGTGGTGGAGAGATGCTATTCAGTTTTCCAACCTAAATAATCTAATATTGGTCATTAAGTGGGTTCCCAATTTATTCTTGCCTAGAGTATAAACAAGGATGGAAAGTTAATCAAATTCTCACCAGCGGCAAATGGCACCCTAGTGAGTATTGCTTTCTTCTTCACTGTTCTGTGTGGGTTGTCGAATAGACTTTTGTACTACAGTGCGCTACTTATTAAAAAAAACTTACTATATATATATATAGCTAAATTTTAAATTTATTATCAATTCTAAAACTTTTGTATATATTAATGTATGTTATTTTCTTGCCTAAAGCTAAATTGCGATAACTCGACAGTGCAGGAAAACGACCGTTCGATAATAGCTGATTACTTCCGTAGTATGATTTGCTTTCCACTCTCTTAACACACTTTATTCTAGTATTCAATGTTTAGATTACTATAATACAGTTCAATGATCTCTTTACCTTACTAATATGAATGAATGGTTGTAGGACAACGAATTATTTAATAGGATCAATTTTTCAAGATAAGAAATAATATTCAGAATATAGTCTTATTCAGCGTATTATTATGAACGGGGGGGGGTGTTATTATTAAATTAACATATTTAAAAAATTTAAAAAACTATATAATATGTAAATACTTTCTTGACCTCAAATGGCCACAAAACATAAAAAAAACTAGAATCTTTAGGAATACTGATAAGTTTTAACAGGAAAAAGATAGTACATATGTAAACCCTATTATTGCTATGACCTTTTAAATAGACAAAATACATACAGGTATTTAACTGAAACACACAAGCTTATTATATACCTGTGTCTATATAGGTAATATATAGGGTATATGAGTACAGACTTTCACACGACCCACTACGCTCCACACTATCTCATAACACTGACACCCTTGAACACATATATGTTGAAAAGATAAATAATAACCAATATAAGTATTTCATGCTAAGCCAGCAATCAGCAGTTGGTCCAGATTACCATTTCTACACATGTATGCTATAAGTGCTCACATCAACATGGGTGTGACAAGAATCTTGGCCTCAGGGTGACTTTTGAGCATTCCATCATCAGATTTTCAATTGAATGGATGGTTGAAGAGTTGGATGTAGAGTAGATTGAACCTTTTCCATTAAAGTATGAGAATTGGCTATCTTAATACATATCTGAGCACTTGTAGCATATATGTGTAGAGATAGTAATCTGAACCAACTGATGATTGCTGGTTTAGCATGAAATACATATATTGGTGATTATTTATTTTTTTCAACATATATGTGTTCAAGTGTGCCAGTGTTATGAGATAGAGTTGAGAGTGGTGGGTCATGTGAAAGTCTGTACTCATATACCTTATATATTACATATATAGACATAGGTATATAATAAGCTTGTGTGTTTCAGTTATCACTTAGTAGAGATGTCTGCCCATCCCTTGTACATGTATTAAATGGATTATGTCCTGTACATGAGGGGTTAGATTGATCTTAGGTCAACATGGGTGTGACAAGAATCTCGGTCTCAGGGTGGTCTTTGAGCATTCCATTATCAGATTTTCAATTAAATGGATGGTTGAAGAGTTGTAGAGTAGAGTAGATTAAAGCCTGTCCATTAAAGTATGAGGCTTGGCTATCTTAATGTATATCTGAGCACTTATAGCATATATGTGTAGAGATGGTAATCTGGACCAACTGATGACTGCTGGTTTAGCATGAAATATGTATATTGGTGATTATTTATCTTTTCAACATATATATGTTTAAGTGTGTCAGTGTTATAAGATAGTGTGGAGAGTGGTGGGTCATGTGAAAGTCTATGCTCATATACCCTATATACAGGTATTTATATAATTTGTGTATCTATTAATGTAAAAATCTAAATTTGGGAAACAAGAATCGAGTATGAATGTGTGATGTTTTTACTGGTGATGTTGGTCAAGCATTACAATTAAAAATTATTTGCAGTCTATTCATCCAAAGAACAAAAATATTTCATATTATAAAAATAAAATAATAATAGGAAGCCAAACAATAAATGTAATGGCAAAGATAAATTATATTTAAGAACTATACAACCTTCATAACTAATAAAAGTGTAACTCCTATGGATTTTTATCATCCAGCTATAAATAGGTAGTTACTTCTTTACCAACCAATAATTGGATAGCTAGTTGAGTTCATTATAGCTTTGAAATAAATTTTGACTTGTTTAAAATTCCTAAGCTATTCAAAAAATTTAAAGTTTCATTTATATTTGATATAGATATTAGAAATATTGTATATAGATAGTGTATGCTATTAATAAATATTAACTGCTAATTCATATCATTATCATGTTTTGTGCAGATTAGCTTCACCCCCAAATATTTATACATTTTTTGTATTATTTATTTTTTTATCCATTAACAATATCGGACTATAAGTGTTTTATTATATTTCATCAACTATATTGCCTTCATTATAAGAAAATGAAATTAAAATTGAAAAAAAAAAAACCTTTTTATTTAATTTGGGTTATACTTTTCTCTAAAACGTTCAGATTACTTCCCCTCCCCCCACTTTTTGTTTTGCTGATAGTATTACATTTTCAATAGCTTTATATTTTCTTTTTTGTTTCCATTTTTATTTTATTAGTTAAAATGAAAATACTTAATTGTAAATTATTAGAGAAAAAAATATAGTTAATAATAAATTTGGCTGAACGTTTTCGAGGAACCGTGCCTCATACTCATAGCCTTCATGAAAATGTACTTGATATATGTAAATGAGAATATTCAAATGAGTTACTGTTAAGTAGCCCATTTTTTCGAAATGTCGAAGCACGTGTCTCTTCCGTTGATTGCATGGATGTCTCCGCCAATGCAGAACGCCTCCCCCATCCCTCTCCCGCAGCCGCCCGGCCCCGAGCACAAAATAACGGGGCCAGCGGGCATGAAACTGTGCCCCGACTGCTCGGGGCCGGGCGGCTGCGGGAGAGGGATGGGGGAGGCGTTCTGCATTGGCGGAGACATCCATGCAATCAACGGAAGAGACACGTGCTTCGACATTTCGAAAAAATGGGCTACTTAACAGTAACTCATTTGAATATTCTCATTTACATATATCAAGTACATTTTCACGAAGGCTATGAGTATGAGGCACGGTTCCTCGAAAACGTTCAGCCAAATTTATTATTAACTATATTTTTTTCTCTAATAATTTACAATTAAGTATTTTCATTTTTACAAATAAGGAGAAATTAAAACCACATTTATTAGTTAAAATAATAATAATTGAATTACTGTAGAAATATGTTCTTTCTCTATGTTATTCTATATATAAATATATATTTTTCAAACACAAATAGTATCAAAATGGAACACGATTTAATTTAATAGTGAATCAAATCTCTAATAATATTCCTAGAAAACAATGACATCATATTAAAACAACCATTTAATCATTATTATCACAAAATTATTTTATATCTTCAACAATTAACTTGACCAAATTTGATTGACTGGTTATTTCCATGTGATATTAAATGATTTATTTCATCAATTTATTAAAATTTGTTGAAGTAAGTTGATCTATTTAGATTATAGTATAATAACTTAGTATATCAATTAAAATTTAAGGTATTAATATGTAGTTCACTTCAACTTTGCTTTATGATATTCTGATTTTAGTATTTAAATAACTAACTTTGTTAGAATACTTAGGATAATTTTATGCTTTAAATTTAGAATCTTTTTGAATTTGCTATTTATTATTTTCAGCTCATTATCATTTGATGAGTGACATTGAGGTTATGAGGCAATTGACATTTAAGTGCTGAGGAATCACTTATTTTAATGAGATGTCAACATTTTTAAGTAAATATTACTGTAAACATGATTAATTTGGTTGTTAAAGTGTGCAGAGCAACCAACTGGTGATGTGGGTAAGCAAAATGAAAACTCAAATAATAATTTTAAAGTAATCCATTAAATAAATAATCAATAAAATTCAGATATTAACAACCATGTGCTTCTATAAGCATACATTCCAAATGTTCCATATCAGGTTCATGTTCTCAGAGCTATGAGGAGAGGTTCTTTCTTGAGTCATGTGTGTGGCACTCATGTTGTATAATTATTAGCATATATTATATAAATTTTAAAAAACTATTATAGCAGCAGTATGCTAATTAGATATAATTAACTCATGTATATTTATAAAATGGAAGAATAATTATATTTGTTTTAGTATATGCATAATATAACAGTCAGACAAATTAATAAATAATAAAATAATTTATTAATGAAAAGAAATATATCAATAAAATATTATTTATAGATTCCCTCTTAGATACTTCTCAAATTGGATATCAGGACAAAAATTCAAATCTATAACTTTTCCCATACGTGTATAGAAGTAAAAATTATAATTTGTTTCAATATAACATTTATTGAAATAGTTTTATTCATAAATAAAATATACTGTCATACTTGACAATATTAAATTTCAGTTTTTCATTCTATATTTCTTTATAGCTCATTAAATCTTTTTTATCTATTCATCTTGAATATTCAAAAAAAATATAAAACATTAAATTTCTTTCCTTTAGACTATCTTACCTTTGCATTTTGAAAGTCTTTTTTTCCTTTGAATATCTTTTTTTTAATTATAATCACTCAAGCATAGAGTTACATGTAGTGTTAGTATTTTATTCTGCTTGAAACAAAAAGCTTTCATGGCAATTTATCTGCAAGTTTCCGCTTCTTATCCTTCCTAACAGTTTCTCACAGTTGATAAAAAAAGCTGGACAATGCACCAAGGATAAGAACTGATGTGCTACTTGCTTCAGTCTAGTACTACATATTAAAAGAATATTCAAATATAATGAATATTTTCACAACTTTTAATAAATCAAAGTAATTAAAATAAATATTGACACTCCCTGTAAAAAAATTATTTTGTCAGTTATTTTTTTTCTTTTTTACTTCTTCAAACAAAATCAAAAGAGAGATAGAGAGAGAGCTTATTTCTTTTACATATTATTGACTTCATTTACATATAAAATATTCCTGCTTTATTTATAATTTTTTGGGGATTGTCTCCTCAACAAATTTATAAAATAATCTGTTTTCTAACCAAGATAAATGTATTAAATGAATATGTCAGTGTGTATTTACTAAATAAATAAAATCTTTATGCACACAATTATTTTCAGTGAATGGATATTTCATTTCTCATTTATTAATTTCATCTTGGATATTTTTACTTCAACAAAAATATTAACTGAAAATCTATTATAGGTTAATGGAGAAAAACTTGTTTAGCCTCAAGGGGATAGTCATTTAGTAGTAATTAATAGTTTCCTGGCATTATCAAAAGGCAAATGTTATCTCTATTTACATAGATATAATCCCCTTTTTTCTATTCTTTAACATAATAACAATCCATAAAAATATTTAATTTAATATACACACATAAACAAGTATGGGGGGGGGGGATAAACCATATATTTTTTATATTACTTCCCAAAATTTTGATGAAAACCTTTCCGCAATTGTCAAGGTCAAATTTTTAAAATAAAGCCATTAGGTCTCAGGTAAGGTCAAGATTTACTGTGAAATATATAATAAGATTGAGTATCAAGTAGCACAGTATTTAGAATACATTGATTAGCAGAATGTTTATTATCTTCAATTTCACCATTAATTGATTTCAAGTTTGTATTAGAAGAAAGTGATAAAATAAGTAGTCTCCATGAGGCTGGAATATGTATGTTGTGCTGCATCAGTTTTATTTGAACCAATTGGACTTTTTAATATTTCAATAAACTCCCTCATAGTTCACAAATCATACTTTTTTCAAATTAAAAACCCCATTTTTAATAATGCTAAAAAATTTGTTAACTTGGAAAAGTAAAATTGGGAAAATATGAGGAAGTCAATTAAATTATTAAAATAGCCAATTTGTTTATATATAGCTGATGAAGCATAATATACTCCTGTCTTATGGAGACCATTTAGTCTATATCTTTCTTCTAATATAAACTTGAAATCAATTAAAGGTGAAACTGAAATAAATAAAATTTCTGTTAATCCGTGTAATCTGCATACTTAACTACTTCACACTCAGTCTCATTCTTTATCTCACATTCAATCTTGTTACTACTTGAGATTTAATACTATTTCTTTAAAAATTTTCCCATGACAATGGCTACTGTTATTTCATCAAAATATTGGACAGTAATACAAAATAATATATAATTTAACTCAAAAAATACTTTGTTTACATCATATAACTATGAAAACATTCAACATATATATTGAACTGGATAGTAGCCGTTTCAAAGGTCTCTACACAAAAGTAGAACTAACTTTTGTGTTTATTAAATTTGCAAGCATAAAGCTATTTAAAAAAATAAATAAATAAATTGTTTATAAGAGTATGTGTATAAAACACATACACATTTACATTTAAAATAGATCATTTTAATTTTTTTATATAAAATTGATTTTATAAAAGTTTTCTTTCACCGCTTGTTTTTAATCAATTTAATTAAAAACAAGCAAGCTTGTTAATTACATTCCTGTCTCTTTTATTTTAATCATTGTAAAGTTAATTCTAAAAGTGGAGATTTAATTTTGTGTTGTTATTTTAGTTAAAATAATCCCTGGTTGGAATTCCTAAATTAGATTGAGTGGGAGATGATTTGCCCTGCCCTAAGATGTAGAATTCGACAACAGGACAAGTTTACGTGGGAAATTGAGTGTGGGTATAAATAACCCCAAAATTTTCATGGCTTATTCTAGAGAGCCATGACCAAGCAAATACTTCATCAAAGTGATTGGTTCAGCTTCTTATTTCTAATATTCTGTTTGATTAACCTGTTAAACCTCATACTGTTGGCAGTTCGGACATTTAATTTCTTTTTGAAATTTGTCTTCATGATGTCAAAATACACTGATATATGTAGAGTAAACATCAACATGCATTGCTAATTTAAATAAGGATGAAGCTCAGACTCTAAGCTGTTCTTATGTGGTACCATGAAACTCTAACATAAGCCGGATTTCCAATTTGCCTCGACACTTGCTGCTGTCATAAAGATAAGTCACCCAAAATATAAAAGTGCACACTCTTCAGAAAACTACATGAGCTCTGCTTTACCATAAAGTAAACTTTTTCTTACTCTTGTTAGGGTAAACAAACTGCTTTTAATTAAATCTCCATTCAATCTAAAATAAGTGTGATATATAAAGTTTTATTAATTATTTAATCTAACATTCATTATCTGTATTTCCTTTTTCTAGTATTTATAATGTGTCTTTGGAATCTTAGTTTTAAGATTCCAACTTTGTTTTCAATTTTTGTTTATCAGAGGGTGCATTGTGAGATTATATTTTATATTCCTACTATGTTTTCTGTTTATTTTACTAACTATTGCTAAGTGCTTTGGCAGTTTTCATAATTTTTATTTGCTCACCTGCCCTTAGTTATTATTGTAAAATAATTAATTTTAAATATGTTTAGTTTGCATTTCTTGCAAACCTCAAATCTTTTGGCTGGTGGTTTATCATCTTTATTGTTCTGATTTTCTAAAAGTAGAGATTTCTTTGTAGATTATGTAAGACCGTAATCATATTTTTCTTTTGTCTTGCATGTAAGTCGACCCCGAATTGCTTTAAAGGTAGTATATCGGAAGGCTGTCCTACCGGCAATATAACATTCTTATCTTGATGCATTATTCTGGGGCAAAAAAGGCTCACTGGTACTGTTTCATCAATTTCCTGCAAGATCGTATATTTTCATATCTCTGAATCAGGAAACTAGAGTTGTTGTTTTTTTGTAATTTTATAAATCGCCAGCAGGAAGATATTATCCTATCCATTTTTTTTTATTTTTATGTGAGAGAATTTTGCTGCCAAAGTGTTTAATGTTTTCAAGTGTGCTGTACTCAAGTGCACTCTCTGATATATATACACACATATTCAAATCTAAGTCACTTTTGTATTCGTGGATAGATTGCTTTATTCTATTGTCCCAATTGTATAAAATTTTCAAATTATTTAAACTCTTAATAAAATTTACAAATTGTTTAAATTTATTTGGCTGATGTTTGTATTAGTGCTTTTATTTTTCAATTGTCTAAACAATACTTAAGATCTCTTGCTTCTCCCTGAATCTAGTCGGTGCAAACCATCATCCTCATCCATTTTAATCACAGTAAATAAATTTTCCTGATACGTAGTGATCTGGTGGCGTCCTCTGTGTCAGGATGGATAGAGTTCTGTTACAATATATATATATATATATATATAATGGGAGTAAACAAGATTGAAGTAATTATCATGCAATACCATTATTCACTATAGTAAATGCACATTTACGAATTTTAATAAATTCGTTCCCTCCAGTCGCAAAAATTATCAGTGTGATTTTAAAAATTTACCAAACATTATAGACATGGTTTTTGTTTCAAAGCAAACGTAATAAAAGTGTTAGTAATAAACATGATGTATATATTGTTTTTATTAATTTGATTGAGGCATTTGATTCAATTAATAAAACAGTTTTTTTTTTTTATAATTGTTTAAAATTAGTTGCTTTTCTTTAAAGTTTGTTCATATTATACAATCTTACATGATGGGTTAACAAGAAATTCTATTACAACAATTGGTAAATTTGAGGCATTTAAAATAAAATCTGGACTTAAATATGATCTTAATTCAGTATTGTTTTCCATTTTTATAACAGATCTCTTTGGAATTCTCTATAGGTAGTTTAATGAAACAAGGATCAAGATGTGCTAGAGAGTTTAGGGTGGTATTAAATGAACATAAAAACTTCAAAAAAGGATTATTGATTTTTAATATGCTGATGATTGTGTTATTTTGCCAATTCAAGAGACAATTTACAAATTGTACTTAATGTTTTGAATACAACAAAGTCTTTGATTTAGTAATGTTAAAAAAACTTTTAATTCTTTATAAGGTAAAAATGAAAATTCCTCAACATCTTTCAGCTAGGACATTATTAATTTGAGAATGTAAACCAATTTAAATATCTTAGTAGTTTTGTAAATAGAAATATAGACTTAGATGCTGACAGGTAACCCAGACTCCAATGTGCTGCTATAATTTTCAAAACTAAAAATATTATTTTATCCAAAGGAAATAACTACTGCCATTAAATTAGTTGTACATAGAGTTGTTATATTACCTCTTTTAATATATGAAATTATCAAATCGTAAAAGCATTAGAAATTTTTCATTTATTAATGCTCTGATAATTTTTAAAAATACGATGGCAATATCATAAACCTAAATAACATTTATTGACAAATCACATCTTGGTTGAATGAGCATAAAAAACAAATACTCAATACACAACTCTCTAAAAGATTATTTTATGGTTAATTTGGGCATAATTTTCACAAATATAAGTAGATTTATTTTATGTTATAATGATTATCTCAAAGATGTTCTAAAAAGTATAATATTCATTGCATCCATTAAATAACTGTAATAGAGAGTATAATACATCACAGAATCCTAATTAGACCTGATGTTGAAAGAAACATGTTTCTATACAAAAAAAAAATGTAGCATCATAAAATATCGAAACAAAAACAGAAAAATTAACTAAAATGTTATAAATGTTATGATTCACAAATTGTTTTTTATAGTAATCACCTAATTTATTTCCAGGGTAGATTTTTTTAAGTTGATGTGGTCATATTCATCTATGAATAGTTGCAATGATAATGATATTTGGATTCATCTCTGCATAATAGTAATCATGTTGATTAGCTCATGTTTTCCCTCATCTGATTATTATTAAGGAATATTATTTTAAAAGCTTTATAGATAGATTTAAATCAACATGTGCAATGAGATTAAAAATTTATCCAATAAAAATATCAATTCTAAAAATGTGTAAGGAATAGAATGTTGCAATACATTGTATGGACTTTTAATCTTGTTTTATGAATTGCTTTCAGCACTTCTACAATGTTTCTAAAATAAAAAGTCTTATTCAGACACAAATGTCAGTATAATAATGTTACATTGCTTATGGATAAAACTAGATAGCATACTTTTTATATTTGTAGCTTATGAAAATCTTTCCTTTTAATATAATAGTATCCCTGTATCAATTGCTATTTGGTTTCAAGCCTTTACTACACATATTACATACATATATATGTTCATAGCTTGGGGGAGAGGGTTTTACTTTCTTTGTTTACATATACATTGAGCTATGCTTAATTTAAATTATATATATATGTATATATAAATGTTACAATTTAATTAAAAATTTATATATATATATATATATATATATATATATTAAAACATCATCAATAATTAGCAAAAATTATTAATAATGCAGTTGTAAAATATACAGGAATACATCCATGTATATATGATTTTTTCTGCTAATTTTAATTCAGGTTTACAAAATATTTTTTGTGGATATGACTTTACTAATCAATAATTCTTTTTGTTAATATCATTATTTTATATACAAAATTGTTTTTGGCACAACATCTAGAATCATATTAAAATATTTTGATAAAAAAATAAAGTAGTCCATCTTATCTTATCTGTTTTATACTGCACAATATATCTCTTATTTATTAGCTTTTCACAAAACATGATTAGTAGTTGACATGGATATAAACAATTAATTTTTTAAAATATGGATGTGAATCTTTATAATAGTTTTCATTTATGTTCTGTCTTGACAGAAAAGAAATGGCAGGGCTGGCTTTAAAACAAGGTTTTCACATTTATAGTTATAATATTAAAATGTTTGGAATGCATTTTTCTCAATAAATAAAATTTGTAAAAGTGTCACAAAATAGGTAGCAGATAAATATGATCAAGACCAGAATAGATGCCAATTTTCACAGAAGAATAAAATTTTTAGATAAATGTTCCAAGATAATATTAGTTCTTAGATGTATTTTATTATGTTTCTATTATTTGGTACATTACACTTCATGTCATCAATTCAAAGTAAATTAAGATTTTTATTTATCATTTAAAAAAAATCTATATGTTTAATTTATCAATCAAAAAATAATAGAATAATATTATTACTTAGGAATTCATAAAAAGTTACAGAATTGGAAGTAAAACCATGATTTCTGGTTCTTGAGTTTTATAATTTATCTCTCTAATACTACATTAAACTACTTGCAGTTAAATTTAACTGTGATTATGCATGGATAGTTAAATTGAAACATAGATTGCTACTTGAGGAAAATCTAATATTACATGAAATTCAGAACCATTTAAAAACTTCTTGAACCTTTTTTTAGACTTGGATCCTGATTCACTGTTAGGAATAATTAATTATCACATTGAAATATTTAGGTTGATTAATTCACTAGATATCTACTGATAAAGTTCTCATGATTGATCAACTAGACTTACTAGAGAATTATCATCTCAATTTTATTAATTTTCTCTCACTTAAAAAATAAAACAAGTTTACTGCAGGATAAAAGTTTCTCTAATATTCTCTCATAGAAGAACAGTGGAAAAAACAATATGAAATAAGCTTGTATCTTATTTTTATAATTTGTTTTGTATTTTGAACCCTATTTAATAATAACAAATGCTCTTTTGTTCTTTTTTCCAATATGCACCTCGACTAATCTATATATCCACTGCTATGCCTACACATTCATTTGTAAATGATACAATTTTTTTTGTCAATAAGGTTTTATCTTTTGAATTATTTATTAATTTATTTAATGTAGGTCATGCATAAAATGCAACATCACATATGTCTTTATAAATTTTCTTAAAGAAACTTGCCTGTTAATTCGAAATATATGATACTGATATCCAATTTTTTTTAGAAAAAGAATTAACATTATTATTAATATTATTTTTATATTTAGAATTAAAATTTTAATAGTATAATAAACATAATCATAACTATATCCAATGTTTAACAAATCATTATAATAAATTTCACTATTTTTGTTTTTATCTGATGAATATTTACAAAGATTATCATTTCTTAAATAAGAAGGACTTTAAACCTGCCATTTTATGTGACATTGGTACTTTTGATTTATATGGTATATATCCTCTTTTTGCTATTGGTTTAATAGTCATACAGTAATCCAGTTTATCTTTGTTTCTTGTTATCTTGAGATCTAAAAATTGAACACTCATTGAATTTTCATCTGTTTTAATCGATTTTAAGCCCTTTATATTATTTAATTCATTCAACAAATTATTAATAGCATTTGGCTTTTCACAAACAAAAACATCATCAGCATATCAATTGTATAAAATATTTTTCTGATAATATTCCTTTTTAAAAAAAATTTCTTCATATGTAGATATCACAAAATTACATATTTGGGTAACTATAGGAGGACCCATTGGCCAGCCATTACTCATTTTATAAAATTCATGCTTAAAAATCCCATAAATATTTTTATCAATAAAGTTTAATGTTTCAACAATAAATTTTATTATTTTAACATTAATATTTTTAAACTTTAATGCATTATTAATTATTTCAATAGAAGTCATTCTATCAATTGATCCATACATTTCACTGACATCAAAGGTACAAATTACATCACAAATATCAATAACAACATTATTAATTTTCCCAATGAAATCAAATGATGAATGTATTGAATACATATCAAAACCAAGAATTTCCTTAACATTTTCTCAATTATTCTACATGTTTCATAATAAAATGCACCCCCAAAATCAATCATTAATTGTAATGGTTCTTTTTCTTTATGCAGTTTTATATTGGAAAATATTTTAGAACATATTGCATCTGATGGATAAATCCTGTAATAAGTACAATTGACACTATTTTGGCTTTTTTAAAAATGTTATTAACAAATTAAACATGTAACCTTTCAATATTTATGTTATTAACCTTTATAAAATTAAGAATATTCATTTGAGTAATGACTTTATTTTTGTAGTCAGATTTTAATAACAAACACATTTTAAACCTTTATCTTCTTTTATGCACACAAGATTATTATCAAATGCAAATTTTTTAAATTTAGAAATTTGTATGTTCCAATTAGTATTTAGTGTCTATTTGAAATTCTTTTCTTTTACTTTATAAACTAAACCGTTACCAACCTTTGATTCATATTTAATTACGCTCAAGGAACTTTCAACAGCAGATTTCAATTCTAGATCACTATCTTTCCATTGCCCACCAACATATTTTGCACCAAGATTCAATATATATTTTTTTAAAAATTAACAAAATTATTATCTTGAGTTTAAATCTTTTCTTAAACAAAAAGTTAATTTTTTTATTAAATTTTTTACATAGTCTGTCATAATATTCATCAAAAAACACTTGAGAATTACTCTTAAAATTAAACCAGTCATTTCAATTGTGCAAATCAATCAAATGATTTAAATTTTTTAAGTAACACCTTTTATCAAAAATTAAATATTTACATGAACAAATAGTACTACATAACACAATCATTTTTAAATAGCATATCCTATTTGATGACAACTTGCAAGACATATTAAATTTTATTTGACAACAATTCTGAAAAACTTTTAACATTTTACAGTTATAAAAAACTGCAATCTGCATTTAAAACAATTCTTTTGTAAGTTACCTTTCTCCATCCCTTGGTTATCCACATATATTTGGATAAAACCAAAAATATTGAAATTTATTATAATGAATTGTTAAACATTGGATATAGTTATGATTATGTTTATTATACTATTAAAAATTTTAATTCTAAATATAAAAATAATATTAATAATAATGTTAGTTCTTCTGATAAAAAAATTTGGATATCAATACTATATATTTCGAATCAACAGGTAAGTTGCATTAAGAAAATTGATAAAAGTATATGTGATCTTGCATTTTATGCACCACCTACATTAAATAAATTAATAAATAATTCAAAAGATAAAACCTTATTGACAAATAAAAATTGTATCATTTACAAATGGATGTGTAGGTATGGCAGTGGAAATATAGGTGAGTCGAGCTGCACATTGAAAAAAAGAACAAAAGAGCACTTGTTATTATTAAAAAGGGTTCAAAATACAAAACAAATTTATAAAAATAATGATAATTTATCAGCTCCTGTCTTTTATGACCATAATAAATCATGTATATATGGTTTTGATTTTAATTTAAAAATATTGGAAATTGAACAAAATAATAATAAAAGAAAAATTAAGGAAGCAATGTTAATATATAAATTCAAGCAAGATTTAGTCAACAGGCAGGCAACAAACATTAAGATCACAGAATTATGGGAAAGTTGACATGATGGAATTATGAGAAAGTTGACCTTTTTAAAAGTATTAGTTGACAAAAACTACAAGGATAGTTGAAAGTGCTCCTAAGTGATGTTTATAGATAGATTTTTTATAAACTTTAAGTACTGTATTTTCTGATATTTATTTATAAATTTACATATATATAGAGAGAGGGGGGAGATTTGAACTCAGAATTTTTAGTCTATTCATCCTCCATTCCATCTCAAGCATCTGATACACATGATTATATACATGTGAAAAAATTGTGTAAACTCTAATATACATATTTTGTGTAGAACCAACATTGTCAGTTCGGGCAGAATATAATTTGCCTTATATGTATAATAGTACTCAGTTTATATTAAGATCTCAATTCCTCAAACTTTAGTGGGCAGGCTTCAATCTTCTCATCCTTTCAAGTATTCAACCATCCATATCATTAAAAACAACAACAATGGAATGCTCAAGGTTATTGGATTTGATAATATAGTCCTATCCATGTAGACATTATGTCAAGCTAACTCCTCATATTATCAAACCATTATGTATCCATATATATTAATATTAGAGGGATGTGCTTAACCTATTATAGTAAGATAATGTAATTCTAAAGCAGTATAAAGTTTGGTTACATACTGCTTTAGAATTACATTATGTCTTAGTATAGGTTAATCCATCCTCTACTATTAATATATATATATATATATATATGTTAAAATGAAGATTTGCACCCGCAAAATATGTATTTTATATATATATATATATATGGATATGTAATGGTCTTGTAATATGAGGGATTAGATTAATGTAATATCCACATGGGTATGACTACAATATCAAATTTAATAAGGGCTTTGAACATTCCATTGTTGGTTTTTCAATGAAATGAGTGAAAGAACAGTTGGAAGAGTAAGAAGATTAAAGCCTTCAATTAAAGTTTGAGAAAATGTTATTTAATATAAACTGAGAACTGATTGTATATATAAATGTCAACAGATGGCGTTCTACCAAAAACACCGTCAAGCGTATGTTTACATAAACGTCAGAGCAAGCATTCACTCTCTCTAACTTTAATTCCACTTTCAGATCATGATTTCAAGCTATTTGCTATCATCAGTGAAAGACAGGAATTTTAGAAACTAGATCTAAACACAAACTCTGAGCGTTTATGAAGCAGTTTCTATTCAGCTTGCAAGTGTGAATCTTTTAGACATGTAATGTCTTCAAACTCAGCATAGCAAGTGAGATAGCTATATGGGTCTGATCTCAGTTCAGCATCACCACATAGTAGAAGCCTCTGCAATATATATCATTGCTAGAAAGACCTCAAAGGTACATTTATGAAAAACAAAAAACAAGTTAAAAACTTGCTCTGACGTTTATGTAAACATACGCTTGACAGTGTTTTTGCTAGAATGCCATCTGATGACATAAATACAAGTGTTAGCAAGTTTTTAACTTGTTTTTTGTTTTTCATAAATGTATCTTTGAGGTCTTTCTAGCAATGATATATATTGCAAAGGCTTCTACTATGTGGTGATGCTGAACTGAGATCAGACCCATATTGCTATCTGGCTTGCTATGCTGAGTTTGAAGACATTACGTGTCTAAAAGATTCATGCTTGCAAGCTGAATAGAAACTGTTTCATAAACGTTCAGTGTTTGTGTTTAGATCTAGTTTCTAAAATTCCTGTCTTTCATTGATGATAGCAAATATCATGATCTGAAAGTGAAATTAAAGTTAGAGATAGTGAATGCTTGCTCTGACATTTATGTAAACATACGCTTGATGGTGTTTTTGGCAGAACACCATCTGTTGACATAAATACAAGTGTTAGCAAGTTTTTAACTTGTTTTTGTTTTTCATAAATGTACCTTTGAGGTCTTTCTAGCAATGATATATATTGCAGAGGCTTCTACTATGTGGTGATGCTGAACTTAGATCAGACCCATATAGCTATCTGGCTTGCTATGCTGAGTTTGAAGACATTATGTTTCTAAAAGATTCACACTTGCAAGCTGAATAGAAACTGTTTCATAAATGCTCAGAGTTTGTGTTTAGATCTAGTTTCTAAAATTCCTGTCTTTCACTGATGATAGCAAATAGCTTGAAATCATGATCTGAAAGTGGAATTAAAGTTAGGGATAGTGAATGCTTGCTCTGACGTTTATGTAAACATATGCTTGATGGTGTTTTTGGTAGAACACCATCTGTTGACATAAATATAAGCGTTAGCAAGTTTTTATATTCGCAAGTTTTTAACTTGCTTTTTGTTTTTCATATATATATATATGGAAGATTATGATCTGACCCAACTGATTAGTGCTTATTCTGCATGAATTTACTTATATTGAGGATCCTGTACTTATTTTACATGTATGTGGTAATGAATATTGGTTGCTTGTGTTGAAATGAAAGATGAATAGACTAAAAAATCCTGAGTTCAAATCCTTCTAATTCTCTAATTACATATAATGGATATATTCAGTATAAGCAAATTGCATACTACTTTTTATATATGTGTGTATGTGTGTTGAAGTGAATGTTTCTACAGGTGAAGTATGCTTTATGATGGATATTTCTAATAAATTTATTTTATGCTATTAAACATGTTTACTCCTGAAGACATGCTTCATAATATATATAAAGTAATTCATAATGTAAATATATCATTAAATCAATCAATTAGTTGCTCCTATAGAAAAATAATATGCATTCCCACCTCAAAACGTGATAATACCATAATGAAAAAATGAATCATTTTTTCATTGGTTGTCTTTGTGTAAAAAGGAAATTCTCTTTAATAATTTAATACTTATGGCAGAAACTATGAAAACTAATCAAACCAATTAAACTATTGTTTCTATATTGATATAATAGATTGATTTTTATTAACAAAATTATTTGTATTTTTTTTAATTTTAATTTTGTAATAAACATTAAAGAATCTATATGTGATAAGATGATTTATAATGTGAATATTTAATATTCTAAATACAAGTATAGTATAGTATATATATATTTAAGCTAGATGTAATTAGAGGGGATTTCAGCTCAGACCTTCAAGTCCCTTCAGACATTCACTGCATCTTATACAACCAATACACATGACAACATAATGTGAAAAAGATAAATGATATCCAGTATACATATTTGTTACTGAACCAGCACTCATCATTAAATGTAATTGTTTTAAATGCTGATACGTAAATAATACATGTTTCCATCGTATCAATCTATTAGATCAATATTACAACAGTAGGCTTTCTTCTGTAAGTATTAAAGACAATCCTTTTTATACACAAAGAAAGCCAATAAAAAGTGATTAATTTTCTTCTTATAGTATTATCATGAACTAAGATGGGAATGTGTATTATTTATTGTAATAGCATTGTAAAACAAATGTATTTAATGTTATATATATATATCAAGGCAACTTCATTTTATACAATATTATTATAATGTTATATATATATATCAAGGCAACTTCATTTTAACAATATATATATATATATATTTCTGGCAGCTTCTGTATAGTAAAAATATAATAGCTAAATAGTTGATGTTTCAGGAGAATAACAAGTATTTTCCTTAGATCTGATATATATATATATAATCTGAATAGAATTTGATATATATATATATATAATCTGAATAGAATTTGATTTTTTTAGTCTATAATCATTCTGTCTATATATTTATATTTTTAAATTTTGTTTTTGTTTTCTATTGATTGAATCATTAATCTTGTTATAATATCAATGCTTACATTGCCTTTGCAAACTTTTTATAATAATTTTATTAACCAGTTTATGAGCAGTGTGTCCCATGCAAAACATTATATTTAATGGTATGTTAGTACCTATGAATCATACACAGCTAAACTAAGATAATAGATCATTTATATCTGTAGTCCACGAGAATCTTCATTTTAACACACACATGCATGCATATATATATAATGAGTGTGCCAATAGCTCTTAACAAGCTTTTAAGAACATCCTTATACCCTGACCAGTTTCTAGTCTGGCTTTTTGGATTTGAAGACATGGATGTTTGAATATTTCAGATTTTCTACTTAATAATTAAACATTAGATAAAATGCTGGGCTTGGCCTGGTATTTTAAACCTAATACTTGAATATCTTAGCACCTCACTGATGAAAGCTAGAGCTAGAAACCAGTCTGGGGATAGGAATATTCTAAAAGACTTATTGTGAGCTATTGACACACCCATTATATAATATTTGTAATACAAGCTTATTAAATTAAGTCACATGATATATGACCTGATTTCCTTGCATATATATATATATATATATATATATATATATATATATATATATATATATATGGGGATATTATAATTTTATTTATATCTGTGAACCATCCAGCTCTATGCAAAATCAAGTTTATTATCTAAATAATAATTTAGTTTAATGAAATTTTAAAATATTTAAAATAACTATTTGTTATTCTTCTTTCAAAATATATTATTTTTTTTCTTTTTAATGGGATTTATTTAAACTTTATTTAATTTAAAAACCTCACTCTGGTACAATCAATATATCAATTATTTTGTTTATATTAATATCTTAAACAAGAATGAAAGGTGGATCTCCATTGGATTATCACATATTATTCATAGACAGTGCCTTGACAACAGATTGAAGATTTCTGGTGTTGATAACCTTGGGCTATTATCATTTGACATATATAAAATTAAAAAAATTATAGTATAGTGGATATCATACTTTTCTGACATGTACTCACAATTTGGATTCAAATGCAACATGGATAATTTTTTAGGTACCCAAGAATTTTAAACAAAGTTGGAATGTTTTCAGATATCTGATCTGCTATTGTTTTTTTATCTTCTCTGTATCTTTGTAGATGCTGTTTTAAAATCTTTTTCACAATATTATCTATTCTAACTTTATTGTATATTAGCATAATTTATTGTTTAGAATTATACTTTATAATTTTTGGATTTTATACTAAATTAAATAATTTTATACAAGTAGATGGGCCATGATAGTGTATGTTACTTTTATAAATAGTATGTTTTTTTTCCCTTTTTTTAAGCTTGGCTATGGGTGTAAATAATAATGGGGTCATTCATCCTTTTTGCATATATGTGGTCATGTGTGTTGATTGCTTAAGAAGAAGTGAAAGACAAATATAGATTAAAAATCCTAAGTTCAAATCCCTCTACTTATTTAAAAATATATAAGGGATTCGAACTCAGACCTTCACACAACCCTCAACTCTCTATGCCGTCTCATATTGCTGACTCATCTGGTCACACACATGTTGAAAAGATACATAATCACCAGTATCCCTATTTCATGCTAAACCAGCACTCATCAGTTGGTCCAGATTACCATCTCCACACATATATACCATCAGTGCTCAGCTTTATATTAGAATAGTCAATCTTCATAATTTAGTGGACAGGCTTCAAACTATTCCAATCCACAACTCTTCAGCCGTCCATTTTCATTGAATATCTGACGATGGAACATTCAAAGCCCATGTTAGTGCCAAGTAGTAAATCGTCATTAAGATTTTACAAAAACTGTATATTCTATAATAAATTAATTCCTAACAAAATATGATGGAAAAATAATGAATATCGATGAAGATGTCTAAAATGGTATAATTTTCTTTTAATGAATTTTTCAATTTGAAGGAAATTAACATGTAGCTGAACATTTCCAAATATATATATATAAATAATATCTAACTTATAACATAAATTCCGTTTTTAATTTTTAATAATATATGTAATTACAAATAAAAATTGCTTGAAGTTGCTTAACATAAAATATTTAACTTCAGTTAGAAAAGATTTTAACTTCATTCTAAACAGATATTGTTTCTCTCTGCAGGTTAACACAGTCTTCTTACTAAAACTGCATTGAAGTTCTCTTTATTTTAACGAGATTCTTTTTCTATATGTCTATTTTATTTGATGTATATATGCATAATTATTGTACGTATATTAAATAAAGTAAAACTGCTAAAAATATTGACGGTAAAAATAAACTCAAGCATTGGTGGTCGAGAGGTCAGCGACAGCCGCTTTACAAGCAGTTGTCCCCGGTTAGTGGGTTCGCTTCCCGGCTGATGCTATGACACATGAGACAAAATAAATAAACTCTTTAAAAATACATCTCATAGAAACTCTATTTCACCGTTAATATAATTTTTTAACGTAAATCTGTAGGTACCCAAAGGTATACACAAACGAAATTCGCAAAGTTTTTAGTTTTTAATTGATGACAAATATTTGTTCAGGTGAACCACTTTGAAAGTCATCAGATTGTTTAGAGCCAGCTTGGCTCTAAATTATTTATTTGTTATTGCAATAAGTGCAAGTATAATCTGAATGTTTGTTTAATTTTCAAATGTAATATTACGATTACAAATATAAATATTATAATAACATTTATCAACTTAAGCCGATTTTTTTTTTCATAATTTAAACTATATTTCTACAGACATATATATATAGGTCTAGGGAAAACACCCACGCACACTCATAGTACGTATACATGTTTAGAAGCCTGCATATACTTTATGCGAAATATTTATAAGATCTTAACACAATAATTATTAATATTCCACTTCGTAATAAAATTATATAAATACTACCTACCAGGTGCATATAGTAATAAGTAAAAGCCAGAAAACCGTACGCTTCTACCTTCGATGTAATCCTATATAACACTGTTTACTTTTGTCGAAGTTTGGAAAGTAGAATACGGCCAAAGGGATGACCTACTAATTTTACCTGAGGAAGTCAGATGCTTAAAAAAGAGAAAAAAAAGAAATTAAATATATGCACGAATCGATGTATTACCTGTTTTGTTCTTTGAACACTTTTAATTAACGATCAAATATTTTTGAAATTAAATCTATTATTATCACCTGCTTTATGATACTGCATTTGATTTCCGGCCCACTTCGTTAATCTTTATTAAATCTTATTTGATATGTCAAATTTAATAATTTTAAGTTTATAATTAGTTAAGAAGCTGTTAAACTCAACTTTCTGTTTCACCTTTTGTCGCCTTTTAAAAACAGACAACAGCAAATATTTTCCGGATTCATTTATTCACAATACTTTAATAAAAATAAGAGGTCATTTCCTTCATAATTTTGAAAGAATAATGTATTATCCAATTTGAAAAATGAGAATCGTCACACTTTTGCATTGTACGGTAGATGAAAATAGTATTGCACCGTCTTTATTCTTCAAGTTATTCAAAAGAATAATTACTATTAAAATTACGGCATTATTTATCAGATAAATGAAATAAATTTACTTTAAAAAAAAAATAACGTTGATTTATTTAAACAAAATTTCGATTTATATTCTTTTTGTTTATTTAGATAGGATTCAAATATATGACATTATCTATAGGATATGAAATAGTAATATTTCCCTATATACGCTTTAAGTGAAAACCATCATATATATATATATATAATAAATCTTGTGATGTTAAAAAGCCAGGAGGCGTGATATTAGTGCACCCACACATTATGCTAGATTAGTTAAACTTGAAAGTTTTTTCAGATCACAAACAGAATTAGATTTTTTTTTCCAAATTGCCAGTCCAAATTCAATCTAGATTGCCAAAGGAATGTGTTATTATTTTTAGGAAATAGGTAGAAGATTTATATTACTTTGAGTTGATCAGATGAGTATCAAAATGTCCATTGGAAAAACAAAATTATATTTACAACATGATGCAATGCAGTCATTATAATTGACTAGGGAAGCTATCATATTTTCCTGAGCATTTATGCCATATATTAATTGTTACATTCATCTACCACACTCACATCTGATTCGAATCCATTAATATTTGAAATCATGTAGATAGATATAAAGTGAGTAAATGGATAAACAAATGTAAACAGGTAAATAGATAGATAGATAAACATATGTAAACAGGTAAATAGATAGATAGATAGATAGATAGATAGATAGATAGATAGATAGATAGATAGATAGATAGATAGATAGATAGATAGATAGATAGATAGATAGATAGATAGATAGATAGATAGATAGATAGATAGATAGATAGATAGATAGATAGATAGATAGATAGATAGATAGATAGATAGATAGATAGATAGATAGATAGATAGATAGATAAATAAAACAGGTACATAAATAAATAGATAAATAGACATATAGATACATAAACGAATAGACACATGAAAATAGACAATATAAATAGACAGATAAAAAAATAGGTATATAAACAGAAAGATATAAGGGTAAATGACTATGTAATCATATTGACAGATAGACAGCAGACAGACAGACAGGCAGACAGATAGATAGATAGATAGATAGATAGATAGATAGATAGATAGATAGATAGATAGATAGATAGATAGATAGATAGATAGATAGATAGATAGATAGATAGATAGATAGATAGATAGATAGATAGATAGATAGATAGATAGATAGATAGATAGATAGATAGATAGATAGATAGATAGATAGATAGATAGATAGATAGATAGATAGATAGGTAGATGGATGGATGGATGGGTAGGTAGGTAGGTAGGTAGGTAGGTAGATAGATAGATAGATAGATAGATAGATAGATAGATAGATAGATAGATAGATAGATAGATAGATAGATAGATAGATAGATAGATAGATAGATAGATAGATAATAGGTGGATAGTTGGCTAGATAGTTAAAGGGAAAGTTGAATGAAATAAATGGTTAGAAAGACCAAACAGATGATTAATTAGATAAATAAACATAAAGAGAGACAGGTATGCTTATAGGTTGCTAGGTAAGTAGACAGATGAATTAAATAGGTGGGTGACTATAAGTGGATGTTTGGTTGTATAAATAGATAGGGAGAAAACCAGATAAATAAATAAATACCTATATAGATAAAAATGTAAAGACAGTAAATAGATAAGCAAATTGATAGACTTGTAAAACTGATAACAAGACAAATAAACAATAGATTGAGTGGTAGATATATGAATTGACATACAAGTAAAAGATATTAAGTCTTAAATTGATAGATATAAATAGTTAATAGTTGAATGAATGCAACAGTGACTGATTATTTAAATAAATGATGTTACTTTTTTCTGCTTTAATGTTTTTTTTACCATTTTCATGTTGGCTATCTTTACCCCTATATTTAAAACATTTTTTTTTATTGGAAAGTTTTGTGTTCGTTATTGAGATCTGTTAGGCAGCAATTTGAAGATTCACCTTTATCTCCTTAGCTTGAGCTACATTATTAAATATCCTTGCTGATATTTAATTTTTCTTTATGGCTACTAGTTGTGTAATGAGTTTGCCATCATGGAAGATCTTTTAGTATCACAATTCACTGAAGGAGAAAGATCTACCTTTTCTCTCCACTCTCAGGATAACCTTCAGTTGGCCAAAGTACCTGTTTTACCTTCCAATATTCCTCTAATTAAGAAGTCATCTGTAATATTTAAAAGAATTATCGTCAATTCATTTTTTAGTGATGTTCATAACATGAAATCTTAAACAATAGCAATAGTCACTTAAATAATTCATAACTGAAATGCAGGTTTATTATATATCTGTATCAATATATGTAATATATAGGGTATATGAGCACAGAGTTTCACACTACCTACCACTCTCCACTCTATCTCATAACACTAATACACTTGAACACATATATGTTGAAAAGATAAATAATCACCAGTATACATATTTCATGCTATACCAGCAATCAACAGTTGGTCCAGATTATCATCTCCACACATATACGCAATAAGTGGTCAGGTATATATTAAGATAGCCAATCTTCATACTTTAATAGACAGGCTTCAATTCACTCCATACTCCAACTTTTCAACTATCCACCTAATTGAAAATCTGATGATGGATGGACAGTTGAAGAGTTAGAGTATGGAGTGGATTGAAGCCTGTCCATTAAAATATGAAGATTGGCTATCTTAATATATATCTGAGCACTTATTGCATATATGTGTGGAGGTGATAATCTGGACCAACTGATGATTGTTGGTTTAGCATGAAATATGTATATTGGTGATTATTTATCTTTTCAACATATATATGTTTAAGTATATCAGTGTTATGGGATAGAATGGAGAGTGGTGGGTGGTGTGAAAGTCTGTGCTCATATACCCTATATATTAAATAATTCATCTAAATATGAATCAAACTCTTGCAATTCAATCACTAATAATAATCAAGTCTAATAAGTTGGGAAATAACAAAATTGAATCTGCAAATGATAAATTTCTTAACAAAATACAAAAATAAAGTGCAAAAAATAATTATGCAAAAGCGTCACAAAAATGTGATTCAAAGGCTCAAGTAAATGAAACGTTCAATGCTTGCAAACTGAAGAAAGTGATGTTTTTAATTTGCTTAACGATGATGTGCTTGTGATATTATAAACTAAACTCTGATATCATATCTACTGATGAACAGTTTTATCAGGTATATAGTAACAAGTTTAACTTAACAGTACCTGCTACTTTGCTAAAATCATTTAAGATGTTCCATAATGCTAAGACCCTAATTATGACTATAACTAATGCCGAATGCAACCTTTTTAAATTTCTGATGGAGGAGTTTTATGAAACAAATTTCTGGAATATAGTCTATAAAGTGTTACTACATCCTAACAACAAATATGTATGTGTTGAATTTCATAATTCTAACCAAAAGAAATTTAAAAAAATGTTTTGTGTTTAATCAATAAAATGTTTTGTTATTACATGGATATGGATAGGCCTTTAATACTTATAGAACAAATTAAAAACTGCTACATAGATCTTAACTATAAGGACTTCCAGATTATACTTAATAAATTTGGAATTGTATCGTGCTTCAAATATTTGCTAGAAAAAAAGCTAGTGTTGCTTTATTACCGAATAAAGCTACTTTCAACATTATTTTAAGGAAAGGAGTTCTGCCAACTGATATCCCAACTCTTCATGCCACTGAGTTCTTGCCATTGATAATTACTTTCAGAGGTGTCACATCGCAATGATTTTTTACAAAGCAAGAACTGTTGTAAAAAATTGCTCTTTTAGATTTTGCCACCTGTGCGGTATGAAAATGTTCAAAAGCCATCAGTGAGCCAAAGCTTTGACACAGACTATCACTAACCAAAATTCAATCACTATTCATAAAGATTTGTACATCTCTGCTACATTACCATTATCATTTAAAACTGTTACTGATGTTAGCACCCAGGAATCTAACCTCATTGGTGATGAGCCTGAAATAATGCACCCATATGCAATGGAAAATGAATTTTTATCCTCTAATAAAGTTACTCCAGTTTAATCATCCAAGAAAGGAAATCTGGAAATAAAAATCTAGATGCTGTAGTCATTGTCAAACTTAAATCTGTAAAAAAGTGATCTTAAGAAATGGAAGACTTTACTTGAAGCTAAATCTGCACTGAAGTTAAATATATTTATCAATCAACATAGGACCAGGCAAGCACTAGCTCAATTTGCATCCTTGTTCCCAGAATAAAAAAAAATGTCGATGTGAACATTCATAGGCATGTATCTAAGATGCAGGAAATTGTAAGTGGTTTTTTTAATCTTGTAAAGTGCATTGATGCTAAATTAACTGTGAAAAATGAATTGCCTCATGATGCCAGTGTATCATAAAATGTCCAATAATATGATTATGATCATTCTCTTTTGCATTTTTGTTCTCCAGTTAGTGTATATTTTTTTAAATAATGTATTCATATATATTTTATCTGAGTTTTAAGCTAGGATTATTGTTGTTCTATATGATAAAATGTATGTTGTATCAAGTTAGAGTCCTTATTTACTGCTTTTTTCTAAGAGGCCCTGGTTTTTTATTTAGAGTGCTTATATATTTTCTGCATAAAATGGGTGACCTTTCTACATTATTGTTCATCTGTCTACCTGTTCAATAAATTGCATTTTCATGGGTTGTTTAAATTGAGTCATTATGTTTCAGAATATAACTAGTGTTAATGTAAAGGTTTGAATTCATCTCAATGAATGTTTGATATCAGCAAATGGATCACATCATATAACTTTTTTCTCTGAGACCAAATTTTTTATGCATTCTAGCATCTATCATGTAAAGTATCTTGGAAAGTTTGGGTATTCACTTTTTCCACAGTAACTTTAGCTGCTGAAGTAGGTGTTTTAATGCATCACAGAGCATATTTGGAGTTTTTCAATATGCTTTTTCTTAATCAAACATGAGCATCATAATGCTTTTATATTTAACACTATTTACCTGAACCTATATAACAAACCTACTCTGATTCAACAGCTTATTTGCCAGGTCAATCTCATCCCTTCTTTAAACTTTTTTTCTACTCTCATTTTCAATGACTTTAATATGATTTACTTTGTAAGTATCTCCACCTTATTAATTGTAGATTGATTAGGGGAGAAAGCTTCTTTCATAGTAACACTTCTATATGTTAAAGCATTTAACATTTATTGACCTTTTATTTTACTACCATATCTCTACTTTGTGCTTAATCCACCTTTGCAAACAGTTTGCTTTTCAGAGCACTTGGAACTCTCCATTCAAATTGATATTAATATGTACGCCCAACCTGCTCTTCAATATAATGATATGTTAAGAGTATTTCTTAAGGCTCCATCTCCAGAGGTATTTTCTGAAAAATACATCTATTTTTAAAAGATTAATGTTCTATTGCTACAACCTGTTGTTTCTTGGTTTTTCTTTATTCATATAATCCAATCTGTCATTAATCATTACACTAGTAGGAATAAATCACCTATATCTTTAATTAAGGAACTTAATGTCATTAATTTGAAACTGAAGGGCACTTCTTCCAATTCTGCTGTATCCAAATTCACTAGTTTTATTTCTCAAGGCAAATACTCTTCCCTTCTCTCTAAAGAATCTTCATCCTATTTCTACATCCCTTTACTTATCAAAATCATTGAGTCCATATTCAAGGATAATATTCAGCCTATTACTCTACCATCTATATCAAACTATCAATTTTCTAAAAAAAGATGCATCCACTTCTGATGCCATTGTGCTATATAAAAATGTTATTAGTCATCTCAGATTTTCTAGAAAAACCAGTCACATAGCTGTACAGATAGATATCTTATCAGCATTTGATTCTGTGTCTATTACTAAATGGCAATGTGTCTCTAGAGGTTAAGCCATCTAAGTCAAATCTGCAATGGTCCTTTTTGAGTGCCTTATTCTTTATTATTTATATTAACTCCCTACTTTTTGAAATAGAGAGTATGCCTGATATTCATATTCCATTGATTAACAAGGCAGTCAAGCATATATTCTTTTTGGATAATCTTGTCATTTTTCTTCTCCAAGAAATATCTTTCTTTGCTTATTTTCATTCTGGAGAATTATATTATTTGGTTTACGCTTCAGTTTAACTTTAACAAATTGTCTACATGAAAAATCCTCTCTTAAATGAGTATTTCATTTGATTTTACGGCACCATCTCATAATTCCTTGGTTTTCCCATTTATAAATCAATAAATGTCATGAGAACATCAATTCAAAACTCACTTCTCTCTTCTGTGGAAAATATAATTAATTCCTCATCCAGAGCATACCATTCTCTGCATGCAAAATATTCCTTATTAACATGTGAATTTTTTCTTAAAATGACATACTATATGCCAATTATCAATTAACTAATACATCTAAGAAAAAGATATTTTTTTGTTCCAAATTAATATGAAATAAAAAAGCTGTCATGATTAGTATTCGAGCCTTGCATAAGCATACCAAAAATGTTGGTCTTTCTCTTCACTCAATCTCTACTTTTTATTTCCAGAGGTCATTTTTAAATTTGTTTCTGAGTACTCAGATGCTCTGAATTATGTTCTTTTTAGCCCTACTGACTCCCTGATACCCACTAATGGTATGTTTTTTTCAGTCTATAATCATATATATTTCTGCTTATATTAATCTGAATCAGAACACATTTTCTGGAAAAATATTTTAGTGGCAGGCTTATAACATGACTCATAGAAATAACCATTCTCAGAAGCCATCTCTACTTAATCTTTCTAATAGATTATCTCAAAATTCAAATTCTGGCATCTGTAACCAAAATATCTTAACATCCTTATTAAAATCAATTTAAAAGCTCTGTTACTAGCCATTTTTTTATCACAAAGAATGTTGAATGCTAATATTGACCTACTTGTCCACTTAGGCATGAGTTAATGTCCTACTCTTCTTGTCTTGTCAAGCACCAAATCGTGTTTCTTCTATCAACATTCTCATTGATAGTAAGAAACATGGTCTCTTTTCCTCAATTAGGATCCCTATTTTCATTATGTTTACCCTTGGATTCTTGAGATGCCATTTTTATTTGAATCCTACATCCAGTAAAGTGCAGTCCATGATTTACAAAAAAATACTTAAAATTAGAAATCGAGACAGAACATTAGCCCCTCCAGATATCATGCATATCACCTGGAACCTTGCTTTTCTTCCTCTCCCTTTGTAAATGGTTGGCTTTTTCTTTATGTATTAAATGTGTTTTTTTTTTTTAATTTTAACATGTAAACCATTTTATCTACCTGTATTATCTGTTTGTAAAGAAATATATTTTTTATAATTTTTTTTATATGTAAAGTTTGTAAACTTTGAATATATTCAATAAAAATTTGATTTAAAAAAACACTTTTTTTTGTTTCCAAGCAAAGGTCAAAAGTGAATTCCCGTGAATGTCAATAATGACCCCTTTGAATTTTTTAACTCATTTCACTATTCTGCATATGTTTGGAAATGGG
This sequence comes from Epiperipatus broadwayi, assembly GCA_028023455.1. NCBI lineage: Eukaryota > Metazoa > Onychophora > Udeonychophora > Euonychophora > Peripatidae > Epiperipatus > Epiperipatus broadwayi. The sequence continues at coordinate 5,350,857 of JAQFVV010012425.1, read as the reverse complement.
ACATAACTTTGCAAGCTTTGAGGTAATAAATTACATTATTAAATGTGATATATGTTTTATAGTTTTGTTTATTATGTGCAACTTACATTTCATTAATTGATAGTAGTAATTTGTTTGTTTTTGGTCAAAAATATTAATATTTGCTAAACTATATATACTAATATATTTGATATTTGAATTCTAGTATTGATTTTTTTTCAGATGGGGCTGATTATGCTAACTTTATTGTGATCATTTGGTATTTATTAATATTTTGTAAATATTGTTTTTTTTTTCATATTTGATTGCACTAGTAATATGGTTTTTTGGTCATGTTATAATACTAGCAAATCTTCCCATTCTGTATTTGTTATTTTTTTTAATTTTTGGTGGAAATTATAACTTCTTACATGCATTAAACAAAATATCTGGAGGACTTGATTAGAGTTTGAGGGTGTTAACTGACATATTTTATCATTTGCTTATGTCAGCAATGAATTTTGGTTTTTTTCCTGATGTCCAAAATGGTGAAGAGTACATACTAAATGGATACTAATAATTAAATAAATATATGTTTTGTAAAATCAGATTAAATAGTTCATTAAATCTAGACAAAGAATTTTTAAAAAAGATGTGAATATAAATTAATAAAGAATTCATTAAGTACTATGTGTCAAAAATATGTTATTAGAACAAAAGATGTAAATAAGTTGAAAAATGATAGTAGCCTACTCTTGAATCAAGAAAAAAGCAATGTAAATTGATTTGGTGAATAGTGGAGAAATGCAGATAAAGAAGTAGCTGTTAAAAATGAAAACCTGCTTGTTAAATGGTAAAAGTTTCCTTAGAATAGCTTCAGATAACTATATCTTACTGACTTTTTAACTATTTTTCAATACCTCATCCATCACATCATGGGTGATTAATGCCAAAAGATTATTTAACATATCTTGGTAAAAAAACAAAGTTCACACCAGTCAAAGGACTTGGATCTATACATTTATACCAGACAAAAGTTGAAGTTATATTAAATTCAACATTGCCTTCTTTAAAGTAAAAATTATGTCATAATGAAAAAAAATCACTCTGCCAATAGACCTATCATATATCATTTTTGTAGTCAGACTCATATATGTTGTCTAGCATCATCATTATACTTGAAGAGAATAACCTTAATCATGGCTGGTTGGATAAAAATACCATTAGAGTTGTGCATATTTATAATAAACATATAATATCTGAAAAAATGATTTAAATCTTTAAAGCTTAAATAAATTTATATTATAATTATTGTTTTCTTCTTTTGAATATTTTGTATTTATTATATTTATCTGATAGCAGTTATAAAAGTATAAGCAACAATTTCATTTTTTAATTTAGTGTAAATAATGTTACCTTATTTTTTTAATAACCAATTTAGTTTTTTTTTTTTTTTGCTCTTCAAACTGTTCCCAAATATATTCTATTAGTATCTGTTAATCCTGAAAAGCCATGTAATCTATTAGATAGCATGCAAGGATAATAGAAGTATAATTAAATAATGATAATTAGCAATATTAAAATATCCAGAAGTAAACTTTCTATTTAGAAAGTTTGGTTCCTGATAGATTAATTTTAAATTGAATTTTAAAGAAGAAATTAAAAATCCATTTGAAATCATTATAGTTGTCTTAATTTTCAGTGCTAAGATTATTTTGAGTATTAATATCAGAGTATTTATTATATTAAGTGTATATATTTGATTTTGGTAATGATTTCTTATTTGAATTAGTATTTTCCCCTAATTCTTATTGTTACTTTTGAAAAACATTTATTTGATTTTTACCCATTTTAATATATGTATGTATTAGATTTATTTTAAAGCTTCCATTCTTGAAGACATTTTTGGAACATATGAATAAAGACATCTGGAAAAGATAAATGATCACCAAAATGCATTTCAGGCTTAACCACAACTTTTTGGTTAATCCAAATAATCTCTTCTACATGACTTATTGCTTGTTTATCAAATATATTAATTTTTAAGTGGTTTAATTTTATAGCTGAGTTAGAAATAATATATTAATCTTTAATTTAATAAATGATTAGTCATAATCATTGATACATTTATCTACAATTATTATGGTATAAATAATGTTGATGTGTAAATTTGATATTTTTAGATGAAATTGTAAAAATTTGATATGGCTGAATACTGAGCAAATGATGAATCTATATCTAAATATTATCACCTGGACCAACTAATGAGTGGTGGTTCAATGTGTAATTCATCATTGGTATCATTTAACTTATTTAGATGAATGGATGATAAAATAAAGATTTAAGTAAACATAAAAAGTTAATACACATATATAAGTTGATATAAATAATATTATATATTTAATCTGTAAATGAGGTTAAAGTTTATATCTAAGCTAGAAATGCTATGATAATCTCTATCTTAGTAAATGAGTAATATCACATGGTGTCAAAGATACGAGTTCAAAAAGTTTGACACTTAAGAACAAATTATAATATAGTTAAATCTTTTAATATTTAAAAATCAAACACATCATATTTAGATACATAATATGGGCTATTAATATGGATATGAGATGTTGGTGTTTAAGCCTCTAACTCATCTGATAGCAAAAGTTGTTGTCAAAATACTATATAGTGTGAGAAGTAATATGAAAATGTTTACACTGGGAAATAATTGTAAAATAATAAATACTCAAATGATATATTGCTTGAGAGTTAATAAAAGGTTCAAGTATTGAAAATGACAGCACAGGGCCACAATTTATAACCTTTAAGCTCTGAACAAAAAATCTATAAACATTAAGCTCCATTTTATGCCTTTTTATCATTGCACTAAATCATGAAAGATAAATAATAGTTGTAATATTATGGAATATGAATAGAGAAATGAATTTATAAAAATGTCAAATCTGCTTCATCATATATAATTTTATAACACAATCATCAATTATTAAATAATATCAATTTAATTTAACATCTATTTTTAAGATTAGAATTTAATATATTTCTTCAATACATATATATTCTTTTAATTTTATATTAAAGACTAAATAAAGCAGAAATTTTAATAAACCATGATTACCATCTTTATCCTACATTTCAACATTATTTATACTTTCAATACTAAATCTTATATTTCTCAAACAAACACAAACATACAAAGCATATAGTTAGGAAATACAAAAAAGAATTGGCATTAACTAATGTTTCATTAATTTGTCTAAAAAATAATTTTACTTGTGTCTACAACCATATATTTACAAACAGCAAACATTAATGTTTATGTTGATTGGAAAATATATATGGCTTGATGCATTAATAAAGAGTGTGGAAAGATGAAATAACGAAGCGCTAATCAAAATTATTATATAACTTTAAATCTTTAATATAAAATTAAAAAAATATTTGCATTAAAGTCAATAAATTTAACACATATGGTCAATATCAGTGATTAGTAGAATTTTTTTAAAGCTAGTAATTTTCTATGAATTAATGTTTATAATGAAATATTTAATTGATAAAATTATTTTTAGATAAATAGAAAATAATGCTAATAGACATTGGAGTATATGATTAGATGGATCAATTAATAATATACACGGTTCATGTTGAAAATATCTTGAGATTTATTTATTTTTTCCTGAGTGTGCATGTTGAATAAAGAAATATAAATGTTTGATGTTGTTTGAGAAATATATTCCTATATATAAAACAGCTCTTATATTAATAAATTTAGAAAAAAAGATCTTTTCAGCAGTCTTACTAAAATTAAATAATTAAGGAGAAAACGTTCAAAATTCCTACCAAATGCTTCATTGTGTAAATTTAAAAATTTGTTTAATTGTTTATCTTCTTTCAATGGAAACTAAATATCAATTTACTAATAAATAATTAGATAAATAGTTATACTACCTAAGAAATAAATATCTGGAGGAAAATCCAAGCAACTCTTGAAATTAAAAGAAAAAATTATAACTTAAACCATCCATATATATACTATAAACAATTTGAAATAAAAAAGTACCAAAGATGAAATATGAAAAAGGAAAAATAAATTAGAGAGCTTGTGAAATTTTCTGGAAAAAGAAAAACAATCTTTTATATCTTCATTTTTTTTTTTTTTTTAAAAAAAAAAAAAAAACACCAAAAAGGAAATGGATAAGAAATCATCAAACTGAGGATATAAAAATGTTAAATTCAGCAACAGAAACATTCTCATTTTGGAATGTATTCATTTTTATTCTAAGAAGAAAAAACTCTAGAGATGAGTTTTGCAGTGACCATACAAATTATCTATGGACCACAACAATATGCTGATTTATTTCCTGTTTTTTTTTAATTTCTGCAGAAATGTTTTCATTCTGAAATATTTCAATGCCATGTCTAATTGTGGCTTTTGAGTATATTCTATATTTTTTAACATATATTCACAGTAGAAAGAATCAGCAGTGCACTCTTTTGTAATGTCATTGAAATAATCTTTATATCATAAACAGGGTACACGCCTAAAAAAAAAGCCATGTTCAAGTTGATCAAAAAGTAGTCTTTTAAAAGGTCTTGCATTGTTCACTAGCTTTACATGTCTAAACCAATCAAGGTGTGATTTAACAATAGTGAACTCTTTAGTATCACATCGTAACTTGAAGGACATATTGAATACTTTTATGATCCTACCATTACATTTAAAATTTTTAAAAACTACTTTTAAATGAAACCTTTTAAATGCCTTTATGTTGTATCAATAGTGTGTTTGAGTATCATTTCCATATTGCAAGTTAGGAAAATCATTATTTCTATATACAGCTAATTTGTTACTTTTAATTATAATTGTGTAATAACATACTCTATTTTTGAAATTTTTAAAAACAGCAATAGCTCATTGGAATTTTTGCTGTGCGTTGACATCTGAATCATTTTTTTTTTTTACTTATAAACCTACAGAAATATTTAAACTGACTTTTATTCTTATGTTGATACCTGTTTTAATATTGCCATGATTTTTGTTTCATTGCTGGCTGATAAAATCTTAAATTTTTAAATATAATTATTAAATCAAAATCTTTAAATATTTCAATCAAAATATTAAGTATATTTGCATATTATCTGGTTCCTGGCAAAAATATGCAATCCTGAGTGTACTATAAATCCAGAATCCATAAAAATGAAGTTCTTGTTTCCATTTTATTTCAATCTCAAGTCTGTACTGTATTTTTATTTTTTAAATTAAACTATTTATAAGAAATTCAAAAAATCAATCTCATAAATTTTAAAATAGTGTTGACCCAAGTAGACATCTCTGTTTAACACCAATTTTAATTTTAATTTCCTTGGATCTTCGACCGTAATAATTTCCTTTATTTTCTATTATGTGATATGTAATATAAAAAATTGGTAAATAACCAGCTAATTTCAAATAATGTCATACTCTGTAAAGATAATTGATTTAAAAGTGTTAACCAATAAAATAAAAGCAATGTATATTTTTTTTTACTTCCAAATCATTTTTTACATTTATTTGAAAACAAAAATCATGTCTCCAATGTTTGCTTGTTTTTTATTTTTAAAAACCTCACTAGGTCTCTGGTAGTAATTCATCATTGTCTGAAAGCAAACTATTCAACAATTTTTTTGAAAATACCTTTGATGTAGTGAATAATAATTAAATTGGAAAAGGATAAATATATTTATGCTGTTCTTCCACAAAATAATAATCAGAAAATAGTAAATTCTTACAACAGCTATATAAATATCAAATTTTTTATACATAAAAAGCCTTTTTTAGCACTTGATTTGATGCCCTTTTCAAATGTTAATAATCTGTTACCGTTAACGAACTATTACAGACATAAAACCATCTAGTGGTCAATAATGAAATTAAAACAACCAATACCAATGTAAATAAATCAAAACCAACATCTAAATCCAGTAATTATAAAATAATTGACTATATCATAGCACTATAATAAATAAAATAAATTACATGTATTTTTGTATTTTTTATTTTTACAATTATATATATATATGTCAATTTATATATAAGTTTCCTTTCATTTTTAATTAACCAGTTATTCACCAAATTTATGGAAGTCTTGTAAATATTCATACAATTATTTAAATTACTTTTAATATAATATGTTTTGTATATTTGCCTTCTTTTTGGATCTTGGTGTAATTTAAACATTTAATACTTTTTGTAGCATCTATTCTATGCTCATATTTTAAATAATGAATATATAATGCAGATTTATCATCTCTTCTGTTAATTGCATTATTACTTCTTTGGCTCTTACCTCTAATTGTTTGCCAGTATGCCCAAAGTAAACAATTTTACAAATTTTTCATGTAATTTTATATATAATTCTTTTTTTGTACCGTATATCACCTCTTAACCTATAATTACCTATTAATAGATTAAGATTTTTACTGTTTGACCAGCCAATATTTATATCCTTCTTAATATAATTTTTGTTATATCTCAATGTATTATATATCTTAGGTCAATATGAAAGTCTAATCCATTTCTTATTTGATTCATTATTACCATTATCAATATCATTATTTTCCTCACAAATATTATCACCCACTACAGATGTTTTAGAATTAAAAAATGTTTTTCTAATGGTTTTATGATTATATCCATAATCTTTATATAATTTAATAAATTGATTTTTTTGCAATTGAGCTACACGTCTATCTATACTATATTTATCATTCCTATATTTAAAAATTTTAATAACTGTCAATTTTTGCACCCATGCTTGTTGTGAATCTACATGAATATTTTTTCTTAATTTATGTTCTTTAAGAAAATGTTTTAACTTTTAAATTTTACATATAGGAATGATAAATATAATTTACATAAAAATGTAGCTCAATTACAAAAGAATCAATTTATTAAATTATATAAAGGTTATGGATATAATCCTAAAACTATTAGAAATATATTTTTTAATTCTAAAACTTCTGGAGTAGGTGATAATATTTCTGAGGAAAATAATGATATTGATAATGGTAATAATGACTCAAATAAGAAATGGATTAGACTTTCATATTGTTCTAAGATATATAATATATTGAGATATAACAAAAATTATATTAAGAAGGATGTAAATATTGGCTGGTCAAACAGTAAAAATCTTGATCTATTAATAGGTAATTATAGATTAAGAGATAATATATAGCACAAAAAGGAATTGTACATAAAATTACAAGCAAAATTGTAAAATTGTTTACTTTGGGCATACTGGAAAACAATTAGAGGTAAGAGCCAAGGAACATAATAATGCAATTAATAGAAAAGATGATAAATCTGAATTATATATTCACTACTTAAAATATGGGCATAGAATAGTTGTTACAAAAAGTATTAAATGTTTAAATTACATCAAAGATCCAAAAAGAAGACAAATATACAAAACATATTTAATTGTATAAATATTTACAAGACTTCTATAAATTTGGTTAATAACTGGTTAATTAAAAATGAGTGGAAATTTATATAAATCGACATATATATAATTGTAAAAATAAAAAAAAATACATGTAATTTACTTTGTTTATTATATTATGATATAGTCAATTATTTTATAATTACTGGATTTATATGTAGGTTTTGATTTATTTATATTGATATTGGTTGTTTTAATTTTATTATTGAACACTAGATGGTTTTATGTCTGTAATAGTTCATTAATGTAATAGATTATTAACATTTGAAAAGGGCACCAAATCAGATGCTGAAAAAGGCTTTTTATGTATAACAAAATTTGATATTTATATAGCTGTTGTAAGAATTTTTTATTTTCTGATTATTAAATACTAATTATAGCAATTTTATCTCTTTTCTTTACTTTCAAAAGTTAGAATAAAAGAAGCATAGTTAAAATCAGTTAACACAACTTTATGTGTCCATGTAATTTTAAAATATTCAAATATATTTTTAAGATAGTATATTATTATTAACCATATTTTAAAACTTCTAGACATAATTTACCAGGACTTGAAATCTCTCTATTTTTAAGATTACAAGAGTTGTTTGACTTTATTAAGCTGAATATAAATTGTCAAAATTTAAATGGGTAGATAAAATGAATATATCATTAAGAGTTATTTTACTTTATTATTTTTCAAAGATAATCAAAATATCATATAAAAGATAATAACATTGTTGTCATACGAGAGAGTATACCATTATTATATTTAAAAACATGTCATATTCTTTCTTAGGCCCATAAGTTGCTTTCAGTGGCATAAAAAATATATAAAGCCACCATAATAAAATATGTCTATATTTCCTTTAAAAGTTTTAATTCCCAATCCATTTTAAGCTTTCTTTTCAATAACTGACGTTCTGCCTTTATTTTTGTAAATATATTATGAGGTTCTGTGTTCAACTTATTAATCTGCCAAACAGAAAAACCCACAATAACTAAATGCAAGTTTAATATTAGAAGTGGTCATGATTCCTCTTTTTAATAAAGTCAAAATAAATTTACTTGTAACCCTAATATACATCTTAAGAATAATTCACATCTCAATAATATTGCAATCCGAACGCGTAAATTAATAGCAATTTTAGTGTTTAATAGCTTCTAAAATTTAATACTGTATCATAGTTACTTCTAAAAAATTAACATTAATTTTGGAATAAGACCTGTTTAATAATGTAACTACTATTTTTCAAGATAATGATGTGTTTAATAAATTTAACCTGGAAAGTCATAATTAATTAGTGTGATGTAAAATATTTATTAATGCAAAGCTAGCGAAAATGGTAGCTCTTAAGAAAGAACACATCAATTATATAATTTTCTCACATTCAAAAACATTCTAGAAAACTAAAAAAAAATGGTTGCTATCAAAAAACGGATATTAAAATAATTTTTTTAAAAAATGCAATCTGAAATTCTACAAAAAAAGTAGTATAAAATAATTATTAATAATGATTTTAAAATAAATTAAAAAATAATCGAATGATTCATAAAAAAAATCAATATACATCAAATAAGTAGGCAGCAATCTATTGATCTTGAACCAGTCTCTCTTTTACTTTACTAAACTATGCAAAGAGAGTCAAAATACAAACGCTCTATGGCAAGAAAAGCCATGGAACATAATAAAATACTCAAAGCTGGGGAAGAAAAATATTTCAGAATAAAAAATATAATATTATTATTTAAAAAAAGGGAATTATATTTGCAAAGTAATTCTCCAAAAAATTATACAATAATAAAGAATAAGCATTTATTTTTATATAGCACTGTGTTTACAATTGTATTACATTCAAATATCAGCCTTTCAAGCTAATTGTGCACCAGACATCGTAAATAGTAATTTAAAGTGAGTGGTCTGTCCTCACGCTTTCCTTGTCAGTACTTCAGATTTGCTCATATATAAGCATTTGAGTTGTATGAATAAGTGGATTCATTTTATTCCTGCATAAATACTATATCTTGTATTGGAAGGGAAAGTATTCATTTATTATTAACACTCGCAAAGCGCATGCACAATTAGCTTGAAAGGCTGATATTTGAATGTAATAATAAAGAATAAAAAAATCCCTTTGACATTTTTTTGAAAAGTCATATTTTTAAATGAAGTGATACGACATGCAATTTAAACATGAATGTAAAACTTCATGAAGTAATAGTTTTATTATATATATTTTTAAAAAAATCGCGAAGGGGAGATATTACTTATAGATAAGTATATACCAGATAATTGAAAACATGTAAGAGCGATATTGATATATAAAAAATAATTGCATATCTATTCTTTGTAATATTCTTTCTATTATAATATTTCATTCGCAAGATGTTTAAACTTAAAGAACAATTATCGAACATTTAAAGGTAATCATTAAAAGTAGGCATAAAAGGACGTAAAATGCAAATTGTCATTTTGAAACGTATTTTCTAATTATGGAAAGGAGTTGCCATTTACACCAAATCTTCAAGACACAATATTAAGCGAAGTTCCAGTGAATATAGGAAATGTATATAAGGGTGAGATTTTTTTTTGGAAGTCAAGCGTTCAACATGTTTGCCTATATACCTGTCTGAGTTTTGAGACATGATTATAATAAATGAACATTTAAGAATTTATTAAATGTTATATTTTTATTAAACCCGTATTTAGTATTTCATTTCAATTATATATTTAGCAATTTTATTCTCATTATTGCATTTACTTTTGGTTGTCTTATTTTATCATTAATACAAAATCCCTAAAGCTATAGGACAGAATTTTTATAATTCGCTTATCGAAATAAACTAATCAGATCAACAAGTTTGTCAGGATACACTGAGACAAGATATTATTTGCAGATAATTGACAATTTTTTAAAAAGTAAGTTATATTACATTTTAGAATTAAAATCTGTAGGAAAAAAAAAACTTTAGATTATGAAATCCCATGATCGGTCTTATTTTTTTGTAATGGCTTTTTATAAATATATATATATATACCTAAAAACATCAAGTAAGTATTGAAAATATATATAAAACAAAACACTACATCAGAATTGTTTATTTTGAAGCAAAAGATTATTTCAAAATAATTTGAAGACATTTAATGTTCCTCAAAAATTAACGCTCAAGGCTATCAATTCTAATAATGAGATTAATGGAGAAATTCGGCATATTTCCTTGTTATGCTCCCATTCAGACAAGGATAAACCTTGAAACGGTTTTTACAATTCACAAAGTACTTAATGTTATTTTCCAGGTAGGTCCTTTTAATCTAATTATCTAGTCATCCAGTAAAGATAAAATAGATTTTTTTAATAAATAGACACAGGTTGACAAAAAACGTTTTCTGCAACCGATCATTAATCTTTCTAATTATTTAATTGAGCAGAATATTATTCTTCTTTTATCCTCTAATTAACGATGATTATTTGAGTTGGCTATAGGTCAACTATCTAAAGAACAAAAGTGGTAAGATTTTTTTTTTAAAAAAAAAATTTACCTAAACTATATTCAAACCTCAGACCCTGGCATAGAAAATGGATAAACTATCTCTGTATCATCAGGCTCCCTCAGTTATGCCATATTGTATGTAAAATAGATATCTTTCAGCAATTAGTAAAGAGCATTTATTAATCTGGGTTGGTTAGTTCAATGTCAGTAAATTGAGTATAAAAACAAAACTAAACTGTGAAATATATTGTGATGTTTTCCTCTGATGAGAAGTGAATTATTTATGTATGTGTTGAGCTTTAGTTTATCATTTTTATTAGTTATTCAAAGCACTGTCATAATCTGTATTACACTCTCTCAACTTTCCCCAAGTTTAACATAATCTGGTGGAATTAAGCTTTTAATCATAAATTTGTTGAAACATAATAAATCATTCTTTTCTCTTATCTGCCTTTTTTTTTTTTGGCTTATATATTGTAAAAATAAATGCCCTAATTAAGCAATTGGTAATGAATTTAGTTAACAATTAATTAATAAAAAAATATATTTGGCAATTAAATTTTTTTCTAAGGGAATTTGAAGGCAGCTACCAGGTGACCACATACATGATGGAGTGACTGAATACAATTTATTTTTAATTGGCAATTAACTTCTAGTCATGAGTAACAATCAAATTGAGCCTACATAAGATCAAGTTTCCATGCAGATACAATTATCTTTCCTGATCATTACCCCTCTCCACCTAATAACTTATTACATTAACAAATAATAATCAGCTTGGTTTGGATGAAAAATGACAAACAACAACATTATTAATAACAAGCAATAACTTTAATAAAAGAATAGTATTATATGATAATAGTGATAATAATAAAAAATCTATTTACCTATTTACAATTAAAAAACTTATACAATGATCCTGCATGAGAGAAAAAAATATCTATAACATAAATAACTTTAACGATAACTATAGAAATTTCAGTTGATTTACTTTGACATCTTTGTGAGAACACTGTCCATTTTGTATCTGTAAACATGGGAACATGACCATTAATCATTGAATTTTAATGTTTTCTTTCAATATAAGATTTTAGCTTCTATGAGAGTTTTCATTGCAGTTTTTTTCTCAGCATTTAAAATAAGTAGTTTCACATGTTAATTATAGAAATATGTTTCCATGTGATAACAACTTTAGGTGATTAGTTTTTTTCATTCTTCAGCATGTAAATGTTACATATCTCTTCAACTTTCAATAATGATAAATAGATCAACAGAATCAAGATTAAATTTTAAGACATATTATTTATCAACAGCTCTATAGTCAAATACACTATTGGAAAGGTCAGGTAAAGCATCCTGGAGAAATCTCTACTCCATAAAATGCAGGATAATATTAAAAATCTTTACAAAATTTTATTCATTTCTTGACAGTAAGAGATATTACTATGAAGTGCTGGTTACTATAACAACATTTTTGTTTTAAAAAGAAAATGATATTCTGTATTTTTAAAAGAATAGAGTAAAAACACATTTTATCTTCATATTTATTTTTTTTAACATTAAGAAAAATATTTTTAAAATTTATTCTATATATGTGACTTTAATATTTTATTATATATAATAACAAAAAATATTTGCATTATAGCAATAACCTGTAAACTTAGATGTGAGGGTTACATATGCCCCTCTTCCATTTAGAAATAAATTAGAGCCAATTTAGCCATAAATATTTCTTGATTTTATTTTTACATATGTCATGCTTAGCTATTCTTGTTTAGAAATGGTCTTACAAGTTGATATGAATATAATAAATAATGTTAATCTTACAAATACAGTATATTGGTATTCATTTAAAAAATTGTTTCATTAATTTAATTAAAATTATTTATTGGACCTGATCATTTGCTTACAAGTTGAGATGAACAAGGAAAGTTTCCACTGAGAGTGAAGGTATGATGCAATATGAGTAATAAGAGAACTATCTTGAGCACAAATAATATACCAACCAAACCACATAATAAACAATACATTTAAATAAAACCTTGCTCTATTATGAGAATTAGAGGCTGACAAATATCAAAATATATTCCTGGCTCACTTTTAAAATTTAAAGGTTGATACATATAATACTATGTCTAACTTACTTTGGAGACCTAGAAGCTGACAAATATATAACTATACCTACTCACTTTGGAGAATTAGAGGCTAATAAATACAAAAATAAAATGGTTGGGAACAGTTTTGAGATAGGAACTCTGAAATATCAAATAAACATGACAATCTCAAAAACAATGACACACTATCCATTCATCACCAAGACAGAAAAAAACATGATCAACAATTAATAAATTCAAAAAATTCATTTGTTTCTATAGTGTTTTTCTGTACATGATCAAAGAATAGAGTGATATCAATTAAACTCTGAGCTCTGACTTTTTTCAAAATTCATTTATTAACATTGTTGGAAAGTAGAGTATAAAATTTGCATTTAAATATGCAAATATGATACAAGACTTACTTCAGTATTTTTTGTTTAAACAACCCTTCAATGTTGAATGGAACATCACTATTATATCTAGTTCATTTGCCATGACTTTTTCTTCACTATTGTTTTAACATGTGAACAATACAATTCATTGCTTTAATACTAGTCATTTTTAATGCTCAATAGTTTCTACCTCTGTAATATATATTAAAATTATATGTTCATTTTCCTTTATCAAGTACTCATTAAAAAGTCCAGGCTCATCAACTAAGAGGCCATATTTATTCATAGAGGGATTAAATTTTAACAAATACACCTCCTACTTCTGCAAAATATTTTTTTCTTTCCTCAATTTCTGATTTATCATTATACTCATTTTTAATAGCTGTATCAGTAATATAATTTCTTTTTTTGTTAGGAGATCATGGTTTATAAGTAGACTGATAGTAACATTCCCCAGTATTAACACCAGTTCCACTTGATCTGATGAATATTTCTTGTCTTATTGGGACTAGTGACACTGCCTGTTGACCTTTTATTTGCATAGTTATCTATGAAAGTTGACCTTTGGGTCTTTATACCATGATTTTTTGTACCTAATGCCATTTATCTGAGATTTAGATCCCATTTAAATATCTGTGTTGGGGGTTAAATTCCTTTTTTTGCTCATCCTCATTTGTAGGTTTGCTGTTATCAAATGCACTGAGTAATTCAGCTAGCCATTCTACAGTTTTTATATCACTACCTCTTAGCATCTCCTCAATATGATTAAGGAAACTACACTTAATCATGCATACAATTTGGCTTTCAGAAAGAGGATTGATGATCAACTTGTAATTTGCCTACTTGTCATCCCAAAAATGGAGAGAATGCCTCTCCAGGTCTACATTTCTCTTGGGAAGTACAGTGCTTGATCCCTTTCTGACAATCCACACTCTAATAGAAATTTAACAGAGCCTCTTTAAATTGATAATAATTTATATGTTTGTTAATCAATTACTCCTCCCATGCTTGAGATGCACTTTGAAAATGGCTAGAATCATTTGCAATTTTAGCCCCTTCATTCAACTTATTTATATTAAAATATCTTTCCAAACTACTAACATACTCAGATGGAGGCTTACCTGAATGTCCAGAAAAAACCCTTATTTTTAAAAATTGACTGAGTAGTGATATTAGAATTATATACAAGTGAATCAATACCTATGTACACATTCTTATTGGCATCTTATTGATTATTTTCATATGCAATACTTAATTTTTATAGCCCTGGCTATCTTACATTTTTTTTTCTTTGATATCTAGCTGTATTTGCACTAATCTCTCTGTTATATCTTCATGCATAATAATTTGACCCTTACCCTTTATCTAAATATTTTCAGTTACTTGAATAAGTAGCTTATTTCTATCTTTGCTTGAGCCAACCCTTGTCTATTCTCTATTTTATCTCTTCAACTATCCCATGCAAATGTTCAAATTTCTTATCCTGATCACAATTCTTCACTTGAACTTTGAAATTTACTTCACCAACATTGCTCTCTTACTCTACAAAATGATTTCCCAATCTTTCTATTACTTGTTCAGTTAATTTCTGTATCTGGTGTTTATTTTGCTTTGTGCAACTCCATTTGGTTTTTCATTTTTGTGAACATGCTTTTCATATCCTCTTTAGTCTCTGTATTTTATTTTTTAAACATACTTTCCATTTTCTTTTTAATTTCATGTAGTTGTGCTTTAATATCTTCACTTTGTTTTTCACATTTTCTATTCATATTCATCATTTTGTTTTTTTATGTTTTCTATCCAATTCTGTGAACATGCTCATGATCAGATTTTTAAATTCACTATCCTTGAGTATCAGTTTAACTTTCCTGAGATTACATTTTTGCTCTAGCTCAGGAAATCATATATATATATAAATTTATGTAAACAAAATTTGCTACTCACTTCCCTATAAAATATTTAAAAAAAACATATATTAAAAATCTAATATTTCTTTTAATTATTTATGCTCACTTCTCTGCCTATCATGCAACCTTTCTAAAACTGCAAGATACTTTAACTTTAATTACTTATTTCGTTGATTAGGATATTACTATCATTTCTACCAATCTTTCTTTATCACCATTTTTTATCTAAAACATTTATGAGTTTATTGAACGATTTTTATTTATAATCAAATAAATGATTATATTTATTATCCAACCAAGCATTTATATTCATTAATTCAATGACTAATTTATACATTTCCAAATTTTAATGATAATAAAAATATATATTTTAAAATTAAACTGGGTTCAATTCCTCTTTGTTTTTATCAAGATAATCCTAGACTCAGAACTCCAAATATAATGGTAAGAACACTAATTAAACAACTGGTAGTGAATTCAATTAACAATTAAATAATAAAAAAGGATATTTGGCAATTAAATTTTTATCTAGGAGAATTTAAAGACAGATAATGGAATATCATGTACATTATTAAGTGGCTGAATACAATTTATTTTTAATTGACAAGTAACTTCTATTCACGAGTAATGATGAAATTCAGCCTACATAAAAACAAGTTTCCGTACAGATCCAATTATATTTCTTGTACATTATCTTCTCCACCTAATAAGTTATTACATGAACAAATAAATAATCAGCTTGGTGTAGGCGAAAAAAGTCAAACAACAAAATTATTAACAACAAACATTAACTTTAATGAAAGAATAGTATATAATAATAATGATAGTAAAAAAAAATCTATTTACATATTTACAATTAAAAAACTTAAATGATGATCATGTGTGAGAGGGGAAAAAATTTCTATAACTTACAATATCTTTGATGACAACTATAGAAACTTCAGTTCATTCACTTTGACATTTTGTGAGCTCTTATGCACATTTTGTATCTGTAAATGTAGGGATATAACCATTAATCATTGAATTTTAATGTTTTTTGGCAATAAGAGTATCAGGCTCTCCATACAGTAGTGCCACCAAGTGCAAGCCTTGATAATCAATGGATGTAGGAAGGTTTGTGCATAAAATCCCTATCTAAGTGTCTCCTCATCCAACATTTCCCAGAATAATTTCTAGTTGTGGATTTCATCAGTGAGGAGCTTTGGATTTGAGAGCATTGCACTTTAGATCTTAGAATCTAATGCAAACCTCCAGCAGCCATCTTTTATCTATTTGGTTAATTATAAGGCTAGAAACCCAAAATGAAAACACCATAATGTTCCCATCCCAAACTCATCATATTGAGTTCCTAGCTGTATAGTTAACAAAATTAATAGATAAAAGTGTCTGCTGGAGGGTTGCATTAAATCCTAAGATCTAGGTGCAATGATCACAAATCCAAGACTCCTCATTAATAAAAGCAAGAAACTAATATGGAGATGTTGGATAAGTTGGCACTAGATGGGAATTTTATGCACAAACTTTTCTGCACTCATTGATTATGAAGATATGCACTTGATGGCACTATTGTGTGGATAGTTTGATGACACATTGATTAACAGTCTATGTAGGTGTACGAGATAGTGATTATGTGAGATGTTTTATGGTAATATAAGATTTCAGCTTCTATTGTTTTTTTCTAAGGTAGTTGTTTTATGAGAGTTTCCATTACAGTTTTATTCTGAGCATTTAAAATAAGTAGATTTGCATGTTGATTATAGAAATACATTTCCATAAAATAATAACTTTAGGTAACTAGTTTTTTTTTTCTTTAGCAAGTAAATGGTACATATTTCTTCATTTTAATAATGATGAATAGATCAGCAAAATCAAGATCAAATTTTAAAACATATTGTTTGTCTACATTTCTATATTTAGCTGCACTACTGGAAAGGTCAAGGGAAGCATCCTGGACAATTCTCTACTCCATAAAATAGAGGATATAAACTAAAAATCTTTACAAAATTTCATTGACTTTTTGGCAGTAAGAGATATCATAGTGAAGTGCATTACAATTATTGTCCTGGTTACTTGAAAAGTAGATGAGTTTTGAGAGTTTCTGTTGGTTACCATAACAACATATTTTGTTTTTAAAAAGAAAAAATATTCTGAATTTTTAAAAGAATAAAGTTATAACACATTTTACCTTTACACTTATTTTCTTTTTAACATTTAAAACAAACACTTTTAAAATTGATTTTATATTTATGATTTTAATATTTTGTTATATATTATTTGACTGTTTAACAAATAATTCCCTGAGAATTGCGTTCAACCTGGGGGGGGGGTCATAATTATAGTGCTCCAACTTATTATCTAAAGTGGTGTTATTATTTGGAGAAAACATGACATTAATATTCACTGGTTAATTTGAAAATTCATAAATTATATGTTCCACTTTTAAGACAAGACTATATAATAGCCATTTTGGTTTATTACATGGATGTTACTAGCATAAAACATGCCTTTTAATTTTTCCTTGTTGTGCTCAGAACTATTTTGATATTCTGTAGATTGGAATCATTGCCAGATTCCATTTGATACTGCACAAACACTGTCTTTATATTGGGATCTTTTTTTGCATGAGAATGCATGTATTGATGTTGCACCAACCTAGTGGTTCTATTAATATGTGATTCTCCATAGTGATTACTTTGCAATTAGGTTCATTGCAGTAGATTTTGTAAACAATCTGAAGGATCTGATCTAGAGGCAACCCATTCTTCATAGTGTTTAAGAGCTTATTTAAATTTCAAAGGGTTCTAAAGCAGACATTGAATGTATCAGAACCTATATTCTTTAATCATTGTCATAAATCAGCAAGAAGAAAAAAGTTATCCACTTAATAGTATTGCCATGTTTTACATGGTGGATATTAAATGTAGAATAAAATTGTGCTCTAAATAAAATGTTTTGTTTATATCTTACATTAATAACATCTTTTATATATACTTCAATATTACTCTTTTGATCTGCTTCATATTTGAATAACATTTGATTTTATAAAGAAAACATTTAAAGCCATCCATCATGTGTGAGATAGGATGTTTGACAGGATGTACTGCTCTGAAAATGATAAAAGGTTTAATCACCATTTTACAGTTTATCACACAGTCAGATCTTTTAATGTAAAAGTTTAAGAAGTTTATTTCCATGTGATCATCTTCTTGTTCTATAGTCCATACAAAGATGAGTTTTGCATTAAATCATTTTGTATCAAATCATACCATTCAACAAATAATATTTAGAGCACTTAAGAAATTTTATTAAATACCCACCTTCCAGATCATGACAATACTATGGTTTATTACAAAGGTTAAGGAATCAGCTGCAATGTGCTAATAGTGTCACTAGGTTGGTGCAACATCAATACATATATTCTCAAGCAAAAAAGATCCCAATGTGAAGTCAGTGTTTCTGGAGCATCAAATGGAATCTGGCCATGATTTCTATCCATGGATATCAAAATAGTTTGTGCTGAGCACAATCAGGAAAATAAAATTTAAAGAGTCATAATTTATTGCTAATAATATCCCCATGATAAAGAAAAAAGTTGCATTGCTTTGTTCTGGAAGTGGAATATGTAAATTGCGAATTTGCATATTAACTAATGAATATTAATGTTGTGTTTTCTCCAAATAATAATCCAGTTGAGTGATAGGTTTGAACACTATGATTATGAGCCCCTGGATTGGAAACAATTCTCAACAAATTATTTGTTAAATTGTCAAATATAATTTACTTTTTGAGGGGAAGCATATTAACATTATTTATAAAATTACACAGCTAAAGAAAATAAGCAAATTTTGATAGAGTTATACCCTCTTTAATTGTTTTGATGTTTTAGGCCTTTATTCTGAATCTGTAGTTGCAATCAGTCAGTATCCATTTTAAATTTTCAGTTAATGTTTCAAACTTTAAACTAGTATTACAATGAAATAATGTTTTATTAATTTTTCCCCACTATTAAAGATTAGTTTTTATTATATTGCTTAAAAAAATATATTGCTTAAAAAATATTTTATGAATTTTTTTATAGTTTTGTAAAAAATTTAGATTTATACCTTGAAAACATTTTATTACATGAACTATTGCACCATATTATAAAAATAATAAAAAGGTGGATATAATTTTATGTAACCCAAATAAAAATTATTAATAAATATAGTCACATATAATGTGGTGAGAAAAAATAATGGTTGTTGTCAATTTATAAAATATATTAAATTTACTAATTTTAATGTTTGTCTTATTTATTTTCATTGTTTACATTTTTAACAGTATATAATTAAAATAATGTATATTGATATATCATATATTACACTTTTACTACATTTATAATCCTCATTTAACGAATATCTCGCAATAACATATTTAATATCATAGAAATATTACTGACTTTTGTTGTACTCTTGAAAACTAACATTTTAATTTTAAATCCTAATGATTACCACTTAAAACATATGTACTTCATATATTGGAGCTGTGAGTCAAATGTAACATTTGTTCTAAAAATTTTGATACTGACATTTTGAAAAAAAAAAATCTTGCTCATCATTTGGATAAAGATTTAAATGTAACATTAACTCTTTTATCTTCCTTTATAAAATATGAGGTTTTATTAATTAATGCATATATTCAGTTTGGTAAGTTATCTTTAAATTGTGTTGTTTGTATATCTCTATCTATTTATTGATATATTTTCAACAAATGGATGTTAATATTAATAAATTGTTTAATAACGGGAAAAAATTAGGATGATAGGTCTATTAATGTTGTTTATTTAAGAGATAATAAAGTTGTCAATTAGAGAGGAAAATATATGTCAGAGTTGAGGGGTGGCGATATAAAATTATAATACTTGAAAAGAATAATAAAATGTACAATAATCTTATGTAGAGATTTTAGATATTGTTACGATGTTAAAAAAACAAATGAAATTAATTGCATTATATAAATGGTGATACTAATGCAATGATAGTTATTAAAAAAACAGTAAACAATTTGAAGATTCGATTGTGCATTTAAAGGAAAGAAATGGATGGAAAGAAGTTGTGCAGTGATTACAAACATTTGATTGTGTGGTAAATTTAAACAAGGTTTATAGGAATAATTTGTATCTAAAATATTTCTCGGGATGCGTTCATTATATACAAATTAATGTATAACAAATGTTATTGACCATTAAAATAAAAAAAGATATATGGGGTATTTGGTATTATCCATTAACGTAATATATACATATATCAGTTATATATTAATACAGACAAAGATATAATATTAGAAATAGAAATTAAAAAATTAATAAAATTAAAGAAAATATTGATGAAGATAAAATAATGAATAATGGAAGCCTAGAAAAAAAAGTATAAATAATGCCGGTACATAGTCATAAGAAAAAATACCAAGAGTGTAATTTCACTTAGTTTTACAAATATTCAAATACTGGAAATGAATGGAGTTGAAGATTTTTATAGGAATAAAATTAGATTTGTTAACAGAAGTAGAAACACATTTAAGAGATAAAGAAGAACTTATCTTCATAAATATCAATGAAAATGGGTAAAATAGAAGTGATGACAATAAAAAAGAATGGATATAGAGGTTATTATTAAAAAGAATAATTTAGAAATAAATGGCAAAAAATCACTTTGGGTTATATTGAAATTAGAGAAATTGGTGTGACATATGGGGAAAATGCAAAAGAGTTGAACGAGATTATTTGCAACTGTTTACAAGGAAGTATAAATGCGTTTAGAAAGAAGTGTCATAGTTAATATAAATAAAGCATTATTGATAAGCATATATGAGAAAGATGGGGAAAAATAGAACTCTTAGCAAATATCTGATGGACAGTTTATATAGTTGAAGCAAAATCTGAAATATACTATAGATTATGTGTTGGTAGATGAAGAGAACTAAAAAAAATAAATCAAGAGCTTGATAAACAAAAATATATAATAGTGATCTTAGTTTTATGTTGATAGAATATAATTAAAGATACATGAAAATTTAATCACAGAATTTTCCAGACAAGTTGGTAGAGATGAATGACAAGTGTTGAGACTAATTTAAGTCTGTTTAATGTCTTTTAAATAATTATGCAAAATAATTTTATTTAAAATTTATTAAAAGTAAACTTATGTGATAGATAGGTTAAAATTATTGCTTACATAATATCTATAGGAATTTGGCAAAAAATAAAGAAAAAATACTTTAAAAAATTATAAAAAAGGGGGTGAAAAAGTATATGGGAGCATAAAAAAGTTGTTAAAAAATAAATGAAAGAAAAACAGGTAAGTGTGACTGCCTTGCTCTTGAAGGCAGTTGCCCGGGTTGTGGGTTCGCATCCCGGACGATGCTATGACACTTAAAAAAAAAAACTGCTATAATAGAATTACAATGGAACTGATTTGGGATTAGCTTTGGGAGAAAAAAAGAGTTGGAAAATATATTGGAATATGTGAAAAAAACCGATTTCTATATTGTTAAATAAAAAGGGAAGAAATAAACATGAAAGAATACTTCCTAAATACATAATAACATTTTTGAGTAAACAGAAAGTTGGTTAAGTAATTATGAATTATTGGACAGCTTAATTCATGAAAAGATAAATAGAGTTTCATGTATATGAGAGTTTGAGACCAACCACTGGAATACAAAAAATAAAATTTACATACTTCTGAGATATTGGATTCAATAACTTTTTATTAATACTAAAATCAATTATTATAAGTACACAGGATTACTTTTACTTTTTATTATAATTCAGATGTTTATGAGTGTTTTAAACTCCATATTAAATGCAGTTTGTGAGCCAATGAAAAGTATTTGTCTTTAAGTTAATATTATACTGTTATAATCAAATATTTTATGGCCAATGAGTATTTAAAATTTCTTATTCTGGTGAATATTTTAAGCTCATTGTAAGTGTGCATTAAAATATTGAAATCATTTGCCTATTACTCATGTTGTAACCTGCAGTAGTCATATTATATTTTTTATTATAATTCTGATTTAATGAGTGTTTACATCCTGGTATGCAACAATGCTGTTTGGACACATTACAAAATATTATTTATATTTGTATTTTATTTACTAGGTGGAAAATATATTTACGTTCAGTGATCCCTTTAGAACTACAGAAAACCATTCATTATTAAATGAAAGAGGATTCTTATCTTGAGAACCAAAATTTCATACATTCTTCTTGTTGTAGCTGTTATTACTATGAGATTATTTTTTTAATAAACAAACATCATGGGCTCTTCATTAACATCTGTAAGCCAGTGTAACGAATTTACTTTTTCCTTTGATTTTAAAATGAATAATACTGTGATTTTTCTTAGTTGACTAATAGTTCTTAACTGAAATATCAGTTGAATTTTCTTGAATCAGGATAAATGTCCATGTGAATGATTATTTTATAGATATTTACAATCATGTTAGACAAAATTAAATTGCAGTTCTTATTTCCAAGAGATTGTAAAATCATTAAACAAACAGCAGTTGGCAACTGAAGGCAGAGGCTGCTAAAATATCTGTTGTGGGCCAAAGTTTTTCATTCAGTGATGAC
This sequence comes from Epiperipatus broadwayi, assembly GCA_028023455.1. Classification (NCBI taxonomy): domain Eukaryota; kingdom Metazoa; phylum Onychophora; class Udeonychophora; order Euonychophora; family Peripatidae; genus Epiperipatus; species Epiperipatus broadwayi. The sequence continues at coordinate 5,327,928 of JAQFVV010012425.1, read as the reverse complement.
TTTTTATAAGTATCTAAAACTGTAGATTACATTCAACTAAAAGACAAATGTATGAATTATAGGAATAACTGCCATATTAAAGGAGATGTTGGAGTTTGTAAAATTAGCAGAAAAGATTAAGAGACAATTGATTTTAAAAACTGACATAATTTACAACAAAAACAGAAATATTGGAAGAATAAATGGAGATTTATTATAAATAAGAAATGAAAGAATAACATTGCAGAGATTACTGGCATATGTTGTAAGAATAGTTATTCAAATTAATGAAAGATACCAAATGCAGATAAATCAAATTTGTCATTGTGATGAAATAGAAGACTTTCATATTGTTTATCAAATCAGACATTTTAAAGTTTTATAGAAGACTTTTACACTAGAATTGATACCAATTGAAAGATGAAAGATCTGTGAGTAAATATGGTTAGAATAATGTAAATGAAAGAAGACATAGATGTGCAGAGTTTACACAAAAAAAGAAATATTATATATTTTGAATTTATTCTTGGAAGAAAATGCCAAACAGAGATAGCAAAGAAACATTCAAATAAATGTATACCAAACTGGATTATATTTTGAAAATAGGAAATGTATATATCAAGATTTTAGTGGTCTTAATAACTTCAACATAGGAGGTGTTCATTGAGTAATGAAATGTAAGCTATATATTTGAATTAAAAACTAGAGAGACAAAATCCATTAAGAAAGATAGTATTAAACCAGTGATATTCCTTACTTTCAAAAGCATTACAAAGAATTTAAATTAGAACTTGAAAATTGTATTAAAATATTAAACAGATTTCAAATATAGCTTTGATTTGACTAAATTAGTACAAATATAGCTGGTAATCTATTAAGAGTATCAAGAAAAATTGCTGCTTAATAAAAACAATTTATCGATAATATTTTACTGAGATAAGACAATGTATAAACTGAAGAAGAAATAGGAATTTTTTTAATAATAATTCATTAAAAATAATTATCTTTCTAGGGTTCGAAAATGATATTAAATAGAGTTAATTAGCAAAAATAGCTATAGAAGAGTATAAGTCACAAACGTGTAAAAGAACAGATTTATAGTGGAATGTTTTTGCAATAGCAAGAAAAGGTGGAATTATAAAATAGAGAGACAGATGACATAAAAAATGTGAAGATGTCTATAAAGAGTTGTATAGTAATAAAGAACAATAAAATAAAGTATCACCTATAGATACTACACTTTCTGAATTGTCTAGTATTTTAATTGAAGGAACAAGATACGCAATTAAATTTAAATTCCATTTGATAGAATTATTATTGATATTTAAAAAAATAAGTGAAGAAATATAAAAAGTGTCCGCAAACTATATACCACTTATCTAAATAATAAAATTAGATCAGTTATTAAAAATAATGCAATAATATGATTTACATTTAACAAAGGTGATAAAGAAGATTTAGAAGTTATAGAACTATCAACCATCTATCAATGTGATACAAAATATTTACCAATATATTTACAACTTGGCTACAATAAACTTTGGATTCTCATCAACCTATACAACAGTCTAGCTTAAAGAAGGTTTTAGCATAGTGGATCACATTCGAATATTGAGAAAAGTTATAGAAAAGACCAATTAATGTAAATTGTCATTATGCTTTGGATTTATAGATTATGAAAAGGCATTTGATTTAAGAACATTTCCGTAGTTATTACAGCTTTCAATAATCAAGATATAGACTCAAGATAGTGGCTTATTCTGAAGCATGTTTATTAAAATGCAATAACACAGATTTTGAGTTAAAAGTGATACAAACATGTTTAAAATTGAGAAGTATATAACATAAAGTGATTAAATTTTTCCAAAACTTTTTATAGTCTAAGAAGTATTTCATAAATTAAAATAATAAACTAAGAAGTAAAATTCAATAGAAGTCGTTTAAGTCTTCTCGATTTTGTAGATAATGTGGTTGTGTTTATAAGGAAAGTTTTAACGTTACAGAAAATGTTGCAAAAGTTGACACATAAAAGTAAAAAAGAAGCACGTGATAAATCTTGAATAAAATTTAACGGATTTTTTTCAAGAGTAGAAAATAAGCACTGATAATCACGAGTTAGAAAAAGTTAATAACTATAAATTATGATCATGTGATGTTTATTGTTACAAATACCTTAGTCAGATTATTTCTACAGATGTAAATATGATGGATGAAATTATTCATAGAATTAAACTTCAAATTACTCAACAAGAAATGGAGAGATGTATGTTAAACCTAACAAAAAGACGTCAAAAGAGAAATACTTGAATGAGAAAACATGCAGATATTTTTTACATCATTGAAATAATTCAAAGACTAAATTAAGTGGAGTTGAATATATTTTAAAAAAAAATTAAAGATGTATTGTTGATGTTTTAAATTGGATTCTAATTATTATAAAAGAAATAGGAATAAAACCACCTGTGAGACGACTGAATGAAATCAGAAAGTTATTGGAGAAATTGGATTAAACTTAGGGAATTCTTCATTACATAATTTTTGAAAATTATTAATTCAGATCTCATAGTGTTATAAACTTGGATACCTTTATAAACCTCTAACTTACTGCAAACATTTCAACTCGACTTAGTAAAATATTGTCTACTCATCCTACTAAGTCATTTACAAGTCAGTGTAGAGCACAGTTCATTTATAAATGAGTAATTCATACAACTTCATATAATCATTAAAATAACTGTGTTAGTTTTATAGTTATTTTACATATTTACAATAACTTCTGGTTCTTGCCAATTAGTCATAATTATAATCCTAATGTAACCTGTTTTATAATCAGAGGAGTTATTTAAAAGTTAATATGTAACTTTTCCATCACACAGAAGATAGATAATCTTTTATTCTTTAAAAGAGTATTAGATTCATGAATATATAATCCTGGATGAAAGTTCAAGCTTCTCTTCTGATCCTTAAATAGTCACATGATTTCTCACACAAATAACCATTTGATTACTTTATAGCTTTTAAAACATTAGAAAACTCAAAAATTCAGAAGTCTTTATATATCCTAAAGGTCATGATGATTACTTATAGAAATTCAAAATGCCCCTCTCTCTATAAACCGTTGTATGTCCTTAACCAACATGTAATTTTTTTTTCTATTATTTGTTATTGTCCATATTTTAAGATAAAAAGTTGAAAAAGGAAAATCAAATGTCACTTTTATTATTAAAAAAAAGGCAATGTTTATAAAAGCAAAAATGGTTTACATAATTAAATTAATTGTAAATATAAATCTTAAGCTTTATTATAATCTTCTTAATGTTTTTGTTGCATAAATGGGACTTGAAAGCAGGTGTTCTACAATAATGCCATCACTGCATAGATGTGCATTTAATAAGAAAATTGTCTTATTAGATAATCATTTAAACTTAAGTTGTGATCATCACAGAGGAATAAATGATTAAACTAGGTATTGTGCAGAAGCCCTTAGAAAATTGTCCATTCCATTTAATTTGACATTTGCAAAATGTGACATAATAAAATTGAATTTGTTAGAAAAGATATAATGGGACATATTTATCTTAATATGGGACCAATTATAATATGAGCACAATAAAATTTAATATTTGGAAAATCATCCATGATAATAAATGAGGATAGACAATAAGTAGTTTTGACTTAATCAGAAAAAAAGCAGAGGAGAATGATTTATCTATGGGATAATTTTATATCAAAAATATAGGAGAATATGAGAGATGGATTAGTAAAAGTGAATTAAAAAATGTATTACTAATATTAAAATAGAAACAAGGATTAATTGAAAATACTATCCTAAGTTATATGAATTATTTCACAAAATATAATAACAGCTTCTGTATTTTAAATGTAAGAATTAATCAAAAAAATATGTATATCCATCAAATATTATTAAAAGGACGTTGCCTTGACAACGGTTTGAGATTGTTGACCATTATCTATACTGGGATTGTCAAAGTGTTGACTGGTTTCTAATGGTTGATATATATATATTACACTACTTCTGTTAAGATTGTTATTGAAAACAATTTATTCAGTCAAAAAGTTGAAATAAACCCTTTTTTTTTTTCCTTTTTCATAAAAAATGTATTTTGTTTAAACTTCTATTGATTAATGTTCTTTTTTTTAAGAATATAAATTGTTGATTTAGCAAAACAGAAATTACTTTACTAGTAGAATTTCTTTTTTTAATTTTTTGATTAATGTATTTGTAGGTACAAAACATTTGGAAGATTTTTATTAAATTTTTTTAAACTAATTTTTGTTATTGTAAGAAATAGCTTAAACAAATTAGTAAATTAGCATTTCACTACAAGTTTTAGTAAAAAATACACAGTTGCAAAAGATGAAATTTTACATGAGTTAGATAAATGATAAAACATTTTTAAATAGCCTATTGAAAGTCAGAAGACTTTTCTACATTCTCTACTAAAAAATGCTGGAGGTGAAGACAATATTCAGCAGAACAGTCAAAAACCAGATGGTTAGTAAAGATTTATAACTGTCTTTTTTTTAGCCCTATAACTGAAGACAAGATCTCGTGGTGTAGCGGTTATCACGTCTGCTTTACACGCAGAAAGTCCTCAGTTCAATTCTGGGCAAGATCACTTTTTTAGAAAAAGCATTTATAAAGTAATAAGATATCCATTTATTGGTCAATAATTGGGTAAATAACAAAGATGGCCATAAGCAACTAACTGAAAAAGACGTAAGCTTTCTAATACTAAGAAAAAATCTTCAAATTTTATCTTAATGAAATTATCAGATCAAGAGTTTAGCAGGTGGCTGTTACTGCAATTACACAACAATAATTTTCCAAAAAGAAAATATATTTGCTGATATAATATGATGTCCCAGAAAGGCAAAAAACAAAAGTGAGAACATATATATATATATATATATGATAGCAAGACTGATGGTTGAAAGTTTTAGCCATATATTAATTATCATTGTTTTTAAATTTTAAAAAGATATTGAATGTGAATAAAGAATTACCATAATTTTTAATGGATAGCCTTGTCAATTTTTGTCACGTTCTTCTTTTAATTTACTCAGATTGCAGACTTTATACAATTTCATCACAAATAAAAATTATAATCTGCTATATTTTGTGTGTGTGTTAAGCTGAGAAAGCTGTATTACCAAATTAAAATAATAATATGATAACTTGACAAGTCAATGTTTTTTTCTTCAAAAAAACATATGCATAGTATTCTCGTCCTTTCTTCTGTCTCTCTTATTCCCTATCTTTCTCCATTTTATTTCATTTTTTCTCCTTTCTCAATTTTCATCTCTTTCCCTGTTCTCCAATCGCTTCTGTCTTTTCATTCTCGATTTATTTTTCTCTTTTATTATACTAGTTTTTTTAAAGATTATTATTTATTCGAACCCATTTTAATTTTATTTATATATTTTAATCATTGGAATTATTTTTGTTTTTATGTAAAAATTGTCACGAATTAGAAAAAAACTTCTTCGTTTTATTAATGTTTGACAAAAAAACGCCATTATTGTAAATACTCTAAAACTCAAATATTTGAGATTTTAATATTTGTATATAGGCATTGTTAATTTTATGTTAAAATTGGTTTAAAAATGATTTTTTTTCTCATGTACATATAAAAACTTTCTAATAAATCTCCTTGAGTAAGTTATTTCTACTTACAGATATATATATATGACATTCAAACTACAAGATACTAGCAATGTTTCATATAAAGTGATAACTTTGTTGTCTACAGACTAATGTTCTCAGTTATCCTTACGTTGTTCTTTATAGTACAAAATGAGGCAAGTATATAAAAAATAGTTATTAATCCTAAGTGAAATCTTCATGAATTATTTATTATAAATGGTATAATGGAACAGTGCAATATATATAAAACAAACTGTCTATAATCTGCAAATAATAAAACACACGCACATCAATGTATAAATAGAATAATTATATTATAAAGTGTTGCTGTCTGAGTGCGAAAGTGTGATTATTTTATAACGTAATTATTCTGTTTTCACAAAGATGTGCGTATCTTTTGTCACAAATAATGTAGAGAGAGAAATAAAAATGTAAAACAGTTTATTTTTTATTTACTAAATCTAAAATTAACTTTACTTTTTAATTTATTTCTATACAGCTATATAAAATATTTGGGCAACTCAGGACCAATGATAATTTTTTAATAAATATATAATAATTAAAAGGACATTTTCAAATGAAATTAAACTTATGTCTTATATGTTTGTGATAATTAATAAAATTATTTTTATTTTACTTGAAAATATATTCACAAGAGGGCGGAACTACCTTGAAATATTAAAAATAATTACTAATTTTATATCAAATTATGTTTGTAAATAATATTTCTTCTACGGTAGTGACCTCCAACGAATAATATTTGAAGATAATTAGTGATGTATATATAAAACCGATGTTATTTATAATAAAAGGAATACAAATAAAATATTATTATAATTATTAGGTATATTATTAAACGTGATTAAGATCATTAAAATCCAGACAAATATTAATTTAGAGTAATCCTGATGTGTGCATAATAAAATACAGTTAAACAAAATATAACGTACATGTTAAAATATGGCTTAATTTAAGAGTGTGTGGCAATCAAGACATAATCCATAAATTACATTATGCTAATGGATATTAAATTTTATTTTTTTCATTTATTATTATTATTGAATATGTGAATTATTTAATAACTGTCATTAAAAGAAATGTTTCAGAAAAATTAAATGTCACACATGTTAAGTGAGATATGTGTTATTGTTAGTTTTAAATCAAATAAGTGTCTGTATGTCATTATAAATATCGTCTTTTCTGAAGAATAACTATTTTTTATTAACCATTAATGTCTATCTTTCTGTAATTGTTTCTTCTTTATAAATAACCCTTGGATACGGTAGATTATAATTAAATACATATTGCAGGAGTTTTCCAGTAGTTTATAAAGGATTCCAAGTTTGAAAAATGATTAATCCGATAACTGATAATTGAGTAGTCTTTTGGTGCATAGCAAAGGTCTCTATAGTATTGAAATATCCATTGCTTATAAAAGTTTGATAATGTTGCAAAATGTTTGTAGAAATGTAAATTGATATTTCTCAACATCTATAAAACTAAACAAAAAGAAATAGCTTGGATTTTTATCTTATCAGTATTTTAAAAAAGTGTCAGTAATTGACTAATATGCTTTCCCAATAATATCAGCATACTCTTCAGGTTTTTCAAAACAATAAGTACAAATGGTGTATAAAATTGGTTCACCAGTATCATAATGTATGATACATAATGTTTTTATTAAGTATATTATTTTATTTGTTGACAACTATATTTTTACATGCATAGATATCACTAATTCCACCACTTCTTTTGTTTTGCTATAATATTTTATATAAATACAAATTTGCACTCTCTATTTAAACATTCTTTAGCAAAACAATTTTTATTGTACATATACACACACAATCTGACAGGACAGTTGAAACGTCAGATTGTGTGTGTATATATTTACAATAAAAAAAGGCAAAAATATATTTAAAGTAAGAGATGCAAATTTGTATGTATATGTAGACATCTTCAGGCAGAAAATTGCTGTGGTTCTTGGTTAGTATAGTTGGATTTTCAGAATAATATGGATCCTATTTGACCAAAGAAATGATTTAACTATTCAACAAAAATATATATAACAGCAATATTAAATAACTTAAATTTGGGTTTTAAATGATATTATAATTTCTAATCTGATAAATAATTAGTTGCAATCATTAATGAATTTATCTAAAAAAAGATAAAATATGTGAATTGTTGATTAAATTGTGATGATTTGATATTGATAAGTAGTATATAAAGGTGGCAATGTATGTGTGGTATGAAGATTGTTGTTTCAGCCAAAAATTTATCTTGAGGTCCATTTGCCCTTTTCATATATTTTATTCATGTGTTAAATTTATGCATGATGAAATAGAAGTTTTAACTATGTCTAAAAAATACCACAAACAATAAAACTTGGATCAGTTATTTATTGAAATAGCATTTAAAAATATTATCTTTTTAAAAATAAAAGCATTATACATTATATTTCGTAAATAATTTTAGGTTCAAATGTTTTATCTATTTATAATGATCTTTTTCAAAGAAATATTTATGTATTTTTAATATGTTTGAAAATTAAAAAAAGATACATACTTTTATTTGGCAATACACATTAAAAATTAAATTATTACAATTTAATGTATAAGTGTCAAAATTTCTATATTCCCAACTTTAGATAAATATATTAATGATTATTATACATAATTTATTGGACTAAAAATTATCATACCATTCTAAACACGCATATTAACTTTAAACCTGGATAAAGTTTAATACATCTGAATTTTGTAATTAATTTACAATGGCCTCAATATGGTTTAGATATGTACTGACTATAAGGATATCTCATGCCATTTCTAAGAAGAACATTTATTTTATTATCAACAGCATTATGTCAAATGGACAGGTCCAAAGAGGAGTCACATCATCAATTCATCCATTTTTCCAATCCATTCTCTTTCTCACCCATCTCTTCAATTCCACTTAAGTTTTCTCATCTTTTATATTATCCAACAACTTTAATCTCTTCCATTCTCTTTTCTTACTTCCACTTACCTTTCCCTCCAAAACATCTCTCAGTAAACTATAATTTCTTCTTGACTTATGTCCAATCCAGTTTCTCTTCCTTTGTCTAATTTCCTCAATCAATCTTCTTTTTTCGTTTATGCTTTTGAAACCTTCTTCATTTATTATTTTATTCAAGAACATTTATTTTATTATCAACAGCATTATGTCAGATGGACAGGTCCAAAGAGTAGTCACATCATCAATTCATCCATTTTTCCAATCCATTCTCTTTCTCACCCATCTCTTCAATTCCACTTAAGTTTTCCCATCTTTTATATTATCCAACAACTTTAATCTCTTCCATTCTCTTTTCTTACTTCCACTCACCTTTTCCTCCAAAACATCTCTCAGTAAACTATAATTTCTTCTTGACTTATGTCCAATCCAGTTTTTCTTCCTTTGTCTAATTTCCTCAATCAATCTTTTTTTTTCATTTATGCTTTTGAAACCTTCTTCATTTATTATTTTATTCATCCAACTGATTTTTTCTATTCTTCTTCATGTTCACATCTCATAGGCTTCCAATAAGTTCCTAATTTTATTAGTCATTGTCTATATTTCATGATTATACATTAGTACACTCCACACATAGCATTTAATTAATATTTTTCTTAATTCTCTTTTCAAAAGTCCACAAAATATTTTCTTTCTCTTAATAATGTCTCCTTTGCAATGTTATTGTTTTTTTAACTTCATCTTCATTTTTTTATCATCATTTAACCAACTACCCAAATAACAAAATTTCTTTACCTACAGAACTATGTTAGCATGGATTTCAATTTGCAGTCTTTTTGCATTTCTCCCTATCCATAAAACACTTAGTCTTTCTCAACATTAATCTTTATTCCATATTCCATACATTCTTCCTCCAATTTATACAACATATTCTGAAAACATTTTTCATCCTCAGCTATAAGAGCCATATCATCTGCAATTCTTAGACATTTTATTACTCTATCTCCAACATTTGCTTTTCCACAGTCTAAATAATTATTGGGCATGTATTCTAAATAAATATGAAAGTAAACAGATGGCATACTGCATCCTTGCCTGACTCAATTCTCTATATTCATTTAATCAGTTTCACTATTCTTCCAATTTAACTTTTATTCTTTGTCCAGTATACATATTCCAAATCAAACTCCTCTCTTTCCAAAATACTCCTTTATCTTTTAAGATGGACATAAGTTTATACCAGATTACTCTTATCAAATGCTTTTTCCAAATCCACAAAACATATATCAATTCCTTTATCTTCTTCAATATATCTCTCTGCAATTGTTCTAACAATACCAATAACATCTCTGAAAACCCAAACTATTCTTCTACAATATATAATACTCTACCTTCCCATTAATTTGATGAGTTAAAATCCACAATAAAACTTTAGAAGCATGAGATAGTAAACTTATTTTCCTGCACTCTTTACATTTAACAGCTTTCTTTTTTAAAAAATAGCAATTGCAAAATCTTCAGGGCAAACTCTATTATATATCAAATTGCAAAGTCCAACTATTTTCTTCATTGTAAATTCTTTCATTTCTTTCAAAAATTCTATGGAGATTGTATCAAATCCAACAGTTTTACCATTCTTCATTTATGCAATTGATTTTCTTATTTTATCTGGAAATATGTTCATATCTTTATCAACTATTTCAAAATCTTTATTTTCAAGTTCATAATTAATTAAATTATCTTCTCTACTAAATAAACACTGATGATATTCCTTCCATCTTTTTAATATTTCATTGCTAGCAGATTTTTTCCCCATGTGCTATGTCATATTCTATCAAATATCAGATTACATTTGTTCACCCTCTGAAGACTTTCTATTTCTCTATATTCTTCTCCAACCATTTTTCTTTTGCCAAATTTGTTTCTCTTTATAGTTTATTATTAATTTTTCTATATTCACTTTGCCCTTTCTCAGCATTTACATTCTTCCATCTTCTTCATAATTTCATCTTTTTCAACATTTCTTCAGTTATCCAAAGACATTTAATTTTTCTTACTATTTTTTTCTGTTTTTATGAATCCTTCTTTAATTATATTATTTATATATTCTTCATCTTGAACAATCCTTTTTATTTCATTTTCACATATTAAACCACATTTTACTTTTTCTATTTCTCTCAATTTACCCAAGTCCCATCTTACATATCTTTTCCCACTTTTAATTATTCTTAAACTCAATTTTAATTTAATCATAACCAAATTATGATCTGAGATAATATCAGCACTAGGCAAAGCATGTGAATCCTTAATAGCATTATTTTATATCTATCCTGAATCAGTGTATAATCAATTTGATAACATTCTCTATCACCTGGAGATTTCCTCTTCTAGTATGGTTTTTACAACAAATGTTGGCAGTCACAAACCCATTCTCTTTAAAAAATTATACAAGCTAGTACCTCTTTCATTTATTTTCACAATACCATAATTTCCAATACTTTTTCCTTCCTTACCTTCTCCCACAAGAGCATTCCAATCACCTAATAGCAATATACATGCATTTTTATTCACATTGGATAATTTCATTTATCTTCTCATACATTTCACCAATTTCAATATCATCATGGCTAGTGGTCAGCATATAAACTTGTAAAATTACCAAATCCCTAGGAATTGCATTTATTCTTGTCATCATCCATCTATTGATAATACAATCAACTTTTGCCACACTATTCCAAGTTTTAATTGCCAACTTCATTAATTGATCGATATCTATCTGTATAAAATAACTTAACATCTTCACTACTTACTTCCCCACATCTCTCTTACCTCATTTTTCTTAATCCTATAACATCAATACTATTTATATACAACTCTCTTTTCAAATTTTCCAATTTCCCAGCTCTTTTCAAAAATCGAACATTTTATGTGCCACTTCTCAATGTCTTCTTTCAATGAATTAAGTTTATGAAGATTTACAGCTTTACAACCTGATTAGCTTCATGTATACTCCTACCAGGCAAGATAACAAAGTCATTCTTAACTAAAATTGCAACACCAAATGTAATGATTTCTATAGACACACTCATAATAAAACAAGGAAATTATAAGGCAAAGTTGTTTCCCATTGCCCTCCTTGCTCAACAATAGCCTCCATAACAGGCTTAATGCACTAGCTAAATCTCATAAAATGAACATCCATCTACTGCTTCCTTCTCACCATTGTCACCTATTCATATCTGAAGGCCATTCCCCTAACTAAAACCTGGGGGTGCTCTGGGTTGCATGGAACCCATGCCCTGTTATTCAACCCAAATTAAAATTAATATAAAAATCATTTTAAATTTGATTTGTATTATAAAACTTAATTACAATACATACTAAAAGGTTTATATAAAAAATTAAAAAATTATAGCTATAAAGTTACAAGAATGAAGAAATTAAATTATTTTTGTTTAACTGGATTCAGTTGACTGTTTTCTTATAATTAGTTATTATAATGAAGTAAGTTTGCTTGTTATTATTAATTTTAGAATATTTGTCTTAAAAAATAGAAAAAAGCAATTAATTGTAAAATATTTAAAAAATTTTTAGTCATTTAGATTATAAGGAGTATGAGATACAATTAAATCAGGAAGGGAAGTGTAAAATTTAAACTACATGACTAAATTCAAATTAATTTAATTTTTGTAAAATACACATTCTTAGAAAGCTAATAAGATGGATACCTGTTCAATTTAGAAATCATTATAAAACTAAAGCATTTGAATAGTGATAGCTGTATCATATAGGACTTCTTGCCATTTCAGATATTGTTTATACATAATATGACATATGAAAGAGATACGAAATTATAATTAATCATATTATAAATTCATGTTTGTAACAAAACTGAATTATTAGCCTAGAAAATTGCATAACTGCTCATCTACTTCATTTTGTTTGCAATGTGTCCTGAAATTCTCACATTTGCATTGACATTCTTTAGCAACATGCTATGTGAGCTTGTATTTTTTTCAACACATGCATACACTATTTAGATATTTGTTTGTAAAATTTTAAGTAGATGGAAATTCTAATTAAGGAGATATTTCATTTTTCCTGAATACTCTCTGACATCCCTCTTATACTTTGGAAGAGAACACATAAATATAGTTACAAATCATTTTTATTGACATTATTTTATTCACTATAACAAATAAGTTATATAATAATTATTTATGATTTTTTTAAAACAAAATTTTAATGAAAAGAAGCTTCTCTTTATATTGTACATTTGAAAAAACAAAATAGACTTTTTTTATTGCAAGAATTAAAATTCAAATGTTTTGCTCTGATAACTAAGATATCTTTACATAATATTTTAGAAATTTTAATATATGTTCATATGATTCAAAACATTTTATTTAAACAAATATTATTTAAGTTTTAAATTGTGCTTTATGCAAAAAAAGTGAAGCTTAGTATTATTAGAAAATTTTTTATATGGCTTAGTGTTTTCAGAGAACTTAGATCTCCATATTCATAGCCTATCTTGGTAGTGTCATCTTACATTGTGATTTTAAATGAAAGTTCTCCGAAAGCACTAAGCCATATAATCCTTTTCTAATAATACTAAGTTTCACTTTTATGTGTAAAGTGCAATTTAAAACTTGCCACTCAAAAATGAAGTAAAAACAATGATTTTATTTCAAATATTATTTAAGTAAATATCTATAATAACATATTTTGATAAATAATAAAGTTTTTCTTATAAATAGCATGGCAATAATATTGGCAATAACATTATTGGCATCATCAAGGAATTTGGACATTCCATCATTGGAATTTCAATGGTGTGGATGGATGAAAAGTTGAATAGTGGAGTAGAATAAAACCTGTCATTAAAGTTTGAAGAGTTGCAATCTTAGAAACATGTGCGGGAGATGATGATCTGGGCCAAGTGATGAGTATTGCTTAAGCATTAAATATGTATATTGGAGATCATTTATTTTTTCACATGTTTGTAATCTTGAGTATCATCTGTGTAAGACAGATCAGATAACTGAAGGGAACTTGAAAGTCTGGTTTCAAATCCCTTGTAATTACATTTAAACTCCAAGGATATAATGATTCCTTGTATTTAAATCTTTACCTTAATAAATGATTAATTATAGTAATTAATGTATTTATCTAAAGGGGATAGTATTGAAGTTTATGAGTAGAAAAGATTTAACATTTGAATTAAAAATTTAATGTTGTAAGTACTGAAAAAAATGTGAAGACATGAGAAATTGTGAAGTGAACAACTAAAGAATAATGATTCCACACAATGCATTCCAGAATCATGTCTTTATTCATAAGCTTCAATAGTGCAGTGGAATTTTTAAGTATAATTAAAAAAAAATAATTTAAGAATGTAATTTGACATATTTTATTTAAAAAATAGAAGTATAATTTAAAATTTAAAGATGAATTTTATTTATATCTTTACTGTCTTATCTTATATACTTTAACTAATTTTTCAAATATTAAGAATCATTTTTTGTCTAACTTATAAATTATTATTGATACAAAAAAGTGTGCATAATTACAAAAGTACTAAAATAACTTTTTGAGTGTGTTTTGTATGTTATTATTATGCTTTGTGCATGGAAATTTGTTTCTGCATAAAACAAAATATATAATAAATTTGTATTAAATATGTAAATGCAAATTTGACAAAGACCTTAATAAATGCTCATAATATTGAAAGATAAAATTATTTTTTTTAAAAAAAAAAACATTTATATATGATGATTCCAAAGTAATAAATAAAAAAATTTCAAAGAAAAAAAAATTACTTTTTTAAAAATATATATATATTATTTTAATAAGAAGGGATGGATGTTTCTTGACTAATTATCTTCAAACCTTTCATGCTAATATATTGTAAAAACGATTTTGAATCTATTAATTAATTCATTGAAGTTGCATAAACATGTAAAAAAAATAAAACAAAGAAATGAAAGATGTTTTTCATGGGTACAAAAAAAACTTATAAATCTGATGTAAATATATTAAATTTATTAAACACTAGCAGATGATCTAATAATAATGTGAAAGGCTAAAACCTACAACAAAAACACCTTAAAATGTTTATGTGACAGCCAATCTGATGTAACAATTCAAGAACACAAGCCAGAACCATGAGAAAAAGATGGGACCCACTTTCTTCTCTACTTAAATTTATATATAAATGCTTTAAGCTTCACTCTCTTAGGTTAGAATGCTTGAGTCTGACTTATTTATATATAAATTTAAGTAGAGAAGAAGGTGGATCCCATCTTTTTCTCATGGTTCTGGCTTGTGTTCTTGAATTAAGAGTCCCACATGTAGTCATTTTTACATCTGATTGGCTGTCACATAAGCATTTTTAAGGCACTTCTATTGAAGGTTTTAGACTTTCATGTTATTATTAAATATGATGTAGAATTATTGGATATGGAACATTATATTGAATAAAAGTTAATAACTTCTTAAAGTGTAGTAATATTTTTGGCATTAGCTATATTTTGTGAGTTAAAAAAAATTCATGATAATGTAAGATTTTTGCTTAAAGATGTTTATGATAAACTGAATTTAATTAATGAGTTATGTTTAAAGATATCTATGAATACAAATTATTATACAAACAACAATGTAGCTGACTTTTCATTAAGAAATTGTCATGCTGATAAGTTTTTTTATTAGTATCCATTTTCCATTACTCTTATATTTATATCACATTTTTATAAAATCATTTTGTATGGTTATTAATTTACAAAGATTATTAACTTTGATATATTCAATTATTTATAAATAATGAAAATCATTTGTTATATATAGATTAATGTTTTTATTGTTGAAGAGTATATAAGAAGTTTGAGCACAAAAACTGTGAGCACCAATCCCAAATCTAATGCCCTACCAATTGTGTCAAACTTCACAGGGCATGTTTCTTATACAATAGCCCTAAAGAGCATAATATATTATTAGGTATTTTGTTTTATAGAATAAAGGTTTATGTGGTTATTGTTTATGCAAATTTTTTTAGGTTTTAACAGATGATGAGTGATGATCTGAGTGATGATCTAATAAAAAAAAGATTGTCAATGATTATTAGTTTGTGTTTTTAAAATGAAGGATTACATTTAAAATTGATAAGTTGATCAGTCGTTCATATATTTAGCTATTTTTAGCTAGAAAATAAAACAAGGATGTAAAACTATTAAACCTCACTATATAACATTTAGAAACCTTGATAAATAGTCATCTCCTTTAATATTTTTCATTAGCAGTTGTTACAGATATATTTGTTTAATATTAGGCTATTTAAAAGTTGTTTTTATCTATTTGTATCCATACAAAACCATAAATTGCAATAACTAGATTTATTCCAAATGTAATTCATAACAGTAACAATCAAAGCTTAGTAAAACTATAGAATGCATAATCTGTTAAGATAAACTCTATAAATAAAAATGGAATCTATCTGTTTATCTATATAGACTGCCATGACAACAGATTGTAAATTCTATTGCATTCATAAGCTTTGCCTATTATCATTGTAAATTACATTTGGAAAATAGCTAGTTATTGGAAATTTATGATTTATTATAGTTAAAGTATTGAGAAAGAATTTATTTGAAAGGTTTCTGAAAAAAATATTCATTATCTACCTCCCTTTGCCAGTTGAATCTAGACAGTTAAAAATCTTAGCTTATATGTCAGCACTCCATGTCTATTTAAAGGTCATATAGCAGGTTACAATGGGGAATCCATTAAAAAATCCAGCCTTTGCCAATAAAGATTGTTTTAATAGCATGTTGTTATTCTATTGTTTTGTAAGCTTTGGCTGTTATTAGTATGAGTTATTTATGAAAAGGTGATTAAAATATAGAGAAGAAATGAATGCAAAATAAAAAATAGACTTTAAACACCATTACTAAATAAAAATGGATTTAATGAAGTTATTATACAAAATTAATAAAGGAGCAGATTAAACATCAGTGTTATCACTTATTCAGTAGAAAAGTTTAGGCATTTTTCAATCCTTATTTTTATATTCTATCTAAAAACAATTAATCAATCATTTACTTGGCCAATATTGTATGATTATTTAAGTTAATTATAATAAGTGCTCCTAAAAATTTTTAATATTGCTAACTTGAAACTGTACAGGAATGTTTTATGGATCTTATACTGAATTCCAAGAGATTGTAAAAGACCCAGAAAGAGACCACCTGTGAGATGGATGGATGAAATAAGAAAGTGTGCAAGGGTGTTGTAGAGAAGAGAAGCTAAAGATTGGAGAGGCCTTCATCCTGCAGTGGATTGATAATGGTTGATGACGATGACACAAAATAAGTTTTCTATTAAAAATATACTATATGTATAGTAGACAATAAAAATAATTATTTTAATTAAATAGAAGTAGTTTTAGCATCTTGTAATCATTATCAATGAAGTAACAGACAAAAAAAGAATATGTCATGTGATTACTCAAGAACTGTTTATATTGATATTATTAAATTATTTATTATATAAACTTTAAATTCATTGAATTGATTTATGTTCAATCCAAACTTATTAAAAAAGAATTTAGTGATAAATACAATGAAAACATTGTAGTTATCATTAAATACTTTTTTATATTCCTCCAAATGTAAATGATTAATGTGGGTACAAAAAGTCATACATTAGGAATAGAGATGTATTTTGGAAAATAGACTAAAAGAACCCCAACTGTTATACAATCATATAAAAATAAGAATAATCAATCCAGTACTGCCTCAGGTTTAAAAATCTTGAAATTTTACATTTACCTTTAGCCCAGATCACACCTAAATAAATAAAGGCATCATAAAACGAGAAAATTTAAAAAGACAATCGTTATAAACCAATTTAAAAATTGTATATTAAATAGACAATCATTTAATATATATATACCCTGAACCTGGAAATTACATGTTGTCTACTTTTTTTCTCTCTTTAGGTTACTTCAGCTGATAATGATTACAATGTAATCAAAAGTATATATATATATATGTTAAAACGAATATACTTTTGATTACATATGGATGAACCCGCAAAATATGTATTTTATATATATATAGTCTATTGTTATTATAATTTAAAATTTACATGTATATATTTATTAAAAATATTTGAATGGGTTTCAGCAGAGACATTTCAAAGCTTAGTTTTTTTCCTAGTTCTCTATAAGTCTTCCAAAGTATACTGAATTGCTCTCTCCAGGAGATATTCGAGCCCGTTCTGGAGAACTGAATAGTAGACTGGCTTAGCCCATATTTTACATTATCTCAAGCGTTTTCTATTACTCAACTTATCTGCTGCAAATTGAATTTTTCAATATTGCACTCCTAAAACGATATTCATATTTGAACTCTAGATTTTACAAATAATTCCTAATTCTAACCTAGGTTTACTTTTAATAATTAATCATATCATGGACTAATGCTCTGAGTTGTCATGGGTTGATCAGTTTTTGGAAATGCTATGGACAAAAAATACAGTGTATCATCTTAGATCTCCATATTATATTATGTAAATCAATGCTTACCTTGTAAAACCTTTGGTACCAATAAAGTTTAATACTTTTTTAAAAATATATCTATATTTGTAATCATATATAAAAATTATATTCTGCAAGGATGTACGGACATATAACAACTAATACAGCAATACAAAATAATTTGTAAGTCAGACTTTTAATGCAGAGATTTTTTATTAAAGGAAGACTTGCTTTGCTGTAGTTTTTTGTTCAGGGAAAACGTTTTTACATCTTTAGAAGCTTAGAAATTTTTTGGAGTTTATTATCTTGTTATTTATTAATTATCTATACATTGTTATGGAATATAAATTTTACTTTTGAATGTATTGAAATGTACTAATTTCATGGCAGACAATATGAAGAATGCAATACATTGATAACATGTTCATACACATCTTAAAGCATAAATGAAAAATAGAAATGATACAGGTAAAACTTAAGTATATAATTATTTACCATAATGTTTAGAATGATTTAAATATTAATTAAGTAATAATATTTTTGATAGTTTGAAATACTATAAATTATGCAACATTTTATTAAAAGGTCTGATATGCAACTGGATTGTTATTTGGATGTATTTATATATTCAATTATTTCCATCATCCAATATAAGTAAGTATTCAATGTCTTTAAAAAAAATTAACTTTGTTTAAATATTCCAAAAACATTCTAACTGTTGGAATATTTAAATAAAGTTAAATTTTTCCAAAGACATTAAATACTTATATTAGATGATGGAAATAGTCCAATATATAAAAACAACTAAAATGCCATTATCACAAACCTTCAGAATTACTATTTGATTTATTTCTGATTTTTATAAAATACAAAATTTTAATGTACAACTAAAATAAATTATTCATTTTCAAAAGTAAATTTATTGCCTTTCAATACAAAAAGAAATAGTAGAGGAAATACAGAGTGAAAAAACAAATAAATTGTCTTAGGTCATGATGTGCATTCGGACAGTTTAAGCAATATGCATTCTTTTCAACAGTCTTGTCATCCCTCTATAATTGAGAGTTTGGCATCTTTTCTTGCCAAAACATGAGCAGGAAAACCATACACATTCTCCACCCTTCTGACCATTATATAAGGGCTAATCCTTTGGCTCTCAATCACCTGAAGTGGGCATACCTAACCATGACTAGAGCCATCTTAGTGGCTTATGCAGAATGACATTCGGACAGACTGTGAATAAAACCCACCAGCGCTGAAGCAAAAACTAGTCCGGAAACACCACAAGCTTACAGGTATAATTATAGATTCTTTCCAGTGAGATCATATGATCCTTCTTCCTGACAGCCCTGATCTTATATAAAAGTTCATTGTATAAATTACTGTTATTCTTCCCAAATATCAGATGGCATCTCATTGTCCAGATTATATGGTTCATCATGATTAACCGTCTAATTAATCTGAAGATTCCAGATTTTAGGCAGTCATTCAGGTTTAAAATCTTAGTATTGCTCTGTATTTATTCAATATTACACAATTAAAGAAGATGTGCTGCATTGATTTGTTCTCTTGATTGCACATTCTGGCAAACCGAATTTAGTTTTGCAAAGCCTCTCCTCATGACTAAAAATTCACTGATGGGGAGTGTAGTCAAATTTATTTTTATGATGAAACCCAGAAATCTTCCCTATAACATCCAGAATTTGAATTTCCTAATTAACAAATTGTTGGAAAGTCCCAAGTAACCATGACGAGCAGTTGTGGTAGGATTAAGCAATTGGTGTACATCCCAGTATTTCAATTTAGCCAATAGTCATTCACTTCCAATTCCCACCCCCTTAATCAATGCAACAAGTCTCTGCAACCATGCCAGTGGTTTTACAGGCATGGGTTTATCCATAGGCAGTGGTGAGTCAGTAGGGGGAATTAAAGAGTGAATATAGCTGATGTAAATCACTCTTTTAGCCCATCCAAAAGAATATGGATCCTCTGATATAGAAAGGTTTGAATAAAGTGACAGGTAAACCCATCAATTTTTCTGGGTTGGCACATTCTTCTGTGGCTTATAGTGACAACTTTTTTTTCCAGAGCGGTTGAGAGCAATGAGAGTTAACCTTCACTGGAAACCTTTAGTTGGCACTATTATTGGCATAAAATAGTTTATTTTCAGAAAGACTAGCATATTAAGTAATGCCACTTTTCCCACTAATGACAGGTAAATCTCTGTAATAAAACCAATTGTGCCCTTGGCTGCCTCAAGTAATTTTCTTTGAACCTGAATTTTTATATCTCTTGCAGAAAGCATAAGGAGAAATTCAAGAAAATTCGATGGAATGGGCAAAAAACTATATAAAATCTTTTTCCCATTCAATAACCACCATGGCACAGACTCCCGATTAAAGCTGAGACCATAGTTCTTAGAATACCTGTCCATGATTTTCTTGAGACCAAGAATATATTTCTCTGATGGAAGAAATACCACGATGTTGTCAACATACTCAAGACCCTTGACCGCTCTTCTCAGGCTTGGACTATGATTACCCAGCAGGTCCTTCTCAAATCTAACAAATAGCAGATTGATGAATTCTGTGAACAGAGTACTGATCAGTGAATCCTGTGAGATAGAGAGATTCAGGTGAAATCCAGGTGCTTCCTTTCTATCCAAAGTGTCTATCTGTTACTAAGATTTTCGATAATGGAAAGATGGGCTTCAGAGACCATATAACACTTAAGTATCTCAATGAGCAGATCAAACATCACTGAGTCAAATGCTTCTCTGATACCCAGTTGGATAGTGATTGGCCTGAAAGTTCTATGATGTCTCATATGTTTGAGCACAGTCTTAAACAAACAGCATTGGTTGCAGATAGCCCTTTTCTTGCAAACTGTGCAGCAGACAAATTTTGATAAATTGTATTTTAATGTGGTCCTTAAGAGGTGATTCAACAATCTTGATGACCAGAGGCATGATAGAAATCATCTAAAGACTAGAGAGCTCAGAGGGTGAACTATGTTTTTTTTAAAAAGGGTACTAGCGAGACTGGGTACAGTCCTTCAACTGACCTACACCCTGTGGCCTCATTACTGACTACCAAGATGATTGGCACAATGAAATAATTCAGGTGCAGTAGGAGGAACATGGGAATTGCAGGTGGACCAGGGTGGGCCTCCTCTGGGAATGATTTGAGCTTTTCAAGGATAGCTTGACAAGTGATTTCCATGATCCAATGAGTCATTCCCAACCCTCAGATCTACTATTAGCCATCCTTTGCCTCTTCATCTTAGAGATGAAGTAATTACTGATTACCAGGGTCATAGCATATCCAATATATGACTTTCCACCAAGGGCACTTGATGAGGGGTAATCTATTTCTTTTTTCCAGAACCCAGATCAAATAACTTCTGGTCCAACAGGTGGGTTCCCAAGGAATCGACAGACATACTTCATGGTGATGTGTTCTGCTAAGGCCCTTTGACTGTTCTGGTACTGTTCTTTCAGTTGTATAATTTTATCAACACTGCGACTGCTGATAGAGAGTAAGTCTAGTTTATTTGTAATGTCATTTAGGTCAAGTAATAATTTTGTTGGACCAGGATAATTCCAAGTGAATTTTTTATAATAGCTTACACCACTTCAAAAAAGGCCATCCAGGTCTGAAAGGAGCCTAAATTCAAAATATTGATGTTAAACAAGTACATATAAATTTCCAAAATGGTACCTGCAGAAATAGTATGTTTATTCACCAGCCTTATAGTACTCTTCAAACCACACATAGTCGGAGGCCCATCATCCACCTCAATGTCAATGTGCAGTGCCAAGTCGTCAGAAAAATGGCCAATTTTAGTACTACATTCAGGTGAAAGTGTAAGTCTTGTGTGTAGTAGAAGTCTGTAAGGGTCCTCCATCTACGAGTATAATAGGAAAATGCATTTGAAAAAAATAAATGCCTACCACATATGATGTTTTGTTAAGCAAGTGCACATATTGGTGATTAAATCACTTATAACCATGTTAAAATCTAAAATCAAAGGGGGAAAGGAATTTGAAGTCATGAATATGTTAATAGTGTCTATGATTTTCCTGATTAATAGCTCATTGCTTAGTAAGTATAGACAGAGATTAAAATGAAGTTTTCCAAAATGCATGTCAATGATAATACAATTAGAATCAACAAAAATGAATTTGAAGTCCAAAAGGGGCTATGCATCTATTTATCAATATTGCAATACCAACCATAGTGATAGAGTTTGAATATTTAAAGTAACCAAGGGATGAAAAAATGACTTTATAGAATCTTGTTTTTTGACTAATTTTTATCTCTGCCATGCATATGATCTGTGGTAGATTAAGATTAAACCAATTTTAATGGTGTGTAATCTTGCCAGGAATTTGTCTGTGGTAGATTAAGATTAAACCAATTTTAATGGTGTGTAATCTTGCCAGGAATTTAAGCCCCTGACATTGATGCCAATGATTGAAATTAACATTTTAAAAGAGGATTAATAAATGGAAGAGTGAACTCAGAAAACCAAAGAAAACAACTCTGACTGACAGAACTTATTGATTATTGTGGCCAAGACACATAGGAGGGCCTTCATGGCCTGTCGTTGAATCCATTGTCAAAAAGTTAGTGTCTTTAAAGAAGACCTCTAAAGTAGCAGGTCCAAGCATGACATAAAGTTTAGTCATCAGGTCATCTGAATTACTAGGGAAAATGTCAACACTGAGAGCAGTCTCCTCCGAAAAACCCTGATGCAGCTCCAGACAAAATTTTTCTTCCATTGGGACATTTGCTCCCTTTTTTCACAAGTTGTCAGTGGAAGAATCTGCATTAGTCCTCTGTCTCTTCTTAATAATTATCTGTCTTTTTTTTATTTGGTTGCACTCTCAGAGGCAATCCATTGTTATGATTGTTCCTGCATGCTGGCAATTCACCATCTCCAGAACTGGATCTGCCACTTTGCTTTAGCTCCTTCAGGTTTTTCCTTTTCTTCTGAGCCTAAAAACTTGACTTATTGTAGGATTCAGTTGGCATCTCATCTTGAATATCCATCTCCATATAGCTATCTTCACCAAACTTCCAATTGCTTTTCTTTTTCTGTTTCTTCTTCTTAATTTTTATTTTGATGCCATCATTTGAAGATAATAAAGTCACTGTACTTTGTCTCTCATTTAAGATAACCATCTGACCCAGAAGACAACTTTGTATTCTCAATCCACTCCTCTTGTTCATTATCTTCCTGCATTATAGTCACATCCGAGTTTTGGATTTTCTTCATCAGAAATATGGCATTTCTCAAGACTGAGTGCTTTATACCAACTGGTTGTATACATAGTATCAGCTGCTTCATCACACTAGGAATCTATTTGAAGATTTCTAGCTTCCTGAAAGCTCTCCTTTAAACATTCATTTAGAACCAAGTTAATTACTTTCATAAATATTTCAATCTCCACAAGTGTGGTGCTTCTAGTAGAAGGCTGTTCCCTAGATAAATCATTGAGACTGGCCTCCATTGGCTCAGTATCATTATGAGATCTTGTAACCAGATCCAACATATTTGCTCCCTCAGATGTCCTGCCACATTTATAAATCCTGTTTCTTTTAATGCCACATAAACCACAAATTTTAGCTTTATAATCCTTGATCAAATAAGTTCTGCTAGACAATAAAATCACTGGGGTGGACACCAACAAAGGACAAAACCATTGGTGCACCATGTAGTGAAATGACAGAAATATCAGTCAGACTGATACAGTCTTTTATGTTTATACTAAATGCAGCAGTGTTTGAGAGCACTGACCCCCCCACCTTTCTCTCTATTAAGTAGTGGAAGTTTGAAACAGTCCCAAATTTTCTGAACATTTCTTGCAGACCTTTCTCTTTAAAGTCAATTAAACAGTTTTTAATTCTTCCTGCAAAGACAACTGGCCAATTAGTATTAATGCAACATAGAAATTTATCACCAATAGACCTTATTGTT
This sequence comes from Epiperipatus broadwayi, assembly GCA_028023455.1. NCBI lineage: Eukaryota > Metazoa > Onychophora > Udeonychophora > Euonychophora > Peripatidae > Epiperipatus > Epiperipatus broadwayi. Next base: position 5,303,767 of record JAQFVV010012425.1, on the reverse strand, counting down.
TTTGAAATTATTCTCGTCTCCCCATAACTTAAATTCGATCACTAAGTAGTGGTCACCAAGAACTTGTGCTCTCCTTCTGTCAAGTTTTTTCCTTAATTGAGCTGAAAAACTGGTCTGCTGGAAATTTGAATAAGGAACATCTATTGTTAGTGATGTTCTCTCATTTCAATAGTAGATCAAGTATAGATTTATTAAAGTTATTTGTAAGTTCAAAAAAATGATTTTCAGTGAAACTGTCAACACTCATAGATAAACAGTTATGGGCCTCATGTCCAAAATCATTCAATTCAGACTCCCCACAGTTCATATGATTGATCAAGGAGTCCTGGATATCTTCTACTTGTAGATGATTTTCTTTTTGTCGATTATTATTGTTATTAACAATGCTAGCATAAGTGAAAATCTTGGTGTTTATGGATTTGATGAATAGTCTTGTTTTGACAGTGGAAAGGAGTAGTAGAAGCTTCTGTTGTCACAGAATCACTAGAAATATATTTTATATTAAAATTGTCATTATCTTTTGTTCCATAAATGTCAATGTTTTTGCTTTTTAGTTAAGAATTTTTCCATTGTAGCAACACTATTGGCCTCTAGCGGTTTAAAACGTCTTTAAGAATTATAAAAAAACTGTTTATTAGACCTCTTCAGCATATTGGATTGATCACTAAGTTATTATCCATAGGTAAAACATTAGAATAATTTGAGAGTAGTCAATATTTTTTTTTCTAAAAGAATATTACTAGAACTGGTTTTGTCAGTCTCTGGTAGTTTGGAAAACTTTGTGAAATTTCCAGAATGAAGATTTTGACTGGTCTTATTTGAGTTTTTGTTAGCAACACTTTTTAATCAATGCTATCATCATTGTGAGATTAATTTTCAATATTTTCACCAATGAAAGAGACATTTGAAGTATTGGAAAAATTTCTTATTCTCTCCTGTGTTAAAGCATCGCTATTGCCAGCAGCTTAAATGTTCCTTGCAAATTGCAGAATTTTCCATATTTTCACTACTTATCACTTAGAAAAGTAAAATGTTTCACTCACCTTTTCTCTACCACTCAGTTTCTTCATCTGACTCCCCTCCCTTCTTGCAAACTAATGAAATTTAAGAGAGCCCAAGTAAGATGAACTTTCTACTAAAGACTACTAGATGGCAGTCAGAAATTAATTTTTATATAAAACTCAAATCTTCATTATAACATACATATGTATATAAAAAGTAATTCCTATATGTTTAACTTAAATAATTTAAATCATAGATTTGTTTTTGATATATATATATTTAAAAAAACAACTAATTGTTCTTATATAATAATAATATTTTTTATCAATTAAGTAAGCAAAAAATCTTATTCCAATCATGTTTATAAATTCCATAATATCTACTAGAAATAGTGGGTTCAGTTTAATTGATATGATGCTAGATAAACAGTTTCAACAAAGAGAACAGCTGCAATTAAATTCCATGTTGATCGATTAATAGAGCAATATCCATGTTGCTTTATCCGTGAAGACTCATAACCTATTATGTGTAGTAATTACTGTTGCTGTACCTAAAGTTCAGAAATTGTAGAAAGTTTAAGAGTCAAAGACCACTTGTATTGCGTTATTTGTTTGTTAGCCAAGACAGATCATGTTGGCAAACTAAATAAGAAACCAGCCTATTGCTAGATTCTAGTGGTACACAATGAGAAATAATAAACATACATATAAGCACACTTCATGATATTTATATGTTTCATGATGATATGAATTACTTTTATTGATGGTTAGTTAACTCATAGCTCTGACTATTGATGATGATGATGATCATCATTGTAATTATCTCATGCTTTTTTAATATATGCTTGGTTTATTGTTATTTTAGCAATTACATAAGTGCACGCAACAAAAAATATTTTTTTTCCTTTTTTCTAATATGCCTCATGATTAACATTGGCATAATGATACCCAGATTTTCAAGCTTCTTTCAGCTATCCAATCTGTCTCATACAACTGTGAAACAGTCAATTTTGATTGCTTGCCTGTTTCACTTATTTTACCCACACACCTATACCTATGCCAGATTTAGACCCTCTCAGAATACCTATACAAACAACAGTAAGCAACTATATATGCATGATCACATGTATATATTGAGTGATAAGCCTGTAATTGGATTGGCATATGCATATATTACAGGTATACGTTTGTTTTGGAATTGCATTCCAGATACTGCCATCATACATATATAGAAAGGAAATTAGTTTTATACTGATTATAAATTCAGTTTTTAGTTAAATAAGTTGTAAACAATTTAATTAACCAACCAACTGTCCTGATGTAGAGTGAGTTAATAGACTTAAATTGACAATAATTTTTTTAGAATTAATATTCTTTTGAAATTAGCTAAGTCATAAATTATAGAACAATACAAACTGAGATTTAAACAGTGACATCAGGCTAAGGTTAGAATTTAAGTATTAAATGGGTTAGATTTCAAAGGATGTTTTAGCTGCATAAAAACTGGTAAACAAACAGATGTTCAGCAGTAAAAGAGTATAAACAGTTGCAATTTTTATAAACAAAATATATACTATATTGTTTGTGCCAAAAAGTAAGCTGGATCCACACCAGTTTTAACTTTGAAATAGTGGGATAAGCAGGCATCAACTTGCCACTTTTTCCTGCAGAAAATGGGAGCCCATGGTCCTTTAAAATTCAATTGATAACATTCCAGCCAAGCAGCCCATTGTAATAAAATCTCCATGGAAGCCAAACCATCTACCCAAAAAGGAAAAGTGCCAACATGACTGTCCAGTGTGCCTGAAGTTGATATGAAGAAAATCAGTAACATTTCTAACTGCTGCAGAGCTCTGTTTATAAACCATTAATCTTTCAAAATTTATCTAAGCTAGCTATATAATGAATCCATATTTAAAATCTGTTTTCTTTAAATTCTGTAAATAAAGCTGAAATTCTAAATGAATGTAAAATGTAATCTTGACTGAAATTAAAACTAATACTTTGAAAACAATTCTTTTAAAATGTAACCTTGTAATAATCTAATTTAAACTATAAGCTATTGTGGTCTTTTATGCCTATTTACTCTATTTCAATTTACTTTCATAATTTTATTATTGTATGTATTTAATATGCCAAATAACTCAAAACCATGAGTAAACATATATAATTTTAGTCTATTTCTTTATGAAGATATTTTGTATCTTTATTTTAATAAATATTAAGTATTTGAATTATTACTCTCAACTCACTGTTTCAAGATCTTATTATTATTTATACTGATTAATTTTATGAGTTAATATTATAGTAATCAATTACATCCTAGATAAAATTGTAGTTTGCTTAGCTATAGTTATGAATTATAACTTTCTATATATGTAATCTGTATATCATAGGAATTAGCCACAGGGATATTATTAAAGCATATTTATAACATTTTATCAATAATTACCATTCAAATATGTTTTCTCCTCCCTAAATTAATATATATTAGAGATGCAGGTTTGGTATCTTAATATGGGTTACTAATTAATTTAGTCCCTAAGTAGTATGTTTGAGATACTAGTCTTGAGAACTGGGTTATATAGACATGCAAATAAACGCTATCTCTTTTCAAGGCACATTAAGTTAGTTAAATGTATTTATATTTTATATATATCTAGGTTGTGACCATGTCATTACAAAGTACCTATAGTACATTAACTGTTTGTTACATGTTTTCTTATGAGTGCTGTTGGAGGTCAGCCTCATATTTCTAGTTTGGGTAAAGCAATGTATTTTAGAACTGGAACACAAGGGCCCATATCATTATTAAAGCTTATCTGACTCCCTGAACTATTAATGTTCTCATATTCATAGCAAGCTATTCAGTTATAGAGCACTGAGCATTCAATGCTGAAGTCTGTGAATGATGACCCACTTGCAATCTCTGTATCTTTATTAATATTTTAATATGGCCACAGCTTGTGTCAGTAGATATAGCATAAACCAGTGTTTTCTCCCTTATTCAGCACTCAACAGAACCCTATGCTACATTATTATACTAACCTGCATATCTTTGAGCCTGATTCTGTGCTTAACTCTTAACCTGTTTTATATAGACAGATACCACAGAAGCATTATATGTTTAGTTATATAACTTTGGCTAAGATGTTCCTTTTTATTTGGCAGACTGCAAACTAGCTAGGATGCTTATTTATATATGTGATTAAGTTTCAGTTGGAATGACATTTAGTAAATTCTAGAAAATTTCATCGGCATCATTCATTCAGACATTGTATATAGTAATTTAAAGTGACTATTCTATCGTCACACCTTCTGTTCCAGTACTTCAGATTTGCTCATATATAAATATTTGAGTCGTAGGAATAAGAGGGATTCTTTTTATTCCTGCATAAATTCTATATCTTGTATTGGTCAGAGGGTATTCATTTATTATTTAACACTCGCAAAGCGTTTGCACAATTGGCTTGAAAGGCTGATATGAATGTAAATATATCTAATGAGAGAATATGTACTACCAATCTCATTAACTATGTAATACCTGTGTTCATAATATCCCATGAACAAATTATGTAATAATTATGTGTTTTATTTATGATTTCTTTTATTTTATTTATTAAATTATTATTTAAAATATAACTTGTTTCTATTTCTTTATTTTTTGTAAACCTATTCACACTGAACCCCATATTAATTTATGTCTCATCATTTTATATATAAATACCACCTGATTACACTTAGTGATTAATTATTAATACATGGTTAATCCACTTAGCCACATGTGTGTGTTCTGCTAATTTAATAGTAATTTAGTCATTTATTCCCTGAGTCTCTTGCTCCACCTTTTGCTACTGCCACCCTGCAATTGAAAATTGAACTCATGTGTAACTTAGGAAATGTCATTCATAGGGTATTGAATCATGGAGTAAGGGTGAATGGGTGGAATATTTGTCAAACTCTGGATCTCACTATCTAGATTCGATCTGCTTTAGTGGGTTCAACCTATACTCTGAATTTTGTTGTCTGGATGTACAAATCTTACCATTACAACTGATACACATGACCACATACATGTGAAACGAATAAATGATCTCCAATATATGTATTTCATGATGAACCAGCAAGTCTTCAAACAGCACTGATTATATGTATGGGAGATGATAATCTGGACCAACTGATGAGTGCTGGTTTAGCATGAAATACATAGTCATCTTTTCCACATGTTTGTAGTCATGTGTATAGGTTGTGTGAGATAAATTGGATAGTTGAAGGGTGCTTGAAAGTCTGGGTTCAAATCCTCTATAATTACATCTAAACTCCAGGGATATAAAGTATACATGTATTTAAATATTAAATAACTACTTTAAATTTTTAGCAGTTTACCTAAACTTTCATATTTCATTTATTTATATATATTAGTGCAAAATAAAAATAAAAACATTTTATATAGCATCAAAACATTTTTAGTAGTCATGTGATTGTATCTGCCGTTAAATAAGTTGTTTGAAATAACAATGAGATTTACTGATGATATGTGCATTATTATTTCTTAAGCTTTCAAAATAAAATATGTATAGCATTGCAGTCAGGGCGTTTATTAGATGGAACATATTCTCTTATTCTTCTCTTTCACTTTCTTTGCATATCTTCATATAATCATATATATAAGTGTATATGAAAGAAGTGTTATAAGCAATATATATATATATATATATATATATATATATATATATATATATATATAGATGGAATATGCATTTATTATTTTAACATAACTGAGAAACTGAATGCTTAATTTAGAGAAATACCCGTATTCTAAAGATTTAAACTGGTTTGGTGAAATGTTCTTTTTTGGTGATAGTTTTAGATATTAAACTTCTCTTTATATATATTTTAGAGCTAAAGCATTTTATATTTCATCGATATATATATATGTTTGTATGTAAATAAACTTGACATATTGCAGGGAAGTTTTTTTAGAAATAGGCTTTTTATTTTTTGTTTTTTTAATAGATTTAACCTTTTTTAAACACATTTGTATTATGTTTATGATACAATAATTATGTATACAAAAATTATATCATTATAAAGAAATCAAGTCACATCTCACATGACCTAATTTAAATCCTATTGATTGTTCTTGTTAAAAAATTTACTGAATTTATATTACAACATTTTTGATCTTTCAATTCAGAAGATAAATTTGTGTCTGGTTTTTCTATCAGTAAATCAAAAATATACACATACATATATATAAGAACAATAAATATAACTGTATTTATTATTTTTATTGTTATTAAAATAGTTTTTAATTAACAGTCATTTTACAGAGCTTATAATGATGAATGTATTGAGCAATTACTTCATACGGATTAGCCATTGCTTTTATCAGGGTTGTTGCATTAGCCACTTTATATTCTGCCAATGCATTATTTATATGTTGAATTATTTTCTGTGTCATTTTTATGTTTATTTTTCTCACTGTTATTATTTAGAAAGATACAAAGTTATTAAAAAAAATAATCATACTCAAACAAAACAGCAAGCAGAATTTTCTCATCATACTTTTTGCAAGTATGATCTTTGCTCGTATCAATATTTACAAGAATTGTTTTGAAACATTTTTGGATAGAGTTGTATAATCTTTAGTAGAAGACAATTATCGGTTATAAATAACTTCACTTGATTTTTTTTTTAGCAAATTAAGAAATTGATTTTCTAATAGACGATTATATTTTCATTAATCCATTAGTGGTAAAGTAAATACAAAGTCTCTAATATAAATAAAATGTATTCTTTAATAGAAAGATAACATGATAATCTGTAAAGTTTATTTCAGTGTTAGAGAGGACTTAAACTAAATGTTCCTAAATCAAATTTCAACTAAGTAAATACACGAATCTCTCTGTTTGGTCAATTGAATAACACTGATATAGTCAATCTTATATGTAGAGGTTTTGATATCACAAGGACTCTGAGTGACCAACATCATAAATAATTTTTATGATAGGTATTACACAATTCAAGATAAAACATCAATTAGTAAATTGACTCTATCTCATACAACTGATACACTTGACCACACTGATGTGAAAAAGATAAATGATCTTCAATATACATATTTCATGATGAAGCAGCACTCATCAGTTGGTCCAAATCATTATGTTCCTTACACACACACACACATATATATATATAATCAGTTTAAGCACTGATCATATATATGTTTGAGAGATAATAATTTGGACAAATTGATGAGGACTGGTTTAGCATAAAATACAAATATTGAAGATCATTTATCTTTTTCACATGTGTGTGGTCATGTGTATCGGTTGTATGAAATAGAGTCAATAGTTGAAGGGTGCTTGAAAGTCTGTGTTCAAATCTTCTACAACTACATCTAATTTGCAAATATATTAAATTATACTTGTATTCTAATATGACAGTTTAGTACATTGTAAGCATAATTACTAATAGCAACAATTTGTAAAATTTGATACCTCATAATATTTTTGAAAAGATTTTAAGGTGTGCATTTTACAGAAACATTGATTTTAGATTACTAAAGAGAAATTATAGTAATTTTAAAGACCTCGTGGTATAATGGTATAAATTTATTGCTATATCTACTATGTGTATCGTTTATATTTGATTCAAGGAAACTTGAAAATATTTTAATTGGTTCAGAATTATTTTTCAGATGATAGTGTTCAGTAAAAAAGTATTTAACTATTTTTTTGCTATAAGGTAAAACAATAATAGAATGTTATTCAGATCCTCATCATCTTGCAGTGGGGAAGAAAGCTCGCTCATCTTTATCCTTTTTCTATTGATTTTTAAATTCTTACACTTTAACTTATAATAGTTTTAAGCATTTCTTATTCTGGTGGACAAACAGCAAACAATGACTCATTATTATTTATTTACTGATTGATCATATGTTATTGATTTGTAGACAGTTTAACTTATTAATAGAATATCATTAAAATTTGGATATTTGTTGTGTTTATACTTGAATTATAAGAAAAACAGACTAAGTAAAATATGATTATAATATTTATTAATAAAGCAATTACATATTTACACTATATATAAATGTATTATATCTTACCATGATACCGTAGTTGAGGTATAGTGCTTAGTTGCTGTGCAACTATAGAAGGAAGGGTATTTAGATACCCTTATAAATTTATTTATCACTTCTAGATTTTCCATGACATGTTGCCTCAAAAATAGGTACAATTGTCACTTTGGGATGTATTGTGATAACTTACTTCTTGTCTGATCTAATTTCCAACAGCTTCCAGAACTTGTCCTACTGTATTAATCATATAGTGTACAAGGTATATACTGCCATTCAGTTTTGACAATTCTTGTCTTCCTCACCTCTAAATATATAGACTATTTATGGCCAGATACCCATTTATGATGACAGGAATTTGATTCAGTATGATAGAATCTAACAAGTCCACCATTTAAAGGCAAAGTTGAGATATAATATATTCCAATCAGAATATATAATTATTAATGGCTTCATTAAGTTATATTATGTCCCTGTGAGATTTAACAGTTCATATTTATCAATATTTATATTGGCTAGTAGCTCTTATGAAGTAGATGAGGGGAATAATCATGGTTTGTCCTAAATATGTAGGTGAGTGTATAAGATTGTTTAGGAAGAATGCAGCTGGCTTTACTGTTGAATCTGGAAAAATAATTTTGTTTGAAAATTCATAAAAAGTTCAGTCTATGTTATAATTTTTTGCTCGTAAATTCTTGGTTGAACATCTAAAAAGGAGTTCTTGTTTTGAAATAAATTTGACTTGGCAAAATTATATCTAGAGAGTTATTGGAAGGTTTTATCTGCAAAACATTATTTTATTCATTTCATGTGATGCAACTTATCTTCTATATGCAGTGGAGAAATAAGGGACAAAACAGAAAGTCACTGCAAAAGAATAGATTTTATTGTACAAATAAAACTTCTCATGTTAATATCCAGAAGGCTTTAGTATACTGCCACTTTTTCTCCAAACATTTATGCAATATTCACCAATAAAATATGTTAGTGTTAAAGAAACCTGTCCATAACGTCTATATATTGCAACCATAAATATTAATATCCGCATTTTCAATATTATTTCTAGAAATTATTTTAGATTTAATGTTAAATAAATGATGAAAATGAGTTAGATTACAATCTAATATTATTGTTAAATTGCTATGGATAGGAATATATTTCAATCTATTGTTGAAAAACATTTTATGAAGGTTATTATTTGAAAAGTTGTGCATATTATCTTTATTATTTATAGCAATTTTTGAAACATTTCAGTCTCCCTACATAAATGATTATTTATGCAATATTTAAAAAATTTCCACTACAAACTAGACCTTCCATTCTCTTACAGATCTTGCTAGCCTTATATATATATATATATATATATATATATATATATATATATATATATATGAGAATTAAAATTATATATATATATATATATATATATATAGGAAATTTTAATTCGCATAGTACCATTTGGGGATATGTTAATGAGTAATAAACAAATTGTCAAATTTTATAATGGATAGATTTATTCAATAAGCAGTGATTTTATTTCACAAAAGTACAAACATTTTATTTAGAAAAATGGGTATTAGAAAAAATTCTTGATATATATTTTGTTTGAGAAAGTAATCTTCATAGCCAACATAAATTAAGCTTAATCACTTTTGAAACTGATATTTTATTTGTGGAAAGTTATCTTTTTCTGATATTAAATTTAAAGTAAACTGACTAAGGCCAATATTCTGGATATTTTGAATGAAAGATAAATAGAATTTTTCTAATTTTTCTTATCTATGATAGGTTTAATAAACTTGTAATAACAGTATTTTGCTAAAGGTTTGTGATGATGGTTTTTAGTGTATTTTCATATTGGACTATTTCCATCATCTAATATGAATATTGAATGCCTGTAGAAAAATTTAACTTCATTTAAATATTCCAAATACATTCAACTGGTAATAATAGCACATCAAACAGATTAGTATATGCATAATGTTTCCAGAGGTATTATTCTCCCCTCTTCCTCAGGTGTTGCTGGCCTGACTAGTGACAGTACTAGTGCATGATTCAAACATAGACTCTTAGATTCTTGAGTATTAATTTTAAGGTAACACTCTACCAACTGAGCCATCCTGCCAAAGGCAACAGTCAGTAGAAATTTCATATACTTATCTATGAGTTCCCTTTTGATTTCTCCACTTTTTCCCAAAAGCAAAGTTGATTAGTGGTTTCCATACATTATGTATAGTCACACTAGGTTGGCTTATGGGATTTTTTGGCATTATTATGTGAGCAGCTTTTTTAAACAATCTTCTTTGTACCTTTTCTTCTCTATCCAATATTTTTGTATTTTTTCAATTGAACATATGTTTATTGGCATATACATGGTCCACTACCTTAGACATAACTGTTTTCTCTCTTCTAATCAGTTTGTGTTCTTGCAAGTGCTTTTCAATGAAATGACTGGTCTCACCAATATATGTTCTTCCACATTCACATGGTAAAGATTTCAATAGCCATAGCATACTTTGAGAAAATCTAACATCTACAAAGCCTAAACTTAAAATGCTGAAAAGAGAAAATGGCATCTATGAAATACCGTGTGAATGTGGACAAACATATATTGGTGAGACTAGTTGTCCCATTGAAAAGTACTTTCAGGAACACAAACTGGTGGTTAAAAGAGAGAAAACATGTGTGTCTAAAGTGGAAGACCATGTATGTGTCAATAAACATATGTCCAATTGAGAAAATACAAAAATATTGGATAGAAAAGGTACAAAGAATAAAATTTAAAGGAGCTGCTCACATAATAATGGCAAAAAATACCATAAGTCAACCCTAGTGTGACTATACATAATGTATGGAAACCAATAATTAAATTTTTCTTAGGAAAAAATGGAGAATTCAGGAGGAACCTCATAGATAAGTATCTGAAATGTCTACTGACTGTTGCCTTTGGCAGGATGGCTCGGTTGGTTAGAGTGTTACCTTCAAATTCAATACTCAAGAATTTAAGGGTCCTGGTTCTAATCCCATGCTATTACTGTCACTGGTAAGGCCAGCAACATCTGAAAAAGAGGGGAGAATATTACTTCTCAAAATGTTGTGCATATACTAACCTGTTTGATGTGGCATTACTAAAAGTTGAATCTATTTGGAATATTTAAATAAAACTATTTTTTTCTAAAGCCATTCAATACCCATATTAAATGATGGCAGTAGTTCAATATAAAAATACAGTTATAATAACAGTAGCCAATTTATTCTACATGAAGCAAAACTAGAAGTGTTCTTTATAAATAAAATTTGCTAGATCTAGAAATTATTGACAATCTTATTAAATCACTGATTAAATTTTAGAAAAAAAAGAATGGAGATTATGCAAATACAATACTTTTTAAGACCTAGTTGAAAGATCTGATCCCTTTTAGTTGAAGCTTGGTGTTTGCAAAAATGCCTCAAAAAGAATTATTCCTATCACTGCTAATAATATTGCTGATTTTATATATAAGGCTTCTAAACCAAATATTAATAGAACAAGATAAAGTTTCAGTAAAAGATAACTTATTCATTGTCAGTGGTAGATTGTTCTAGATTACCATTCCCCAATACAATTCATACCAATATTTCAATTTTAGAGCTATAATAGACATATTAATGAGCATTTTATTAAAATATATCAGTTTTGCATTATATTTTCTATTATTGTTATAAATTTAAACTTATGAAATAAGACTATGTTTATAGAAGTATCAAATTGAAACTGAGGTCTCAATACTCTTTGGTTTTTATTCACTGTGTAAAGAAGTATGTCATAATCGTTTAAAAGAAATACCTCTCATTTCTGGTATTACTTTGTCCAATTTTTTGTTTCTAATTAAAATAATAATTGAATAGTTATTAGCTCATTATCTTTTTTGTACATCAATTCAAAAATTGTTAACTCTTATCTATCACTCCACCAATTGCACTAAACTGCATAAGGCGAATGTGATGTTCAGAATTTTTGCTCAGATTGTTAATGTTTTATTCAATTGATTGATCTATGTTTTTTATAATTTATAATATTCAGAATAAAATCAATTCTAAAATCTTTGCTTCTGAATCAACTAACCTCTTTATCTTTTTTGCATATCAGTATAATAGATTGCTAATTAGAAATGATAAAAGAAATCCAAATTTTCAAATTGATTTTTATTTTAAAATGACTACAAATGGTATCATATACTGCTATAAATTTTTAAATGCTTTAATTTTATATTATGTTTTAAATTGAACAGTTTTCCCTCTCAGTATCTTCCTAAATAATGTTTTTATTGAATTAGTTTGAATTTAGTTCGTTTATTTTAAATTGTATACTCCCTCCTTTCTGTTTTAGCAGTATCTTATATAGCTTACAGTCTAGACTTAGTTGTAATTTTTTTTTTTTAGCTTTCTTTAGCTAATTTTTAAAAGAGATATAATAAGCATGTAATTAATGGTAATAATAAAAAAATCAAATTTAATCCACTAAAATATCTGTTTATAAAGAAAAAACTCAATTAATCATAAAAAGCTATCTATTAAATCCAGTTAAACAAAAGTAATATTATTTCTTTTTCTAGATATACTTTTTACCTTTTTTGTACAAATAATTTAATATTTACTCTAAATAATGCTAATAAAAAAATGAAATTTGAAATAATATTATATATAACAAATCATATCTTAGGAGTAGTATGAGATACTTGTAGTTTGAATGTTACTAAATCATGTTGTAGCTGATGAACCACTAAACATCACATGATCACAATCTAGAAACTAGTCTGGAGATGTTCAATGAGTAGGTACTAGATAGGGATTTTATACACCTGCCTTCTGGCATCCATTGACTACTCTCTCTTCCACTGAGTGGCCCTACTGTATGGATAGTTTTTCCTGTTTTTTTTGTAGCTGTTGCAGGTTAATTCAAGACTTTCTGTGTTTTTATTTCCATGCAATTTTTAATTGTATAAAGTTTGCACTTTTAACTGTTCAATTTTTTTTTCAGAAATATAAATATATAAATGCACTATCATACTAACATATGTAATAAAATTGTTTTATGCATTCCCAGATGGGGAGACAATTATTGCTGAATAGATAAAACTTAAACAAATAATAATTGCACAGGAATTTGGTACATAAAAAGTTACTCAATAATTATATATATATATATTAAATATGAGAAATTTTATACACAATTTTTATATATAGCTAATGTATGTAAGGATATTCGTAATATCATGTGTTAAAACTTTGAAGTCGCAAATATGGCCGCGTCTGCAAATTAGGAAAGTGTGACAATAGTTAGCAACCAATTAAAAAAATAAAACTTCTAGTTATTAGTATAATTTTGAAATTTTATTTTACATGCATTATTAAAAGTATTTTTATAAAAAGAAAACAAATTAAATTGTTTTTGCTTTAAAACAATATCATTAATAGTAGTCAAATAAAGGGGAAAGGATACAAAAAGAAGTGATGTAAAATTAGACATATACTAGTAAGATTTTAAAAAATTCATATATTTTTGTAGGACACCTAAAATGATATAAACATTTTATAATGATTTAATTATAAATCTTTTTATTTTTAAACGTCTTGCAATTATTGCAATGAATTCAAAAACGTAGCACTTTAGATAAAATCAAAAAATCCTCAATCGGCTCCATTTTTATGTTTTTTTTCTGACAAGAAATAGTTCAGACAAAATATATATAACTATTTTTAATTAATTTTTTTTAAATAATAGTTTCATATGCCAATTTTGTAAAAATATCAAAATGTGTTAAACACCTCTAATGAAAATATGTTTTAGCTATTCTAATTAGCCATTTTTAGTCTTTAAAATATGTCAGAGAAAATCTATTTAAAATAATTAAAATATATTTTATACACTCTCTATAGGATTTCAAGATATGTGTGTGTTTATTTTATAAGACTTGCAATATTAAATTTCAATAGATGCCATTGTCAATAATTGAAAGACATTATTTACAATATATTCAATAAACACATAAATTTTATTTACACAAACAATCTAGACTTGGTAATTTCTTTTTAATATATAAGCTGCTATATATATATATATATATATATATAGCAGCTTATATATTAAAAAGATATACTTAAAAATATATATATATATATATATATATATATATATAATTTAAATTATTTACAGTTCTGATGATACACTTAAATAAACTCTCTTATTTTTACTGTATGTGTGTGAACATAAATTTTTGGCATGTTTATACATATATTGTCTTATTATGCTCTTTTGATATTGGTGCAATTGTATTACAAATATAGAGATATTATTAATTTTAACCATGAACAAAGATATACATAGTCATGCATACTTTACAGATGAAAATGCATATATGATATACTATTCATAATACATACAATTAAATTCATATTAAAACATGACGTTTTAAATTAAATATAGGTATGTGTGTATTCTTTTTATGCAGTAAAATAAGATACATTTGTATTTTACATTAGAAATATTTATTTATGTGTTATTATAAACTAAATATTTGTATTTGTGTTTATATACATACATTTATATATTAAATACTTCCTACCACAATACTAGTAATTAGAAAAAAATCTACAACATTATAATACTAGCCAAAAACAAAATTTTACTAAAATTCTTCTATGATCATTAAAACCATGACTATGGAAGAATTTTAGTAAAGTTTCATTTTTGGCTAATATTGTAATAATATATATATATATATATATATATATATATATATATATATATATATATATATATATATATATATATATATATATATAAAGTGTATTTCCAAACTGAATGTGTATTTCAAACTAATCTTTAAAAATGTATACTTTGTAGCATAAGAATCCTTTATATATATATATATACTAGAATTTACATATATATATATATAAAATGAAAAGTTTCATTTGTAATACAGTTATAATTCTTTGAAAGTAACACTGCAATGAATATAAATATTTAATTACTGAATCTGTATTATCCACATTTCAATGATAAACCTCATCTCATCACCTGAATTAAGACTTCAATAATTCAATAAATAATTATTTCCATTGATAAGCAATAGTTATTAAATAGTATGCACTCTGTGTTAATGAAATTGAAGTTTTAAGTATGTCTAAAATATTACATCTGGAAACTGTGTGGCTGTATTTAGTAAGAATTATATTTAATTCTAATTACAACTAGGCTAAAAATAGTATAATTTATAGACTAATAAATAATCATTTATATATTTATTAAAAGGTGGTGTTGCAAATGTGTGGGTGCAAAAAAATTTGGTACTAATAGATTAAATTGTAATAGTATATATTTTAAAGATAAAATGATAATTTTAAACATCAATGCATAATTTGCAAAAAATAAGCTTGGATATTGTTTGTTAGTTTATGGAAACCATAAAAGTAAATATTGGCACTGTTTGTCTTAATAGACTATTTCATGTTTGTGGTATATATATATATATGATTCAAATTAAAATTATCATTTTGACAGTAATACATAAATTTAGATAACATCATAATTATACTATTTCACACTAATAATTGATAATCATTTTAAATTTTAAATTATGAATATTTTTCTTAATCCAAATATATACTTTAATTTTATATTAAAGATTAAATATATCTATATAATACAAATTAGTATATCACATTCTACAAAAAATATTAGCACATTTTTCAGATGTGTACTAGATATAAATTTATTTCATAAATAATACCATGATCACTCAGTGACAACTTATTTTAAAAAAAAGCAATGCTCAAATACTGGTAAAAATGAAAAACATTCCCATGATACACATGGATTGTATTAATCATGTCAGCTAGCCCAAGTTATTCACATAGCCGAATGCTATTCACCATTGTTTTTTTCTTTTTAATGATTATTATAATAATTTTAAATAGAAAGGCCACTTTAACAGAAATGTTGTTTATATATTGGGAATTAAAACATAATTTTATACATTGTGTTGTGCTGCTGATCAAGATTAAGATAAGTTATATGGCTCAAAAATTAATAGAAGAATATAAAAAATAGGTCTGAAAATAAATATAACAAAAATATAAAAATATGTGGTTTGAAGAAAGGCAACAAGATATAATATTTGCAGATAAATAATGTATTACAAAATGTTAAGAATATAAATAATTAGTTATGTAAAGAAAAACATCAGATGAAGCTACAAGAAAAACAATGTACTGGATAAAAAGATTCAGAACATATATAAAGTCAATAAATGATGAATATATAACACATTAGTGAAAAGTATTATTTCAAATAGAAATGGAATTTTGCAATGAATAAAGGAATTGAAGGGAAACTGATGATTACAGAAATGAATTGCTAGAAAATATCTGAAAGGAAATCAGAGAAAAAATGCACAAACAATAAAAAGATTTAAGAAATAACAAATATTGAACATTCTATAGTATATGAGATCAGAACAAGATAATTGGAATGATTATAACAAGAAGAGATTATCTCAGGAGAGATTACCAGAACAAGTATTAAGCTGTGTACCATCAGGAAAGAGAAGAAGAGAGCTTTTGAAAATAAATTTAAATAAAAGGATAGTTAGAAAAAATTATGAACTGGATTTGTAGATTGACAGAATGGAATCATGATGGGGAATTATCAAAAAATATCTTAAATCATATAAACTGAAAAACATGCAGATTTTAATTAATTTTCAACTAGTATTAATAATCTTTCATATAACAAATCCTGCAAAAATTCATTGTTTTGTTATATAACATTAATTAAATGGAAGTAATAGCATGCCAGAAGCTTTATAAAAACAACATTCATAATTCGTAAATGCAAAAGAATATAATAGAATATCTATCCATGAACTTTAGATGGTTTTAAACATTTATTTATAGATGTTATTGGAAAATAGAGAATTAAATTTTTATATTAGTCTGATTTAAATGTAATAAATATTATTCTAAAATTATAGTTGATTATTTAAAAGATAAAATTGGTGTTTTATTTTTAACAACCTTATAATATTAATGAAGTATTGATTTACTCAATGTAAATATTAAATATGCAAAAAAATTAAACAGAAATAACTTCTCATCCAGAAAAAATCTAAAACGTCATTCATATGTCAATAAATTACAAAAAGTACAGGGACATCTATTCCAACATCAATTATTGAATAAATGCTTAAAACTATTGAAAGATTAAGGCATATGCAGACACTCTATTTATTACGTGATTGTTAGTGTTGTTTATACACAGCTTACAAACATTGTTATTTCCATTTACATTTCATATGCATTAAGCTAAACGTATTCAATATATACATAAGTATCATAAAAATTGTATATCAGGTTTAAGAAAAATGTAATTTTAGATCTATAATATTATTATTGATTAGTAATGAAAAATGGTGTTATAATATATAAATATATAGATGAGGTTAAAAGTCACTTCTAATTTGAATTATCATACGATTTTAACATAAATAAAAAAACAATTTCAAATAGCATGAACCTTCTGATAAGATTGAAATGCCTTTAAGAATGGTTGCATTTTTTCAATACCTTGATCTGTTAATCTGAATAAGTTACATTGAGATAGTGAAGTCTTGAAGTATTATGCATGCAATATATAGAAAACTAAAAGTTGATGTTTTCAACTATAAAAGATGTGTGTCTGTTAACATAATATATATATAAACATACATATGCAAAGTTATTACGAATAAACAAGGAAGTGAAATTAAATTATATATCTATATAAGTGTAATCATCAGAACGAAATAATTCTTCGTCATCAAATGAATTATGATGGCCATTTTTATTTACATAGATATTTACAATTCTATCCATTTTAAACTTTCCCAGTCTAATATAATATAATCTTTTACAAATGAAATTGTAAAAAAACTTTTTTGCTCATTCTCTTAACTTTTTTATTTTTAGCAGACCCGTTTAAACCAATACCCTTTTAAAGTTTTTAGGATAGTTTATTCCATAACTTTTTTAAAAATATATTATTAATTATTTTTAAAAAGAATTGCAAAACTTTTTTACCCAGTGTCAAGCCTTTTAATAATTAGCCTTCCATTACCTTTACATAATAAAAGTACTGGTGAAGATTTGAATGATATACTTCATTCACATTTTAGAAGACTTACATAAATTTACATTTTATATGTCATGGTTCCAGCCAAGACAAATTTTGTACTCACTTATAGTAGTATTGATAATTAAAATATAATAACAACAACAACAATAATAGTAATAATAACAATAAATTAATTGCAATATAGCTAACAACCATAAGATTTTGAAGACAAATTTCAAAAAAATAAATTGCTATTGGATCATCACAATTTTGCATATTACATGGTAACTGATCCTTCTATGGTTATCATTGTATCTCAGTCCTGGATACTGAAAACTGGAATAATTCATAATTTTTTGTTTGTTTTATTAATTAATCATCTTTAATCTATTATTATAAGTAATGTGCATACGAAGAAGAAAATGAGATAAAACAATGTTGAGTTTAATTCAAAACCACTATAAAATTTAATCTTTAGTTGCTTAAGATGTCATGTGATGTTTGACAATGAGAAATGACAGATTGTTTTCCATCCAAGTACATTTAGCTTCTTTGTCTGTGATTCTTCCACTGATCAAACTATAGGAAGCAGTTCAAATCATTTATAACATTTTGAAGATGATTATTTTAGAATAATCAATATACATAAAATTTTAATTATTTGTTGCAGCTTTTTTTAATATTTACTATGTTTATAAAAAAGAAAAGAAAAGAAATTAAACTATTTATAAAGATTTTGAGGACGTTTATTTTAAAACAACCAAAACAACTTATGATTAATAAAAAGCATATAATTAAAAAGATTTTTGATGATTTTTTTATAACTTTTTAGATTAAATATGCTTATAGAAAAGAAGAAAAATAAAACTATATTAAAAATAAGATTCAAAGTATACATAATTTTGTCAAAGGATAAATATCAGTAAACATGACAATTGGAATTTAAAAATAATCAAGTAAACTTATATTCATCTCCAATAACTTTTATTAGCATGTGTGAAATTATATCCATTCCAGAAATAAAAAGATGCTTATAGTACATGAAGAGTAAAAACTATGGTGATTTTATCATTAAGGCAGTAGAATGCTATTAAAAGAGAGGTTATTCAATGAAGTAAAATAACCAGAGATTTTGTGGTTATTTTATTATTGATAAAATGTGTATAGATAATGAAAATATTTTTTCAGCAATAAATACACTCTGATAATGTAATTCTGTATGATGTAAATTTTAACATTCACTAATTACTTCTAAGTTTGCTTTTAAGTTATACTTTGTTGTTTAGTTTTGGGAAAGTTAATTTAAGTGAAAGAAAAATATACTCTTTAGATTTAAAAGGGCCTTATGACAAATAGTTAAACACATATACAGCCTCCTTGATTTCCAATTTGATCTTGAATTTCTTTTAGATCACATTTAGATTTAGATTTTTCTTTTAGATAGCTATCCTATAACAAAACAGTTAGTCATCCAATATTGGTCAATTTCTAATTGGACATAATCAGGTCACTGGGTAATGATAAAAATAATGATTATAATAATATATATTCTACAACATTCATAAAATACATTTATCATTTTACAAGGGTTGAATTTTAGAATATTTGTTTTTGAAGATGATAGCAAATAAAAAAGTCAAAACATTTAACAACATCATAAAGTCAGATGTAATATTTAAACATATAAAATTAAATGAAAATAATTCCGTTAATGTGTTTATGATTCCATGTGGTAAATAAAGTAAAACATCCTTTAGAAGGCCAGCTGGCTAATAGTTTATCCATCAGTCCCTCTTAGAGGATCTGTTAAAGTGAAAGCATTGCTCACCAAATTTAATACTTATCCAGTGATGAAAATTTGAGCAGTTTCCCATTCATTCAACAACTAATATTGGCTGATTAATTTGGCTAACTGTTTGAAATTGGAAGTGAAAAAATTACCCATTCATTATCCAGCCCAGATTTGAATCCAGAAAATTGAAATAATAGATTGAAGTTTTATCTCCAAACCACAATATCTTTAGAATTATATATAAATATGAATAACCATATTAAGATTTGAAACTCAACAATGAATTATAATTTTTTTAAAATTGTATGGTAAAATGCAAAATTAGGTCACCCATTTACAAAATTCTACATTTTTGGTGAGAGTTCAATAAATCTTATCATCATAATCATTGTTCTTTTAGTGAAATCTTGATCTTCAATAAATGTTTATTTATTATTATTATTATCATTATATTTGTTAAATATATTTCTATCTATTATTTACATTCTGCATACTGTGAACGTATTAATTAATATACCATTATTAAAAGGCTTTTTTCAGTAAGTCAAAAGTTTTAAATTATCAAATAAATAAGCTTTACAATCCCAATATATTAATCAACTATGAAAAATCTATTTCTGCTTCATCATCAGGCTTTGCAGTTGTTGTTTCATTTTTCTCCAAATCCTCTTTATTACCTAAGTGAAAAACTTTTAGTTCTGATAAATACATATTACTTCTGCTTAAAAATTGCCTCGAAAACGGTTGCCTTTTATTAATTGCTATTTTTCGATCGAAAGGGAATCCCATCGGCCTGTTGTCAGGAAATAATTCACCTACAACTCCACACATTCTCACGCCATCGACACAATGATATGATGAGACGGTTTTATTGATATGAAAATTATCAACCTAAAAAATAATATAGACATCTATTAATTACGTAAGTAAATAAACATAGATATAGCTAACTGGTTGAATAGTTACATACACAGACAAATAAATAGATAGATAGGTAGGTGGGTAAAGAGGGAGGGAGGTAGAAAGGTAGGTAGGTAGGTAGGTAGTAGGTGGGTGGGTGGGTAGGTAGATAGTTAAACAGACAGACGGACAGACAGACAGATAAATAGATAGATAGATAGATAGATAGATAGATAGATAGATAGATAGATAGATAGATAGATAGATAGATAGATAGATAGATAGATAGATAGATAGATAGATAGATAGATAGATAGATAGATAGATAGATAGATAGATAGATAGATAGATAGATAGACAGATAGACAGATAGACAGATAGATAGATAGATAGATAGACAGACAGACAGACAGACAGACAGACAGACAGATAGACAGATAGACAGATAGACAGATAGATAGATAGATAGATAGATAGATAGATAGATAGATAGATAGATAGATAGATAGATAGATAGATAGATAGATAGATAGATAGATAGATAGATAGATAGATAGATAGATAGATAGATAGATAGATAGATAGATAGATAGATAGATAGATAGATAGATAGATAGATGTAACATAGCATAAGAATATAGGTGAGTAAAGAGATAGATAAAATGTGAGGGGCAAATGAAATTAAGAAGAGGTTGTATAGAAAGAAGGGGAGAGAAAAAATAAATGTGTAGTAGAATAGTTATATAAGGTATATAAATAGAGAGAATTTGAACTCAGACTTTCAAGCAACCTTAAACTATCCACACTATCTCACACTTATATGACCACACACATGTAGAAAAGATAAATAATCACCAATACACATTTCATGCTGAACCAGCACTCATCAGTTGGTCCAGATTCTCATCTCCCACACATATATATATATATAATCAGTGCTCAGATTATATTAAGATAGTTCCTATATTTACAATTAAGTACCAGATATAAGAATGTCTGTATTTCAAATAAAATAAGTAGATAGAATAGATAAATAAGTACAGTAGCATAGTGAGATAGATGAGTAGACAGATAGGCAGACAAGTGGGTAATTGAGTGGATGCATATTTAATTAAAGATAAGAAATAGGTAAATATGTAGATGGAATAGATATAGTAATTGGGCAGATGAATAGATTAATAAATGGATGGATAGATGATGGATGTGTGAATCCTTAGATAATATATATAAACAGGAAAAAAAACATAAAGGTACATTTATATGTACAATAAATAGAATTATTGATTGATTTATTGATTGATTGATTGATAGATAGATAGATAGATAGATAGATAGATAGATAGATAGATAGATAGATAGATAGATAGATAGATAGATAGATAGATAGATAGATAGATAGATAGATAGATAGATAGATAGATAGATAGATAGATAGATAGATAGATAGATAGATAGATAGATAGATAGATAGATAGATAGATAGATAGATAGATAGATAGATAGATAGATAGATAGATAGATAGATAGATAGATAGATAGATAGATAGATAGATAGATAGATAGATAGATAGATAGATAGGCAGGCAGGCAGGCAGGCAGGCAGGTAGGTAGTTAGATAGACAGACAGGTAGAAAGATAGATAGTTAAATATGTAAATGAATAGAACAGGTGTATTTATAGTAACAGGTAAGTAAGTGGTAGGTAGATAAGGGTACAATGGATAGGTAAATAGGCAGATAAATTGATAGTCAGATATATATATATATATTGTTTCACTGCATCTTTTTCAACTGTTAATAAAAAAACCTTTCAATTTCCCATTCTGTGTTTAATGCTTACCAAACCCCTCTTTCCTAGATATTGTTTGAATAATTATATCTCTATTATTAAATTAAAACCATAATTATGTTTTATTATGGTAAAAAATTGATGGAGTATCAATTTATGAAGATAATTTTCTTTCTGCACGTTTAATAATGTCTATGATTGCATATATTTTATCCACACAATTCAATATATAACAGAAAATTCAAACTTAGAAATCTTGGTTTGGGGTTATTTTCATATCATTATATTATTTGAAGAGAAAAAAGAAATTCACAAAACCACTAAAGTTTATAAATTAATTTAGCTTGTTGATTAGATATAAAAGGAATAGAAATCCATTTATCCTTTTTAATTTACTTAATATTTTCTTATTATTACTCTTATTTTGATTATATTTGTAATTGTATATAAATAATATTCCTTCCTAACAACATTCAACATATCAGTAATATATACATTAATATTTTCAATTTTATCACTAATAAATTTGCCAAATAATCTTTCTAAATAAAAATGACTTCAAACCAGTAATTTATGACTCATATGAACTTTAGAATTATATGGAATATAACCCCTAATTTCAACAGGTTTAAAATCATGTTATAATCAAACACATTATTATTTCTTTTAATAAATATATCTAAAAACTTTATAGAATCTTCTTTCTCCTCATTTAACACCCATTTTACATTATTAATCATATTTAACTCATTAAACAAATTAACTATTATTTCATTATGTGCACATAATGAGTTAAATATGATTAATGAGTTAAATATGATTAATAATGTAAAATGGGTGTTAAATGAGGAGAAGAAGTCTATAAAGTTTTAGTATATTTATTAAAGAAATAATTGTGTTTGTATAATATGATTTAAGCTGTTGTAGGGTTTCCATATAATTCAAAGTTCATTGGTGGGTGGTATTTTTTTAGAATGATTTTTGTGTTTAGTGTAAAATGAATTTATGTTATTGTATGTTGATGGAGGAGTTTTTATAATTAAAATATAATCAAAATAAATAATAAGAAAATATTAAGTAAATTAAAAGTGAAATGGATTCTTCTATTCTAATCACAATAATATATAAATAGTGTTTTTTTCTTAATATTATGATGAAAACTAAAGAGTGGTGATATGGGAATGGGAATTGGGTAAAGATGTTTAAGTTTATGTGAAATCGAAAATTATATATGAAAAGTTGTAAATTATAAAAGTTGTTTTTTGTGAAAGAATGAATTTGGTAAAGAATATATTATTTAATTTTGAATACTGTGTTAAATATATTTGTTTGAATTATTATTATATAATTTAAAAATACAGACATTTAATGGTTGTAGTTATTTATATATATATATATGCACACAATTTATACATAATTTGCATTGTTTGGTTCCTTTGAAATTTATAATAAAAAAGTCAATTGGTTATTTTCTATTAAAACAACCCTTTACTTTTTGCAGACAGGTATCTCAAGTATATATCTATTGACATAATTACAATGAATCTAGAGAGTAAATTGTTTGTAAGTCTACTAAGTAAGTAAATAACTATGATTTCTAAGCTAACTTTACTTACCGCATAGTTAAAAATATAACAAAAAATTGTAAAACTTTTTACATATACATATCAATATCAAAAGCAGTAACAACCATGTCACTCCCACCATGCAAAAAGTAAAAGGTAAATTCATGAATATATAAACACATGATATTTTGTGATTTTGTCTTTGTAATTTCATTGGCAGTAAACTTTTCTTTCGAAGAACTTAAGCATATTAACTAACTGTAGGGTCTCCGTTAAATTTTATTCTCAACCAGATCTTTCCATTGAAAACAATTAAAAGTGCATAATGTTTTTGCTATGCTCTTTAAAACATAAATAAGATATCTTTTTGCAAAAAACTACGTCAAATTTACTATAAAATATTTTTTAACACGACTTGTATAGTTCATTACCAATACAACATATAGTAAATAACTCATTATTCTGGTTCTGATTTCCAGTCTTAAATACGAAATTATACTGTGATGTAAATCTTTGTGTATGTGTATATATATGTTGATGTGAAGATTTTCACGGGTTACATATATAAAAGACATATTTTGCAGGTTCATCAGTGTCAAAAAAATTTAATATTAATATACCGGCGTTTCAACTTGATCACACAAGTCATCTACTGGGTGGTAAAAGGTAGAAAGACTGTTGCAGAGGTGCTACAATCACTGATTTGAAAAAAAACGTTAAAGTTCCATTAATAGCAAAAATATTAAATTAAAAGTGTTTTTTAAAAAAAATCTTTTCAAATTCAGGAGGAAGTTTACATGTATCATCTTGCTTATTGATACGATCTGTCCTTTTAAATATCTCAATGGCTTCTCTGATTTTACACTGGTAGAGATTATCACATCTGGATATGATCCTGGTACTAGAAAAATCAATTTTATGACCTGAATCAATAGTATGAAGTGAGAGTGCTGCTGATGATGAGTGTAGTTCAACTGCATTAGCATGTCCATCTCTCGTAACACAGATGTGACGATTACTCATACTTATGTAAAAAGCTTTACAATATTCAAATGAGATTTGCTAAACACTATGAGATTCAAGAGGGATTGAATGTTAGGCTTGGTTATTATATTGCTGATCTTTTGATGAATAGAAAATGTTGTATTTATATTATATTGTTTTAATATACATCCAATACTGTAAAAGGAACTACAGACAGTATTGGACATATATTAAAATGCTATAATATAAATACAGCATCATCAATATAATAACCAAGCCTAAGAATTCAAAACCTTGAATCCTATGCTGTTTATCAAATCTCATGTGAAAATTGGAAAGTTTCTTACATAGGTATGAGTAATCATCACATCAGTGTTAGGAGAGATGAACATGCTAATACAGTTAAACAACACTCATCATCATCAGCACTCTCACTCCATACTATTGATTCAGGTCATAAAATTGATTTTTTTAGTAACAGGATCATATCCAGATGTGATAATCTTTACCAGTGTAAAATCAGAGAAGTAATTTAGATACTTAAAAGACCAGATTGTATTAATAAGCGAGATGATACATAAAACTTCCTCCTATTTGGAAAGATTTTTTTTTAAAAAAAACATTCTTAATTTAACATTTTTGCTATTGTAGGAACTTTAACGTTTTGTTTTTTTTTCAAATCAGTGATTGTAGCGACCCTACAACCATCTTTCTACCTTTTATCACCCAGTAAATGACTTGTGTGATCAAGTCGAAAGTTGGTATATTAATATTTACATTTTTTAACATGGATGAACCTGCAAAATATGTCTTTTATATATAGAGAGAGAAAGAAAGAAGAAATCGTAAAGATGAAGAGGAGACAAAAATATCTAAAAAAAAATAATTGCATAAGAGAATTCATTACGACAATAATATATGAAGAAATTAAATTTAATGTAGTTATTAAATGCATGCTATTTTATTACCTTATCTTTTTTATAATCCGTGATAAACACAAGCATGTTAAATGACATTCCACTTTTCGTTCCACGAGGAACCAAGAGATGATCTGGCCATCCGCAATTACATACTGCTTCAAACTCTTCACTAAAGTTTGTAGTTGAAGGATCTGCTTCAAGATTCATCCATGTTTTTTCAGGAGACAAAGTTACACTTGACTTACTGGATGATCTTGTGATAATACGCAACCCTGGACGTACTATGTAATAATAAATATATATATATATATATGAATTAATGTAATAATAAATATATATATATATATATGAATTAATGCAAAATTTAACACAGTAAAATCTGAATCATATTTTTAAATTATAATGTGCTTCAATATTGGTCAGTTCTTTATAAAGTTTATATCATTTCGATAGTTTAAAATAAGGATAACTGACATATACAAGATCAGTATTTTAAAATCTATATTATTAGTAATAATAAATAAACAACTCTTTCATAATTAATACTACTAGATTTACTTGTTAAAAACATTATTAGTCTGTTTGTTTTTATAAGAATCAGTGGATAAAAATAAAATGAATATATTGTACTCTTCCCACCAAAAAAAAAAAAAAAAAAAACGGTTAGCGATCAAAACTTTCAGAGATATTATTTAATATTTTCATTACAAATTTCGATTTATTATTATCTCCATTATATTGATAATTTACATTTTATAAATTGTTGTGCCCCCCTCCCCGACTGTCATATAACAGACAGAATATAACAAATATAATTTTAATAGATATTTTATACAATGATTTAATTCGCATACTATTATAAAAGTTAAAAAAACAAAAACATTTTTAAGGCATTAGAAAAATAAACTAGATACTGTTTCCAACCAACACTCCAATAGATTATCATGCACCTGTATATTCTTAAGAATAAAAAGAGCCTTCTCAATAGCCTATTATCAAACGAAAGTCTCTCCATCTATCCATTAGTTTTTCAAAAAAAAGTTGAGTGAAGAATAACGCATTAATTAGACGGTCTCATCAATTGCCGATTGATAAATAATAGAACACTTTTTCCATCTACGTTTTATTTTATAGCTAAAAGTAATTACATATTTATCAATTTTGATGGTTAGCTGAATTGGATAAAGACTAGCTACCAAAAAGAAAAAAAAAGTTTAGTTGAAATCGAACTTTTAAAACCCAACTATTAAGGCAAATTCAGTTTTTGGTCATACCAAACTACATTTTTCAAATTTTAACTGTAAATGCATCTAGAGATGGGACTCATGCTGCAAGATTAGCTATAGCTATTATTTATTTATTGGTATCATAAAATTGTTGATTTAATTTCTATATTTGTTTTGTTATATATTATGATGTCTGAATGATGAATGACTGTGATAGGATTGATCTAAGTTGCAATAATACACTAATAAAAACTATATATATATATATATAAAAATATATATATATATATATATATATATATATATATATATATATATATATACAGTGCACAATATTATGTTGATATAATTGAAATAAAAGAATTTAAAATCACAATTTTTAAAAAATGAAAAAATTCTCTCAGTAGTAATGTTTTGTTTCTATATTTATAAAAACTGATTCCATTTTTACCTATAACTTAATTTTTTATAAAAAACAGTCTAAATATTGGTAACTACAAAAAGTTAATTAAATATAGTGCAGTTGTTAGCAGTATCAAATTACAATTAGTTCAAATTGATAATCCCAAGATTGAGCTGCTAAAATAAATTTATAATAATTCTGCCTTAAAAATATAAAATTGAATTGAGGCAAACTTTTTCATTGTTTTATATAAATTCTAACCAGAATGGTGTTCTCTTTTATATTTTATTGTTCTGGAGTAATGTTACTTTAGTAATAGTCACTTGATCAGTGTAGTTTTATCCTAGTTAGTTATGTTTAATGATAGCAAATTTATATTTTTTTCTCTAGATATCAAATCTAATCAGAGAAAAGACAAAGTTCTAAATACACTCATTTTCTGCCCTAAGCAATGAGAGTTTTTCATTTTAAATTTGCTAAGGTGAAATGTAAGTTTCAATTTAATTTGAAAGTTTACATTTCCTTTCAAATGTATTCATATTAATTATATTTTATTAATAAAATTAAAATGTACATATATTTTATACCTACTAATATATTTAGAGATTAAAACAACTTATACAAAAGTTTAAATGTAAATTGTTTTAAAATACTTTTATTTAAGGAAGAATCTATGTTTGTTTCAAAGTTTATTTGGATAAAATTTTAATATCAAGTTTTAATATAGTTATATTTAATAGAATTTGTTCAAATTTTGTACATTTGTTATAAATCACAGGTGATGTCATATGACACTAAAATATTTTAGGTAGGTTCTCTAGTTTCTTAATTCCAGAGAGATTGGTGGATAAAATTTCAAATATTTTGATATCAAATTTCAAATATATTCATATCACTTCAATATTCTTTCAGTAATGATAATGAGAGAATGATATATATATATTTATTAAAAATTTACATAAAAAAGTATCTTAATGATCTTCTAAATTGAAATTTAAAAAATCTTGATTATATATTGTAAACAAATTTTATTTAATACATATAAGTTTATCTTCAACCTTACTGCTAATAACTGAAAACTAGTAGATATAAAAAAACATTTTATAATAAATGCTTTTATATTTACTTTAACATTTTAAATACAAGTATATTTTCTATACCTGGAGATCAGGTGTAATATAGGAGATTTAAACACAGACTTTCAAACTCCCTTCTGTCATCTACTCTATCTTATATAATTGATACACATGACCACACAATATGAGAAAAAACAAATGATCTCCAACATATATATTTCATGCTGAATCAGCACTCATCAGATGGTCCAGATCATTACTTTCCACACACATATATATAATCAGTGTTTGGTGTTAAATTAAGATCGCAAATCTTCACACTTTGATAAATAGGCTTCAATCTACTACACTCTCCAATTCTTCAGCCATCCATACCATTAAAGATATGATGCTGGAACCCCCAGAAATACACAAAATAATTGTTTCTTCAATCACAATTAGGCTTTTCATATTTAATTTGAAATAAAAGTGTGAAGGAGAGGGGGAGCAAAATTAATTAAATCTATCCCAAAAAATAATCAGTTCTATCCCTTTTATAATATGGGTCTGAATTAATTTTTGAACCCCCTACACACACATACACACATTTTAAGTTAAATATAAAAACTCAATCAGTTGCAGAAACATTTTGTATGTTTTTGGTGTTTATTATAAAATATTTTTATATTTATTATTTATTTTTAACACAAAGTAAGCATTTAACAAACTTCAAAATTATTTTGTTTTTAAATACTTTTAATTATTATTAAAAAATAATTTAATTTCGTTATAAATTAAATTCAAATTGAAAGCTACATATATACAAAATTAAAACTAACATTTCAAGCTTCAAATTAATTGCATTAAATATTCTATTAAAAAAAGTTAATTAAACATTGTTATCAACTATATTTTGAGTTAAATTTCATTCTCAATATTAATGTTACCTAGATTGGGTTTCTATATATAAATCTGGGTTGCAGGAAAAAGTGAGAAAAAAGTAAACAATCCTCACATTGTATTTTGATAAAATCAATGTCATTTAGGTGGTCCATACTAAACCTCTTAAACTTAAAACTTCATTTTATTCATACATCTTACACCTCATCTAATTCTAGATCTTTGGTAATATCTTTGGGTCCTGTTTAAAATTTCAACAATCTATCAGTTATCTTCATTTTTAGCTTTATGATCAATTCTGATCAGTTTTAGGTACAATTCTTTTAATAATGTCACTTGCATGTCATTCTCAATTTCAGACTACTAATTCATATAATGATATTAATGATACAAGTTTATATAACAAAAGTGGTTTTGTACAGTGTAATTTTGTGTCTCTAATCCAAGTTTGAGGCAACCTTATTTTATAGACATAATGATTCTCAAAAGGTTTAATATTTATTTGTATGTTTATATATGTATTAGTGTGTTTGTGTTTGCTCTTGTATTGTGTTTGTATAACAAGTAATGATTTACATATATAGAGCAGTGCAATGTAAATTTTAAAAACTGATACAAGTTTATTTTTTCATCATGTTTGTCATTTTTGATTATTTTTGTTCCTCCCAAATTATTATTCCTCTATACTTCATTGAGTGATTTGAATTTTTTGTATTACCCTGCTATTAAATGTCCAAGGCTCAGATCCATAGTAATAATGATAAAACATATATAGTATTTTTTTAAAATCGTTTTTATTTCTATCAAAAGAATTCTGTCCAAGTTTAATTTTATGACAATTTTATCCAATATACTTTCATCTATATTAATAATATGATCATTGAATTTGTAGTTGGAACTTCTGATTTATGATTCATCATCATCATCATCAACCATTATCAATCCACTGCAGGATGAAGTTCTCTCCAAGTTCAATCCATTTTTTCCTATCTTTAGCTTCTTTTCTCCACATCACCCCTGCACACTTTATTATTTCACCCATCCATCTCACATGTGATCTCTTTCCGTATCTTTTACAATCTCTTGAAATCCAGTTTAAAATTTCAATTATCCATCTATTACCATCTCTGCTAACAATATGTCCAGCCCAACTCCACTTCAGTCTTTTAATTCTTTCAATGAGGTCAATAACACATGTTTATTCTCTTACCCATACATTACGTTTTTGATCCCTTCTTTTTACTCCCAACATGAATCTCTACAGACTTCTTTGAGTGGTCTGAAGTCTCTGTATTGCTCTTCTATTAAGTGTCCAAGTCTCAGATCCATAAGTAAAAACTGGAAAAACACATTTTCAAACACATAGGCATATTTACTTTTAGTATCAAGTTATTTCTACCAAAAGCACTCCAATCAAGTTTAATTCTATGATTAATTTCATCCATTATATTTCCATCTGTATTAATAATCTGACCAAAGTATTTGTAACTGTTAACTTCTTCTAACTCACCATAATCAATCTTTATTTTCATATTTTGAGAAAATCTATTAAACATTACTTTAGTCTTTTTAACATTTATCTTTAGTCCTACTTTCCTACTTTCATCTGATAACTCCTGCAACATTTCCTGTAGCTCTAAAGTAGCGTTTCCCAATCTTTTTTGGCTTGCGTACCACTTGGTAGTACATCACGCTAAATTGTACCACTTCATAAAAATGATTGTATTTCATGAAATTTGTTATTGCGAGTGTGTTATTTTATTTGCATTATAAATATTATAGAGTGACCATGTATGTATTCACATCACATAATGAGACAAATTACATTGAAACATGCCTAAACGTCATGCCGGATTATAAGCTCACTGAAATTATAAACTCACTGTATTATATATATATGTGTGTGTGTGTGTTTGTTCAAAGTTTCATATTTATATACTATTTCGTTTACTAATAAATGGTTTTAATAAAAACACAAAATTATAAAAAAACAATTAATATATTTTCTTATAATCAAATATTTTTATAAAATAAATTTAATGAGATCTTTGTGCTTGGGTCAAAGAACATAAATTTTTTAAAATTTGGTTCAAAAGATGCGAAGTATACCCTTAAGTCTACAATTCCGTTCAATCTGTTTCGATACTTATTTTTTAAAAAAATATATGAAGAAAAAGCTCTTTCTACTAATTCCATACTAGTAAGCAGTAATAATAATTTAAGAGCTTTCTCAGAAAGTTGTTCATATTCTTTAATGTTTAACCAAAAATTAATAAGATTGTGTCGTTTAAATTCTACTTGTAAAGTTCTGTCACGTGATAATTCTATTAAATTTTCTTTATCTTTTATTGATAATGATGTAGCTTTTTCTAAATTTTCTTCATAGAATGGGTTTGCAATCCAATTATCATTTGTGTTTTCGGGTTTTGGAAAATATTCCATGAAAGACAATTTTAATCCTGTTAAATGTGCTATTATATTTTCTCTTATATCTTGAGACAGACTAACCTTATTTTCAAACAAAAAAATATGTAGAGTTTCGAATACTTCCGGTTGATTGTTTTCGATACACTGTTTCCAAAAATCTAATTTCTTAATCATACTTTCAATTTTATCATTAACATTAAAGATCGTTATCGACTGTACATATTAACAACTTTACTGTATAATATTATTAATTAAAATATTTTTTATGAATTATAGGAAAAAACGTTCCTATGATATTTTTATGATTTAATTTTTTAATATTTTTTATGTCCGCCATTATTGATTATTTTTCGTGTACCACCAACCAGCAGCTTGCGTACCTCTAAAGCATTATTTGCAAAAACAACTACATCATCTGCAAAATCTTAATGATTTAAATAATCTCCATTTACTTTCACTCCATTAGCTTTCCATTTTAATCCACAAAATACTTCTTGCAGCACTGCTGTAAAAAGTTTTGGAGATATGGAGTCACCCTGTCTTACACCCTTTTCAATGTTGATTTTCCTACTATCATTATTTTGTTGCTGTTGCATTTTTATAAATATTCTTTAAATAAGCATTTATTTTTATAGTGCTCTCCTTTATAAATCTTTAATGTATTATAAATATTCTTTAAAATATGACAATATCCTGGATCTAAACCTTGATGATCTAATGCTTTAATCACTGAAGAAATGTTTATAGAATCAAATGCCTTTTCATAGTCTACAAATCCTAAGTATAATGGCATCTCATATTCATTTGTCCTTTCTATAATTTCTCTCAATACCTGGATATGATCTACTGTACTAAAACCACTTTTAAATCCAGCTTGTTCTCTTGGTTGGTGAAAATCCAGTGTTTTCTGTAGACGAGTTGTAATTATCTTAGTAAAAATTTTGTATAAAACTGATAAAAGACTGATAGGTCTGTAATTTCTAATATCTTCTTTACTACCTTTTTTAAATATTAATAATAATACTGCATTCTTCCAAGCATCTGGTACATCTTTATCATTTAGACATTTGGTATATAACTTTGCTAAAAAAAATTCTATTTCTTCACCTGCTTCTTTTAATATATCAATTATAATCCCATCATTACCTGGAGCCTTCCCTTTCTTCATAAATTTAATTTCATGTCTCACTTCCTCATTTAAAATTCTGGGCAATTCAGAAGATATAATAGGTATAGGAGGCACTTGTTCTTTATTTTTATATAATTCTTGATAGAAGTCTTCTACACATTTCATGATGTCATCTCTCTTTTTAGTAATAATGCCATCTTTTTTTCTTATTGCAGATATAAATTTCCCTACCAATCTCAAAATGTTGTTTTACTAGACTTTTATTTTCTTCTACAGCTTTCCTTGCTAGTTCACAATTATACTTTCTTATATCATTTTCAACTCTTTTCCACACCATTTTACAAAATTCGAGATATTCAATCTTTTTTAATGCATCATTATTCTATATACTCACATTCCTTCTTTTCTTCATAAATTCTCTAGTCTCAGTAGAAAATTTATTGGTCAATTGCTGCGTTTTTCTACCAGCTATCTTTGTTGCAGTTTTTAAAAGTGTATCGCTTATTTTCCTATTAATGTCATTCAAATCTGAATCATGTTCAAAATCTACTAATACTTGAAACTGATTTGTAAGTTCTTATTTAAATTCATTAGAATGTTTCTGAAGATTAGGAATATCAACTGTAAATATTGTTTTTCTTAATAATTTTTGTCTCACTAGTTTTACATTAACATGTATCTCACATCTTACTAATCGATGATCACTTCCTGTGTTAAATTTATTAAGAACATTACAATCTTGAAATATGAGTAAATAAGCAAATATTTTATATAGCGCTGTGCTTGTAATTATATTTCATTCCAATATCAGCCTTTCAAGCTAATTGAGCACCCGCCTTTGAGAGTGTAAAAGAATTTGAGTCGTAGGAATAAGAGGGATTCTTTTTATTCCTGCATAAATGCTATATCTCGGATTGAAGAAGAGAGTATTCATTTATTTAACACTCTCAAAGGCGCGTGCTCAATTAGCTTGAAAAGCTGATATTGGAATGAAAGCTTGAAATATGTATTTTCTGTTAATCAAAATATAATCCAATTCTGCTGTAGCTTCATTTGTATGCTTCCATGTCCATTTCCTTTTAACATTTTTCTCAAAAAAAGAATTCATAATAAAAAGTTTTTTTCTTTATATTATTATTATTATTTATAATATTATATTATTTATGATTACCAACCTTTATTTTTTACTTCTGAAAAAATCCACTGAACATTAATTTTTTTTAGCATTTACTTTTAGTCCTACCATCCTATTTTTATCTGGTAATTCTTGCAACATTTTCGTGAAGCTATTTGAAGTAGTGATTGTGAAAACAATTATATCATCTGAAAAACTTACCTTTACATCATTTATATGTGTTTTTGTTTTCTCCTCTTCTCATTTTGATCCACAATTTTTTTTTTGTAAAATTGTAATAAAATGGTTAGGATATATAGAATCATCCTGTCATATATCAATTAGTGATTGCATATGATCTAGTCACTGCTGTTACATTTTAATGTTTTTCAGAACAAGACAATACATTCAATCTAAATCTTGATGATCCAAAGCTTTAATCATTATGGAAATAATTATAAAATCAAATGCCTTTTTATAATCTACAAATCCAATGCATAATGCCAACTCATATTCATTGGCCCTTCCTATAAACCAATGTGCTAAAACAACTTTAAATCCTGCTTGTTCTTTTGATTTGTTTTGGCTCTAAATTTTAGAGTAGATGAGTTTTAATTATCTTGGTAAAAAAATATTTTTATTACCATTTTTAAATATTAATATCATTACTGCATTTTTTTCCAATCATCTGGTACATCTTTATTATTTAGACACTTTGTATATAGAGTTTCCAATCATTTTTCTACTTCTTAGTATATCACTATTAATTCTATCATTTCTTGGAGTTCTTCTCTATATATTTATTTGTATGTCTTACCTCTTTACTTAAAATATTTGGTAATACAAAAGATGTAATAATTATAAAGTAAACATTATTTAAAGGTTTTTTATTATTGTATATATATAAAACTGCCTAACACTTTACTAGTAATAAATAAAATACAAAACCATAAAATAATATAATACTAGATAAAATCCAAAATGTTACCAAAATCCTTACCCAACCATGGTTTCATCTACTACAAATAGATGAAACCATGGTTG
This sequence comes from Epiperipatus broadwayi, assembly GCA_028023455.1. Classification (NCBI taxonomy): domain Eukaryota; kingdom Metazoa; phylum Onychophora; class Udeonychophora; order Euonychophora; family Peripatidae; genus Epiperipatus; species Epiperipatus broadwayi. The sequence goes on along the minus strand of JAQFVV010012425.1, from coordinate 5,268,300 downwards.
TGTAACGATTTTGGTAAAATTTGGGATTTTATCTAATATTGTGATGTTTTATGGTTTTGCATTATATATATATATTAACTACACAACTGCTTGGTCAGAGTTTTGTTTTATGATTTAAGAAAGAAAAATCTCTGAGGAAAGTATTTGTTATTGTACTGAAATGTCAGCTATTTGGTTCCTGGAAATAATACTACAAATTCATCATTTATCTGTTAGAATATTAGAATATATATATATATATATAGAATTATTCTCCACATTTTATGATATTACCTCTTTTTTTATTTCTAAAACAACTCTTATTTCAATACCAAGGTGTTTTATACTTATAAAAGTTTTATTTTCTATTTCATTTCTTGCTTATTCACAACTGTAATTGGTTCTATAATAACTGTTGTGCATATAATTTTACAATTTTCTAGATATTTAATTCTTCTCAATACATCATTTTAAAAGTTTTTTTATGTTCCCTTTTTTCTTCATTCAATGTCTTGTCTCCTTTGAAAATTTACTAGCGAAATTCTGCATTTTGCATCAGTTATTGCTGCCACAGTTCCTAGTATTTTAACAATTTTTTCATTGTTGAATTATACAAGTCTAAAGTCTAGTCAAAATATGTTAATATTATACAACTATTAGAAAATTTTCATTTAAATCGGTTGAGAAGTTTTTCTAAAGGTTAGGAATATTAATTATTTATATTGTCTTTTTAATAGCTTTTATCTTTCTAGTTTTATACTAATATGCATTTTACTTTCTGTTAATCAATGATCACTTCCGGTATTAAATCTTGAAAAATATTATAATCAAGAAATACATATTTTCTGTTGGCAAAAATATAATTCAATTCTGCAACATCTTTATTCAAATACAAATATAATATTTAGTATTGTAAAAATCGCTGTAAAATGTGGTAATTAAGAGATTTGAGTCTTCGTAAATAATCTTGAAAGATGAGAATGGGTGTGCTAACAATACCAATTCCAGTTCATTGTGAATATGTGTCCCTGGAGCAGGGGACAGAATTTCTGTCTACTGAGGTAAGCAACAGGATCAATATGGGATCCATTGTATACTTTTGCCTTAAGAAATCCAAGCTCATGAGGTTATATATTGCTTATCTACTTTTTTAATTGAAAAAGTTTAGATACTGAGTTGATACCTTGAAGTGAAGTAATTTTTAGTTTCACTTATCAGGAGTTTTAGGGTATTTTAGTCATCAGACAGGATGGGTGTAAATCTCTAATGTTTTCAGGAAGGTCTGGCTATATAATTATGAATTTATAATGGTGATTGATCAGTAGCCAACAATGTTTGTAGTCCAGCTGATGAATATATTTGTCAATTTTGATGGGAAGCCAAGATAGATTGTTCTATGGAGTCAGATAAGGAGTGTATTTTGTTTCTACAGAATCCATGTCCAGCTTCAAAAGGTCAACCACATCTGTTTTTTAATGTGCTGAGTATTTTTGGAGTGTGCAAGAGTTCTTTTTGTTTCATTAGAAGCGAGGAGAGGTGGCTTGGTATAGGCAGTAAACAGAGAAATTGTTTCCATGACATGTGTTGAGATTTTATTATAAACAGTAAGGTCTTTGTCATGTGTATGGAGCAGGATTAACCTTATTTGAGACATTGCTGACTTCAGTTCTTGCATTGCGAAGAGTGTTGGAAATAATATCTGAGTCAGGGGTTGTTTGTGTATGAATTGAGTTAGCATGATTATCATTATCATTATTGGCCTCAGTTGTTTGTACATCAATTGAGTTGACACTGCCTCATGGACTGTCAAATAATAGGTGATGGATCAATATTGAGAGTGAATGAATGTATAGAATAGGCATGGATAAACTCTTGGCTATTGTTGGAGGTAATCATGGAAATAATTGTCATTGACTGTTTTTTGCTGACTTGGGGTTTCAGTGATCAACTGATTTTTCTAAAAAGTGAAGTTTAGCACCTTGCACAGTTAAATGATCCCACTTGGGACAGGAGTAACACTGGGGTTTTAACCCTCTGATATATAGAGATAGGGTCACTTTTTCATGATAGATTTGTGACAGAATTATGTTTAGATCAGTGTCATGCTGCAGTTGTGAATTTAAATCATAGCTATTACTAGAAATGGATATAGGAATTGTTCTTTAATTATATGGAGTGAAAAGCTATAACTTTGCCAAATGGTTGCATCATATGCTGGAAATCTTGATGTATCACAAGTAGGCAATTTTGAGCACCCCTGTGGTATAGTTGTAATAATTTGAATCGACCATAATTAAGGCAATGTTTCCAAATGATTTTATTTGTGCTTAAAAAATGGTCTCTGTGTAGTCTGAAAGAATTTTATTATCAAATACCAAGATTAAAATGGTCAGTGATATGTGAAATGGTGTCCCACAATCCATGCAAGGATATTGTCCAAATAATAATTTCCTAAAACAATTATATAGAGAAATATTGATGTCTGTAGCAGATAGAATTATGGACTGAGTGGAAATTTTTTTAAAAAGTTGCAAATAGTTCTCTTGGGATTGAATTATTGAACTTATCATTGATTATCTTACAGTATCTATATTCCACACTATAGAGGAAGGATTGGGCTACCTGCATATTAAGATCCAGTTCTCTAATATTTCTAGTGGTGATTTTTCTCTATTTTGGAGCTGACTTGGGAATAGTTGAAATATTGTTTCTTTTGTTATTATTATCTATTGGATTATTACTTTTTTACTATTGATTTGTTGAAGGTTATTTTTAGTAACATTGGCATATGTTTGTATTATCTTTGAACTTTGGAAATCAGTGTTAGTGGAATTAGAAGTGTTTGAAATATTGTTACTTTTGTTATTTATAACTATTGGATTATTATTACATTTGTTATTGATCTTGTATTATTTTTACCGACATTAGCGTGTTTGTATTATTTTTGAACTTTGGAACTCAGTGGTCATGAAATTGTCTCAGACACTTGATCATGTGACAGCTTAGTCATCATATTAGTCAGCAAATTATCATTAGACAAACTAATTATTTTGTAATTTTTGAAGGCCAAATTTAAATAAAGTTGATAAGTGAGTTCTCAAACAATTGAAAGCAAATAGTTGTAATAAGAGATAATAATTTTATCTTGTTAAATGAAAGCATTAAATGAATTTTAAGCAAATGAAACTGAAATTTTTTGACTGGATTGTTGATAGATGAACATCATAACCATCATCATCATTATTATTATTATTTTGTTTCAAAGATAAACTTTATTGAGACTCAAAAAGTGTTAATTAAGTTACAAGTGAAAAACATCAAATATTAGATATACATGATATTATATATGCAATAAGAGTTTACAATCTTGCTTGTGATAGAAAAAAGCATGACTTACAGTAATTGAAAAAAATGATCATTACATAGCAAGATACATGTATCAAGTTAGGTTTACATAGAAGTTTTAAGTGGGATCTTGAGAAAAGTACATGGAAGCACATGATAAGATGAGGGAAAACATATACAGGATGTGGAGTTGAATTTTGTGTTATGATTGTATATAAACTGGACCTATTGGATGGAAATGATTATAGTTTTCATGGCTGTCTTATTGTTCACATGTTACATAAGTTGCATGTGAAAAAAACCTGTTTTTAGGTACAATTTGATACATGAGATTACATATGCATTGAGAGTTTATGATTTTGCTTATGATAAAAAAAGGTGATTTACAGTAATTGGAATAATAATTTTGCATAATAAGATACATATTTCAAATTAGGTTTACATAAATTTTACAAAAGCATTATGAGATAAATATATGAAAACACATGGTGATATTTGTTAATACATTTATGTAGGGTGGATAAAATTAATGTTCCATTGATATATGTCTGAATATAAATTGTGCTTATTGGTTGGTGAGCATAGGTGTGAAGGCTAAGTCTTATTGGCCATGTTTTAAGCATTTAAAGTTCATTTGATGTAAATTAGTGGAATGATTTTGTAAACTTCTTTGGATCAGTGGGTTAATGAGATGGGTGTACTGTGTTACTTTCATATGGTGCAGTATTTATTCCAGACTTCACTCTGGTGTGATGTTGGTGCATGGTAGGCACTTGAACTGGTTAAAATTCCAAAGAGTGGGGTGGTATTGATATTATGAGAAGTTTGAATCTGTGGCTGTTATAATGATGAATTTGAAGAGAAAATGTTTTAAATTATTCCCTGCAGCATGGTAATAATAAAGTTTGACAAATTGTCAGCATGTTAGGCATCCACACCATGGGGTGAGGGGGATTAGAATCATGTCTTTTTAAGTCTAGGTTTTAAATATTGTTTGCATTTGTTGTCCTAAAACTTCAAATTGGCTTATTCATTCATGTACTTGAAATGTCTTTGCTATTACTGACATGTAAATTGTTCTTCAGGATGCTAGCATATGTTTTTATGAGCTAAATCTGGCAATATAATAGACTTGGTTTGCCACCACTCATATGGTCATGTGATTGTATGGCAGTCATTTTCATTGGTTTTAATGATTTAAAAATGTCACTTTTTTAAGAAAACATTTTTGTAAATTCAAAATTATCTTAGAAAAGATGTGTGGCATAGGTAATTGTTAATAATTGATTCAATATACATTAAATTTATCTGAAATATTGCAGATTTTGAGTTGGTCTTTTGGGAGTCTAAACCCAGAAATTTTTCCTTGTTGTCTATCAATACTAAGGTTTACTGCTGCTAGTGAAATATTTTTTCTTCCAAATTATTCCAATTTAAAACAAAAGCTCTTGGAATGAAAATAGATTTACTGCAATACTACTACTATCATCATCATCATCATTACTATTATTGTTGTTGTTGCTGCTGCTATCATTGTCATCATTGTTGTAGTTTGTGCTACTGTTAATGTTGTTGTCATTATTGTTGATGTTGATGTCATTGTTGTTATATTATTATTACATTTACTATCCATGACTTGATATTAATGTTTGGTTTATTAATTAATAAAATTATTATAGTTATTAAAAAAACCTTTTTCTAATTAATTCACATTTCTGTATGCTTTTGCATTTTATCTTCAAAGTATAATTATTTAAACATAATTATGTATATGTGATTATAATTCTAAGTTTAAGTTCTTGATACTTAGTTAAAAGTCTGAAATGCTAATATAAGAAAAGATTTAATGTAATATAAAAGGATTAAAATGTATGCCTATAAAAATAGTCTTCTAATTCCTGAAGTAATGTCTTTTAAATAGATCTAATCCTATTTAAGTGCAAATAAAGTTGGCATTGCTAGATGACTTTTAGCTAACAAAAAATAAAAAATAGTTGTATTATAGGTGAATAATGAATACTGAAAATGTAATCATTACCATAAAAGGGATTAATTGTAGGATACTTGCAAATGAAATGACATCTGGTTTAATAATCCTCATTATTTTTTTGGTTGAGTTAATCATGTTAAATTAATATAATAATATATAGAGAGAGATGCAATTCCACAACTCTTTCTTATGCCCTCAGTCAAAAAGATTTATCATTCCTTTTTCTTATACAGGAAACTATGATGAAATTTTAAAACATACTTGAGTAGCAATAATATGGTTTAAATATATGTTATAAAAATTTACTCTCACTTAGAAATAAATAAAACTTTAGGCAAAATAAAATATGTATAAACTTAAGGCTCTAAAAATAGTTTCCTTACGAGTTTGTATTAACCCAAGGACATTTCTGAATTAAAATAGTTATTAAAAAAGTGAAATGAGGAAATTTTAGATTACAAAAAAAAAAAAAAAAATCACAAAAATGAAATGACAGAGTACATTGACCGACTTTGACATATGACAGTCATTTTATATAAAGATGTTACTCGTTTAACTTAAAATTGTCAATCATTATATCTAGAAAATTATACTCATTAATTAATTACATTTTGAAACTTCACTTTTTATAACAAATTATTTTCAAATCCAGATATTGATGCTAAAAAGTAAATATTATCATATCAGTTGTAAAGTTGTTGTTTTTTTTTTTAAAAAAAAGGTAAATAAAATAAAACTTTTTATTTTACATAAACATTTACTTAACAGAGTGCGTGTATTTTTTTTTAAAAAAAATATTTCACTTATTAAACATAAAACCTCACACAATATGAGCACCGATATTCGTCGAAATTTTTTTATTGTCTGTTCAATGACTATAATATCACGTAGGAAAAGTTAAAAAGTTGAGTATTTATAAACTGAAGCCTTGGAATGAAATGTTTTAAGAATCGACAATTTGTAAACAGATGTGTTTCATCTATCTCTAATGAGTTTATTTGCACTGGAACAAAAAATTCACTGTTCAATAATCTGTAATCATCTATACTTTCTCACAGAAATGTAAATCTTCAGCTCCAATAATTATTATAATCTAACAAATAATTCTAGTTTAATATTATTTTGTAAAATTTCTTTTTTATGAGTTAATTTACAGTTTTCATAGTAAGAAAGAAATTTTATTTTAAACGGTCAAATGAAAAACAAGTAAACTTTTTTACACACTGATTTTTGTAAATTTTAATATCTCACATGGATATTAATCTTGGTTTTAACATAGGAAAACGTATCTAAAGCAGAAATCAGGAAACCTTCTCTTTAGCCTGCAGTCTAATGAGCTATAAAGATATCAATGCCTTAAAATTTATAAATTCCCACGCAATTAAACACAATGATAGAGTCACAGATTTGACAATTAAAAATTCCTGGATTCAAATCCAAGCTTTTATGCATGGGTACTTGAAAAGTACACGATTCCTCCTTCTCCATGAACGACAAATAACTTGTTTAATTCCTGTCAAAAAACAGTTATATTTCTGAATCTAATGTATTTTATTTCAATTCTCCTCATAAATCAGTAAAACAATGAATAATAGCAAACTTTATTTGACTTATGGGCTTAAAATATACATACAACATATTAAAACATCAATAAAAATAATTAATTAAAAAAATAAATATCAAACTTAAATAATTAATTAAAAAGTAGAATTATTTAGACAAAGAACGAGAGCAAAATGTCTGACAACATGCTTCGTGATGATAATAATCATTTAGTAATATTTACTGAGGCTATAACCTCGATAATATGCATATAAAATGCGATAGTAGGGACCTCTACAGGTGTTTTAACCACAAGCTTACGCTATGGAAGAAAAGAGGGGAACCCTTCTTTACTTCAACCTACTTTCTATTTAAATAGGTGAAGCTGAAGTGGTTAGATCTGCAAGCGTGAAACTATTCAATACTTATTAAATAGAAAGTAGGTTGAAGTAAAGAAGGGTTCCCCTCTTTTCTTCCATAGCGTAAGCTTGTGGTTAAAACACCTGTAGAGGTCCCTACTATCGCATTTTATACACATATTATCGAGGTTATAGCCTCAGTAAATATTACTTACGTAATCAATGTGAATCAATGTGCGTTTAATAAATTTATAATTAATAATCATTTAGATCAGCGTTTTCCAATCTTTTTTGGCTTGCGTACCACTTGGTAGTACATCACGCTAAATTGTACCACTTCATAAAAATGATTGTATTTTGTGAAATTTGTTATTGCGAGTGTGTTATTTTATTTGCATTATAAATATTATAGAGTAACCATGTATGTATTCACATCACATAATGAGACAAATTACATTGAAACATGCCTAAATGTCATGCCGGATTATAAGCTCACTGAAATTATAAACTCACTGTAATATATATATATGCATGTGTTTGTTCAAAGTTTCATATTTATATACTATTTCGTTTACTAATAAATGGTTTTAATAAAAACACAAAATTATAAAAAAACAATTAATATATTTTCCTATAATCAAATATTTTTATAAAATAAATTTAATGAGATCTTTGTGCTTGGGTCGAAGAACATAAATTTTTTAAAATTTGGTTCAAAAGATGCGAAGTATACCCTTAAGTCTACAGTTGTGTTCAATCTGTTTCGATAGTTATTTTTTAAAAAAATATATGAAGAAAAAGCTCTTTCTACTAATTCTATACTAGTAAGCAGTAATAATAATTTAAGAGCTTTCTCAGAAAGTTGTTCATATTCTTTAATGTTTAACCAAAAATTAATTAGATTGTGTCATTTAAATTCTACTTGTAAAGTTCTGTCACATGATAATTCTATTAAATTTTCTTTATCTTTTATTGATAATGATGTAGCTTTTTCTAAATTTTCTTCATAGAAGGGGTTTGCAATCCAATTATCATTTGTGTTTTCGGGTTTTGGAAAATATTCCATGAAAGTCAATTTTAATCCTGTTAAATGTGCTATTACATTTTCTCTTATATCTTGAGACAGACTAACCTTATTTTCAAACAAAAAAATATGTTTCGAATACTTCCGGTTGATTGTTTTCGATACACTGTTTCCAAAAATCTAATTTCTTAATGATACTTTCAATTTTATCATTAACATTAAAGATCGTTATCGACTGTACATATTAACAACTTTACTGTATAATATTATTAATTAAAATAATTTTTATGAATTATAGGAAAAAACGTTTCTATGATATTTTTATGATTTAATTTTTTAATATTTTTTATGTCCGCCATTATTGATTATTTTTCGTGTACCACTAACCAGCAACTCGCGTATCACAGGTTGGGAAACACTGATTTAGATAATTGTACATATAAAAATTATGAATTCAATTTCGTGAATTTTCATTTTTTATTTGATTTTTTTTTTTTAATTATGGGTTACTGAAAATGTAGATTTTGCTTCAGTGAATATGAAAAATCTACTATAAATAATGTTCATATTTTTAATTAAAGGCTTCCATACTAACTCTTATAAGATCCTTTTTAAGTGTAGAAAATGTAAAAATGACTAATTTTATTGAAAAATGCTTTGTTTGAAATTAATAATCATTTGACTTCAAAATTTTTAATTTAAAACATCACAAGATGTAAGTGCATGTAAATAACCTAAATCTTATATATTACATTAAATTATATTAAGAGTGTAATAAACAAACACAAAGAATGCAGAATAATTAGTCAGTGTACTACAAATATAGTTATGACATGATGTCTGGGTGATAGAATTATTTGTCAGATAAACGTTTATTTATTTTTTATATGTAGAAACCTTTAGATGTTGAATCTACTATAACCATCTTAATGGGTTAAATTAATAAATCTTAATTTGATAAATTAAATAAATTTGTTGATATCAACTTATCACTATAATTATTAGATTATTATTAATTTTTGAGCAGTAGATTGTATAATAAATCAATAGCAGAGAAATTTAAGCGCTTTATTTCACATTTGTAGAGATGATTTTCTTATTTTTTATGCCGGACGTCAAATGACACAATGCAAAATAATAATCAATTTTATTTTTTCAGAGAATTTTTTTTAATATAGAAAATACTTCAATTGAAATCGAACCTGGATTTTCAGCCAGCAATCTCCGAATAGTTTGTATTCTTTCTGCATACTATTAATATTCTATACTTACAATAAAATCAAAGGATATCTTCATCAAATTTTATTTGGAAAAAAATCGAAATATTTTTAGTTGCAATCTCATTAAGTTTTTTTTAAAAAAAAAACTACAGTGGAATTTGAGTTGATTTGCTATGATAAAATTTTCAAAAATTCAGAAATATATATTAATATGTATATATAAATAATTATTTTTACTTTTTCATAACAATTTTTGATTATCATTTTTATTTTTATTGTAATGGTTATTTATTAAGTTGAGTCTCTTTTCTTTATCAAAATTAGTTTATGTTGTAAAAATTGTTTACAAAATAATAGCATGCTAGAAGCGACTCACAAATGTGTATAGATGTTAAACAAGATAAAAACAAATAAATAATATATTAGAAATGAGTTTGTGCTGACTATACAAATCGATCCATAAAACAAAAATATGTCTGTATATAGATTGTACTGATCTGTTAGTTTGTATATTTGTTATGCTATCTTTGATATTTTTCTGCAGTAAACTTTTATTTTGGAAAGATTATGGGTCTCTGATGTATTCTAACCAAGTCATATTTTTCTAATAATCAATCAAGTTTATATATGCTGAAAACATTTTTGAAATAATCTTTGTAACATAAAAGGGATCTAATTCTCCCATGAAAATTATAATCAAATTCGCCATAAAATATTTTAAGATGTTCATTATCTTCATTGTTTTACATGTTTAAATTCATGAAAATGTGATTTTATAATAGTACCAGACTGAGTATGGGCTATGTAAATCCCAGTGTGTTTTTTTTTAATTGATTGAGTTAACACATTTTTTTTAGATTCAATGTAAATTAAATATAAGATTTTAATATACATTAAACATGAGAAATGTAGCCAGCCAAAAAGCCATCACTTCAACTTCAATTATATGCTAATAAAAATTAAATGTAAATATGGTACTAAAGCATCTTTGTTCTCCCTTATTATATATCTCATTTTCTTTGCAATTTAAATACTATACTTCTGTAGTTCAAAGCCCTTGTACTAATTCTTTTTCCAAGAGTTTTTTTTATTAATTCTTCACATAAACATAATAATATGCTAACCAAATTTAAATATACATACATTACTATAACATCTATTTTTCCCCTTCACTAAATATCACATCTTAAACATGAATTTATATAATGCAATCACATTTTTCTAATGAGTTCAATACTATACCTCTGTAATTAAAAGCATGTGTTTTTAAGACCATTTTTAATGGTGTAGACCATTGTTTCAGCGGAATTATTTGCTTTATCAAAAAAAATTAAAGATTTAATGTAAATTAAATAAAACATTTTAATATTATATAAATAAATTTTGAAATTTTAATAAATCTAAATTAAAATTTACATTTTTAAATATATCTGTTATATTTGCTAGCTTTGCAACTTCAAATATATATTTACTGGAGTGCCCTTTTTTCTTTTTGATAGTCTGTCAATCATAAGTCTTTTAGCTTTAATAATAGTTCTACAGTTTATTAATGTCAAAACCCAATGGCCTGTGGTATTTATTAATTGGCTGCTCTAACAAAAAAGTTTTAAGATTTAGTGAAATTAAACAAAACAATAAAATATATAAATAAATTTCTGAATTTTAATAAAGCTAAATTAAAGTTTACATTTTTAAATATATCTGTTATATTTGATTGCTTTATGACTTCAAATATATATTTACTGGAGAAGTCTCTGAATTAATAGTTATCATTTTTTAATTGGTAAGTATGACATTCATCTGAACAATATTAAGGGACTGACAGACTGTGAATGCACAGAGTGCCTTAACATCAAATTGTGAGTCAATGTCTGTGGCTGCTTTTGCAACTGAATGGGAAATTTTACCATGAAATATATATTATATCTCTATAGTTAAGAGGACATATTCTGATCTTTCCCCAGCATTTTTATTCAATGGCAGAATTATTTTCTTTGCATAAATGTAATAGTTGTGACATCATTGGACAAACATTCATTTAACAATCAGATAGCAGAGAAAATATGGATGTTGTATGTAAGATATTCTATAGCATCACATGTAGCAAACAGAAAACCAATGGTCTTATGATTTTATCGAATTTTTAGATTTTCTTCCTAAATTGAAATTTTTCTTATCTCTCATAAAAAATTTTTAATAAAATAATATAGCTCTATGTTTATCTGTCTAATTTAATTGCAATAGTTATACCACTCTGATGAAATACTCTACTTTTTAACATGTTAACAGCAATACAACTTTTAAATATATTTCTTTACTTTAAATGATATCAAAATATTTAAATAGACTCACTTTTTTATGTTGATAACAATGCAAACTAAAAGTTTTTGATTTTTTTTTCTGAGATTCATAGAGAATTTGAATTATTTGAATATTAATTGCTAAACAAAGTTTTTTATATGTTTAACTCAAAATATGTTCTGCTTTCAGTAGATCATATTTTGGCATAATAAAAACAGTGTTATTATCAAGATATTGTAAATTCAAAATCCAAAAAAAATGAAGTTTTTCTTTTTCCTTTTAATTATTGATTCAAATTAAAATTTCATCAGTCCTCTATATACCTGCTTCATGAAGTCTTTACAAACAGCTTCATAGACTGCTGTTATAAAAATAAAAATATTGTTGTAATATCCATGTTTTAATACTAAATCTAGTGATATTATCCAAATACTTTAAAGTATCTTATTTATGTTATTTTTTTTTGTCTCCTAGCATTAGTCATAAACTTTGATCTTCTGCACACAAATTTAGGGTAAACCCAACTGAGTCAGAATTAATAGGGGGAATGCATTTACTAAAAAGTTTAACACATTCTAGTATATAAATAATGTATTAATAATATAACTTTATATATAAAACATTTTAAAATAGATGGTAAAAGATTGAAACAAATATTTGATAAATTAATTATTTTATACATTAAATAAAGCATCACATGATTTTCTCAGTTTAATTTTTAATACCTATATTAGAAATAGTAGTTCATTTTATTTATTCTGTGGCAGAATCATCTAATACAAGATTGAATAGTTCATGAGTACTATATAATAGTGCCATATTTAAATATCCAGTTGCATAACTATAACAAATCAATATGAATTACCTTAATAACTGTAAAAAAAATATATACTTGAAAAACCAGTGAGAATTTTTTTTTTTCATATGACATAGCATCGGCCAGGAGGCGAACCCACAACAACCGTCTACAACCAATTGCTTGCTTGCAAGACAGCTGCACTGACCTCTTGGACAAAACCAGTGAGAATTTAATTTTTAAGCACTTTAACGTAAGATCCCAAAATAGATAATAACAATTACTAACATTGCTGAAATCAATTCCATTTACATAATAAGTAATTTTGGACACTTTATTTTACTCATATAATGCTAACATAATTTTAGAATTTATGTCATCAACATTATTGTTGCATACAAGTTATTTTAAATTAAAGTTCAAAAATTAAAAAGTCTTAATAATTAATTAAATAATAAGAGAACAATATTGTTGGTTATGGGTTATTGATTAGTATTTTTATATTACACATTGTTTAAATTTATTTAGAATGGCATTAATTATCTGAGATTCTAGATGTTTTAATACGGAGATTTAGTAGCAAAAGTAAAATGCTTATAAATTAATTAATGCTCATGTAAGTAGGTTGAAATAAATTGTTTGGACAATATTTAAACTGTTATGCTTAGTCTGTCAATCAGATATCTTGACTAACTAATAATTATTATTTTGTTTATTGATTGAAATATTAAGACTTACTATCGTTTAGTTTATTGAAATATAAATATTAGAAGAGTGAGAACAAATATCATTAACAGATTTATAGAAGTTTTCTGAACACAATAATGATAGACAATCTACAAACTCTTCTAATGACTAAAATATGGTGGGAAAGTGAATATCTCCAAAATAGTTACATTTTATTATTTAGCAAATGGATTTTTTTAGACAGTTTTATTATGAGTAAATTATTGTAAAAGAATCTATAAAGAGTTTAATAAAAATGTATTTATTACTATTTTTAAGCCTCTGCCACCATTTATACACATTACGTAGGATAGTCACTAATTAAATTCTATATCTAAAGCATATAATTAAAATAATTATGAATTGCCTTGAATTTGTTTATGAATATACTGAGATTAACATATGGTATGATGAGAAAAACTGCATTAAATAATAAATTAGTAAAAAAAAAAAAAGTTATGATGACACTGGTTGGAAAAAAAATGTAAATCAAGATTAAAATGATTTTATAACATAGTGATAAAAATAAAGAGTGTGAGTAAAGTTTAAGCTGTTATTAATTACACAATCACATGGTTAGAGAATGGATAGATGCAAGAAAAAAGTAAGATTTGTATCTCTGTTGACATGAAAAATCTAAAATTGTGTCAAAAAATTGCTGTATTAATGATATATATTTACATCAGTAATTCTAAAAAAAATAAAAATAAAAATTCTAGAAAATAAAAATTATGTTGCAAAATAATAAAATATGTCATTTTAAAATATAAAAAAACTAAATAAATAAAGCATAAATAATAGAGGTAACATATTTTATATGCTTTTATTGACTGTGCACTAATAAAAAAAAATAATTGTTTTTTAATTATAATTGGAGTTTTTGGGCTTAACTTGAAATAAAAGCATGGGGGGAATTAATTAAGTCAATCCCTTTGCTATAAAAATTAGGGATTGTCCTAATTAATTTCTGGACCCTCTCCCCTGCAAGCTTTTATTTCAAGTTAAATCTCAAAACTCAAGTTGTGGTTGGGAAAAAAATATTTTATTTGTTTTTAGTACACAGTCAATAAAAACACTCAATATAATTTTTTTTTTATATAATTTTTAAGTTTTTACTATTGGCACAGTAAATGAAAATGTATAACTACATTGTAATTTAAATCGACTGGACACTTATAGTTGATTGATATATATATATATATTAGATATTTCTGTTATATATATATATATAGTATTTGTACATAATTAATATATATATATATATATATATATATATATGTATATATATATATATATATATATATATATATATATATATATATATATTGTGCCCTTTTATACTGGTACACAAAAATTAAAAGTAAATTTTAGGTGAATAATTTTAAATTTTATAAAGAGTCATATTTGGTTGTAAAATTACAGAAGTTAAGGATTACCCTGATCATTTTGGGGTTTGAATCTAAAGTAATTTAAATTGTATTATTATAAATTCTTTAAGTCATAGTTAAATTATATTTTAAAGGCATATAATTAGGTAAAAATAATAAAATATTACTTAATCTTATTTATTAATAGTTACTATATTTTTAATAACATTTAAATTGTAGTATAGTTTAAATATAATATTTATAAATAAGAATATGTGCTGTAGATATAGTTATCTTGTTTGTGCCCGTATTATTTGATAAAGAAGTAATTTCTGGTAAAATAGTGCTTTATTTTTTTTAAAACCACTGATATAATATTTATTATCATCATTTAAATAATATAAGATTTATAAAATCAGTTTGGGATTTATTTTGTAAAAGAAAATTTAATTTGTTTAAATTAGTTTTAAGTTAAGTGTCTTTTAATTAAGTTTATTAATGATATTTACTTTATTTTATTATTAAATATCTTCTGTAATAATATTAGTTTACAAATTATCTAAATTGTTTTTGTAATTAATTAAATATTCATTATTAAGTGATTTTGGGAATCAACCAATGAGCTATCATAGTATACATTGTTTTGAAAAATAAGCAGACAATGTTTTGATTATTAATTTAAAAAATCATGGAAGAAAAAGAAACATATCATCTTTTTCGTAAAATTTAGTTATAAAATTGTTAAAATATTATTTTTTAGTTTAAAAGTAAGGATAATTAATATTTGATTAATTGCCTCAAATGATTTGTAATGTTTCTTGAAAGTAATGGAGTAAAAGGACCCTAAATCTCTGCTAGTGGCAACAAAATATTCAGTCCTCTGAAAAATACAGTTGGAATCATTATATTATCTAGAACACTAGAATAATGGAGGGGAAAAGTTGTAAATCTATCCAAGCACATAAATACAAAAAGAAGTTGATTCAAGAATAGTAAATATTTTATTAATATATAATAAATTGATAACAGAACAAGCTTATTTAATTGGCATTTTTTTTGCTAATATAAACTATAATTATCATGTTTTAATGTATTAATAAATAAAAGGATGAATATTCATGTTAGATTGAATAAAGGAAGCTTAAGAATAACAAAACCTAACTTGTAAATAATTTAAATGAAAGTATGTACTTAAGAAAGTCTGAAGTAAATGCTATTGAAACGAAAGAAGAATTTGATTTAATTAATAATTTAGATCAACTCAAATATATTGGAATATTCTTTATTGTATCATAATGATGATCATAGGATTGATATTATGAATGAAATTAATATAATAAATATGCAGAATGGACTAAAAGGAAGGAATAACTCTACTATTTCATTTAATTCTTAATAAAAGATCTTAAATGAATAATATAATAGAAAGTTTAAATTGGATGTTAATGAAATCTCATGGAAGATAATATAAGAGAAGGAAAAACAAAGGAAGTACTGGTAATAAATAATATAGTATATCAGTATCAATTTCAGTTGAAATGATTTAATGAAAATGTGGAATAAATACACTGTAGTTTAAGAGATATAAAAGTTATATCCAAGATCATGCCAATCTGCATAACAGACTGTACATTTGTATAAAATATTAGCTGATAAAATGATAATTCTTGAAAGAGATACCCCATGAGAGGAAGTGGATTATAAAATGTAATTAACAAATTTATAAAAAAAAATGAATGTCATAATGAAGAATTAATACTCCAGTAAAATATACTTTAGTCAAATAAAGAAATTTATTTGTGGTTTAAAAAAGAACGTGAAAAAGAAATAATAATTTTCTGTATTAAAAGTTATGTAATTAATTATTGTACAACAAAAAATTGTGTGTTGTGTGTCAATGAAGGGGGATGCAAACTGTAGATTATTTACTATGGAAGGCGTTAAAAACTAAAACGTTGTAAAAATTGTTTTCTGTTTTTAAAAGAAAAAAGGGAATATTTTAAAACTCACAATATAATTTTAATATTTATATTTATATAGATATTATAAAGGTATTTAGATATTTAAAAGTTTAAATATTAATAACATTAGAGAAAAAATTTATTGTAAAAAATCCTGAAATGCATACACTCTCATAAGCGTAGTATTTAATAGATTGTTATACAGTTAGAAGTTGGAATGCAAAAAAAAGTTTGAATAGTATTACTTCTGATAGGTGCAGATTGTTGAATTCCAATGTAAAATGATAATTGCACAATCATTTGATATTTCTGGACTTATAGATGTAAATATTAACAGCTTTAACAGAAATTTTTATATATTTTTCTAGATAATTTTCTGTTATGATATAACCAGGCAAATAATTAAGAACTGGCATAGCAAACTGAAATTATGCCACCATTAAAAACTTTTGAAATTGCATCAGATAAATATTATTTTTAGATGGAATGTTTTCAATTTGGAATAATAGTTTTTAATTAATAGTTTGGCTAATTAGATCATAATTAAAATTTATCTAGAAAAATATAAAGAATAGTTAAAACTTTCAAGAAAATAGAATTTCGCTCTTTAATATTAATCTACTAATTATATAAAATTTCAATGCTTATTAAACAATAAAATTGTTAATATGGATTATCAAGATTCTCATATTGATTGAAGAATGAAATTTTTATGCAAAGTGGATACAAGTAGGTCTAGTCATAGTTCACTAAAAAGAATAATCCTGACTGCTTTTCTAATGCTAATTCTATAATTACAGCTTAATTAATATGAAATATTTTCTTCTTGTTAGAATATAGAGATTTAAAGTAAGAAGCAACTGACAAGTAGGCTTGAAAGTGATTGGTAGATTCAAATTACTATGAAAATACAATTAAGTGTTATTCATGATCAATTTAAATCTTTTTAAAGCATTGAAATTAATATATAAACCTAAAAATGATATTATAATCCTAATAAATCCACATACATAGTATTTTCATATTTCATAATTATAATATTTCAAACAAAAAGAGGAAATATTTTGATAAATTTGTGAATAATAATGTAAGAATTGAAATGATAGCTTTAAATGATTAATATTCATTTTAACTATTTATTTATATCGGGACAAAAATATCCAGTTTAATAAAATTAAAACAGTTTTTGATAATCTTAAAAATAGAATGTCTTCAGGTCATGATGCGATACCTGGAATTTTTTTTTCTCATGTGTCATAGCATCAGCCGGGAAGCGAACCCGCTAACCCGGGACAACTACTTGTAAAGCACCTGTCGCTGACCTCTCGACCACCAATGCTTGACGAAATTTTTAAAACTTGAAAGTCATACCTTAGCAACAAAATTAGTAAAATTTTGTAAAATATATACATTCAGTTACCTTCAAAAAAATCCAAATACTTTAAAACCAAGAAGACTAAGTAATACTAAAATATTTAATAAAATATAAAAAATACAACAAAATACTTTGGCAGTTAATAAAACGTGTAAGTGAATATATTATTTGCTAAAGATTTAAATATGACGGATTTTTTTTAAAAAGTTCAAAAAATAAGATTATAATTGTAGAAGTGATTAGAGTGGTAAAGAAAATTATTTGTTGAGGTAAATTGGATTGAACAAAAATTTGTAAGAAAAAAATTTTGGCTGATCTGTTGAAAACATCTGTGGAAGATAAAGAAAATTAAAAAGAAAAAGTAATAATAATTTTAACGTTTAACTATTAGTGGGTTTTTTTTGACAAAACACAGAACGATCTTGAAGAAAGTATTTTCATATGATCTGTAAGACCTTCAATTTTAACTGAAATCTGACGATATGGATTCATCGATGATAGAAACATTTTCTTAATAAATATATGCATAACATTAAAATTTTATGTTTTAATTTATATCAAAATTATCTTATGAAAAACATTTTGAAATGTAAATATGCTATTATCATGTCAGAATCAGTATTTATAAACAATATACAAATTATCACTATAATGAAATATTCCATTGCCTTCAGTCAAGTTTAGATTTAATTATCAGTTAATTTGTCCTATATATATATAATATTGCAATTTAGACCATTCGATTTCAAGACGTTTATTATACCTTTAGTTCTTATAGTTTTAACTGCTACACTCTTAATTAAAACTAGAAACTAAAGTGTTGAATTCAAAAACCATAAAGAATATATTTTTTAAGATTTGAATTCATATTTTAAAAAAAAAAATGAAACAAAATCCCCACAATATAAATTATATTATACTTACTTCTCACTTTAAAAACATCCATTTCAAAGAATTGATTGTATAGTTCTTTATCATTAGCTTCTTCACCCTCATCATTATTTTTGGGAGCCAAATAAATTCGTACAGTCGCTTCCAAAGCACGTTTCGTTGGATTTTTTACTTTTATGACATAGGTAAAACGATCGTGATTTAAGATATCAATTTCAACCTAAAAAAAAATATTGTAAATAACAAAATAAAAAATTAGTAATTATAATTTTTGTTAATATTTTTATATAATAGTAATTTTAGATGGCAATTTTAATATTAACTTATTAATTATATAACAAAGAAAACAAATCAAAATGCAGCATATTCTTGAACTATATACACAAAGACATGCGCAAATCAGTACTGTATTAGCATATCTATAGTTTGTCAAATTTTATCACATTTCTTGCTTTCAATTCTTTTGGTCAATTTAAATTAATAAGAATACAATGAATTCCTATAGATTGCTTTTTTAACTTAAAAACGTAAATGTTTATTAATACTGCATATAGACGGAATTAAACATTTTACTTCAATTTCAAATTTTTTTATAGATATTATTAATAATATTTAATTATTAAATTCACCTCAGAGCAAAAGCCTTTATAACAGCCTTTTTATATATGTCAAATGCATTGACCGGGAAGCGAACCCAGGCCAGCTGTTTGGAAGGCAGCTATGCTAACCACTAGCCACCAACGCTTGACTATAACAGCCTTTTAGCAAAGAAAATTGAAAGATAACGCATTTTATTAAGCTTTCCAATACTTCTCTCCGATGATAAAAGATTTATAATTTTTACATCATTGCTTTATGCTTTAGCTAAGGTAGATGGTTTTGAACTGGTTATTTAAAAAATAACTTCAGGTCTCTAGAATCTCATAACTATTATTACTTACTCTAATTTGAATCTCGGTCAATATCATAAAAAATAGAAATTCAACCATTATACCATAATGTTACTTAACACACACACACACACACACACACACATATATATATATATAAACTGTTACAGTATTAAATACTGTATTAATTATATTTGAAGCAAAGATGTATTAAAACTTTTGTATCTAAATAACATACAAAATCTTGCAGCAAAAATATCTAGTTGTTATAATGACAAACTTATATGTTATTAAATAGTATCCATTTAAAATGATTTTATTTCATATATGATTGCATATATAATATTAAGGTAAATATGCTCGTGTATTAATTATTTATGATGTAAACAAAGAAATGAGTGGGTTATTTCCAGATAACTATATAACAACTGACAGTCTTTATGCTAAATTATATTTTCTTGTAGTCCACAGTACATTTTTTTGGCTTTAGTGTTTTTAGCATATATATAACAATCAAATATTTCAGATTTATAATATACTCTGTCAAGTCTGTAAAACATCATAATTATCATATAGTGTAAAAAATTTCAAAGTAATATTTTTTACTTTATATGTACTTCACAAAAACCTTCATTGGTCAGATGAACAGATATACACAGAAATATTACTCAGACTTTTCTATTTATATGCCTTGATTACAACTAATTTTATTTTGGAAATTGACATTTTAGAAAGTCTTACATGTATAAAACATTTAATCTATCAATCCTTAAATATTCATGCCTCATAATAATTGAAGATAATTATAATATATATCAGAGGACAAAAAATATGTCTCTATAATTGATATATAATAAATTGTCAAATATTACCAGGCTATTTATCAATTAATTATATTTACACTTCATGTAGTGCAGCATTTTTGATTAGATTGGCTATTTAAATGTGTATATTAATTTCTCCACTTATTATAAAATATAAATATTGGAGAAATTTATGGGTTATACATATATATATTGAGCCGGATTGATTTCCGATTCAATGGTTTTATTACTAAAATTAAAAAGGGAAAATAACTTCATTTTCATTAAATGTCTAATGCTCAATTTTTTTTATTATTATTTAAAACACATACGCATTTATATTTTAAAATAGATTATTTAATGTTTATAAAATTGATTGTAAAATAGTTTACTTTCACCGTCTGTTTTAATCAATTTGATTAAAAACAGGCAAGCTTGCTAATTATATATTCCCATTGCTTTTATTGTAATTATTTTTAAAGTTAATTCTAAAAAGCGGAGATTTAGTTTTGTATTTGTCGTTTTTGTTTCAATTATCTCTGGTTGGAAGTCTTAAATTAGATTGAGTGGGAAATTAATATTTGCCCTGCCTAGAATATAGAATGGACCCTAATGAAAGTTTTGCCCAGGAAATATAGCGAGGCAAAGATAGCCCGCCAATTTTTGGAGAGAGAAGAGATTCATTATTAGATACACACTTGGATTATAGCCTGCAAAGAGATACCATTGTGAGTAGCTGTTCGGACATTTACTTCCTACTAAAAACTTAAATAATTATTGACAAACTTCGTTGCTGTGCAAGATGTCAAAATCCACCGCTGATAGTTTTGCCATCATTAGAATGTCTGGCTAATTTAAACAAAGGACGGACCCATGCCTACCGGCTCTTCTTCAGTCATGCCATGAACCTCTAAAATAAACACTGCCTCTACCTTGCCGCTGTCAAAGGACCTGAAAGATGAACTATTATCAAAAGTGTGCACTCATCACCAAATCACTAGGACTCTGCCTTACTGTAAGCTAAACTTTTTCCTATTCTAGCCAGGGTAAATAAATTGCATTTAATTAAATCTCCGTTTAATCTAATGATAAATATGTTTTAAAATGGTATTAATTGTTTTTTTAATTATTTATTATCTGTATGTATTCTTTTCTAGTATTTAAAGTGTGTCTTGGAATCTTAGTTTTAAGATTCCAAGTTTGTTTGCAATTTTCGTTTATCAGAGGGTGCATTAGGAGATTGTATTTTATATGTTTAATATATACCTGATTATTTTGTTAACTATTACAAAACGCATTGGCAGTTTTCGTAGTCTTTATTTATTCACCTGCCCTTAGTTGTAAAATAAGGAATCTTTAAGCATGTTTCGTTTGCGCTTTTTGTGCAAACAACAAAATCTTTTTGCTGGCTATTTGTTAAGTTATTTCTTCGGGTTGTCTGAAAGTAGTCATTTTTTTCTGGATTACATAAGATTGTAATCAAATATCTTTTGCTGTCTTGTAAGTGAGATCAACCAAGTTTACTTTGAATGCAGTATTACACGCAGCAGTCCTGCGGCGTTTTAACGACCATAATTAGAATATTACTGCTCGGACATTCGCGCTGGTTACGGACAGTAACTGTTTTATTATCCCTGATTCAGGAAGCTAAAGTTGTTGTTTGTTTTGTAATTTTACAACTGGCCAGCAGGAAGATATTTTTCTAACCATTTCTTTTATTTTAAATGAGATAATTTTGCTGCCAAAATGTTTTATGCCTTCATGTTTGTCGTACTCTTGTGCACTCTCTGGTAAATATGCGTATGTTAACATAAGTCACTTTTATATTCGTGGCTAGATGTCTTCACTCGGTAATCCTGACGTTTAGCGCCCCGAACAATTCTCCCTCTATTTTTAAAAAAATGAACTATTTTTTCACTATGTAACTATATCCAAGTGTAAATGCTAATAAAAAAAGATTAAAAAAAATACTTACATTTACATGCGTATTTTTCACGTATAGCGGTCTTTGCTGTATATAGAACTGTAAATAAATGACGTATATTAACTGTAAATGTTTTTCCGTAAAGAAGAATAAATAACAAGAAAACAAACTTACATTTTTAGGAGTAATTGGAAGCCACACAAGCGAGGAAATGCACGAAAAGCCACACAAGCGAGGAAATGCACGAAAAGGTCGTCGCGTGCGTGCAGATTTCTGAAAGAAAATTCCTGCAGGTAGGATGAGAACAAAGGTGTGCTCATCACAAATTGGTATTTTAGCTTATGCTATGCAACAGAGTGGACATAGGCATAATTCCACGCGGTCAAGCAAAAGTAGTTCAGAATTTGTCTCGTGTCACAAAACTGACGATCAGCGTGACCAAATCTGCGTGAGTCTAAATATCAGCCTAAAAAAGTAATTATTTTTTTGGTTATTTCTTATTCTTTATGTAATTGCAGAGTATATGTAACTATAAATGTCTTTTTTACATGAAGATGAATAAATAAAATGGATGTAACAAAACTTAATTTTTTAGGCTCTATTTAGTCTCACGCAAAGTTGCTATAAAAATTATGAACTACTGTACTTTGGTCATTTGTGACACGTGACAAATTCTGAACTACTTTTGCTTGACCGCGTGGAATTATGCCTATGTCCACTCTGTCGCATAGCATAAGCTAAAATGGACCAATTTGGGATGAGCCATTCTCATCCTACCTGAGAATTTCTTTAGAAATCTGCGCACAGATTTTGGATGCTTTGTGGCTTTGTGCATTTGTTGTGGCTTCCAATTACTCCTAAAAATGAGTTTGTTTTCTTGTTATTTATTCTTCTTTACGGAAAAACATTTACAGTTAATATACGTCATTTATTTACAGTTCTATATACAGCAAAGACCGCTATACGTGAAAAATACGCATGTAAATGTAAGTATTTTTTTTAATCTTTTTTTATTAGCATTTACACTTGGATATAGTTACATAGTGAAAAAATAGTTCATTTTTTTAAAAATAGAGGGAGAATTGTTCGGGGCGCTAAACGTCAGGATTCTATTGCACAACTTTTAATAAAATTAATAAATTGTTTAAATTTATTTGGCTGATGTTTGTCTTTGTGCTTTGATTTCTCAGCTGTCTAAATAGTATTTAAGATATCTTGTTCCTCCCTGAGTGTAGTTTGGTGCCTTTTGATTCGCATATCCTGTCCACCCTAAAATAAATGTCTAGTTCCTATTTTCAGACTAGTGGCGCCCCCAGGGTCAGTATATGCGAATCTCAAAGATCTTTCTCCCATGTGAGATTTTGTTTAGACGGTTGAGAAAGATTTCAGATGTAAGTGGCAAGATCTAGTCGGTAGAGGTTCGATTTTTCTTAATTATTGCATGTATTGTTGGAGCAGTTTGGTAGAATGGGGTTTCATCTTTTTCATATGACATAAATAAATAAACAATAAATAGCGTATTTTCTAAAAAAGTCTGTCGGAGATAATTTTTTTTGAAGAGTTAAATATATATAGTTCATCTTTTTCATATGACATAAATAATAAATAGTTTTTTTTTTTTTGTTGATGTTTAAAAAAAAAAAATCGTTCGGAGTAAATTTTCGAATTTAAAAATAGTAAAAATAGTTTGTTGTCTTCTTGCATATAAATAAATAGCGTTTTATTTGCTTTGAGATTTTTGTTTAAAAAAAAAAAAGTTAGTATAGCGAGTTAGCCTGGTGTAAAAATGGAAGGTAAAGAAGAAAGTGACAGGGCGGCAGGTTTGGAAGAGCCCTGTTTCATTTAAATACCCCCAGATAGTAGAAGAAGAAAGCGAGACACAGATGATGATAAAGTTGATGAAAGAAATACGCCAAGAGTTGCTAGAAATGAAACAAGGTCAGCAAGCGTAGAGGAAAGAAATATGACAAGAGTTGCTGGAAATGAAACAAAATATAATAAAACAAAATATAGAAATAAAACAGAGTCAACAAACAATACTGGAGGAGCTGAGAGCAGAAATGAAAGAAATGAGAAAAGAAATGACAGGAAGAGTAGAAGAAACTCAGGGAGTACAAAAAGAAGTGGAGATGGAAAAGGATTTGAAAAATGAAATGAGTAAAGCGAGTCAGTCAGAAAGTAGAAAAAGTAGTCATAAAAGATATAGAAATTGAAGTAGCACAGGAGAGTACTAGGACAGAGAGGGTGGAAATAAAGTTTGAAATAAATAGAGAGTGGAGAGAGATAGATAGTATGGTGGAGAAAGAAAATCTTGGAGACAGTTATAAGTTACCTCGAGAGGTTAAAAATGAGTTGAGTAAAATAACTGTTAGTTATAAACAGGGGTTTAAAACTAAAGAAAAATTTTCAGAATATGATTTTAAAACAGAAATAAAAACCATTTATAAAGCAATCTTATTCAAGGCACATAAAAAACCTGTGTGAAATGAAATTTTGCCATTTACTAGTGTTGATATGACTAAAAATAAATTAGGAAAAGATGAAGAATTGGGAAGTTTCGTTAAGAAAAGGATTCAGGTATATACGCTAGAAAGCAAAACAGAATGGGAAAGAGACAAAATCATAAATTCTAGGCAGGTAAAATATAAGAGAGGGAAAGGAACTTATTTCAGAAAATTAATAAAAAGAGTAAAAGAACCGCCGGACAAAAGTTAAAGGTTCGGCTTTTAGCAATCGGACGGATTGTTTTAAAACAGACAAAAAAATTTTTTTTGTTAATGATTTATGAGAATGGATAAATGTAAGAAATGAAATATTGTTTTGGTTTTTCATGAGTGCATTCAGCCAAATTCCTAGGGGTAGTTTTTAAAATGTTTATAGTTAAAAAAAAAAAAAAAGTTGCAGGAATGTTTTTTTTTTTGATCACATGTTGAGGCAGTTGAGCCGGATTGATTTCCAATTCAATGGTTTTATTACTAAAATTAAAAAGGGAAAACAACTGCATTTTCATTAAATGTCTAATGCTCAATTTTTTATTATTATTTAAAACACATACACATTTATATTTTAAAATAGATTATTTAATGTTTATAAAATTGATTGTAAAATAGTTTACTTTCACCGTCTGTTTTAATCAATTTGATTAAAAACAGGCAAGCTTGCTAATTATATATTCCTGTTGCTTTTATTGTAATTATTTTTAAAGTTAATTCTAAAAAGCGGAGATTTAGTTTTGTATTTGTCATTTTTGTTTCAATTATCCCTGGTTGGAAGTCTTAAATTAGATTGAGCGGGAAATTAATATTTGCCCTGCCTGGAATATAGAATGGACACTAATGAAAGTTTTGCGTGGGAAATGTAGCGAGGCAAAGATAGCCCGCCAATTTTTGGAGAGAGAAGAGATTCATTATTAGATACACACTTGGATTATAGCCTGCAAAGAGATACCATTGTGAGTAGCTGTTCGGACATTTAATTCCTACTAAAAACTTAAATAATTATTGACAAACTTCGTTGCTGTGCAAGATGTCAAAATCCACCGCTGTGAGTTTTGCCATCATTAGAATGTCTGGCTAATTTAAACAAAGGACGGACCCATGCCTACCAGCTCTTCTTCAGTCATGCCATGAACCTCTAAAATAAACACTGCCTCTACCTTGCCACTGTCAAAGGACCTGAAAGATGAACTATTATCAAAAGTGCGCACTCATCACCAAATCACTAGGACTCTGCCTTACCGTAAGCTAAACTTTTTCCTATTCTAGCCAGGGTAAATAAATTGCATTTAATTAAATCTCCACTCAATCTAATGATAAATATGTTTTAAAATGGTATTAATTGTTTTTTTAATTATTTATTATCTGTATGTACTCTTTTCTAGTATTTAAAGTGTGTCTTGGAATCTTAGTTTTAAGATTCCAAGTTTGTTTGCAATTTTCGTTTATCAGAGGGTGCATTAGGAGATTGTATTTTATATGTTTAATATATACCTGATTATTTTGTTAACTATTACAAAACGCATTGGCAGTTTTCGTAGTCTTTATTTATTCACCTGCCCTTAGTTGTAAAATAAGGAATCTTTAAGCATGTTTCGTTTGCGCTTTTTGTGCAAACAACAAAATCTTTTTGCTGGCTATTTGTTAAGTTATTTCTTCGGGTTGTCTGAAAGTAGTCATTTCTTTCTGGATTACATAAGATCATAATCAAATATCTTTTGCTGTCTTGTAAGTGAGATCAACCACGTTTACTTTGAATGTAGTATTACGCGCAGCAGTCCTGCGGCGTTTTAATGACAGTAATTAGAATATTACTGCTCGGACGTTTGCGCTGGTTACGTTGATTTCCGGCGGGACAGTAACTGTTTTATTATCCCTGATTCAGGAAGCTAAAGTTGTTGTTTGTTTTGTAATTTTACAACTGGCCAGCAGGAAGATATTTTCCTAACCATTTCTTCTATTTTAAGTGAGATAATTTTGCTGCCAAAATGTTTTATGCCTTCATGTTTGTCGTACTCTTGTGCACTCTCTGGTAAATATGCGTATGTTAACATAAGTCACTTTTATATTCATGGCTAGATGTCTTCACTCTATTGCACAACTTTTAATAAAATTAATAAATTGTTTAAATTTATTTGGCTGACGTTTGTCTTTGTGCTTTGATTTCTCAGCTGTCTAAATAGTATTTAAGATATCTTGTTTCTCCCTGGGTGTAATTTGGTGCCTTTTGATTTGCATATCCTGTCTACCCTAAAATAAATGTCTAGTTCCTATTTTCGGACTAGTGGCGCCCCCGAGATCAGTATATGCGAATCTCAAAGATCTTTCTCGCGTTACAATATATATATATAAATTGCTTGCAAAAATAATAAAATTAATTGCATGATATTGGTTCTGCATTCAAATAAAAATAAATAGCAGAAGCAATACAGGTGATCTATGATCCATGGATTTTGAATTTTAAAGTCCACATAATTAAAGTAAAGTATACAATGCATTGGTTATAATTAAAACATATAAGTAGAAAAATCTGAATACAATTTTTATGTGGTTCATTTAAAACTCCAGTTCACCTGATCGATGAAGATTTTTTATGAAATACATGCATAAGAAAGATTGGTCTGAAACATTTTGCAGTAAATTGTTTTCTAGGTCTGTTATAAATCTTGAAAGTGTAAGCTGAAAATCAAAAATGTTTGATTGGATACAAATATTTATCAGATGTATTTGTCAATTTATTACATTTAAATCAAATGATCATATATTGCCAAAAACTCGGTAGTTTCTTAATGAAATTCACACCGATAACTACCAACGTTTAATAAACCATAAAATCTATCATTTAATCTTGAGGAACTCTTTATAGATTAAAGATTTAAAGATGAAATCCTTTACCTTTTAACCTGGTCTGAAATTTTAGTTTTATCAAAAAATGATGAAATATACTGTAACAGATTTATATATTTATCTTCATAAACTTTGAAATGAATGTTTATTTTCAAATTGTTGAATAGGGTTTATTTAAACTTTCAGAAAATCAAAAATCTGTCTTTTACAGTTATGTGTCAGCATTCTTTGTCTATATTAAGATCTTAGACCAGAATAAAAGATAAAGGATATTGTCTTAACTATAGATTGTAGATTTTATAGTGGTAGTTGTGACTTATGCCCAATGTGGCTTCTTGATAGGATCGTTTCTCTGCAAAAGCACAGAAATATGTCATTTACATGTCCCAACTTACAGCTTATAGAACAGTTCTGCTCATATTAGCTGTTAGCAGGACTAGATGGCATTGCACACTGTGTTTTGTGTCATTATGGAAATAGCACACACTTCACAGATCACTACCATAGGATGTGAGGGTGTGTGGAATTCAACTGGCCATAAGTATTTCTATGTGCATTCGAAGTAACGATCTTACACTTCACCTGACATACTATTACATACTAATAATTGTAAACCCATTGCTGCATTTCCTTACACATCTTGGAAGATAAAAACCAATTGCAAAAGGGTAGGTCCCAGAATCATTTCACATAAGTCAAGCGAAAAGGCACATTTGTGGGAGAACAGCAGCGAGAGTAATAAAATGGCTGTCATATGTTGTTTTGGAAATCATAATCTTGGTTTGCTCAGACTAATGCATGAATTGGCTGATCCTTCAGATTGGCAAAAACATTGCCCCCCCACATTCCAGTGCTACACACTGAAAGCTTGGTCTGCTCAGAGTAGTGCATGTATTGCTGATCCTCAGGATCAGTAAAACCATCGGACCCCCACATTCCAGCACTATGCACTGAAAGTTTGGTTTGGTCAGACTAGTGCATGTATTGGCTGATACTTTGGATTGGCAAAACCATCAGACCATCCACTCACCCACATGCCAGTGCTATGTGCTGTAATGTATAATGTAATTTAGAAAATAATGTTGGTTCATAAATTTTTTTAAAAATACTTTGAAAAATTGTCAGAGAACAGAAAGAAAAAAATTATTGCCTGGTAACATTACATTTCATTATTTTTGCAAGCAAACAATGCCATCAAGTGGCCACATTGGGCGTAATTCACAACTACCTTTATAGTTTATTAGATTTGACTGATATAATAAATAATATCTAAAAAAAGTCGTTATAATTATGGCTTACTTTTAGCTCAATGTGTTTTCATTTCTTATGTTCAAAATCTTAGAGTGTTTTAAGTTTTCAAATTATTAACTGTGTGAATGAGAATATATAATTGTTAAAGTGGATATCTAGCAATTTTTGTTTTAGCAGGTTTTTTTGCTTTTACATAATGGATAAATATCAACAAAGAGATAAGAAAGTTGTGTAGATAGTAATTGCATTGCCATTGATACTATTAATAAATAGGTGTGGATAATTTAAAGGCCATATATGATTATATACCACAACTGCTCTTTGAAAGAGACAAGAAACCCCATATATATATATATATATATATATATAGTAAATATAAAAAAATATATATATATATATATATATATATATGACTTTTTTTTACTTTTAAACAGACTTAATATTTTTTATAATGTCAGTCTAATCCAATATCTAATATAAATCATTAAATAGATATTTGGCTTTTAACAGCTAGAAGTTAACACGAAGAAAAATTTTTAAATTCATATAATCTACCGATCCATGCCAGTATTGCTTTTTATTTTTATTGTTTTATTGGAGCCTATTGGAAAGGCTTTTAACTTATAATGGACTATTTAAAGAGAACATTATTTTAATTATATGTCATTATCCCTTCTATGTATTTTTTCATAATACAATTCAACTTAAATTAATACAGAAATATTCCAAGTGAGCTATATATTAATTGTCAGCAAATTAGTTTACATATAGCTCGCTAGAGTTTTCAGTACTTTGGTATTAATTTTATTTATATTCAAGATATCAAAAGTTATATTTACAATACAAATTGTAATGGTGATATTAGCTATTAAGCCAATGCACATGCACTTTAAAGATAAATTATAAATGAATACTCTAACTTTTTCAGACACAAGATATAGTCTTTTTGAAAAGATGCAATGAATCCACCCATCCTTTTGACCCAAACATTTATGTATGGGCAAATCTTAAACATATGGAAATGAGAGTGTGAAGATGTTAAGCAATCACTTTAAATTACATTTATTATGCTTGAACAAATGATGCTTGCAAAATCTTTACAATTCACAATACGTCATTAAGATTTCACAAGCATCATTTGTTCAAGCATAATAAATGTAATTTAAAGTGATTGCTTACCATCTTCATGCTCTCATTTCCAAATGCTTAAGATTTTCCCATACATAAATGTTTGGGTTGAAATGATGGGTGGATTAATTACATCATTTCAAAAAGACTATATCTTGTGTCTGGAAAAGTGAGAGTATTCATTTATAATTTATCTTTAAAATGCATGTGCATTGGCTTAATTGCTAATATCACTATTACAGTATAAAAACATAGCACTATATAAAATAATATCTCATAATACAAACTGTAATAATATATTGCAATTTTTATTATTTATTTACGTTTTAATGCATTAGGATATTAAAGCAGTTTACAAATATATTTATTATCATTAAGTGAATACAATTTTTTAATTAACAAAAGTAAATGCATCCTTTTAAAAAAATATTAGATATGTAAGATTATAAATACTACAGATTTATATTGATTAGTGTACAATTGTAATACAAATTGTAAACTTTTATTAAAATTCCATTCAACTTTGCACTTTTTAAAATTATAATAATTTTTATTTGTACACTACATAACATTTATTTGACCAATTTCATTTCTATTTATGACTAGATATTCAAAACTTAGCAATATAATCAATGGCCCTCCGAATACAGACTTTCCCAATAGTTTTTATAGGAAAAATGGTAATATGGCCGAATGAAGACCTTCCCAGCAATATCCACACAGAAACAATAAGAATAAAGAATTACTTATCAGGACTGCCATTTTTGATTTAAATGGACTTAATTTTTATCTTACCATTTTACAATAATAACTAGATACCTATTTACTGCCACTATTGCATAGGTAGCGAAGGTATGCATGGATTATCCTGGATTTAATAGTATGTCATGGAAATATATACATGTATGTACCAAATGTTTTATTACTTTTTTATGCTACATGGATTAGAAAATGATTTATCATGAAAAGATTCTGATCATTATTATCATTATGTAATGATATCTAAAAATGCATGCCAATGTTTCATCATCATCATAATTATTTTCATTATAGTAGGAATGATTGGATTAATCAATAAATAAAAAACAAACAAAATGAGGTGAAAATAGATATCATCACGTAATAAATGAATAGGAGTTTAACAAATATTAATTAATTTATAGTACCATAATTTATATATTTGGGTTATGAGTAAACTTATTTTATTTTCTAATAAGACTACTTTCTAATTTATTATGATACAAAAAAATGTTGGTTCCATTAAATTTATAGTATGATTAAAACCGTGTCAATACTAAAGAAAATCTAAATTATTCATAATTTTGCATCATTTTTATTAAATTTCTATTTATATATCTAATGTTCTTTTGAATTAGCAGGATATTATTGTTTTTAATCACATGATTACAGCTTATACATTGCTGTTTAAATAAACTTTTTTTTTATTTCAACACAGCTTAATGGCATATCTGGGGTAAAAGAAACAAATTATGCTGCTGAAACAGCAAAGTGTAAGCTGGAATCATGTGATAGAGTCATGTGATATTTTATTGCTTTTACACCAGTCATGGCCACATGATAGAAGTACATGTAGCTGTTAAAAATCTAAGGCCACTGTACAAAAAGTTGCTGAACTAATATGTAAGCAACTTAATTTATATCAAAAAACATTTATATGTTTTTCAATTTGGAAAGATTATTATCAAAACTGAAAGGTAAATAGTGGCTTCTAGAAGAAACATCCATTCAATTCTAAAGATCCAGGTGCACTGTTCTAAGACTCAATGTTCATCACTTATGAAGACCATAAACTTAAAACTGCTCTGGGAATATTGGATAACACAGGATAAAATAGGAATTTTTGTAAACTTTACCATCAGGCATCTAATTGGATATTAAAGTCTACAGTTAGTGGCATAGCTGTAGTAAAACAAAAAACACATTATATTTACTAAGTATTTTGCTAATATAATCTGTTATATCTTTTATATAACAAACTAAAGATAATAATTATGTTTGCAATCTTATAAGGTTTCTGATATGTTATAATTTTGTCTTTGCATGATTAATTTGAGATTTAATATGCTTTATTAATACTACATAAATCTAGACTTCTCATTAATATTTAGTTACTTATGCCCAGAAAGATAACAATGATATTATTATAGTAATAGTCTACAATGTTGAATATAATGTGTAGACATAATAGAAGAAAGAATTCCTTTCAAGATTACATCAGTAATTCTTCTGTGGTTGAATGATTTTCTTGACATTATATATGAATAAAAAAAAATTAAAAAAAAACATTTTTTACACGTTTTACTCATGAAAGCATGTGACATGTTTATTTAAACATATGTTGCAGCAATTTATCCAAGAAGATTTCTCAAAATAAATATGCATAAAGTCAATATACTAATGAGATTAATAATAACATGACAATAACTTACATATAGTAGTGCCACCTAATGCAAGCCTTCATAATCAATGGATGTGGGAAGGTTTGTGCATAAAATCTCTAACCATTAATTACAATGTCTTGTACTTGGTGGCACTACTGTATGGGGAATTTCCTACCATTATTAACAGCCTGTGTAAGTATATGAAATGATGATCTTGTGATGCTAATGAGATTAATTATGAAAGTAAGAAGAACATCAAGTTTCAAAATAAGATTTTGGAAATTATAATGTTTTTCTTCAGTTGACTTATTAAATATATAAAAAATTTAAATAATTGGGTAATGATTCTATGTGCATGATAGATATATAGGAGTGATATGGTTCTAAATATAGGAAAGAATCCATAAACATTGAGAATTATTAATAAAGATTTAATACCTGAGTGTGCTGAAAGTTTGTATAAAGTTTATAGATGACCTATTTGATTATTGATATCCGTAGTTATATGCAAATATGATTTATTATATTATGATAAAGAAATTTTTAAAAATATATGTGCAATAATATTAAATGTTATTGAGATGTCCATCATATTTTCATAGACTTGAAAATATTGAATGTATTTTAGATCAATTCAATTACATGTAATAAAAGAATTACATTGAAGCTGTAAAAATGAAGATTCCTTAATTTATAATCATTATCTTGGTTTAACACTAAAAAGGAATAACAAAAATAAAGTGTAAAATATTGATAAAAATATTAAATTCTAGAATTTATTAATCTAAATCCAAATATACTCCATAAAAGTAGGCTGATTTTAGAACAAATTTATGTAAAAATAAGATTTTATGTAAATATAAATCGGTTAAATAAAATAAATGTTTATGATTTACTACATATTCGTTACAAAAGGAAAAAAAAAACAGGATTAAATAAGTTCGATTATAACTAGTTACATATAACAGATCAAGAAAGAAAATGATTAACATTATTATATATTAATAATGAAATTTGTGTTGTTTCTGAATATTTTAAAGAAGCTTTAAAGGAGATTCTAAATATATAAATACATTTAAAAGATTATAGATCAATAGTAAAGATTTTACGCAATAATTGATATATATAGTATTATGTATAGAATAATAAGTATATGTGAATATATTTTACTGAATAAATACAAAAGTGGTTTTAAAAAAGAATACGTAAAATGTTATATAGAAAATTACAAAATAATTGGAATTGGCTGACTTGTCAAAGTTAATTTTTGTGCAGGATATTGTAGTTCTAATAGTTTTTTGGTAAGATATTTGCATATTAAATAACACGGCATTAGTAATATTTAATAATTGGAATTATATAAACTAGCATTAGGAAAGTGTATTATTATAATTATTATAATATATTTTTAGAACTTTATTACTTAATTTTTATATATGCGATCGTTAATTACAAAGATGCTAAAATGAGTGGATATTGATTCATTATTTAAGTGAAACTGTCAGAATATTCTTTATATATGTTAAAAGTGATTTACGAATAGAATAATTAAGGAAGGCTATTTCATTAATAATATAATAAATATATAATTCAACTGTATAAACTTAGGCAAATTTTGGAAGTTTGGAATGGATGAATAATTTATATTTAGTTTACTAGTACGAATCGCAAAAAGTTACACAAAGCAGATTTTAAGTACTTTTTTTGGGGGGAGGGAGGGAGATGAGTTATTTGACATGGAAATATCCTAGAGCTAATTATAGTATAATATAATTCCTTTGATTGCTATTGTTATTTGATTGATATTTTATTAGTATTTATACGGCAAGATTTCAATTATTAATAATTATAAAAACGTAGCAGCCAAATCTAAATCGTAACAAAATGCTATTTATAGATGTTTATTAAATAAGAAATTATAACACATTAACCAATATATCAGTTTAATTAACCATTGTTTATATATATATAAACAGAAAAATAATTATTATAACAGATATTTATTGTTTAACAAAATAAATAAAATTTACTTACCAATAGAGAACCATTAATTAGACTAAAATCTAATCCTTTGGACACATCTAACGTTCTTTTTTCGTGATAAGTGCAGAGTTCATTTTTTATAGTTCTTGCTTCATTTATTACATATGCATCTTTTATGATAACATCTTTCCAATTGAGATCTTCATCTGTATAGGGTGAAAGCAAATTCTTCTGAAGCTGAAAAATGTTATCAATAAACTGATGCCAACGATAAAAAATAGGATCCCGCATAGATGTTTCAGTGTATCCCATAACACTTAAAGGAGTGTTGTATTTTCCTTCAGGATCATGTATCTGAGCCAGCATCACATGACCTCCATTATGAAGAATGCCATAGTATGTTTCATCTGGAGATTGTGCACTGGATTCTAGCATTGCTCCTAAAATATTAGTGCCATCTTCAACATTTAATGGAACAGTTTCATTTTTATCTTCCTAAAAATATATGTTAATATGGATATATAAGAGAAACAGACTGAAAACATATAAATGTTAAATTGCAAATCATTTATTAAAAAGCATTTGAAAAATTAATGTTTCTCCAACAGCTCTTCAAAAAAGAAGACATTTCCAATCTATGCAATTACTCTGCGGTGAAAGTTTAAGACCTTTTTTTTTTTGTTTGATCTGTTTACTAAGAATAGATAGATATCCATTTACCAACCAAGAATTAAATGGATAGCTAAGAAAAAGCAAAAAATCCTTATATCTTAATCTAGTAACTTATGTTTTCATTGCTATTTCTTCATTTAGAAATGATGTAATGAGATTAGTTGTTCTGCAGTGTGATAATTAAATCTATGCTGTTTTTATCCGTGCATATGTTACAAAATAGCGAATTAAAAAAAAAAAATTTCTAAATAAAATAAATTCTGAAAATGTTATATTATCAACAAATCAGTAATTTATGAAATTATGATGAACTCACATTCCCGATTATTCAATTATCTAAAAAAGTCATACCTTAATCAACAATTTGATACTTGTAACAGAGCGTGCACATATATTTATTGTATTCTATGCTAAAATGAATCACACAAAAAAATAATAGATTATTTATGTTTTGGGGGGAATCAATCAGCTGTTTAGCAAAACAAGTGAACATTTTTTTTTTTTTTGGAAAAGAAAAAATGTATCGAATTAAGTGACTTTTTTTCTTAAAAAGAAAAAAGATAATTAAACTGAGGAAAACATATTTTTTTGTTGCATCAAAGAATATTATTTCATCTAGAAAAGATAATACGATTTAATTAATGAGAAATTCAGCTTAATATATTATTGAATTGTTTTTTTTTTTTTTAATGTTACCAAAATCAAAAATAAGATTAATTAAAAGATAAGTCGGGAATGTAAACGTTACTGGCAGATGTCAGATGATATCTGAATGATAAAAATATATATTTCAAAGAACAAAGTTGTTGCATAGGTATAAAAGAAAGACTTAACATTTAATATATATATATATATATTTTAAAAAGAAGAGAAAGTATTGTTGATGCAGTAAAGTGAACCCATTATAAAATGAGGGGCAGTATTTGATAGTATAGACTCTCCTATGTTGATGCTGTTCCAATACATTCGATATGCATTGCTAAATTAAAGTTGTATCTTCTTTCTGATATTTCATCAAATAGTGTCTAAAATGAAGAATGTATCATAAACCTAAGTCTGTAGTAATTCGTCTGTTTTCCTACATAAGCCACCAAACATTCACGTCTTATTGTGAATGCTGATTTTAGTGTTGCAACCTCGGACATTACAATGCCATTGCTTTTTGTACAAGCTCATATTGTGTCCATTCAGACAGACTTTCACTGATGGCACTGCATCCATTTCAGTGCTTGATAATTTCCAAATATTCATCATTTTTGAATATGCAATGAAGAAAACTAAAACTAACTGAAAATGTCGAAGTATTACAAAAAAAATCTCATTGAAAAAAAATCTTGTTGATTAAAAAAAACATGTTTTTATGTATAATCACAGGGATTATTTTCTTTCAGTTTGATGTCATCACAACATTACACATTTATTGTGGGTGTGAAAAGGCCTCCTATCTCCCCTAAATTGCAGCTTTTTAGTATTCAAGATATAGTGAAATGCAAGTTAAAGCATACCATTATGGATAGGTTTACCATACATCCTATTTTGACCAAGACTGTTCAGTTTTGAAAATATGGTCCTAGCATTCTGGCCAGTGTATCATTTTGTCCTGGTTGTTTGATGAAAATCAAAAAGTGCCAAATATATATGCTGAACCCTATATGCAAAAACTGATAAAAATATAAATTATTTAGCAAGTACCTCAAACTTATTAATCAGAGTGTACAGCAACTGTATTTGTACCATAATGGTTAATTTGAATGGAAAATCTCTGTTTTGAAGATTATGGTTAATTTAATAGGGAATCCTGGTTTGACGATTAGTTCACTTATTTTCTGTATTCATTGTAATAATTATACATAAGTAATGGCAAGACTTTCATCTAAAAGTTGCTTTTATTCATAGATAAGATCTTGCATTTTTAGAGAATCAAGAAGCACTTTCATTATGATTATTGCTGCCATTCAAATGCAAAAACATATTATAACTAAGGTGTGATTTAGATATTGCTTTTATCAGATTAATTCTTGCACTTAACTTAATTGGTTGAGAAGATTAATGGCAACATATAAAATATCTTCTTGTTTATTAAAGTTTATACATATTACATAAACATTTCATAAAAAGGAAGTTTTATTGCATGTGGTCATACATATTAATTCCATATTTTTCAATATTGATATTGGTGGGAAAATTGTTAAACTCAGGAGAAAAATGAGATATAAATTTCATATAAATTTTTTTAATTTAATCATAACATTTAAAAAAAATAGAGTAACTGTTTGGCTTTAAACTATATAGGCTATGTTGATGGTTGCATTTTTTTGCTAAATCATATGACAGTCAACAGAGAATAAATTTAATTCAAACTGTAATGATTTCAATTAGCAATTAGTGTTTTAAAACTTTATATGCTTTATCTGCCAATGACAGGCAAAAAATGTTAGCAATTTTTGGATGGAATTGATATTAGGATCAGTTAAAATATTTTCACAACTTTTTAGCTATATAGATTGTCTAAGGTGCAGATAAAAATTTATTTTTAGTGCTTGAGTAATATTTTTGAATTCTCTCTCCACAACACCATCTCAATTTAAAAAAGAACAATAATAATATTTATACATTTTGAAAATAAGTGTTAAATAAGTTATTCTGCAAAAAAATCAGTATTATTCTTTGGTATAAAAAAAATGTTGTTTATTCAATTAATTCATTTTCTGGTAAGATCAGAAATAATTATTGAAAATATAAAAGCAATGTTTTTGCTATTTTATTTAATTCTTTGTTGATATGATTGTGAATTTGATTTATATTTATATCTAATAGAATAAATAACATCCAAGATCTGTAATTGTTTTATATTCAGAAAAATAATTATTTAGTTCACATACCACTATTAGTGCTTCCTTGTTACTTGACTACTAGTGATAGATGAAGTACACACTTCAGTGTTCTGTTGCTGCATTTTAAAATGGGACACTTCATTATAGTGATGTAACTACCCCAACAATATTAATTGTATATACTGCTATTATTTATCAAATTTTTATATGGAAGTGAGACAGGAATTCTTAACAGCATATCATAAAAACTCCAAAATATTTCACTTGAGAATACTCCATAATATTCTACAAGTATAATTTGGTACTGGTTTAGTATGCATTATATGCCACTTTGAATCAGGGAAAGCCCCCAAACCATTGCTGATGCAAACAAGTGATAAACAATCTTAGATAATACCCCCAAAATTAATAACAAAGTGTTCTAGATATTTTACCCATTTTACATTTTAAAAAATTCAACTTTTTTTCTATCAAATATGTTTATTAATATTTATATACAATTGTTAGTCAAAAGATTACATCCAAGAAAACACTAATTTTAAGTACATCAAGATATGATATCAAATGAGAATGGACTCACTAATGATATTAGGTAACATCAAAGTTTATTTTCTCCCATATTTACTTTGCTGCTATTTTGTATCTCTCTATCCAATAGTGTTTCATTTCTGGATAACATTTTGTCTGCACTACTCATATACCTGTCTGAGGTTAAGTAATGTATTTAGCATGATTGAACAGTTCCAATAGACCTCAGTTTTACAACCTTTGTAGTTTCATTAATCCTCATATTACCTGAACCACTCAGACACCTTTCAAAAGCACTTGTGATATCAGAGTCATGATTTGTTAGACCTTTATTTGTTGCTGTCTCCAACTTTATTAATTCCCATGTGGTTTCATAGATCATTTGGGGCGCTATCCACTGGCCTCTGTTTTTTTGTTGCTCTGAGTTTTCTTAGTAGCGTTTGTTCAAAAAAAAAGAAGAAATTTCATAGAAATATGCTATAAAACTATTTCTGATATTTTGTCTAATAAAAGCATAAATAATAAAATCAAGACAACACCGATATTATGTTAAATAAAAACTAAAAATTTCAAAAACAATATTTACAGTTTAGCAGATTATTTTAATTTTTCAATTAATACGCAGCACATTTCAAATTTCATCTAATGTTCTATTATATGAGAAATATTAAAATCCTAAGATAGACAGCAGAATACAGAAAATAAGTGCATAAACTAATGAAAATAAAAAGGTCAATGAGAAAAATATTAATCAAAACACTATGGAAATTATGTTAAATAAAAAAAATTTAAAACCCTATTTAGAATTTATTAGTAATTAGCAAATGACAAAAATTAATTATTAGTATAATCAAAATCCACTAAAACTATATTATTTTTAAAATAATCCATAAACAATGCAAGAAGTAATGTGCTTTAATCAAAATATTTTAATATTATTACAATTAACAAATAAAAAACAATAAATTCACATAAAAATATTTCAATTTTTTTATGTAAACACAAGTATTTTATGGTTAAAATGTGGCAGCAGAATGCAAATATGTCATAGAAGTAAAATTCATAAATTAATGCAAAAATTAAAGTATTTTAGTATTCAACTAATTAAAAAAACATCCACATTACCAAAACTATTCATTTATATTGAGTTTTTATCAGCAAATAGATTTTTTACTACTTGAGAATGATTGAAGATTGCAGATCAATATAGCTTGCTGGGTCAGATAATTTTTAATCTATAGTTAGAAAGTATATTCGATGAATAATAGAGTTATAAAAAAATTATATATCGTGAACTTGATATGATTTATATTAAAAAGCAGATATCTATTTATTTTTAAAGCTTATCTCAAAGACTTTGTAAAAAATCAAATACTGATTGCTTTCATCAATAAAATATTGTGGTGGTAGAATACGATGAGGAATTACATTTAGGCAATATGTTGAATTCTTTGTGGAAAAAGTTTGCTACAAAAGAGATTAACAGCAATGTAGTGTGACAAATAAACTGCTAAAAACAAGTTTGATTTTTTTTCATGTGTCATAGCATCGGTCAGGAAGCGAACCCGCTAACCCGGGGCAACTGCTTGTAAGGCTGCTGTGCTGACCTCTTGACTACCAACGCTTGACAAGTCTGTGATTTAAGTCTACTTTTTTTATATTTTCCACCTTGGTTTATATCTAAACTTATCCAATTATAATTATTTCTAAACTTTTTATCCTTTGTCTCCCTCTTTTATTATCTGCTACAATAAGAATGGCCATATTGGTTTCCAGTGGCTACTGATGATATATCATTAATTTTAAATATAAAAATAAAATGTTTGTAATATGTCTGTAATATGCCTTCTGGAATCCATTGATTACTCTAGCTTGCTGTGTGTGGCAATATATATAGTGAGTTTTGCCTGTTTTAATATATATATCTAAGTATAATTCACAGACAGACTTATATAATTACCTCGAAAATTATTTTTAGCTTCTATTTTATGTGTATGTGTGCGTGTGGGTGTGGTAAAGAAGGTTGAATTCATTTACGAATAGCATATTACTAATGTATAATTAATATGAGATTAAAAAATAGAATGAACGTAATATATATATGCATATTGAGAGTGTGGATGTTTATATATACCAAAGTTATATTTTTATTGTAAATATGTAAAATCGCCAAAGGTTTACCCATGCAGATGTTGAATTTTATTACAAATCTTTTTTTAGTTTTTTTTTGCAAAAGTAATAATAAGTGTTGTTTACCTTTTTAGCAAACCCGTCTTTAATAGCTTCTTTGATTTTTTTAGTCCATTCTGTTAAGTTGTCTTTTGTGATAAAGATTCCATCTGGTGTATCTATATCTTGTAATTTCATATTTAGTGGCCGAGCAGGATATTCCATTTCATCCACATTTGAATATAGATGAGGAAAATAGGCTTCCTATTTAAAAAAAGATGGATAACGTAATTAGATACATTAAATAATAGATATACTTTGTTCTAATATTATTTAAAGAATTTAAAAATACAAATAGCAACAATAACATTATCAACTCTAATTCAGTAAATGTTATTACACACACACATACATATATATATATATATTGTTTTGTGCCTGAAAGCAGGTTGAGATATTACACAACAGGGTATGATGATTTAAGCAATGGCCCTTGATTTTCATTGATAGAGATTTGTTATTTTTGTGACCTATTTTGCGTCTAAATTAGAGCATTTCAATTTAGAAGTAAATTATAAAATATTATAATAAGATATTTGTTGGAGATTATAAAAATTTTCGTGATATCAGATCACATATTCTAAATAACTATAATTTTGTTAAATATATATATATTTTAGAATAATATTATAATAAAGGTTGTTTTTACATATGTATAAATATAAACAATGACAATCTTGATATGTGTGAATCAAATATTCTTTGGAATTTCCATGTACAGAAACAAGAGACAGACCAGTACATAAATACTTCTCATCGTTATTACGATTAATTTTGGCTTTTAAAATTGTTTGATAATATATTAATATGTCAGTTTATTTTACTGCATATATATATATTAAAAAAAATTTTCAAGAACTTTCATTATCATCATCGTCAACCATTATCAATCAATTGCAGGATGAAGGACTCTCCAAGTTCAATCCATCTTTTCTGATCTCTAGCCTCTTTTCTCCACATCACCCCTGACCACTTTTTTATTCATCCATTCATTTCACATGTTGTCACTTTTTGGGTCTTTTATAATCTCTTGGAATCCAATTTAAGATTTCAATTATTCATCTATTATCATTTCTTTTAGCAATATGTCCATCCCAACTCCACTTAAGTCTTTTAATTCTTTCAATGATGTCAGTAATATATTTTTGTTCTCTAACCCATGTATTGCATTTTCAATTTTTTCTTGTTACTCCCAACATGCATCTCTCCATACTTCTTTGAGTGGTCTGAAGTCTCTGCATTGTTCTTCTATTAAGTATCCAAGTCTCAGATCCATAAGTAAGAACTGGTAAAACGCATTTATTAAAAACCTTCCTTTTCAAACACATAGGCATATTTCCTTTTAGTATCAAGTTATTTCTACCAAAAGCACTTCAACCAAATTTAATTCTATGATTAATTTCATCCATAATGTTTTCATCTATAGTAATAATCTGACCAAAGTATTTGTAGTTAACTTTTTCTAATTCATCATAATCAATCTTTATTTTCATCTTCTAATAAAAATACATTGAACATTACTTTAGACTTTTTAACATATATCTTCAATCCTACTTTCTTACTTTCATCTGATGACTCTTGCAACATTTCCTGTCAATCTGAAACATTATTTGCAAAAACAACTACATCTTCTGGGAAACCCAAATTGCTTAAATAATGTCCGTTTTTCTTTTTCTCTTTTAGCTTCTCATTTTAATCCACAAAATACTTGCAGCACTGCTGTAAAATATTTTGGAGATATGGAGTCACTCTGTCTTATACACTTCTCAAAGTTAACCTTTCTAATATCATTAAGTAATCTAATTGTTGTTGTTGCATTTTTATAAATATTTTTCAGAAGATGACAATATCCTGGGCCTATACCTTGATAATTTTATGCTTTAATTATTGTAGAAATGCTTATAGAATCAAATGCTTTTTCATAATCTACAAATCCAAAGCATAATGGCAACTCACATTCATTAGTTTTTTCTATAATTTCTCACCATACTTAGATATGTTCTATTGTACCAACATGACTTTTAAGTCCAGCTTGTTATTTTGGTTGGTTGAAATCCAATGTTCTCTGTAGATTATCTTTTTGAAATATTAATATTAATACTGCATTCTTCCAATCATCTGGGTACATCTCTATCATTTATACATTTGGTATATAACTTTGCCAAAATTTGTTCTATTTTGTCACCTGCTTTTTTAACATATTATGGTAAATTACTATATATTTATGTAGTTATATTTTAGCATGCTGTGAGCAGATAAACAACTAATTATAAACTGGCATTAGAAACTTAAAATCACATTATTTAGTAATAATAATTCTGTCCACTACTTTTAATATATGTTATATTTTCAAAATTTTTATTTATAAAGTATGTAAAAACTAATGGTAATACTTCCAACATTTACATATTTAATTCTTTATATCTGACTATCATGCCTTATAAAATATAAAGTAGTAAAAGTAGTTTGAAAGTGGAATGAACAATGAAAATATTACTAGAATACATGATCTTCAACTTGCAATGCCTATTTTTAATTGACTATTTTCCTACTTGCATCATAGTTAAAATATATCTAAATAAACACATAGAAATTCATGTTTTATATATATATATTGTAACAGAATTACCTTTTCGACCATTTGTAAATGTTTTAATTTTACACTTTTACGATCGACACGACTGTCACGTCAAGCAAAGAAGCCAATATAGACTTCTTAATTAAGTCTATATTCCTGATCGAATACTGAGATTACCAATGGAATATTTCAGTATTATCTTTCCCGATCAGACACTTCTTCGGCTGCTGGATATTCATTCATAAGAATGATTTATTTAAAATAATCCAGCGCTTGAAATATTTATAATTTTTGCAAGATTTAATATTACTGTACTATATTGATATGTGTACTTTTACTAGAATAAATGTCTACTTAGTATTTTATAAACCCTGCGGGTATATCATTATAATTAGTATGGTGAAGAAGGAAAGATGAGATGTAAGGAACTATTTATAAATAAATATTGTTTAATATAATACATTCATCAACATTAAAATATAATACTTCAACATAAAACAAGCAATCATTTAAATAACACAAATTATATTTAATTTAATTAACCCTTCACCTAAAATGATAATTCTTTGATACTAAATATTTATAAGTAGATATTTTATAGCTTATAGTCTTTTCTTCATGTATTCTTTGATACAGAAAACTATTAATTATTTGGTTCATTCAGATTCACTTTTGCATTTGCATTTTTTAATTAATGTGGCCATTTACGAAAGTGTGTGCACGCATGTTATATTAAAGTTAATTATCTAGGTTTTCTGGACGTTGACGAGGGAATTATTACCCATCATGTGAATTACTCCACTTCTTTTGTAGAGATGGAAATTCTTGGGATCTGGCTGGATTCTTTCTTGCAGCTTACTTAAGTTATATTCTTGCGGCTTCGATGACAAAGAAGGTGAACCATCAGGCAGGCGCTAACTCCACTATTACTTCATGGGGAAGATGACTTTACACCCAAGGTGAGCATAGATCACTGGCATCCGTTTGTGGCCCCTTAGTCCTGCATTCTCAGTGTTTCAACTTCTTGGTACATTTTTGTTCACAGCTCTCAAACTACTGTCTGTCAGCTCAGCAGACTCAAGAAAAACTCAACATGGCTTCTTCTTTCAACTTTTTACTTAATTGTCCCAGAATCCTTTTCTTAT
This sequence comes from Epiperipatus broadwayi, assembly GCA_028023455.1. NCBI lineage: Eukaryota > Metazoa > Onychophora > Udeonychophora > Euonychophora > Peripatidae > Epiperipatus > Epiperipatus broadwayi. The sequence goes on along the minus strand of JAQFVV010012425.1, from coordinate 5,223,715 downwards.
CTTATTGATTGTTTTTGAAATGTCATTAATTACATTTCACACATTTATTTTACTTCATTAAATACATAAAATTTTCTTCTTGTTTTTTATTTATATATTTATTTTATTTTATTTACTTCCATTTCTTTTTAATAAAATAATTTTTTTATTTACACACTCTTTATTTCCTTCACATAGCCATACATATATTCCATGCATTCACATGTGTATTTTGAATAGGTGATCTTTATCTTTTTATAAATCTATTTATTTTTATTTATAATTGCGTCTGAAATTTTATGATTGCTAATTTTACAATCATTAACCCCTTTTTATTTACTTTTCCCTTTAAAATTTAATCATCACCTTCGGTGATTTTATTTTACTATTCCTTAAACTTTACTAATTTTAAATTCTAAAAAAAGTTAACATTGGAAGGTGGAAGATAAGGATCTTGGTTGCTTACCTTCCTTCACTTTCTTTAATTACCATAATTGATTGTTTTAATTACTTGCATTCCTCAGCTACCATTTTGATTTTTTAATTAAAACTTAACTTAAAATAAATTTATTTTATTTTTCTAACTTTATTATCCAATTTCTATAACTTAGTTTACATAAAACTCACATTTAATATTATACATGTGGGATCGCAGTATGTGTGATCATCACAATATATATATATATATATATATATTGTAACAGTCAGAATCGTCTATCTTGCTAACACATTGCAGAATTCAAACCCCAGACACAACACTTATCATTCTAGGAGGGGTTGCCTTCTAGATATACTAAGTTCAAATCTAAAGTCCAAATTCCACAGCACCATCTACATGATAACGCATCTGATGCCACTACTAGTATAATCTTTGACCGGTGCCTGGTGGTCAGGGAGAAACAAAAGACTCTATACTAAAAGAAGCTTGGGTGGCTAATTAATGTCTATGGATTTACAAAAGAAATGCAGAAAATATATATATATATATATAGACCGAGACAGTGATAGGAATCAAATAAAATAAGAGATCAAATTTAGTTTTAAATAATTTCACAAAATTTATTCATATAAATTATATATATAATGCCACTGTCTGCTTATATGAGACAGGGATGCGTATTAAATAATTGTTGGCATTATATTCCCACAACTGACAAGACTTTAAAACAAAGTGATATATTCTATTCCTTGGGCTAATAGCATTACGATAATGTGCTTGACGAGATAGGAACATGTGCAAGGTGCTTTGAGTAATTATACAAGTTTAAGAAAATATTTGAAAATTAAGTGTTCTAAAATATTTTTTGATTTCGAGAATAGCACAGACTAAAGCTTACTAAGCAACAAAGTGGGAATGTGATCAAAGCATTTATTTGAGAATAATAATAATAGAGTTGCATTGGGAGGTCAGTATTGCTGATAATGAATTTATTAAAGTTGGAGGGTGTGACGCGTTTAAGTCACGGATGCTTTGTAAAATAAATATAAAATAAAACAATATTGAAGATCCGGAATAATTACGGAGGGCATCTCGCCGTTAACCCGTAGGAAAGTATTTTATTAACAGCCAAAACTTAGCGACTGTGTGATGATTGCGTTTAATTCCCAGGTGTGTCATTTGGGACACACTCTGCCTGGAAACTTGCAATAAGCGAAAAGAATGGACTTTGCCGTGTAAAGAATCCTTGGAAAAATAAAACAAAGCAGTCTCAACAACCAATTCATTTACCAGCAATACGAGACTAGTGTGTATAAAAACATACTGAATGGGTTTTACTCAGATTAAGAGAAATGCCCAATCAAATTCCCCGAAATTCATTTAAAAGGGTCCACACATTCTCGACATCAATGATGAACTTTATAATTAAAGTAGAACACGGTAATTAAAATAGGAAAATGCATGCTTGCAGGTTTGAAAAGTAAGTATAGATTTATATACGCAATCGTGCATTAGGGGACACATTTAATCATTGACCTTGCACATACTCTCATATTAAATTAAAATAAATAACATGTAGATTTTAAACTATGTGATTATATTATATATTAAAGAATAGAATTGCCCTCAAACGAGTGATTTGCAAGATAATAAAATTGAAAAATTATTTAGAAATTTAAAATATGCCTTCATAGTGGCGTCTTATTTTCAACAAAGGGAATAATTCACTCGGTCAAAGATGATTCTGACACATTATCATAATAAAATAACAGAAAGCTTAATCAATAGAAAATATTAACCCAAGGATAGAGAGCAAAATGTTGAGTAAACACATTAAAGAAATATATAATGAAGTTATGTGAAATATAAGAAAAACAATTTTAAATAGCTATAGCATGTTAGTTATCACAAGAGCTCTTGGGTTAATTTAGGGTTACCTCTGGAGAAGCATTTTCAGGTAGATGTTCGGCAGGTTTTATAATTCAGCAGCAAAATCTGGAAATGTTCATATTTTTGGCAGCGGCAGCAGTTCCGGGGTTCCTTGTGTGATAACTTCCGATGGTCTACGGCAGTATATGACCATTTCGGAGAGAAATAGCCTTCTTGCACTCTACTCTGTTATGTCAAGATTTACAAATTACTACTATAATTTTGGTTAGAAACATTAGCCCTCATAATGATTTCTCTTAGAAACATTAGAAGAAAAACTGGAGAACAAAAGAAAACCCTTCTTTTTATAGTAGACGTTAACAATAGAACTGCCCTGGAGCATTACAAAAATATATCAGACTTATCAGCTGTAATTAAATCTATCCCAATGTCTAAAGGAATTCAACATTAATTAATTTCTTTTGTTAATTTCCCTGTCGACATTCAGATTACAAACTAGATTTAATTAAAAATTACTTTTACTAATTAAAGAAAACCTTAAGTGGACATCTGCTGTTTTTAGATAAACTTATAGAACATTAACTAATTAAACTATTGTCCATCATTTATTTTAACAGAAAATATTTGGAATGACTTTTATTAAATTAAATGAAAATTATTTTACTTTTAACTTGCAATATTTGAATCTATTTACTAAACGAATATTTACTAAATGAATTTTATTTTAAATCAAAATATATTACGACAGTAATATATTTGTAAATAGATTCAAACAAAATAACTTTAACAATTTATAATTTTGATATGTTTTAAAATGCATATCATAGTGTGTGCGCAATTATGACTTATATAACCTACTTTTTAATAAATCAAAATTATGTGAACATATACATAATCTATAATCTTTTATTTTATTTGGGAATAAGTTATATATATAATATGAGCATTGTGCTCATGGTTTAAAATTAGGTGGGATTTTCGGTATATAAGTGTATTGCAGACACACTACGATAGATTGGGGTTCAAACTAAGGTATGAGGGTAGGAAGTAGGCGAGAAAAGGTGAACGAAGATCTGCAAAGCAGACCTTACTGTTTCAATATATATATATTGTAACCAGACACACTCTATACATCGGTTATAACTATTTCCTGATGAGCATATTGTAGGAAGAAACCATCGATTGGCATTCCCCAATCCAGATGTCACCCACCTACAACAATATTTCCTGCTCATCAGAGGATGTAACCATAGATACTGGAAGCACCTAGAAATTTATGTGTTTGGTTTCCCCAAATGGTGCCACTAGAGTTCCATCTCACTACAACCTAACTTACCTAGGTTTAGTTACACTGGACATTGCTCAGGAGGCATGAGATTCTCATAAACAAGTGCAATGAATGACAAGTGATGCAACATGAATAACTGGATTGGTTTTATATAACAATAAATTTATTTCATAACATTTGTTAAGATCATTAGTTCTCCATAGTTATTTTGGACAATAATCCCATAAAGTTTATCATTGTTCATTTTTGATATTGTTCATCTTTAGGATCCATTTTCTGGTATGCACATATTTTCTTGAGTCCCATTGATCAATTAATCCTCATTGATGATGTATTTATCTGCAGTGTTCTTTAATTATTTAGTTGTGATTTAAATATTATTCCTTGATCCATGTACAGCTGTATTTTTCTTATTCACATTTGTAATTCCTTCTTTTAAGATGTGTATTATTTTTTAAGCCTTTCTGATTCTTCCAGGTATAACTGTGTTTTGTACATAACATTTATTATTCCACCAGCTAGAGACATATTTCAATTATATAGTATTTATACTTCATCCAGATTGATATATGTGGTATATTAGATCTATGCTAGTGCAGACGTATTTTGTTTATTAAAATATAATCATTTATGATTTATTCCATTAAAGATGTTTTGGTTCTAAACATATTGGTATTTGGGATTTATTTCCACACAGACATAGTGTGTGTCTAAAATATAGGTATTCATGAGTTATTCCAATAAAGGTGTATTTTGTGTATATAAAATATAAGTATTCATGATTTATTTCAATCCAAATGTATTTTGCAGATCAGATATAAGTATTTATTCTTTATTTTAATTCAGACATATTTTGCATATAAAAAGATAATCATTTATGATTTTTTTATTAAAGACACAATTTGATTATAGACTTATCCCCAATAAAATGTACTTTGCATATAAAAATATGAGTATGATATATTTCAAAAAAGATGATTTTGATTATAAACATATAAGTATTTATTCTTTATTTCCATACAGATGTATTTGGTGTATAAAATGTATAAGCATTTATGATTTATCCTAATAAAAATGTATTTGCATATTAAAATATAATCATTTATGATTTATTTCAAGAAAGATGTATTTTGACTATAAGCATATAAGTTTTTAATATTTCGTAAAATCATTACCTTCATTTTCATTTGGTGTGTTCATCCACTACAGGTCACTATTGCATTTCAAAAAGGGGTTGGTTTATTTAAGCTGAATGACATTATTTAATTTCCATTGGTATTCACCCAAACATGGCTTGAAAATTCATGGCTGCAGATAGAGAAAAAGCTATTACTGACTAGTCTTTCATCCTTATGCTTCCCATATTAATACTTTTCTTTTCAATGTCCAACAACTGTAGGGTTCACACTTAGTAAAACTAGATTTCTCAGCTGGGATGAGTTGTGTGGCTGAAAATATAATATTCCAAAGATGACTCTGCACAAAAATCACTTGGCAACTAAACAGCTAAACAACACATAGATAGAACTCTTTTTTGAACTTCAAGCTCCACTATTTATGCCCTGATCAAGTTTCTGGATTAATCTAGCATGACTCCACTGTATCTGATTTGTTAAACAGCTTTCATTTAAGCCTGAGTGCTTTTCTCTTCTTGGTGATTGGATTGTTTAGTTTTAGTGGGAACAGATGAGGAATTAGGCAGATTATGCCTTGTTTTCCAATTTGATATGTTTGTCTCAAGTGATTGTTACACTTTATACACAACATCATTTCAAAAACTAAAAATATAATATTTTAATAAATGCCAGTTGTAAATGCTTAAAGATGTAATTATTTCATGATTTAAAAATTATAAAAATCAATAATGAAGATTTATCTTTTTTAACTCTAAATCATTATTTAAAATAATGATTTTCTTTTTCTACTCTTAAATTTAAACATTTTGCCTTTTTTTATAAGATTATTGAAAAGTTGGTTTCTTTTATATGCATCTGCTTTACTTCAGTCAATCACTCTATGTGGGAGTGGAAAATAATACTTAAAATATATTTGTGAAACAATGTGTCTGCTTCAATATATATAGTAGTATAATGAGTGTGCTAATAGCTCTAATATAAGATTTTCTGATAAATGTTGGAAGAGAAAGCATTTAAATTTTTTATCTAGAACTATCTCTATCCCCAAACTGTTTTTGAGCTGCTGACTCTTCTCAATGAATCACTAGTATATTCAGACACTAAATCCAAACTACCAACTCAATTGCAACATTTATCAAATACTTAACCATTAAATAGAAAATCTGAAATTTTCAGACATCTATATATCTTCAAATCCAGCCATCTAACTTAAATAGCTATATGGGAATAAACTAAATTATAATATCACAAAAGCTTCAAAAGCAAAACTATAATAGTAAAAAAATTTAATTCATACATGGTGTGACTTAACTTATTAATTTTGTACTACAAAATTAATATAATGAGTATGCTAATTCCTCTAAACAAGCTTTTTGGATAAATGTCAGAAGAGAAAGCATTTAAAATCTCTATCTAAAATTATGCCTATTCCCAAACTGGTTTTGAGCTGCTGGATGTCCTCAATGAGGTGCTAGGATATTCAGATACTACTGAAAACTACCAACAATACTTGACTATTAAGTAGAAAATCTGAAATTTTCAGACATCTATACATCTCAAATCTAGCTATCTAACTCAAATAGCCATATGGGACTGAACTAAATTCAGATTAATGTATGAAATATTTTAATTTAGCTGTCTCATATAGCTATTTAAATTAGATAGATGAATTTGAAGACATATAGATGTCTGAAAATTTCTGATTTTTTACTTAATAGTTAAGTATTAGATAAATGCTGTGCTTGAGTTGGTAGTTTGGATCTACTATCTGAATATCCTAAATTCTCACTGAAGAGAGCCAGCAGTTCGAAACCAATTTAGGGATAAGGATAATTCTAGATAGAGATTTTTAAATTCTTTGTCTTTCAACTTTTATCAGAAAAGCTTGTTTAGAGCTATTAGCATGCTCATTATTTTACTTTTGTTGTACAAGCTTAATATGTTATTAATTATGTGCTATATGACTTGATGTTTTAAATATTTAAATATATATATATATACAGTAAAAATCTATTCATATACCACATAACTTAACTTAAAAAATCCAAGCAAAAGTACCTTGAATCCAACCATGCACAAGATACATATCAGGACAATGATGAATCCTAACCTATTTGCCTAAACTATTGCCTCTCTGACTAATGGATAACGTTTGTGATGACACTAGCAGTGCTTGTTTTTATTCTGTCCCAGCTGGAGGTCATGGTTCACATAGAGACTCAAAATAATAATGGGTTTATATGAAAAATCAATGATTTAATGGATTCTGACGATTGCAGAATGGTACAGATATGATTTGACCGATTACTAATGGTTTGAACCGTAATAATGATAATTCTTTATGGCAACATTACAAAGTGAATTTATATCAAAGAAATATTTAAATAAATAGAGTAATTAACCTTAGAGATTGGGAGTGATGACAAACTATGCTTATTTAAAATAACAATACTATAGGAATTTATCAAGAAATTTAGTACAAAATAAGTAGTCTTTGTTTATACAACTTGGTGATTTTATTTAATTCGTTTTGATGCAGATTTGACAAACAATATAAAAGTTTGTTAATTGGTCGGCCAAAACCAATCATCAATAAAATATTATTAGCCCTTTTAAAAGATTATAAATAAATCTATTTTATATATATTACAAGATATGAAAGATGTGCATTTAAAATACTATTACATTTAAAATCATTTGTATATAATGAGTGTGGGAAGCAAAATAGTTCTTAAATAAATAATTGACAATTATACAGTCAGATTTAATTAATTAATGAAATTTGTTTGTGAAGGATGTGCCATCATGGCAGAGAGCATTTCAGGTTTGCTAAATAAAGATATAAAATGATGAAGAAGGCAATATGCTATTATAGATTACAACAAAAATAAATGAGGTCTGTTATGAACCTCTGGGTGGCTTTACTAAAAGAAATTCCTGATATGTACAGGTAGATAAGAGAAATGTTGGCCCTCTAGCCAAAGCATGTCTCTGAATAATAATAAAATAGTTTTGATGTGCTGGACTTCCCATACACATCTTAATAGCAATGCCCGAAAAGAATCCCTTGGTATGAACTATGTCTACTTTGAGGGAGTGTGAAAGATTGGACTGGTCATAGTTAAATTTCCGAAGGTCCTGATGAGTAAGTAGCAAAGCAAAATAATAAATGAATGGTTGTAGCTATAAAACATTAATGCCTTAGACATATATATATAGATAGTGTATCACTAACAAAATTAATCAATGAATTCCTGATTAAAATAATCAGTTCCCTGACATTGATAGAAAGTCCCCACAAACCTTAGTCCACTAATGAATGAATCATATATATATATATATATATATATATATATATATATATATATATATATATATATATATATATATATATATATATATATATATATATATATATATTAACTAAAATATAAATTGTTTTCCACACTTCACAAATATTTCATTTAATAAGTTTTTAAATAGTTTATCAAAGATTACAAAATAAGTCTGTTTTTAATTAACATAGACAGGCATTGAATATCAAACTAATAAATTGTAAATCATAATTTTAATATTTTCTGACAAATAAAATATATGTATGAAATATATACTGATAAAATTCTATGATAAATTTTACTTAATTGATTCACTAAAATTATTTATTCTTTCAGAAATAATTACAGGGCTATTTTAAATTGGAGGTAATAGTAAGATACTTTTAAAATAATTTCAATCATTCAAATAAATTTATATATGATGTACAAAACTAAATGAGCTTTCTATTAATTAATTTACGGGAAGTAAGTCTCTTGTAATGATTTTTAAGTTAAAAAAATAACAGGGGAAGGATTTAAAGTTAATAGCTCATTGAATTTTGTATTTGGCAATTTCAGTAAGTCAAATAATCTAAACAAACCGACAAAAATTAATTTAATTTGCCGCATCAAAATAATGTAAGATTTTATAAGAATTGATATTTTAAATTGAATAAAATTAAAAGATGCATTTTAAACCAAGCCATATAAACATTACACAGATATAAAATATAAATTAATATAGATTTTGAAAACAAGTAAAATAATATCAATGGCTTGTGGCAAATTGGACGTTACCTCAGAATCAATCAGTTAATACAGGCAGTTAATACAGTCAGATCATTTCAGGCTTCCTCAACACAGATAGTCTCTGGCTAGATGTTTAAAGCACTGGAAAGGCATGGATGGGCTGGTGGAACAGACCTCTGAGAAGCAAATGACCAATCTTTTCACCCCATCATTTCTTTAGGCATGATATATATAAAAATTAATCACTTCTCTTCAGTAAACTCAATCATAAAACTCAATAATCCCTCTTATCAAAGGTCCACTATTTATGTGATCTGGCTTTATCTAAAGGATTAAATCTATACTGACCTCCACTAATTGTAATCACTCTAAGCAGTTCTCTGAGGTTGGAGCCTGCTTTGGAGGGAAAATCTCTAATTCTGCATGAACATGCCCCAAGGGTTGATTTGCTAATTAAAAAAACAACAACAACAAGCATATTAAGTTTATCAGTCATTGTACTAACAAAATCTATTTAATTAAGGTTTAGATTAACAAAAATGTAGATTTTATTCAGAAAAAATTAGGATTTTGGTACAATGACTTTCAAACATATTTGACATAAACTTAAGCAGAAATTTACAAAATATTTCTTAAAAATATTACATTGGTTAAACAATTGATTCTCAAGTGTACATTGATTAAAATATAAATATAAAATGTTACCCACTAATTAATTGAAGAAAATGAAATTTAATAACTAATTTGAAATATTTGTAACATTTTATAGATATCTAGGATTCAATTCAATTTAATAAAATAAAAAAATATATACATTTTTACAAATATAAAATAAATAAACTAATATAAAAGGTTAGTTTTACTTATAAAATAAGATTAATGAAATATAAAAGATTATAATATTGCTTAAAATATACTACCACCTAATATGAGATGGGTGTCAGTTAATAAGGATGGGTTCAAACCCAGACTAGTGCTGATGACATTGGCACTAGGTGAAACAGAAATATGTACTATATTTCCAGCTTATATATATATATATATATAACTTGTATTACATATATATATATATATATAAAATTAAGAGCATGCTAAATGAGCTCTAAACAAGCTTTTTTTTTTTATTATGATAAATGCTACTACAAGAGAGAGCATTCAAATCATCTTTATATATATGCCTCATAATGTAGAAACAATTTTTTTTTCATGGACAGAGTTTGGGATTTTAATTCACATGATTCAGACAAATTGTTTCAGATACTTATCAAATTGTAAACAATCTTAGGATTTGTCTTACAGTTTTGTTAACTCTTAACCTGCCCTCCTAGTCATCTAACTATTATAAGAAAATTGATATCCAACTAACACTAAATAAATGCTATATAAAAAATAAAAACACAAAACATTTACCATCCAAGAATTGATTCACCTGATACATTTTATTTTCATTATTATGTTCATGATATATAAACAAGGGCTTATGACTATTTCTCTGATAGAAATGAATAATAAAGATAAAACATTCACTAAATAGCATAGTGCAGAGTAAAAACATCTCTAATAACTGTAAAATTTAAAAAATCAATGACTGAGAATACAGTATTCATAGAATAACTTCTCAATAAAAAAAAATCTGAAGCCAATTTGGAATATTTTACCGGTTCATATATAGAGACATATTAATTAATAACTTCATTTCACTAGTTCCTATTAATGATGAGTCAAGTACTCTTTTTTGTACAGCAGATACTAAACCTATTCAAACTTCAAAATGAAATATCTATTTAAAAAATTTTGACTGTTTGCAGCTAATAAGACAAGTATATATTTGGTAAATGACACATGTATATTAAAAAAACCAGGATTTATAACGATCTTCAGAGGGGTGTGAAAATATTTATCAAACATTTTAATCAATTAATTACATACCAGAAACTGCCATTCATAAATAAATGTGGGCATTAAAACTTTAAGAAATAAGAGAAAAAGTAAATATAAAAAAATAAAATAATAATAATGTGTAATAATGAAAATGATGATGATTTTGAATGATTATACAAATCAATCGCTAAATAATAAATATGTTCACATTTACTTAATATGCTAGTCTATTTTTCTGTTTATTTGATATTTTGTGATATTGCCTTTAAATTCTTGTGTTGTAAACTGTTACTGAAAGACTAGTTTTTCCATTGTATTCTATATTCAACCATAATCTCCCTAATAAAAACAATCCATATTTAACATTTTAATACTATCTTTGATATAATCTATATAACATAAATAACTTTTGCCACTCCCATAAAACACTTGTACAAGTTCAACTTAAAATAATTTTTTTTTCTTTCTTGTGTCATAGCATCAGCTGGGATGTGAACCTGTTAACCGGGGACAACTGCTTGAGAAAGTCATGTGTCATTTATTTCCTGTGCCCAAATCAATAGAGATGTGATTTTACAATAGTAAACTTTATAGTATCAAATCCAGTAATCTGAACAACATATTCTTTGGTTTTATAACCTCACCATTATTTTTTTAGAAATTTTATAGGTATCCTTAAATCACAATTTTTAAATATCTTTATCGTATGTCAATAATCAATCCAAGTCTCATTTTCATGCAGTAAATTGGGCAAAACACTTTATATGCAATTAATTTATTTACAGTAATTATGTCACTAAGAGAAAATCACACTATTTTTTAATTTGTTAAAATCAAAATCACATTGGTATATATACTACCAATATATTTATATTGACAAAAAAAAAAACAATATTTAAATTGGCTTACATTCTACGTTGTTAACCATTAAAGCTAAATGCCATTGATAATTTTTTTTTGGAATACTGATTCAAAAAAGGTGAGCTTTTTTGCATTAATTGTTCAACTAAAATGTTTTAACACTGCATTCAAAAAATTAATAACATTTCGTAGATTGCTTTTTGAATTGGAAAAAAAATCACAGAAATCATACTGTAAATCAAAAAGTCTAAAAGATATAATTGTTTTTATTTTTAATTCATTCAAATGAAAAATGTCATCATCAAACCTGTATTGCATAATGTTTTACGAAGTCACCTATAAATAGGTTCGAAGAACACTGTCATCAAAATCAAAAACAAAATTGAAGCTAGTATACAATCTTGTTTAACACTTGTTTTTATTTTAAATGCCTCAGATTTTTCATTTGTAGCTGTCATTTTATCTTCATAAAATTTTATAATGTAAAAAAACTTTGATGAACAAACAACTAATTTCACACAAAACTCTGTTTGATAAATCAATATAAATTTTTTTTTTAAAAAAAATTTGTTTTGTACTTGCTTGTAAATAAAAACATATCTATAGTGCTTCTTAACTGTTTAAAACCACCCTGCTTTTCTGAAAATTATTCATCTATAACATGGATCAACCTATTGAATACAAATTTTAAAGTAATCTTATTGTTGTCAATAAGAGTGATATTTTATGATAATTATTGCAATTTTTATCTAATCCTATTAGTTTTAATATTAGAATAATAAAAGCAGGCTAATTATCATGTAATATAATTCCATAAATCAAGATGTTTCTAAAAAATATTTTTGAAGTTAAAATATCATCAATGAAGGAATATTAATTTTCAGTAAATGGATGATGATTGCTTAATATAAATATCATTCAAAGACATGATTAACTGCTGTTTGGTCTCAATTGCAGGGTTCAGACTCAAACCAACAGTAATATCAAAAATATAAACACTCACTATTTGATATGTACAATTTATTAGAACAAATGTACACACATATTATAAATCAATAAATACAATTTGATGTATAACTTAGTCAATAATGAGCTAGTCATGTGGAATGACTGGACTCACTTCCAGCTTTATATATTAGATTGTTTTGTGAGTTCTAGTCTTACTTCTTTTAAATTTTCTAGACAGCTTGCCTCAAGTTTTTTAAATGACTCTTCTGGTGTACCAGACATCTTTCTACAAGGCTGACATAGTCATAGCAGCTTCCAGTCCTATTGTGACTTGATTTACTATATGGAAGTATAAGTAGTGAATATAGTAGCAACACCTTTACTGTTGAAAGGGATTTCAATGGAGGACACATTCAGTCATATATTTAGACAGATGTTCTCTGGATTACCACCAAAAGGCTGACTACTTACTACCATATCCATTACTTTACTGGCAGCAGTTGCATTCAGAGAGCCTAAGCAATGGTAGGGTTTTATACACATTTACATATAGACCATACTTGTTTTACCCTTGGGCCATGTTTATACATTGATTATCCACATATTTATACATTGGTTAGTGACAACGAGTTCTCAGTCCAATCAGATAAGGAAAGAATCTTTACTAGTCCACTCCTGAAGTCAATATCAGATATGACACATACCTTTCAATTCCTTTATCAGGTCACATCTTTGGTATAACAATCCATTCTAAATTTAAGATAATGTATCTTTGCAATCTAACTACCCTCATACTAATTTAATTAACATTTACTGTCAAAATCCAACATGATAAACTGAAATAATATTTCTGTACTATAATTTTCACTGCACCACTCCCATGCAAGTTAGGGACTGTTTTATCCACTTTCAATATCTTGTGGAGCTGTGTAATTATAAACATATTAACAAAGATATGAAAAAATGAGTAATCCCCAAGATGCCTATTTTTGCTGAACCAGCAGTTATCAGTTGGCCAAATCACAATCATTTGAACATATCATTATCATTGTTCAATATATATATATATATATATATATATATATATATATATATATATATATATATATATATATATATATATATATATATATATATATAAACAGTCAATTACTACAGTTTAATGATAAGTAGAAAACTTACTGTCATCACAACTTTGACACAAACCACTTAATGAAAGTATATTAATAATTTTATTAGTCCTTCATTAGACTGGAGATTATCCTTTACTTAATAAATAATATTTTTATAGTGTATTTTTTTATTCATCAAGGGGTTTGTCTCAAAGTTGTGAGTGCAGTAAGTTTGACACTTATCAATTAAACTTGTAGCAATGAACTATATATATATATATATATATATATATATATATATATATATATAATTGCTACAAGTGTATATATATATATATATATATATATACACTGAACAATTATATTTATAAGAGATTGTGATCTGGGCCAATTGATGAATGCTGGATCAGCACAAAATGTGTATCTTGGGGATCATACATCTTTTTCACATGTATTTGGTCATATGTTTATGATTATATCTCTCTATAAAATGTTAAAAGTGGATAGAAACCATTCCGAATCTGAGAGTGGTGAAGTGAAAATTACACTTCAGAAATATTATTAATTAATTTGGAAAATCTCTAATCTAATGAATGACTAATTAGAAATTATTAATATATTTCCATTTAGTTGTTTGTGTCAAAGTTGTGATCCCAGTAAGTTTGACATTTATCAATTAAATTAATGTAATTGGCTACCTATATATACATATATACTAAAGAGATTGTGACCTGAAACAACTGATGATGCTTGTTCAGAATGAAATGTGCATTTTGGGGATAGTACATTTTTTACATGTCTTTTGTCGTATATTTGTGATTACATCCCTCCAGAAGATATTAGTTGTGTTGTGAAAATTGCACTACAGAAATATTATTCATTCATTTGGATAATCGGTAGTAGTATCATCAACTGTACATGTCTCTTGATGATGAATGTTGCTAATGAAAGACAGTGAAATATAACATAACTTGGCTGTGACCTTTTAAGAACTAATTGATCTTTAATGTATTTTTTTAAATAACATTAAAAAAGTAAATGTTTTTTTTTTTTTTAATAACGAAAAATACAGCAGGATTTTTACAAAAGTAAATGTATTCGTTTTTAGCAAGGACAATAACAAAATCTTTATTTATTACCTTTTTTTTAGATTTTATTAAATCTATGTTATTCTTCTAATAGTAAATTAAACATTTAAACAAAATTTTAAAAAAAAAAAAAACCACTTGATTAACAAACTAATCAGCCTGAATTAAATTAACTTCCATTACATTAAATTTCAGCATGTAGCACGGGGATTTGCAGGGAGAAAAGACTGATGGTTTTGCTGCATTATTCTGCTTCTGTAGCTGGCAGTTGAGAGAACTTTCAATGTTGGCTTTTAGCTTCCACTGTTTTGTTTGTCTTGTGAAGATATTGTGACTAACATGACTATTTAAGAAGTTGCACTTATAACAAAACTTTCCCTAATTTTAAAGCTTTCCAAACTCAGTTCACAACCACTGCAATGATTTTAAAATTTTTTGGACCTCATACGACATCATTTGAATGAGATATAATACTTTATTAAATAACATTTCAAAAGTAACAATGAATTCCAATCTACACACCCTCAAATTATATGATAGCATAGCCTCAATAGTGATCATCTGCTTGACCCAAGTGTGAATTGCAAGAAATGAGTATAACATACTACATGTCATTACTGGGTGCCTCAGAAATGGTATATCTAACTGTTTTGAGTAGTATCAGCACCATCAAGTGACATGTATGGCCATTGATACTAATACCACATAATCTCTAGTCTAATAAATGACTAATAAACATTATGAATCACACTGAAATAATTATATTTGTTTTGTATTTTATAAGTTTCCTAAAAAGTATATTTACTCTTCAAAACAAAGAATATTTTCTTAAATATTTTTTCATAATTGTTTTCTTTTCAAATTCATTAATTAATTAATTTGATGTAATATCCTAATCTATTAAAAACAATCGGATTACAATACTTTTATTTTATTTAAAGTGGCACAAATTTTTAAAAAATATATTTAAGAGCACTTTTCTGATATTTAAATTAAAGAATATATAATAACCAATAATTATATTCAAATTTTTATTATTTTTTTGTTACAAATCCACATTAAATTGGTTTGCCTCAGTTTTTCAGAATTATTTATTTTACACTTTCATCAATCATTTTTGCTGCTGCAGTGGGTAATTGTTTTTCTTTTTGTTTTATTTTTAATGAATAAGAACTTATTATACCAGTGAGTTTTTGATGCATTTTGTTAAAAACATAAGTTTAAATATGAAAGTAATCTGGGAAATAAAATACTTATTTTGCAAAAAAAAAAAAAAAAGAATAATAATAAATGGAAATAAATAGTCAAAATAAAAGACAAACTCCATTTTACTTTCAGCAATAAATGTATGTCTAATTTTAAAAAAGTTTTGTCTATTTAATTTGTATTTTTAAGGCAATTTTTAGCAAAACATATATTCATATAATTAAAATGTTTTCCAAAATTTTAAAAACGAACTTTGACTACTAAAATATAATAATGTTTTTGACAATAGGCATTCTCTATTTGATGTCAGTAAATTTTCAGTTGATTAATTTTTTGCTAAAAAGATATTGTATTCAAATAAAATATGAATATAAATATTAGTTACTTATTAAAAAAGCAAATATTTAGTAATTTATAATAAAAATAATAAATAAATGACAAAAATCATATGTAAATATAGCTATAATTATAGTGTGGTTTTATCAAAAGGTGCAGCTGCAAATATGCATAATTTACTTTTTTTAAAATTAAAATTCAGTAATCTCTTTTTTAAAATGATTATGCTGACATTTAGAGAATATAATGAGAATTCAAATCTGAGAATATTTCTAACCATTAAAATTAATCATAGCATCATTTTGTTCATGTTTTTATCTTTGAATAAATATATTGATAAACTGATTATGCAATATCAATACAATTTATCATCACTGTTAGATGAAAGCATTGATTTAAAATTTATTAATGAATGCTTGTACTAGTAACATAAATAATTACATATATAATTTATTACTAATTTATCTATTTGGTTCATATGCATTTATAATTTGTTACATATAGGTTTCTGTTGGTTGTTAATATATTAAAATAAAATATATGATAGTGAGTTATCTACTTTTAGATATATTTGAATGGAAAGTAATAAATAATATTTAGGGCTTTTGTAAACATACTGTTTCTTCATTTTATTAAAAAATATTAAATACTTTTAACAATCATATCTTATGAGATGGCACCCTGATCTAAAGTATTGTCTGGTTAAAAATGCTATACTGTTTTTGTATATAGCAAGGACATAAATATATATATATATATATAAATCACTTATTGAGGTCTATATAGATAGCTAATTCATTTTCTTTTTTTGTTATTACATTTATGATGATGATTAGCACCATTACCAGTTTAATATCATTATATATATGAAAGCTCTATTTCAATGTATTTATTTTATTACATATAAAGTAGCACATTAACATACGTCTATCTACATATGTTGACTTGATTTTTTAATTAATTCAATTTCAACTATCAATTTTCTATTACAGAATATATATTATTTAATATTTAAACACAAGATTACATGCATAAAGCTAAACTAGTCAATAAATAATTAAAATTACCCCAAATCCCAAACTCAACCAGACTAGCCAAGAAAAATCTAAATTAAAACACAACCAAAAAAAAAAAAGAATTAAATAATCTTTATTATTGAAAATTTATTATTCTGATACAATTAACTTATTTAAGAGTTCTTTTAATATGAAGGGTGGATGGGAAGTAAATGGATTTGTGGGTAATGTTTAATATATATATATATATTATAACGGGACAGCCTATTTGATAGCCTTAGTTGAGGCATCAAATATAACGGAACGGCATTTAATCATCCCAGTTGATGTATTAATTGTAATATAATCAATTATATTTAATGTTTAGAAATCATTAACTTAATGCTTCATAGTTAGGTTCGCCAAATATAACAGAATGGATTATATTTAAAATCTAAGTTGGTCTTGTTAAATATAAAGAGATGATTAAATTCCTTAGAAAGAGGATACGCATTTCACTACAATCGGACTTTGGGTCTTCAAGTAGAATGCTAGAAATGAATCGATGAAATACCAAGTCCATGATTATATATACCTCTATTATGCTAGCTCATTAATCTTTAAATAAGTTTAAATACAATTTAGACCAGGACATCCATCTTTCATCCCTCTTTCAGTCACCATTATGCCACGATATTTAAACTCACGGAGAATTTGCAATCAGCTCTTTTCAGGAATAATTTCAAAAACAAGTTATTTCATATGCCTCTATATAAGCATTAATTATAACTATTATTCATATGACATTTATAATACTAGCATATATATAATATAATTCAATAATGATTAGACAAAGAGATCACGTTAACAAATCAATATTTAATAAACAATAAAAAATATAATAGAATAGATAATAAAATATTAATAAATAAATACGGATGAATTTTATCATTTTAAAAGAATATTAATAAATGATATTTTTTTATTTAATACCCTATGATAAAACTCAATACTATAATAAACTTTCAAAAATTAAAGAAAATAGCTTAAATTAACAGATATATAAAAACAATATCTGGGTTCAAAAATTAATAATTTATGTAACTTATTAATTTATTTACCGTTCTTATTTATATGCTTCACAATTACCCATATATAAGTATTATTTGCCATTGTATAACTTATATATTATATGTATTTTTAATAAATAAAAATACATTAAACGTTTACAATATTACGTAATAAACACAATACAATCCTGTTTAAGATATCTGTCAAATAATAACTATTTTTTATATCCCTCATCTAATTTAATGAATTATGTTAAGCTTTCAATTAATTATATTTAATAATAAATATAATTTTCCTTTTAAGATATATATGATGCGATGCCAAATTTGAAATAAAGATAATAATAATAATAATAAACATATTAAAATAATATAAGCATTATTATAATATATGTAAATAAATAATAAGGAAACTTAATTATAAGAGAGTTGAGAGTAGATATTGAAGTCTATAGTTCATCATCCCAATGAAGATCTCTTACGAAGCATATCACCAATCCATTTGTACAATGATGATTCCATTTATCCTTAAACGATAAACTGTTAATAACATCCAATGACCGGATTAATGTGAAATAAAATAAATATTCTTCGAATGTAGATGTTCTTAATCTTCATTTCTCTATTATCACTAGACGTTCTATATATTCAATATTTCAAAATATTTTAAAATAGCATGCAAGGTTGGTTTCGAAACCTTTTACGATATAATGAGTGTACTACTCAGTGCACATTGTTTTATCCTTAATATATATAATTATCTTAAATTTATAT